>CM054058.1:401848520-403048520 GCA_028641055.1 Alopecurus myosuroides
CTCCTTTGTTCTTCCTCTCTTATTCCCCCTTAAGAATTTGTTCCTTTGTTGGAATTTGTGAGTGAAGGATTTGAGCACTTGTGCTCTTCCCATTTGCATTGGTTGCATCGGTTTTCTCTCTCCACAAGGATTTGTGGAACTGAAAGTTTGTGAACTTGTTACTCTCGGGTCTTGGAACCTAGATGACTTAGTGGCGTTCTTGGGAGCCTCCAATTAAGTTGTGGATGCGTGCTCCAAGATTGTGGTGACATTGAGAGACTCTAATTAAGTTGTGGATGTCTGCCTCGAGATTGAAGGTCACCAATACTGGAAGGTGAACTAGTCCTTTGTGGTGAGGTTCATCAGAGAATAGGGTGAGCCCTTTGTGGCGTTGAGTAGGTATCTTCTGGTGAGCTCACACCCCTCCAATGATAAATACTCCCCTCAAAAGGAGGAAATCGGGAATACATCATCGTCTCCGTGTGTCTCGGTAATTTTTATACCTGAGCTATTTACTTAGGCACTTTACATTGTGATAGCCTTCGTTCTTGAAGTCATATATCTTGCTATCACGTTGTTACTTGTCTTTCTTAGCATAAGTTGTTGGTGCACTTAGTTGACCGTAGTTCTTTTAGGTTGTGTGCTTGTTAATTTAAACACCTACTCCCTTCGTTCCAAAATGTAAGCCTTTTTAGCAAACTGTTTTAGCTAGCTAAAAAGGCTTACATTTTAGAACGGAGAAAGTATTTTATTTCCACATTTAGTAAGCCTTAATAAAAAAAGTTTTAATCGTCTATTCACCCCCCCTAGGCGACATCGTTTGTCTGTTTACATGGCTGCACCCATTGAGTGGGTGTTGGCAAGTGGGCCCTAGGGCCTCCAACCATGGCACATGACTCCTCCCAGGTTTATTCCATGTTTTGTTTAAGGAGAAAAAGGAAAAAAGGTGGAGGGGGAATCGACTCCCTTAGGAGCTCTATCCGAGTTACCCTAGGAGAGGGGGTGCATCCAAGTAGGGGAGGCCCCAAACCGACCTCCCCCTATGGCAGGTGCCTCATGGATCCACTTATATAATCCCCACCCTTCCTCCTTTGGAGGACATACAATTGGCTACAAGCCATTCTCTCTCTCTCTTGTAGAATTAGATACTGTAAATTAGAGGCCCTCTAATTGGATTAGAGCATCTAATTAGAACCACTGTAATTGGATTAGAGTCTCTAATTAGAACATCTCTAATTGGATTAGAGTTCTAATTAGAGACCCTCTAATTTTTTTTACAGCTTCGTCTAACTGAAAGAGGACGTGTGATCGCCCAATTAGACCTAGCTCTACTCTCTCTCCCATGTGTTGGGATCTCTCCACCTCAATTATGAACCTGTAGCGATTAGCCCTGAACGGAGAAGTGTTGCAGGACTTTGACGGACGTCTGTATGCGAATTCTTAGAGTGGTAACACGTAAGGCCCTCACTTTTCTGGATCCAGGAGGCACGATACGGAGGGACGACAACATTCCCAACGCGATAGCCAAGGGACTCTTCATCAGACATTACCGACATCATCATTACGACTCTTCATCAGACATTACCGACATCATCATTAACACTCATTATGCGCTTCGTGTCGGTAACAATCAAATCTATCCTTGGCCGTACCTTCACAGTAGATCATGTGTGTTACGTAGAACGGGAAATTTTAAATTCTGCTATGTGACCCAATACTAGATTCTCCAGGGAATACACAAGGACCAAGCTCCGCCTCAATATCAGCATCCATAACGTAAATAACATGCTCATCACCAATGGGAAGCCCTACAGAATGGAAAACCGACTGATCATTCAAGGGGATTCTTCCACGGCCTGGTATCACAACTCACATGTGCTTATCATAAGTTCCAGCAAACTATTTGATAAGAGAGTTATGCAGAATTTTACACTTGATACCAAGCAAACTATCAAACTCCATATTAATAATTTCAGTTGCCTTGTCATCATTGATGAACTCATATAAATTTAAAACATGACATGGTGATTCCATATTCCGTTGTGGTTTTGCATCACAATGTCCAACAAAACCATTATCAGTGGCATCAACAGCCTTCCAATTGTTCCTCCCCGGCCGTTTCGTAGCACCTCCAACAACACCCTCAGTGGTGCCAACAAGTGGCTTTTGATTCCTCCCCATGGAAACATCTGCACAAAAAATTGCATTGCAAAAAAATTGATAAGTATACGTCTACTGCATGGACTAAAAACTCATGAAATACACACGGAAAAATCATGCCCCTTTTGACTGCGAAAAATAATAAACTAACTCTCCAAAAAAAAAGCATGCAAATCTGCTATTTACACGGAAAACAAATACCCTACTAATCATAGCATTGAACATTTCTTATTAAACTAAGAAAAATGAACAACATAAACTTCAAAATTCTATAAAATGTCCAAGAACAAGCATATCAACTTATCCCCATTAACATCAAAACTAAAAATATCACATAAACTATATGGTTTAATTGAACAGATAACAACCACAACCAACAAAATGTGCATGTAAAAATTGAGAAAAAATAGACAAACATTGCCACAAAATCATTATATTCTATAGTTATTCATAAGAAACTCTACCTAGATGTATGAGGCCATACAAACACTAAATCTATCAGTGACATTTTAAAGCATCAATCATACATACAAAATAACTAGAAAATTAACTAGCACAGAGATTTACATCAGTTATAATGAGTTCATGCTACATGATGAAAATGCCCCCAAAATTTTGACAACAAAAACCGAACAACACCCACACGTACCAATAGTATCCAGGGACCAGCCCACCTCTGGTTTCGATTTATGAAGGGAGAGAATCAAGGATATGTGTTGCTGAAACTATGCAGGGACAAAATGACTCTCCTCACCGACGAACCTTCAACGCAAAGCAGGAAACGAGGAAGATTGAACGCGCCGACGAGAAAGTACATATGCAGAAGAGAATTCTCACCACAAACCACACCCCCGACAGGGGTAGCTCCGCCAAAATCCGCCGGCAAGGGAGGAAACGGTCAAAATCGCCTCCATTGTGCCGCGTGTTTCGGACAAACAATGGAGCTCACTGACGATGCCTACAAAATGCATAGCAGAAACGGAAAAAATTGAATATTTTCGACGCGCTGACGAGCAAATACAGATGTGGAAGAGGTACCTCACCTCAATCCGCACGCTCGTCCGGTAATGGTTCAAGGGTGCAACGGAATCTGCCGGAAATGAGGCCTCCCTCTTCCTCAATCTCCTTGCTACGAAGAGGGAGTAGCCCACCTCTTGTTTCGATCGATGAAGCACAAGGAATTAACGAGATACATATAAATCCAAATGTCGGGACGAATTTCCACTTCTCTCCGTCGAATCTTCCACACAGGAACAAAATAAATGGACGATGTTGAGGCACCATTGATCAAGCAAAGATGTGGAAGAGGTTGCTCACCTGAGGCTGCACGCCCGCCTGGTGTAGATCCGCCAGAAGTGCAGGAAAGATGCGAAATCGCCTCTCCCTCGTTGTGCGTTTCGAACGAATAGAGGAAGGGGGAGAAGGAAGACAACGAGCGTGGTTTCCACAATAGAACAATTTATCTATCTAAATGAGGTGGGCAGTGGACATTGGATGACACCTGGGACCGCCTGGCACTAGGTCCATCTGTCAGCGATTGGGTAGTTGGTTTGCTTGGTGCGGAAAAAAAACACACACGAAATGGGCAGTTAACGTGTCCGCATGAATCGCAGTCGTTCATCGCAAAAATCCACGGCTAAAAACGCGCTTAAGACAAATCTAGAGCGCCCTAGATTTTGATTTTCCGCCTTACTTTCAGATTTCAACTGTTGTTTGAGGTGGGCATAGAGAACGTTTTTTTCTACATTGTTTTGCTCTTTTATTCGGCATTGGCATGGGAGTACAATTTTGCATAACCTGCAATTCATGCGAGATCCTCACCATGCAAATATGTCATATGAGTCTTAACGTTCTGGCCCTTGAGGCGATGTCAGAGAAGTTGTGGCCATTGAGTCATAAAGATATGCAACGTCAAAGGGCATGGTATCAGTATCACGACGGACATCAAGGTGGAGCAAGCCACGAGTAGGGATTTATCAAGGATACCAGGAACAAGAGCAATTAGCAAGATATATATTTAACTAGGTGTGGTTTCAGGTGCTACACGAGTTCGGTGCTCAACATTAGAACGCTATGCACCATCTAATCGATGTTGTTTTGACATCTCAGATGGTTTGCATCTCCGGCTTTGGCTCTTTCTACATTAGTGGAGATTAGAAATCAGACTGAAGAAACGGTATCGCGATGAGAAAAAGATAGGGAGGATCGGTCATAGACAGTGATGATGACAGGTGGGAAATCGGCATAAGGTATTTCAGATAAATCATCCTTCTGCCACATACGCCACTCAATTCTATCAATAAGCAAGATTGCCACAGAGTCTCCCATCGTTCAGTAGCATAGCCAGCGTTGAACTGCATCCAGAGAAAACACAAACCAAACAGATACACCCAGGTCAGGATCACCATCGTAGCCATGATGTCTTTTATCATACCCTATAAATTCTGGTACAAAACAATGAAGCATCACAATAAATACTACGAAAATATCAATAATCACTTGCCTGGGCAGTGTGGAACCGGAATCTCTTGTCGAGAAGGGGGGTTGATATAATAAGAACCTAGATAATAAAAAAATTATTTGTCAAACGAACTGTATAGGTTCTATGCAAATGAAGGCAAATACAATTACACGAGTCATAAAGATATGATGGTCCACAGTTTTATCATCATCCCTCCAAAAAGTATATCTCAGTTTTAGTATAGAGTCCATAAATTCAACAGCAATCCAACTGCTGTTGGGTTGCTCCATTAATTGAAATCACTGTTAAAAAATTTGCATGGCAATATATATGTTCACAAATTAGAATTCAAAATTTGCTCAGGGACTCATACGCTGGACTTTTAATGGAAACACTGTAAATCGGTGCTTGCCGGTTTCTCATTCTCTGACTGTTCAAAAGCAGAATGATAAAATACATAGTTGTGCATTAGCGAAAAATGTTCTACAGCTTACAAATCCAAGAAAAAATAGAACTCGGAAGATGATTTGGTTTAAGAAAATATTGTTCTCAAAATTGCATGTCGCACGAAATCTTGTCTGATAGACCTATCTTAACTAGCTTACTAACCATTGTCCCATCTTTCTAAAATATAAGTTGTGTCTAATCTAACTGAAGTACAAAAATCGACAAAACGGAAATGTTAGGGTAATCTATTACACAACAGATGTTTGTTGTTGAGTTTGAAACTAGTCCACAACTCATCTACAAAAGAAAAAAGCTAATAAATGGAGACTCGGATTTGAACACATGCACTATACTTGAGAATGGGAATTAAAGGAAGAGATACATACCTCTTAAAACCACTTCCCCCTTGTCAGATACCTCTACCGATAAAGTTATGTCCCTTTGGGCACTATTGCTCATATGAAATACACCAATCTGCAGCATAAATGTATTATATTCCTTCGAGCAAGACATACAATAATTATCAAATTGTATGAAGGCATGAGTAGGAAAATCGCAACAAAAACACAAAGGTAAACTCACGTTAATATTCATTTTGGAATGGAGGCGATTTCCTTGGTCAAAATGGTGTTCGGACATACTCAGTAACAGACTTTCTAGCTGATAACAGCAAAATTATAGAAAGCAACAACATAAACATAACATAATGTAGACATGATTTATCTTCATTTAATCCATGGTAACTCTACCTCAACTGTATCTGAAATGCACTCTCCATTGAAACATGTAACAATATCACCAACTCTGACTCCAAGTCCCTCGGCAACAGATTTTTCTGATACCTAGTAAAATTAACAGCGATTACCAAAATACGCATGATAAATAAAGGAAATAAACAATACTGCTCCAATATACACTATATACCTCCTGAACAATAAGGCCATCCTCAATCTTAAAATCACGTGATATTTTATCTATCTGAGGGATGCTTCGGAACTTAATGGCTGAAAAATTCAACCCAAGTTGAGGCCGAGGGATGCACCTGTACAAAATAATCATTAATCACCATTTAAAAGGGATAAAGGAGAGCATAAAACCATTGAATGAGCCTTATTGGTTGGAACTATGTCTAGAAGTTTAAAAGTCGAAACAAAATACAGAACCTATAGAACATCGATGAAGTTTAAAAAAATAATAATCAGATTATCTGTTTTTTTCTTTTTGATCTTCTGCCTGACCTACTACGGTCGCAGTTCCATCTCTTTTTACAACAATATATTCAAGCATGCAATATTTTCATTACACACATAGAACATGACAACAATCACATAGCTGAGTTAATTCTGCTTGTTAAATTAAATATGGTAACAGAACAAATAGGCAAAGGCAATAAGAGTAAAGGTCATGCGTGAGAAATGGGGATTGCCATGACTAATTTTCTTCTTATTTACCTATTTAGATTAGGTAAACTCCAACTTTCGTAGCAAGAAAAAAATGAACTCCAATACTACAGAATAATAGCGCCAAAAGGAAAACATACTTATATCTACTAAAAAAACGCCAACACTTGAGTATAATAAAAATTGGTATAATAGCCTGTCTAGCATACAAGCTGGCCATTCCCACAACCTCTCCATTATAATCCATAGCTGGCCCTCCAGTCACACACTGCAACATTAACAACACTAGAGTTAGAACAAAAATCAACAATGGTTTGCAAAATTAAACATGGCGGACAGACATAACTTAATATAAGGAAATAAATTTTTTTTTTTCGCGAAAACGCAAAAGCTTTGCGTTTCATTGCATTGAAAGAAAGAGAGTTTATGTACAAAGCCTAAGGGACAGGCCACCCCACACAGTACAACTCGACCCAAGAACCACTAAGGGAGAAGCTGTCTGAGGCCAGCCGCCCCCGCGCTCACCCAATCCCTAGCCTCGGTCTTGATGGTTCCCACCAAAGCGCCGACCGACGGGCTCGCATTGTCGAAGATGACTGCGTTACGCTGCTTCCAGATCCACCAAGCTGTGAGCATGATCAGCGAAGAGGTACCCTTCCTCAGCGACCTGGGTGTGGATTGAAGGACCAGCGACCACCAGACTGTAAAGTCATCCTCCACAAGCGGGGCCCTGAAAGTGGATCGAACCCAAGAGAGCACCTCGTGCCAGATTGTCCGGGAGAAGGCGCAACCCGTGAGGAGATGAGCCATGGTTTCGGATTCCTGATCACAGAGAGGGCACAGCGCGCGATGCGGTAAGGCGCGCCTCGCCAACCTTTCCCCCGTCCAGCAGCGGTCCATGCACGCTAACCAGATGAAGAATTTCACCTTTGGTGGCGCCCAAGTCTTCCAGTTTAGCTTCCAGGATGCCGACTCAATGGAGCCGTGGAACAAGGCCTCGTAGCAAGATTTTGCCGAGTATGTAGCATCTGGGGTCAAGCGCCAACGTAAAACATCCGGCAGCTCGGTCAGGTACGTCCTCTGCAACATCCTCCAAACTTGCACGTATTGCCACATAGCCAGCGGGCTCATGGCACCCGAGATGTCTGAAATCCATTGGCGCTCCAACAGCGCCTCTCGAACAGTCCGGCGTTTCCTTTTTCTCTTTGGTACCAGCGCGACTAGAGCCGGCGCTACCTCCAAAAGGGACCTACCCTCGATCCACTTATCGACCCAAAACAGGGCCGAAGAGCCATCCCCCAACTCCATGACAGTAGAGGCCTCGAAAATGTCCCGCTCGAGCTCAGAGAACTGCATGTCCAAGCCATGCCAGGGACGTCCCGGGTCGGTGCGCATCCTCCACAGCCACCGAACCCGAAGGCTGATAGAGGTACGGGCTAGGTCTGGAATACCCAACCCGCCCAGGCGCAATGGCCGACACACCCTAGCCCAGTTAACATGACACTGGCCCCCCCGGGCCTCCGCCTTCCCAGTCCAAAGAAAACCGCGAAAGATCTTCTCCATCTTCTTAAGGAATTTCTTGTTGGCGCTGAGAACCATTAGCTGATGTAGGGGGATCGCTGCTAGCACCGACTTAATGAGCGCGAGTCTCCCTGCTTTTGGCATCATAGCCGCCTTCCAGGTGGGTAACTGGTCTGCCAATCTATCCACGAGCGGCTGTAGCGACTCCCCTGAGAGCCTACGCAGTCCCAGAGGGATCCCCAGGTACTTGACCGGGAAACCAGCGAGCTGACAGCCCATGAAGGTTGCTGCCGTCTCAGCTACCTCCTCACTACAGCCGATAGGTGAAACCGAACATTTGGCAAAGTTGGTGTGAAGCCCGGAGGCCTGCCCAAAAAGCGCAAGGATGTCCCGAATCACTTGCAGCTCCTCTTCATCCGGGTGGCAGAAGATAACCACGTCATCCGCGTACATCGAAACTGATGCAACTGCATCCCGGCGCGGTACCCTACGGAGAATTCCGAGTTCCGCTGCCTTAGCTAACAACCTGTTAAGTACTTTCATAATCAGTAAAAACAACTGTGGCGACAGAGAGTCCCCCTGTCGCAGACCCCGCCGGTGCCAGATGGGGGGACCCGGCTCGCCATTGAGCAACACCCTGGAACTAGCAGTGGATAGAAGGATGGCAATCCAGTCACGGAATCTCGTGCCGAACCCCAACTTCCGAAGCACCTCAAAGAGAAGACTCCACGAGACGGAGTCGAAAGCCTTAGCTATATCTAGCTTCAGCATCACCCTCGGTTCCTTGAGTTTGTGCAACAACCTGGCCGACTGCTGGACCAACATGAAATTATCGTGAATACAGCGCTTACGAATAAAAGCGCTCTGGTTCCTCTCGATCAAAGTGCCCAGGATGGGGGCCAACCTAAGAGAGAGGGTTTTGGTAACCAACTTCGCAAAAATGTGGATCAGACTGATAGGCCGATAGTCTCCAAGAGCAGCCGCGTCAGGGCGCTTAGGTAAAAGTACCATCAGTGCTTGGTTCAGCCCTTGAAAGCCCCTTCCACACATGTCGAAGAACTTATGGAAGGCAGCCATGAGGTCCTCCTTGATAGTCCCCCAACAACTCTGGAGGAACTCCGCCGTGAAGCCATCCGGACCCGGCGCCTTCCCCGGAGGGAGTCGCCTGATAACACCCCAGATCTCTTCCTCTGTGAATGGGGCCTCTAAGCTCGAGAGGTCTACCCCCTCCTGGAACCCCAGAAACTCCAGGTCCACAGAGAAGGCCCTGGGTCCGGAGGAGCCTAGAAGAGCCTCAAAGTGGTTGAATGTGGCCCGGGCCATGTCCTCGTGCTCTGAGATCGGCCCCCCTCCTCCTGGAGACTACGGATCACGTTCTTATGGTTCCTGTAAGAAGCGTGTTGATGGAAGAACGCCGTGTTCGCATCCCCCTCGGCGATCCAGCGAATCTTAGCCCGCTGACGGGCTAGAGTACGTTCCAGCGAAGCTAGCCCCAGATGGGATTGCTTAAGTTTTGCCCGGAACAACCGCTCGATGCCCGTGAGCTGCCTTGATTCCATGGCTGTGTCAAGCCGCAAGACAACCTCCCGCGCTAACATGAGCTGCAGTTTAATGCACCCAACCTTTTTGTCACTCCAGCTTCTCAGATGGCGCGCTGTGCGCCTTAGCTTGGAGTGTAGGCGCCGGAAAGGATCAGGATCACCCTCGATGATCCCCCAGGCAGCCTGAACCTCCTCCTGGAAACCCTCAAGTTTTAACCAGAAGCGCTCGAACTGGAAGCGCTTCCGTCCTGCCAACTTAGGGGAGCAGTCCAGCAGGAGGGGGCAGTGATCTGCCACAACCGAGGCCAAGCAAGAGAGCGAGTAGTCCTCGAAGAGCTCCTCCCAATCAGTGGAGTAGAACACCCGGTCAAGCCTGACAAGAGTCGGGGACTCCCTCTCGTTAGACCAAGTGTACCTACGGCCCTGCAAGTAAGCCTCCTTCAGCGCGCAGTCGTTTAGGAATCGCCTCATCCTCCCCATCATCCTCCTGTTAAGGTTACCGTTGTTTTTATCCTCGTCCCGGTAGATCATGTTGAAATCCCCGCAGACAACCCAGGGCCCCGGTCTGGTGGAGCGCACATTGCGCAGCTCCTGAAGGAAGGCGATCTTGTCTACGTCCTCTTGGGGCCCATACACATTGGTGATCCACCAGGGTTGGCCACCACCTAACGGGGTAACCTTGGCAGTAACCGAGTTAGCATCCACATGCGCATTGTCCAGTTGGACCTTTGCGCCGACCCAGGCCAGAATGATGCCCCCCCTAGTTCCATCCGCCGGCAAGCAGAAAAAGCCATCAAATTCCGCGCCCAGCGTCTCGGCCACAATGGGGAGGGAAACATTGGCGAGTTTGGTCTCCTGGAGACAAACAATGGAGGCACCCGACGAACCTCTTAGGCACCGAATATTCGTCCTACGCGCTCGCTCATTAAGGCCGCGCGCGTTCAGCACTAAAATCTTTGGTTCGTATAACATAGGAACAAACAAACACCCTAAAGAAGAACAACCACCAAGATGGTCAAGCCTCGACGAGGCGACCATCCGGCGTCTCCAAGCGAGATGGCGAACACCCCTCTCGGATCGCCGCCAGAGACCACCCGAACAGCTCCCCAATAGCCTCAATCATGTCATCCTCCAGCGGAACCTCGAACATCCTGTGGAACGCGTCCAGGGTCTCTGACGAAGGCGCCTCATCGCTGCCTAACAACCCCAGTTTGCGCATGAGGACACGCTGGGCCCTCTGCTCAGAGTTGAGTCCCGCAGGCTGCTTTGCAATCCGCACGCTGCGCCTGGGCTGGAAGTCCAAGTCCAACAGACGGCGCCGCAGCGGTGGGGTAGGTAGGACCGCCTCCGAGCGAGCCTTGGCCGCTGCCAAGAATCCCCCTAGCGTGCGTGGAACTCCGGTCGCAAGCCCCCGTGGACCACCGCGAGAGAAAATCACAGGGGGGGAAGCGAAGCGGGAGGTAGAAACCGGCACCCCCGACCCGGACTGGACAGGCTCCTGCGGTGGTGACGGATCAGCCCAAATGGGGGAGGGGGACACCTCCTCCTCCAGAGAAGGCGCAGAGGTCGGCGAGGGGGTGCGGAGGATCGGAGAGTCCACTCCATCCACCGGCTCTGACCCAGCTCCCGGGGAATCACCCCCGGCGATCGACACGGACCGGCCCAAGAACGCAGGGCCCGGCGATCGAGATGCCACGGGGCCCACAACCGCCAACTCCAACTCCCTCACGGGAGGGAGTTCCACCTGGACCATCTGAGCAGATGGGTCCCCCAAACTGGCGCCCTGCAGCCCTCCTGAAAGCGGTACCAGTGGGCCCTCCATGCCCTGCGGCTGGGCCGCACACCCCTGCTCTTCTCTGGAAAACGCAACAGAACTGCCAACCATTGCGGGCGCGGCGTCCAAGCGGATGTCACCCACCACCAGCGCAGGATCCGCCCCACCAACCACAACTGGCGACGTGCCATCCAGAACATCCTCGGCGGGGGCCACCACGCCAACAGAGGAGACCGATACGCGCGCAGGGTCCAAGCGAATCTCACCCACCACCAGCGCAGTTCCCACCCCACCAACCAGAACTGGCAACGTGCCATCCAGAACATCCTTGGCGGGGGCCACCACGCCAGAGGAGGAGACCACTTTAGCGCTTTCCGTTGCACTACGGGCCAAACGCCTGGCCCTCTCTTTTCTCCTTTTGCGCTGGTGCCTAGACAGAGGTGCAGCCTCCCCGATCGGGCCCACCACCACGCCTGACGCCAGCGTTTGCGTCAGCGCGCGCGTCTGCCTCCAGGAACCGCTTTGACCACGGCCAAGACTCGGTCTCCCATCCCTTCCGTTGCCGGTGCTCCGACCCGCGCCACCCGCCGCCGGCGCGCCGCCATGAGAGCTGGCGTCCTGCGAACCGCGCGGTGCGCGCTCCACCGGCCCCGCCGCGCCTCTCGACGGCTGGGAACCAAAGTCCCTCGCCCCGGACACCGAGATGGACAGAGGATAGACAAGCGTGCGGATCATCGGAGGCGAAACGGCGTCGAGCGGCGCCGCCAACTCCGCGGCTGAGGGAGGCGCCCCAGGCTCCGGCACGTGAAAGTCCACCGCGGCCGGAATCGCGGCGGCGTCGACGCACCACGCCGTCAAGCGGTAGACGGACATATCTTGACGAGAACGCGTGACCGGGTGGATACTCTC
Organism: Alopecurus myosuroides; assembly: GCA_028641055.1. NCBI lineage: Eukaryota > Viridiplantae > Streptophyta > Magnoliopsida > Poales > Poaceae > Alopecurus > Alopecurus myosuroides. The sequence goes on from CM054058.1 coordinate 401,860,713, forward strand.
CACCCATGCCGCCGGCGAGAGGACGGCCTCAGCGGCGGCGAGACCCCAACAGTTGCCGGGGATCCCGGTGATTGCGACCTCGGCGCGGTGAACCAGTGCACCCGCTGCCGCGTAGGCTCGTCTGGACCAGGGAACAAGCCGGAGTCGCACGGACGGCGTCCGCACGAAGGGTTCCGCCATGACCAACTCGAGGTCCGCACGGTCGTCGAAGAAAACGAGAAAGTTCCCTTCTTGGTGGGGGGAGACGAAGAAGGTTGACGGGGCGAGGTCGTGAAGGTCCACGATCGCCTCCACCACCCGTTCCTTGGACAACCGGCGGCGCGAGCCGTCGTCAATGGCGATGACGGCGTTCTGGAGTTCTTCTTCAGAGTCGTCGACCGCGCTCTTCAATCAGAAATGGTTCGGCCAACCATTTCCGATCGGAGGGAGTACAATATATCAACATGGCTGTACCTCAGGAGCTGTAGCATCGACACTCATATAGTGATGGCGATTGGCCAAATTTCGATCACAATACAGCACCCTACCATGACCTATGCTCAGATACAAACTTTCATCTCTTCCCAGCAAGAAAACCGCCTGGGCGTATTCCACTTTACGATTAAAAAAAGGTAGTAACTGTATAGGTTGGTCCACTGAAATCTCGAAGAAAGCGAGATTGTAGTCCGTCTGGAAGTAGATCAAGCAGCCTGCTACAGTATTATTGTCCGGCAAGTGAACAGACACCTGAAACAGGGGATGCAGATAGAATTACACCCGAATTTGGAGTGGCTACCAAAAACACCATCCACGGAAGACGACAATCATTTTGGGCATATGTAAATCATTTCCTAGGTTATATAGAGAAGCCAAACAGAACCCGTTTATATGCGACTAGTAACTGAATTATTCGAGCTACTCCAAAGTTGGACCTAGACCAACTAAATATTTTCCAAAGTTAGGAAGGGTTATTAATGTTGCAAGCGTCTCCTGCCTATTCTTGAGAAACAAATGCACTATCATTTAGCAGCCGACCTTAGCTTTAGAGCTATGTTCATCTTTGCCAGACCAGTCGTCCATGGATTTGCGTGAGCAGATTAAATCAGCACTTGTCACAACAGTGCCTATTTTCCTCGTCGCATCCCACTCAATAAGGAAACCAGAACACCGTGGTAACTGCATATCACCTGCAGATGCATGTACACATTAACTGACAAGGGCAACTTCTGGAGCGCTGCTAAGCAACAGATGGACCAGAAGGATATTGTATATACCTATAGAGGAAGAAAGTGATAGAACAGATTTTGCAGCACTAAGAATTGTCTTTGTCTTTGTTGCACGGATGAGGACCATCTTCTCTTTATCCAGGAACGAAAAAGGTATGTTCATATCAAGTGTTGCCAGTTGCATTTTGCGAGCTACAAGTAGATATGCACATGGTAAGTAACCAATAAGGTGCAGAACATTTTATAGAACCAGCGTGATGATGTTGAGTTCTCCAGGGGACACATTTTTTCAATATTAGGAACAATCAAAAAACGTCCCTCTCATCCACCAGGATGGTGCTGTCTAACTACTGCTACCTGGTTCTTCGCGGTACATAAATTAGTACTGTCTATCTATTATTTGTTCTTGTATATGGGACAGTAATTACGCGAAAATTAAGGAGAATCGAGTAGCATATATACCTAGTTTTCTGTGATATGTCTCATCTTTGCTATGATACTCACGGAGTATGCTCGGGTCGTCGTCGATAGGTTTGTAGATCGCCTCCCCGTCGGGAGTGTACCCGGTGATCTGGTAGCGGAGTTTCGGTACGCGAAGAGGAGAGCTGTATGTGGGCGAGGTCCCGTCCGCGGAGCCGGAAGAGGAATCAGAAGCCGCATCCTTGTTTCCCTTCTCAGCGTTGCTGCTCGTCTCGGCTGCCCTAGCCCCTTCCCTTCTCTCCCTGGATCGCTCCGATGGCCGCGACTGGGAGTGGCGTTCCCCTGATTGTTGGGGATGCGCAGCACGCCGGCGTGTGTTTGGTTGGGGCCGCCCAGACGGGGCTTCCTCATCCGTGGTTTCCGAGGGAGTCGCCCGCTTCGGCTTGGAACGGCGGCGTGGTTCCGGCCGCCGTGTTGACGCCTCTCCCTCTCGATTCATAAGGCAACTTGCGAGTGACGTGCGCCTCCAGAACTAGTTGTGGTGGAATGGATTTTTATAACAACAAAAGATTGAACTGGATTCTGTAATACCCTGCCGGGATTGGATCGCTGGATTAGGGTTTACGGGGAAATTAACTAAAAATTTGGGTAGGGGAGCAGGTAAGAAGAAGAGAGAAGAAGACCGGGAATATGAGTTCATTCTTGGATTGTTTGAGTACAGCAGCGGACCGGCTTATATGGTCGGCTCGCACCTGGGCTTCAGCCCTTCTCACTCTTTCGGCCCAAGGCCCACAACTTACAACTGTTCTCAAGACTCTACAACGAGCATAACTAGTTGAATGCCAGGTTTTCGCTCCCTCCTAGGAAAGGCGATCGGCGGCGAACGCATCTGCCCCATCTACAGCGGCCGCCGTTGGTCCCTGCCTCCTCCTCCGTTGGCCACTCCGGCGACGCGAGGAGGTGGGGACCATGGCGCCTCGGCGCCAGCCTGTAGTTAGGGTTTGCCTAGTGTTTTTCTTGGACGTCGTTGGGGTGATGGGAGCGGCGTCCGGGCAAATAAATCTGCTTCAACTCCACTCCCATACCGGCGGCGATCTTTATGGCGGCGTCTCGGAGTTGATGGCAACGTGTGCTGCTTGGTCCTTCAGATCGGTGGCTTGGTCTTCTCGTCGTTCTTCAGATCTGGCGAGATCAGTTTCTTGGTGTGTCGCTGGCGTTCGTGGTTATTCGCTACGGCTCTGGCGGCCGGGGCAAGGTGGTTCTTATGGAGCGAGGATGCTGGTCCGGAGGTGGTGGATTTGTCGTTCCTCTCCGTCTTCGTCGATGGGAGGCGACAGATTTTGGTCCAAAAAAGCACGGGGACGTCCCCCGGTTGACGTGCTATAGCGACATGTGCCTTGCTGCATGCAGCGGGTCTGTTCATCGACTCACAAAGCCTCGTTGGCGATGGTGCTTTCTCGGATCTTGCAATGGTGGCGGCTCGACGTCTCTTCCAGTGTTCGTCTCGGTGGCGCTGGAATTGAGCGGCGGCCGCTCGCTACGGTGGTTGCAAGAAACCCTAGGGATCGTTTTGTATTTCTCGATCTTCTAGATTTTCATATGCAAGTTCAGGATAATCATTTTATCCCGGTTTGTCTTTTAGTTTCCACGTGTGTTGCTTATTGTAACTTGATTTTCGATTAATGAAATATGTGGTTGCTCTAAAAAAAAAACTAGTTGAATGATGTGCTTTTCCATGGCATATTAATTTTTTTCCGCTGCCGCACAAGTAAACATGAAGTTCACAAAAATATTTAAGTACTAATTCAAATGCATATATTTTGTCTCAAGCAAGCATTACACTTTCAAAGACTAATGATCATAAACAAAAGCAACTAAAATGCGGTCTAGCTACATAAATATGAAACAAGCATGCGGGAGGTTCCTCTTCTGGAATTCTACAACCTTCAGAATGCCTGAGATATGCTTCCCGGTCAGCATCTCTTTCGTCGTCTCCAGTTTGTACCTGAACACTTGGGTCAGTTGATCCTTCAAGGTTTGGCCTAGATGCAGCGCGTCCTGTATCTCGTGCTAGTTTGGGTTGCAGGTCATCGTTAGAAAGAAGGCGGGCTTGCCATACATCGTCGGGGTATCTATGATGTCCACATACGTCCGCTTACTTGGGAGTTTAGAGGGTGCCATCTATATAATAAATATACCAACATTCACTCTCTACATTGCAACGGGTGTGTACCACAACCAAATACATGAACCTATGCAATAGGTGGAAAGCATATGCCAGAGCAAGATCGGCACGAAATGACCAGAAAAAAGAACCACAAGATTGCAGATAAAACAGTAGTGCCTAGTACAGAATAGACCAAGAAAGATATGCTTGCAATGCCTAATTCGATTTTGGTCAAGAATGGGGAATCCAACCTGGAAGCTATCTGACAAAAATATAACAAACGCTACATAATTGGAAGCATTGCATAATCTATTTCTTCTACAGCTTCACCAAGAGAGGCATTGAAAATATGCAGAAATTAAACTGCCTAGTAACCAGAATTAAATATAGGTAGCATTTGAAGAAATAGAAGGCGTCATTGAGCCAACTACATCTACTTATCTATACGACTAAGCTAATATTTTAATCTGACAAGTTAAGTGAAATGAAAAGAGTAAGTTATTTTATTGTTGGAAGAAAGAGTTGTCGGCACCTGACATAGTTAAGATTTGCTCAACTACTCGATACGTTCACTACGCTGCTACAGGTTGCTCTTAAACTACACATAATAAGAAAATGCTCGATAATACATTACAAGATGGTTAAATAGACAGAACAAAGTTTGGTCTAAGACCCTTAGGACAGAGCCTAAAAAATGTTTAAAAATGGCTCTAATAAGCTTAGGTATAAGGCTTAAACACTACTATGACTGCTCATACGTTTTGGGCAACTTGATGTTAGCTTCTGGGCATAGCAATAACATTACTTGCATCAACGAAAAATGATTAATTGGTAAAAGAAATGGCTGATTAAATATAACATACATACCACTTCATTTTACTAAACATAAGCAGGCCGGTGACTTACAACGATGCAAACAAACACAAGACTATGGGAAAGATAATCAACATATTGTTAGCATGTGTTGATGTGGAGCTAAGTGTCTGTTTCTAGGCGAGGATCCAAAAAATAACATGTGGCATTGTTGAGCATCATGGATCCTTGTCTCTATCCCACTGAGTGTGGATAGCACACAAATATAGATCTTGTTTCCCTAGCTATCGCTGAGTGTCAAATATTTTTTTTAGCATCATGCTACAGTATAGGATCAATTAAAGAGTCCTAGAAGCATCTTTACATGACACCGAAACAGATTTGGAAAGATGTTATTGCTATGTGTTGTTGGGATACCCCAAGAGGAGGGTGTGATAAGCACAGCGGTAGGAGTTTTCCCCTTAGTTAAGAACCAGGTTTATCAATCCAGTAGAAGAAGGAGGATCTTCGGAAGCTTGATGCCAATGACGGTGGTGCTGGCGCTTCACCGGTGTCAGCAACAACGTGGAAAAAGCACACAACACAACCAAAATACTTTGCCCAACGGTACAGTGAGGTTGTCAATTTCACCGATCTTGCTGAAAACAAAGATTAGACGTATAGTGTGAAAAACATTTGAATGCTTGCAGAAAGTAAAGAGAGTAGGAAATTGTTGTGGTTTGTTTAACAGTGTGGAAAATGGACCGAGGTTCATAGGTTCACTAGTGGTGTCTCTCCATAAAGATAACATGATGGGTGAACAAATTACAGCTGGGCAATTGACAAATAAAGGTTGCACCGTAGTGAACATTATAACATGATGATTACTATGATATTTAGTGCGGGCATTACAACAAGATACATAGACCGACACCCATCTGCATCTATGACTAATAATCCACCCTCAGGTTATCATCCAAACCCCCTTAGGTATTAAGTTGCAAGCAACAGTTAATTGCATTAAACAAAGTGTGTAATGTAAGCAATGATTATACACGCGGGTACTCTCAACGCTGTTTTCTCCCTAATGGCAACAGCACATCCTCCCCCTTCGCGTTTCTGTCACTCGAGCAAGCCAGCAAACACAGCATAAGTTCAATATTCATCGGATCCTAACATATGCAATAAAGACTATAATCAACTTGGCATAAGTTCAATATTCATCGGATCCTAACAAACACAGCATATAGAATTACATAAGATCAATCTCGATCATGATAGGCAGCTCACGAGATCTAAACATGGAGGCATATGAGGAGGAGACAACCATCTAGCTACTACTATGGACCCGTAGTCACGGGATGAACTACTCACGCATCACTCCGGAGGCAGGCATGGTGATGTAGAAGCCTCCGGTGATGATTTCCTCTTCAGCAGGGTGCCGGAAAACAACTCCAGAACCCTCCTGATCTAGGGTTGACGGTGATGGCGGCTACAGAACTTTTTCGGGGATTTTGTTCAGGTGTTTAGGGTTTTCCATCCGGGGGGCTTAAATAGGCGAAAGGGCAAAGACGGTGGAGCTCCGGGGGCCCCACACCCATAGCTGGCACGGCCAAGGGGGACCCGCGCCAGCCCATGGTGTGGCCCCCCTCTGCCCCTCTTCGACTCCTCTTCGGTCTTCTGGACGCTTCCGGGGGAAATAGGACTTATGGGCTTCGAATTTTCCAATTCCGGGAATATTTCGAGAACAACTTTTCTGAAACTAAAAAACAGCAGCAAACAGGGAACTGACTCTTGGCATCTTGTTAATAGGTTAGTCCCGACAAACGTATGAAAATGCTATAAATAAGAGAGAAAGCATGTAGCAATTGGCATAATATGATCATAGAGCATCAGAAATTAGGGATACGTTTATGACGTATCAAGCATCCCCAAGCTTAGTTCCTACCGTCCTCGAGTAGGTAAACGATAAAACAATAATTTCTGAGGTGACATGCTACTAACATAAACTTGATCAATCTTATGTAAAAGCATATGCACGCTGAGATCATAAAACTTTAAACACATGCATGAAAAATAAAACTTTAATAATAAAGCATAGAAATTACTTTGCATCACGAAGAGTAACTCAAATAAACGATCATGAATAATAATGCAAAAAAAGGTAAACAATTGTTTCAGGTATAGAGAAAACATGGAAAAGTGGTATTTCGCTAGTCCTTAAGAGTGGGACAAAACATAAATGTCAGGACACTTTCAAAGTTCAAGAGGAAGACTAGAACAAATAATTTAAGAACAAATAACAGCACATCATTAAGTAATTATTGTTGTTTATGAGACAAATGCACATAAACTCAGAATGGCAAAAATGCTCTCTCAACTATGCATAAGTTAGAAGATGGAGGCTCAACATAAAAGTAAAATAAAGGCCCTTCGCAGAGGGAAGCAGGGATCACTCATGTGCTAGAGCTTTTTGTTTTATTAAACAGAGGTATTAAAATTTTGACATTTGTGGAGGAATGTCTATATTTTAGGAGAGGTGTATGCTAGTGTCAACGAATGGTAAACAGACAATACAGTACGTCACAAGCCAACTGGATTCACAAGAGCGGCTCCCATGGTGAAGGACGCAACTGGTGTAGAAGGTCATCCCTCTTTATCTTTTGTTTACACAATTATGCTTTGACGGATATGATCAGGGGCAAAAATAGTGAAGAGAATTTGTTTGTATTAGTTTGGGGTTGGGCACCCCGCTGCCAGCTCTTCTATCATTTGGATAAGCGGATGAAGCCACTAGTCCAGGGTGTGAAATCCAATCAATAGGAGAGATAAAGATTCTCTATTGACGTCCTCATGAGCAAAAACAGGAACACAAAGCAGGAATAATTTTAAAGGTTTTAAAGGTAACACATGAGCAATTTACTTTGGAATGGCAGTTAAATACCACATGTAGGTAGGTATGGTGTACACAATGGGAAAAATTTGGTTTAAGGGAGTTTGGATGCACGAGTAGAGCTCATACTCAGTACAGGTGGAGGCTAGCAAAAGACTGAGAGCGACAAATCAAGAGAGCATAAGAGCCATAATCATGCATAGCGACATAAGCATCATTAATTAAAACATAAGCAGTATCACAAGTTCAAAAACTAAGTGGTCATGGAGGCTATTCGTGACTGGTTTTTAGTTATAAACATGGTGTGAGCATGCGCCAAGTCAACCAAATAAAACATTCGAAAGAGAATACCATATATTGATGCTTTACTATGACAAGAACAACTCATGAATCTTTCAAAACATATTGAACACTCTTAGCTATTTGAGGATAATCATGCTACTAAATAACCGCAAAGCTTTAAAACTAAAATAACATTTAGCATGGCATGAAAAAGTTCTAGCCACAGACTATACAAGCTTCTACTAGTATTGTTATAGATTCTACTTCAAGCAGCAGTTTTCTTTCTCCCAACAAGCACCATACAAAACATGCTTTAAAAAAATAATCTTTATGATACATTAAGCAAACATGAGAGTACTCTAATAATACTACTAAAGCTAACAGCTCTAATAAGAGATGCATGCAAAACAGGAGCTAAATAAATGCAACAGCAAGACACAGACTAAGAATACAACGTATTCTCAAGAAAAAACGGAGCATGTCACTCTCCAATAAAAGAATGCTGGGGTCCAACCAAGATTATTATGAAAGTAAAAACAAACTGAAAGAAAAAGCAAAACCAAACTGCAAACAAAAATAAAAGACGCTCCAAGTAAAGCACATAAGATGCGACCGAATAAAAATATAGTTTCACTAGAAGTGACCTGATAATTTGTTGATGAAGAAGGGGATGCCTTGGGCATCCCCAAGCTTAGACGCTCGAGTCTTCTTGGAATTTGCTGGGATGTATCACCTAGGCATCCCCAAGCTTAGGCTTTTCAATCTTCTTGATCACATCATATCATCCTCTTCTATTGACCCTTGAAAACTTCCTTCACATCAAAAATCTCACAATCTTCATTAGAAACGTTAGTGCAATCAAAATAATAAACTCACATGGTTTAGTTTAAAAACAAGACTAGAAATCAAAAACACATTAGCTACTGTCACAACTTTTTTTTAAACTTTTTTTCTCAAAAGAACACCAAAAGAAAGAGATTAAGATGCAAATGCGATAATTGGCAGAAATCTGTCAAAACAGAACAGCAGGCAGAGATTGATTTTTTCGAAAATATTATGTTTCTCAAATAAAAACATGGTCAACTAAGAAAGGTTGCGTATATAACTCAATATTAAGCACAAAAAATATCAGGTCATTTTGAATTTTCTGTGATTTTTAACGGAATAAAAAGTGCACAGCAGACATCTGTTTTCTGCGCAGAAATCCGAAATATAGTGTCAACTTTCCACTAGAGGCTTTACTTGGCTCAACAAAAACACAAAAGAAAATATAAATAGGGGTTGCTAAGGAAATAGACAACACCCAGGTGCAAATCACACCAAAGAAAACAAAGAAAAATAGAATGAAAACAAAGAAATAAAACGGGTTGTCTCCCGGTAGCGCTTTTCTTTAACGCCTTTCAGCTAGGCATAAAAGGGCAACTCAAGTATTTTCAAGTGAGGCATTCAAATAAAGGTTTGTCAACTCTTTAATAATGCATTGTATTTTATCCAAGTGGGTTTAAGAGGCTCCTCTCTTAGTATTTTTAGGCTTACTATTTTCATCAAATAAATTCCCAGGAACAATCCAATCAAAATTCTTTTCTTGGGCATCATGAAGTGACATTAATTTAAATCAGATTGGTCTTTTATACTCGTTTTCATTATTAGATTCAGTTTTTTCTAGAGCACCAACAATGTCTACACATGAGCCAAGCATATTGAAACAATCAAAAACTTTTCTAGCTTCTATAGCAACATCTCCAAATTCTTTAAGCATAGTTTCTAAGATGAAGTTTCTTTTCTGAACATCTTCAATGTTGTTCAAGTTGAGGAACATATGTTGTATTATGGGATGAAGGTTAACAAACCTAGCTTCTAGCATGTGAACTAAAGAAGTTGCAGCTGTCTCGTAACTGGGAGCAAGTTATACAATGGATTTTTCCTCAAAATTATCATGTTTACTAACATGATCAAAGAATTCTTTAATAGTGTCCTTTCCAGGTATAGAACCACTTCCTACTGGAAAATCTTTTAAAGTAAATTTAGGGAGCAACATGATGAGAAATTGAACTTTAAGAACAGAAAAGCAAAAATAATAGCAAGCAAATAAATAACAGCTATAACGTAAATTAATTTTTTGTGCTTTCAATATAGAGAATAAAAACAAGACAAAAATAAAAACAAGACAATAAACAAAATAAAGAGGTTGAGAGTGAGAGACTCCCCTAGCCAGAAGACTTCCTTCTCCCTGGCAACGGCGCCAGAAAAGTCCTTGCTATGTGTAGTTTGGATACCCCAAGAGGAGGGTGTGATGAGCATAGCGGTAGGAGTTTTCCCCTTAGTTAAGAACCAGGGTTATCAATCCAGAAGGAGAAGGAGGATTTTCGGAAGGTTGATGCCACTGATGGTGGTGCTGGCGCTTCACCGGTGTGAGCAACAACGTGGAACCTTCACACAACACAACCAAATAAATTTGCCCCAACGGTACAGTGAGGTTGTCAATCTCACCGGTCTTGCTGAAAACAAAGATTAGACGTATAGTGTGGAAAACAGTTGAATGCTTGCAGAAAGTAGAGAGAGCAGGAAATTGTTGTGGTTTGTTTAACAGTGTGGAAAATGGACCGGGGTTCATAGGTTCACTAGTGGTATCTCTCCATAAAGATAACATGCTGGGTGAACAAATTAGAGCTGGGCAATTGAAAAATAAAGGTTGCACCGTAGTGCACATTATAACATGATGATTACTATGATATTTAGTGCGGGCATTACAAAAAGATACATAGACCAACATCCATCGGCATCTATGACTAATAATCCACCCTCAGGTTATCATCTGAACCCCCTCGGGTATTAAGTTTCAAGCAACAGATAATTGCATTAAACAAAGTGTGTAATTGATGCATGTAAAATGCATACATGAACTTTGCATGTTATTACTTGTTTTTCCTACATATTAGCAACTTATATTCATGTTTTATAATGATTTGGGGGATTTTCTGAACAATCCCCCTTCTTTTGGTTCTAACCCTGTTTTTTCAGAAAACGTACTTTTTAGTGTTTCAGACTTTCCGGGAGCTTCGGGACTCCAAAAAGGTCAAGGCCAAAGAGCAAGGTTCAGAATTTTCGAGACGAAAACCATGGGCCAAAGTAGAGGGCCAAAAGGCCAACCAGGTGGAACAGAGGACCCTCCATGCGGCCAGATTCCTTGACCGCGTGTGGGGCCCCCTTTTTGCCCCCGTGGCTCTGATGCCGTCGATCTTTCTTCTCCCGAGTGTCCCGTGACCTAAAAACGACTATATAAAGGGTCCCCTGGCCTTTTCGAGAAGGAGGCGGTGCCGAGAGACGAAACCACGAAACAGAAGGCTGCCGCCGGAGAAGATCGGAGGGGGGAAATGCCACTGGGATCACCCCCGGAGGGCTCCACCCCCCTCCGGCGTGTTCATCATCAACATCTACAGCAAGATCAGGTCCATCTCTCCACTGTAATCTCTTGGCAAACACGATGTATGATGCAATACTATATTCCCTTGATGTATTGTGTCTCCCCATCTATGTTTGAGTAGTGAATTGTTCTTGGCAATGGTGAAATAGTTCGTTGATTGGTTGCATACAAGTTTGTTATCTTCTATGATTGTATTTATGTACAATATATGAGTGCACTCATATGTTGGGGAATGCATGTAAGGTGATCACCGGTAGCATAATGGAGTGGTGGTGACATGGGAGTGACAGTAACCTGAGACCGAGCCACAAAGTTAAGTTATTGGGGGATATATATAGGGGACCTTAGAACGTAAGGCTATGGTGGGACTTTATGTCTTAATCAATCTTGTGCAGTCATTTACTTGGCCACATGATCCATCATAAGGGGTTGTAGATCATTTACTTGACTATACCTATTCATGGCTCCTTCCTAGAAGAAACAACTAAGACTAAAACATGTGCTTCACTAATTGTGAGAACCACACGAACGAAACACCTATTGCTAGAACACTTGCTCCCTTGAGATACTTGAGATATTTACTGCTTGCTACTTGTGAAACTTGCTTAGAAACTTGCTTTAGAAACTTGCTCTAGGATTTCTTGCATTTTAAACTTGCTTCACTAGTTACTAGACAAACCACACTCCACGTCACTTGCTTTTAATTAGTTAGTTCCTTTTAGTCAAACTTATTGCTTTGCATAAACAGCCATATAAGAGGGTTATAGGGCTTTAGAGAATAGATAGCTTACCTTCAGCTCCTCGTGGGTTCGACACTCAAATACTTATCGAAAGGTACTACAATTGATCTCCTGCACTTGGGAGTCATCAAGCACTTTTCTGGCGCCGTTGCCGGGGAGCGTTGTGCTAAGCTTTTATTCTTGTTTGCATTGTATACTAACATATAAACCTAAAACACACAAAAAAATTATAAAATGGAAAACAACCAAACAATTTTAGAACTGTATAATATCTGCCTTGAATTAGGACATGAAGTGTTTGAGGAGAAATTGAAAAATTATTTGCACAACAATCATATTTGTGGTAGTACTAATTCTTTGAACACCTTTATTGCTAAGGAAAACCTTGAGCTTGGGGAAGTTTGTCTTAATGAATATGATATTTTTAGTCCCCCTACTATTGAGGATAAAAATGATATACTTGCTGATTCTATGGAAAGTTTTAAGCTTGGGGAAGTTGGTTTTGATGAGCATGATATTTCTAGTTCCCCAAGCTAGGAGGATAAAATTCACTTTGATGATACTATGCCTCCTATATATGATGATTGCAATGGAAATTATGAATGTTTAACTCCCACTATCACTAATGAGGATTTTACTTATGTGGAGAGTAGTGATTCTTTTATGCATGTGGATCATGATAAGAATGTTTTATGTGATATTCATATTGTTGAATCTATTCATGATGCTACTGAAAATTATTATGAGAGAGGGAAACATGGTTACACATATTTCAACAATATTAAGTTTCCCCTCTTTATGCTGAAAGTATTGAAGTTGCACTTGATCTACCTTTCTATGCTTGCTATTATGTGCTTGTTTTATTTTTTACATTACAAAATGCCAATGCATAGGAAAGGGGTTAGACTTAAAAATAAATTGTTTAATATTTTTTGGTGTGTTCCTTATGCTTTAATTTCCTATTCGGTTTGAGCACACATATATGTCTTTTCAACCTGTAAAATACCTTTACCTACTGTTATCTGTCATTTAGTTTAAGATTTTCATTTTATAAAAAATTTGGGAAAGTAAATGAGAAGGATGAGTAATGGAGAAGTTGGGGTCGACCTTGAACATGTGTTGTTCATGCCAATGAAACCATTGCAAAGTCTCTATCATTAAAACTTTTTCCAAAGCTAAAAACAATGAAAATATTAGTTCACTACTGTAACATCACATTTCTGTCTTATTTCTCATCATAAATGGCAAGAATAATCTTATATGAGAGATAGGATTAAACAATAGTAATTAGCTGTCCAGAAAACAGATTCCTGAACTTCACTGCGAAAAATGTTTTAAAATCACAGAAGTGGAATTTTGACCTGGTAATTTACGACAACAATATTTAGTTATCACTACATATTTCATTAGTTTTAAGTGTTCTGATTTGAGCAACTTAAGTGCCTCTAAAAATTCACTCTTTACGGGCTGTTCAGTTTTTGGCAGATTATGTCTTTATTTTGCATTGCTCTCATTACTTGTGTTTTGTGTGGTTCTTTTGATCAAGGAGCAATGCACAAATGTAGTAACAGTAGTTAATATTTAGAATCAACTCATGATGTGTCTTTGTTGTACCTATGTGGATTTTATTTATGGAGGCACTAACCCCTCTAATCAAGTTTTATGTTGAGATTTGTGTAAGAAGAATTTTTGAGGAGGAAGAGTTGAGTGAGATGAACAAAGATCAAGAGGGATGTGACGCCCCGGGATCGGGCACTATGCGGATTTCAGCATTTCCACCAAAATCCACATAATAACCGATTTCAGGTTGCCACTTGTGATAACATTACAACAGTTCACGAATAATCCACAACAACAACAGAGGAGGTATATACAAGACGACTCAAACGAGTCAAGGATACAACTGATACAATACGAAGATCCAAATAACAGCGGAAGAAACAACATAGTGTCCGACTACGGACAAGATACAAATTGGACTAAGAGTCCTGAAGATAACCGATGGCGTCCAATCCCTGCCCAGGCCAAGGCGGAGGGATTCCCAAGCTAACGTCGTCAGACTTCAAACCTGTTGACTGCAATGTGGAATATGCAGCCATGAAAAGGATTCGTTGGTCAGTACTATTAAGTACTAGCAAGTGGATAAACCATACTCACAAAATACCAACGTAACCAATCATCACAAGATACAAATACTTTGGGTAGAACGGAAGGAAGGGATTATTGCAAAGAGGCGGCAGCGGGCTGCACTAACTAACTACAGAGACGCGCTACAACATCCGACTAAAAGAAAGGGATAAGATAGCGCGACAAAACCAACTATAACTACTCACCAAACAATACCCATCCAATGTTACCCCCTACTAAGGAAGCAACCCAAGGAAACTCACACTGTTGATTAAGGTGACATTCATTTTTATGGTGGAGGTAATCTATATTACTAGTCAAGTTAACATTGTTAAGTGTAAGTTGTCTGAGTACTTGTTAGCCAGCACTTTCACCAAGTCATCCATAACCGCGGACAACACGGCTTCTCGAAAAGATTAACCCTGCAGGGATGCACCAATTTGGCCGTACACGTAAGAATGACCCGCCAGATGGAAATGCACTTCCACCAAGCGAGGCACTCAACACAACCCAACTCTTCTTCGCATCAAGCCCAAAGAACCACGTGCTGTGCGTGCACGGCTAATCGAGCCCCCACGAAGAAAAGGGGGACCCTCATTGTCGAATCCAGTGTTCGGCAAATCCCTCAGGTGAACCTATAGGGTTTCGAGTAGAGGAACGATGTACGCGCTGGTGATCTCTACGGCTAACAAGGAGAAAGATTTACCCAGGTTCGGGGCCCTCGAAGAGGTAAAACCCTTACTCCTGCCTTCTGTCGATCTGTATTAGATGATTAGATCGGTTACAGGATGCTCGAATCGAGAGTAGATCTCGAGTTTCAAGGCTTTTGCGGTCGTGCGGTATTACTTGGTCCTTTTCTCTCCTCCCTCCTCGCTTTATATATGCAGCCAGGAGGGGGTTACATGAGTCCTAGTAGATTACGTATAGCAGTTCTTGTCTTGACCCGCAAGTCTTGCGGGTGGGCTTCACGTGGGCCTTCTAGAATACTCCAAGGGCTCCTCTTCTTGGACCTTAACCTTGGGCCTGAGACGGGGTGTCCTTACCCGCAGGGTCCAGAATCCATATCTTCGTCAGTAGCCCCCGAGTGTTTATTCGACTGAGAAACAGTCGGGTAAGCACTCAAAGTTCGTTCTTGATTTCTTCGATTGGTCATTCAATCGCCTGTTTTTGAGGGTGTATACCCTGTGCGCGAAGCGCTTCTGTACTCGAGCATCGAGTGTTAAATGTGCCTTGTGTTGGCTGTTTTCGCAGAAGGATGTGGCTCAGTCGCTTGGCTCTCCCGAAAGATCAGGGCCAATTAATTGCATCTAGGGCAAAAACGGTTCTGGCCTACACAAATTCGAGACCTCCGACTCGAATCCGGCAAGGTGATTGTTGCGACTGGGCCGTGGAGGTCTTACCGAGTCGAACTTAACCTAAAGGGGTACCCGGCGCGTCCGCTAGGATTTTTCTTCGTGTTGTTGACACGGAACTATGCCGGAGGACGCAGCTTTCGAGTGCGATTCCAGGCCCAAAAGAGAGATCTTTCTGGGTCTTACCTTCGTATTCGAAGAATACGGCATCCAGATGTGCCTAGTCGGCTGAACAATCCAGGTTTTTATGATGTATAATTATCACGTGTAGGAGAGGTAGGTTTTTTTTTTCTCACCCGATGAATTTGTTTGAGCTCCATACGAAAGAAGTTTCGTGTTGGAAAAAACCAAGTCCGTATGAAAGAGTTTTCATGTTCGGGATGCTGTGCCCATACGAAAGAGTTTTTGTGCATAGGGTGCTTATGCGAAAGAAATTTCGCGTCTTGATGTGCCCATACGAAAGAGATTTCGTGTCAGGGTGCTTATGCGAAAGAGATTTCGCGTCTTGATATGCCCATACGAAAGAAATTTCGTGTCAGGGAGTTTATGCGAAAGAGATTTCGCGTCTTGATTATGCCCATACGAAAGAGATTTCGTGTTAGGGAGCTTATGCGAAAGAGATTTCGCGTCTTGATTATGCCCATACGAAAGAGATTTCGTGTTAGGGAGCTTATGCGAAAGAGATTTCGCGTCTTGATTATGCCCATACGAAAGAGATTTCGTGTTAGGGAGCTTATGCGAAAGAGATTTCGCGTCTTGATTATGCCCATACGAAAGAGATTTCGTGTCAGGGTGCTTATGCGAAAGAGATTTCGCGTCTTGATATGCCCATACGAAAGAAATTTCGTGTTAGGGAGCTTATGCGAAAGAGATTTCGCGTCTTGATTATGCCCATACGAAAGAGATTTCGTGTTAGGGAGCTTATGCGAAAGAGATTTCGCGTCTTGATTATGCCCATACGAAAGAGATTTCGTGTTAGGGTGCTTATGCGAAAGAGATTTCGCGTCTTGATTATGCCCATACGAAAGAGATTCCGTGTTAGGGAGCTTATGCGAAAGAGATTTCGCGTCTTGATTATGCCCATACGAAAGGGATTTCGTGTTAGGGAGCTTAATGACGTAATTATGCGGTGGAGATGTACTCGACACGGCGGATAGAGTCGACGCGGTGGAGCTGTACTCGACACGGCGGATAGAGTCGACGCGGTGGAGCTGTACTCAACACGGCGGATGGGGTCGACGCGGTGGAGATGTACTCGACACAGCGGACAGAGTCGACGCGGAAGTCGTGTAGTTGACGCGGACGTGTCGGAGTCGCACGAAGCGGATGACGTCGACGCGGTGGAGGTGTACTCGACACTGCGGACGGAGTTGACGAGACGGATGACGTCGACGCGGTGGAGGTGTACTCGACACGGCGGACGGAGTTGACGAGACGGATGACGTCGACGCGGTGGAGGTGTACTCGACACGGCGGACGGAGCCGACGAGGAAGTCGTGTAGTTGATGCGGACGTGGCGGAGTCGCACGACGACGTGGAAGTCGTGTAGTTGGCGTGAACGCCCAGCCACCTAGTCCACACAAGAAGATGGACCCGGAAAGTCTTCAAGATGTTCTGATCTCGCGAATTGGCCCGCGTTGTCATATGCATCTTGTCGAGACGGACAAGTTTGATGTTTTGCTTTTCTTCATCCGAGTTAATATGCGGTTTGTATGACCACAATAAGGACATGGACGAAGAAATCTGACAGAGCTCCTCAGATACGCGGCCAGCGTGTTAGATGCTCCCGATGGGAGTACGTTGGGTGAGCGTGTAGCGCTCGTCGGTTGCGCGACCAGCGCTCATTGGGTGCGCGGTCAGCGCTCCCGATGGGAGTAGCCCCCGAGTCTATGTGCGATTATTCGTAATCGGGCATAGACTCAAAGATCTTATAACGTCGCTTCTTCAATCTATCGGGTGCACGGCAGTGCTCCCGATGGGAGTAGCCCCCGAGGCTATGTTCGACTCGCAGAGTCGGGCATAGGCTCAAGTTGTTCTGAAGCTAACCCCGTGTGCTTGTCTTCTGTTGGCTCGCGGAGGAGGACATGCGTCGACTCCCGGAGTAGGATATGCGTCGACTCCGAGCGAAGGATATGTGTCGACTCCGAGCGGAGGATTGTGTCGATTATCGACTCCGAGCGGAGGATTGTGTCGATTGTCGACTCCGAGCGGAGGATATGTGTCGACTGTCGAAGTTGCAGCCGACGTTGTGGTTCTTATCTTTGTATGACACTGTCGTGGTCGGCGAGGCGGTGCTGAGTGATATTGCCGGAATCGATGAACCGAACTCGTGTGTCGAGTGCGGCTGTTTCGCGCCTCAGCCCCCGAGTGTCGAGTGCGGCTGCGGCGAATTCTCGAGTGCGTCTACTTTGCAGCGTAGCCCCCGAGCAACGAGTGTGGCTGCGGCGAAGGACAGCCCCGAGAAGTTTAGTCGAGAGAATTCGATGTAGCGGAGTTGTGCGGCGGAGTCGCGATGTTTCTCGGAAGGACCCGACGAGGCGGACAAATTCGACGAGGTGGAGTCGCGATATTTGTCCGAAGGACTCGATGCGGCGGACCGAGTCGACGCGGCGGAGTCGCGATGTTTGCCCGAAGGACTTCGACGCGGCGGACCGAGTCGTTGCGGCGGAGTCGCGATGTTTATCCGAAGGACTCGACACGGCGGATCGAGTCGACGCGGCGGAGTCGTGATGTTTGTCCGAAGGACTCGACGCGGCGGACCGAGTCGACGCGGCGGAGTCGCGATGTTTGCTCGAAGGACTCGACGCGGCGGACCGAGTCGACGCGGCGGAGTCGTGATGTTTGTCCGAAGGACTCGACACGGCGGACCCATGTTTGCCCGAAGGACTCGACGCGGCGGACCGAGTTGACGCGGCGGAGTCGCGATGTTTGCTCGAAGGACTCGACGCGGCGGACCGAGTCGACGCGGCGGAGTCGTGATGTTTGTCCGAAGGACTCGACACGGCGGACCCATGTTTGCCCGAAGGACTCGACGCGGCGGACCGAGTTGACGCGGCGGAGTCGCGATGTTCATCGGAAGGACTCGACGCGGCGGACCGAGTCGACGCGGCGGAGTCGTGATGTTTGTTGTGTGTACACGGAGGGCAATGTTGATGTCGAGCCCCCGGGACTATTATGGCGAGTCGCCATGTTTTGTTGATTGACCTTTGTGTCGACTCGCAGATTGACGAAAACGGATCTGCGACTTGAATTCGCGGACTCGCAGAGATCCAAAACGTGTCGCAGTGCGCGAGCCGCTAACGGAGATCTAACCGTTGGAATTGGCTCAAAAAAGACGGAGTGGTGCGGGATTGTATTCCGCAGCTGTTCAACGGTGTGATCGTCGAGTTGATGTCCGAGTCGACCGTGAGAATTGTTTTCCCCAAGTCGCGCGGAGTTCCGTCAGATTCTGACAGAGCTTCAGTGTTCGGATCATCCACGGAGATCTAACCGTCGGAATTCGCCGATTCTTTTTGGAGCCGGTAGATAATTTGATTTCGCATCTTTCCACCGAAGGAAATTTCCAGATGAGTTTCGAGCCGCCGTTGATGGCGTCCGCAATATGTATGTTGCTGCTGTCCTGCAGGCTGCGCGTGAACAACGATGTCGATGTAGAGTTGTAGACGATGAAGGCCGTGTGCGAGGCCGTCGAGTGCTCGATGAAGTTGAAGTAGCCGAAATAGATGAAATCCATGGGGTCGAGGACCCGAAGCTTGATGTAGATGAGGCCGGCGAGACCGTAGATCCAGCGCGTGTCGTTCCCACAGACGGCGCCAATTGTCGAATCCAGTGTTCGGCAAATCCCTCAGGTGAACCTATAGGGTTTCGAGTAGAGGAACGATGTACGCGCTGGTGATCTCTACGGCTAACAAGGAGAAAGATTTACCCAGGTTCGGGGCCCTCGAAGAGGTAAAACCCTTACTCCTGCCTTCTGTCGATCTGTATTAGATGATTAGATCGGTTACAGGATGCTCGAATCGAGAGTAGATCTCGAGTTTCAAGGCTTTTGCGGTCGTGCGGTATTACTTGGTCCTTTTCTCTCCTCCCTCCTCGCTTTATATATGCAGCCAGGAGGGGGTTACATGAGTCCTAGTAGATTACGTATAGCAGTTCTTGTCTTGACCCGCAAGTCTTGCGGGTGGGCTTCACGTGGGCCTTCTAGAATACTCCAAGGGCTCCTCTTCTTGGACCTTAACCTTGGGCCTGAGACGGGGTGTCCTTACCCGCAGGGTCCAGAATCCATATCTTCGTCACTCATAGCACTGGAAGACCACGCCGCCCTAAATGCCCACTACAAAAGTTCCACCATGGCGCCAAGGGTTCGCACCTGCATATGCATGCATCAAATGGAAAGCCCGAACTAAGTGTGGCGATTTGGACGAGATGCGAATCGAATCAGAGTTGCGGGGGGCGCCCATACTCGCTTCCCACATGCGGTTAGTGCGCTCATCATGGATCGGAGGACAAGACCCTTTTCCTAATTAAGTTCGACACTAGCAGGCCTCAAAACCACGCCGGGCCTCCTGCCGGTGCCTTATCATCAAATTATTATTACCCAAAACATTAACATGTTGTTGATTAAGTTGAAACCCAACTATCAAACTAAACAGGTGATAAGACGGACAACAAGACTTGAGCGCAAACAACACTAAGCATGCAACTACGACACGAGGGCCAACAAGGTAAACAAGCAACAGTTGATAGGAAGTGGAAGGAAGGCTATATCATGGCTGCAAGGTAAACATATGATAGGATCAAGACACAAGCATCGAATCATAAGGCTAGAATAAAGACAACGGGAAGAATCGGTAACAAGTGATGAAAGGCAGCCATAGGCAGCAAGTGAGTATACTTTCCTGGGATCCAGCAAGTAGAGGTACATCCGCAGAACTTGTCGGTGCTCACAACATCTCAACGTCCTATCCGCGAAGAAGCCACGAACTAGAACAAACACCGGATGCAACAATTACTACTACGGCAAAAGATCCAGCATGATCCTATTTTATATGCATGTCAAGTTTAAGGATGCATCAAAGATAAACTAGTAGACATGGCAAACATATTTAAATGGGCCCATATGCAATTTGGATTGCATATGGAAAAGCCCATGAATTAATGTTGAATTAAATGATCTACAAATAACCATAATGTGAAAGTTGATTAGAATGATGCATGGATGATGAAAACAATAAGAAAACAACAATAGCTTCAGTTTGATATGTTGTTTACCAAGTTTGGAATTTTATTTATTAAGTTATGAACTTTGGCATTTTAAATGATTTAAACAAACATTTGTTGTTTTCACCAATTTTAAATGTTCAAAACAGATAACAAAATTTTATTTGGAAAGAACACAAAATTTTAGATGGAATACATATTTCATTTGGATTTTAGATGAGCAAGTTATTAAATTGACAATTTTAAATGCATTAATTAAGAAATAGTTGTTTTAAGCAATTTAATTTATTGAAAATAGAAAACAAAGTTTATATTTGGAAAGCTTATTCAATTTTGCATGGAAACCATATTTTACATGTTGGAATTGGATTTGAATTGCCCAAGTTATGAATTTTGCAATTTAAAAGGTGTAATTAAAGTATTGAATTATTACTCCAATTTTAATTAGGAAAAACAGTGAACAAATTGCATATTTGAAAAGTACAGGAAATTTTGGAATGGAATACATATTTTACTTTTCAAAATTGGAGTTCAAATGAATTTGTTAGGGGCATTTGAATGTCAGGGACCTTTCTGTAATTTTAGGGACCTTGTTGTGAAAAGAATCCTCAGATCTGGATCTGGCGAAACTTCTCTCACCGAGCAGTAGCCCAGCCACAGGGGCTGACTGCTAGGCCCCTGCCAGCATGGTGCTGACTGGGCCGTGGTGGAGGCCGACTGGGCCTCTGGGGTCCGTGACAGGTGGGGCCAGGGTGTTGAGGTGGAAAAACCCAAAAAGGTGGGCAATTTGCCCTGCGGCGGATTCGAACCCGCGCCTCTGCGCTGTGCGGTGCGGGCGCTCAGCCACTGGGCTGCTGGCTCGGTTGGTGTTAGTATCTGGCGTGACCGAATAAGAGGCAAAACAGCGGCGCGTTTAACTGACGAACTGAAAGTCGACAGCGCCCGGATTCAGTTCAGAAACACGGACGGGAAACGGCCGACGACGAACGTTTTCCGGTGGCGCGCGGTGACGGCGTCGTGCTGATGTGTGGAGTGTGGTTGTACATGGGTTACGTGCAGAGAGAGCGAGCAGGAGGGGTGTGTGTGCACCGTGTGCGTGCTGCACCTTCAGGAGCAGCTCGATGGAGGCATGCCATGGCGGACGGAAGAGGAATTGGATGCTCGCGACGTCCATAGCAACCACGGTAATAGGGAAACAGAGGGAATCGGAGCGGGAGCTCACCGTGAGTGTACTGGAGTAGTCGAACAAGCTCGAGGAGGTACGCATCACCGGAATTTCGCCGGAGAAGATCACCGGCCGGAGAGGAAAAAGAGGATGTCGTCGGCGTTGTAGTCGATCTCGCGCCACCTTGCATTTGGACGATGTAGACATCGCAACGGTGCTCCTGTGGCCTTGTGCTAGCTCGAGGTGGACCGGAGAGGCGCCACCGTGACAAGGTGGTTCGGTTTTTGGAGGTTCATAAAATTACAGAGATGGAACGGAGCAGAGGAGGAAGAGAGGAGGGTGGCGGCGGCGAGAAGAAAGGGAGGAGCTAGGGTTAGGGTTCGTGGGGTGGCCTTGGGGGGGTAGATAAGGAGAGGTGGAGAGGGGACCATGGTGGGGGAGGGGGAAAACGACAGGGACAGGAGGTTCTCGTGCCTCCTCTGCGTCCGTACGGAGAAGAAGGTGGGGAGTGGGCTGGGCTGCTGGGGTGGTAGGTGGGCCGGTTGGCCTGCCTCCCCCAGGGGTTTTCTTTTATTTTTTTCTTTTGTTTGTTTGTTTTTTTTGTAGAAATAGAAAGGAGAAGAATTTAGAGAAGAAAACGTTAGGGTTTTATTCCCAAAATATTTTTAGTGGGTTAAACAAGTCAAAAGCCCAGTTGCATGACCTTTTGTTTTCCAGAATTTTCAAATTGCACACTTGTTTGAATTTTTGAAATGTGAATTCAAATTTGGGTTTCATTTAATAACAATTTGAAAACCAACCCATTTTTATTATTTCCAACTCCCAAAATGATTTGTTTGCAATTTTAATTGGAACCATTTGAGCATGTTTGAAAGTTTAAATTTGTTTGAATTTTCCAAAAATGGTTTGAAGCAAAGTGCAATGCAAATGATGCATGATGCAATGCAATGCCAAAAGAAAAAAAAACAATCAACTTCTAATTGGGGGAAAAAAAATCCCCCGGGTGTTACAGACGACACCACTAACAAGGGATTGCGCCCTTGCAATCCACCCACTAACCCGGAAGGGGAAAGAAGTTCGACTATCGATTCTTCATGCTTCCAGTTGATCTCCTCGACACCACTAACAAGGGCTTCTCGACACCACTAACAAGAGATTCTTGCTCGGAGTGACGACGATGTTCTTCCACCAGGAATCTTCCGATGATCGAACCTATTAGGTTAAAGGCTCAGAAAACGTCCACCCACGTAAGATCCTAAAACTTTGAAAGATAGGTACGAGAGTAGACTCCAAAACAAATGAGATAGAAGGAGAAGTAGAATAGAGATAAGGAGAAAACAAGAATCCTATCGAGAGGTTTCCAAAACAGGTTTTGCACAAATAGTTTTTGACACTCTAGAAACACGATCGTTAGCGAGGTTATCCTACAGGCTTTGCGGACCCGTTGCTTCGATAACCATTCGTATCGAAACAACATTGGGAATCGGAACCATGCTCTGATACCATTTGTGACGCCCCGGGATCGGGCACTATGCGGATTTCAGCATTTCCACCAAAATCCACATAATAACCGATTTCAGGTTGCCACTTGTGATAACATTACAACAGTTCACGAATAATCCACAACAACAACAGAGGAGGTATATACAAGACGACTCAAACGAGTCAAGGATACAACTGATACAATACGAAGATCCAAATAACAGCGGAAGAAACAACATAGTGTCCGACTATGGACAAGATACAAATTGGACTAAGAGTCCTGAAGATAACCGATGGCGTCCAATCCCTGCCCAGGCCAAGCCGGAGGGATTCCCAAGCTAACGTCGTCAGACTTCAAACCTGTTGACTGCAATGTGGAATATGCAGCCACGAAAAGGATTCATGGGTCAGTACTATTAAGTACTGGCAAGTGGATAAACCATACTCACAAGATACCAGCGTAACCAATCATCACCAACATCCGGCTAAAAGAAAGGGATAAGATAGCGCGACAAAACCAACTATAACTACTCACCAAACAATACCCATCCAATGTTACCCCCTACTAAGGAAGCAACCCAAGGAAACTCACACTGTTGATTAAGGTGACATTCATTTTTATGGTGGAGGTAATCTATATTACTAGTCAAGTTAACATTGTTAAGTGTAAGTTGTCTGAGTACTTGTTAGCCAGCACTTTCACCAAGTCATCCATAACCGCGGACAACACGGCTTCTCGAGAAGATTAACCCTGCAGGGATGCACCAATTTGGCCGTACACGTAAGAATGACCCGCCAGATGGAAATGCACTTCCACCAAGCGAGGCACTCAACACAACCCAACTCTTCTTCGCATCAAGCCCAAAGAACGACGTGCTGTGCGTGCGCGGCTAATCGAGCCCCCACGAAGAAAAGGGGGACCCTCATAGCACTGGAAGACCACGCCGCCCTAAATGCCGACTACAAAAGTTCCACCCTGGCGTCAAGGGTTCGCACCTGCATATGCATGCATCAAATGGAAAGCCCGAACTAAGTGTGGCGATTTGGACGAGATGCGAATCGAATCAGAGTTGCGGGGGGCGCCCATACTCGCTTCCCACATGCGGTTAGTGCGCTCATCATGGATCGGAGGACAAGACCCTTTTCCTAATTAAGTTCGACACTAGCAGGCCTCAAAACCACGCCGGGCCTCCTGCCGGTGCCTTATCATCAAATTATTATTACCCAAAACATCAACATGTTGTTGATTAAGTTGAAACCCAACTATCAAACTAAACAGGTGATAAGACGGACAACAAGACTTGAGCGCAAACAACACTAAGCATGCAACTACGACACGAGGGCCAACAAGCTAAACAAGCAACAGTTGATAGGAAGTGGAAGGAAGGCTATATCATGGCTGCAAGGTAAACATATGATAGGATCAAGACACAAGCATCGAATCATAAGGCTAGAATAAAGACAACGGGAAGAATCGGTAACAAGTGATGAAAGGCAGCCATAGGCAGCAAGTGAGTATACTTTCCTGGGATCCAGCAAGTAGAGGTACATCCGCAGAACTTGTCGATGCTCACAACATCTCAACGTCCTATTCGCGAAGAAGCCACGAACTAGAACAAACACCGGATGCAACAATTACTACTACGGCAAAAGATCCAGCATGATCCTATTTTATATGCATGACAAGTTTAAGGATGCATCAAAGATAAACTAGTTGACATGGTAAACATATTTAAATGGGCCCATATGCAATTTGGATTGCATATGGAAAAGCCCATGAATTAATGTTGAATTAAATGATCTACAAATAACCATCTTGTGAAAGTTGATTAGAATGATGCATGGATGATGAAAACAATAAGAAAACAACAATAGCTTCAGTTTGATATGTTGTTTACCAAGTTTGGAATTTTATTTATTAAGTTATGAACTTTGGCATTTTAAATGATTTAAACAAACATTTGTTGTTTTCACCAATTTTAAATGTTCAAAACAAATAACAAAATTTATATTTGGAAAGAACACAAAATTTTAGATGGAATACATATTTCATTTGTTGAATTTGGATTTTAGATGAGCAAGTTATTAAATTGACAATTTTAAATGCATTAATTAAGAAATAGTTGTTTTCAGCAATTTAATGTATTCAAAATAGAAAACAAAGTTTATATTTGGAAAGCTTATTCAATTTTGCATGGAAACCATATTTTGCATGTTGGAATTGGATTTGAATTGCCCAAGTTATGAATTTTGCAATTTAAAAGGTGTAATTAAAGTATTGAATTATTACTCCAATTTTAATTAGGAAAAACAGTGAACAAATTGCATATTTCAAAAGTACAGGAAATTTGGAATGGAATACATATTTTACTTTTCAAAATTGGAGTTCAAATGAATTTGTTAGGGGCATTTGAATGTCAGGGACTTTTCTGTAATTTTAGGGACCTTGTTGTGAAAAGAATCCTCAGATCTGGATCTGGCGAAACTTCTCTCACCGAGCAGTAGCCCAGCCACAGGGGCTGACTGCTGGGCCCCTGCCAGCGTGGTGCTGACTGGGCCGTGGTGGAGGCCGACTAGGCCTCTGGGGTCCGTGACAGGTGGGGCCAGGGTGTTGAGGTGGAAAAACCCAAAAAGGTGGGCAATTTGCCCTGCGGCGGATTCGAACCCGCGCCTCTGCGCTGTGCGGTGCGAGCGCTCAGCCACTGGGCTGCTGGCTCGGTTGGTGTTAGTATTTGGCGTGACCGAATAAGAGGCAAAACATCGGCGCGTTTAACTGACGAACTGAAAGTCGACAGCGCCCGGATTCAGTTCAGAAACACGGACGGGAAACGGCCGACGACGAACGTTTTCCGGTGGCGCGCGGTGACGGCGTCGTGCTGATGTGTGGAGTGTGGGTGTACGTGGGTTACGTGCAGAGAGAGCGAGCAGGAGGGGTGTGTGTGCACCGTGTGCGTGCTGCACCTTCAGGAGCAGCTCGATGGAGGCATGCCATGGCGGACGGAAGAGGAATTGGATGCTCGCGACGTCCATAGCAACCACGGTAATAGGGAAATGGAGGGAATCAGAGCGGGAGCTCACCGTGAGGGTACTGGAGTAGTCGAACAAGCTCGAGGAGGTACGGATCACCGGAATTTCGCCGGAGAAGATCACCGGCCGGAGAGGAAAAAGAGGATGTCGTCAGCGTTGTAGTCGATCTCGCGCCAATTCCTTGCATGTGGACGATGTAGACATCGCAACGGTGCTCCTGTGGCCTTGTGCTAGCTCGAGGTGGACCGGAGAGGCGCCACCGTGACGAGGTGGTTCGGTTTTTGGAGGTTCAGAAAATTACAGAGATGGAACGGAGCAGAGGAGGAAGAGATGAGGGTGGTGGCGGCGAGAAGAAAGGGAGGAGCTAGGGTTAGGGTTCGTGGGGCGGCCTTGGGGGGTAGATAAGGAGAGGTGGAGAGGGGACCATGGTGGGGGAGGGGGAAAACGACAGGGACAGGAGGTTCTCGTGCCTCCTCTGCGTCCGTACGGAGAAGAAGGTGGGGAGTGGGCTGGGCTGCTGGGATGGTAGGTGGGTCGGTTGGCCTGCCTCCCCCAGGGGTTTTTTTTTCTTTTGTTTGTTTTTTTTGTAGAAATAGAAAGGAGAAGAATTTAGAGAAGAAAACGTTAGGGTTTTATTCCCAAAATATTTTTAGTGGGTTAAACAAGTCAAAAGCCCAGTTGCATGACCTTTTGTTTTCCAGAATTTTCAAATTGCACACTTGTTTGAATTTTTGAAATTTGAATTCACATTTGGGTTTCATTTAATACCAATTTGAAAACCAACCCATTTTTATTATTTCCAACTCCCAAAATGATTTGTTTGCAATTTTAATTGGAACCATTTGAGCATGTTTGAAAGTTTAAATTTGTTTGAATTTTCGAAAAATGGTTTGAAGCAAAGTGCAATCCAAATGATGCATGATGCAATGCAATGCCAAAAGAAAAAAACAATCAAGTTCTAATTGGGGGAAAAAAATCCCCCGGGTGTTACAAGGGACAACCAATCAAGCTTGGGGATGTACCCCTGGGCTCACCCTACATGTATCAAATAAGTACAAGAATCCAAGCTTGGGGATGCCGTGCCACCTCACTCCAACCATCATGATGTTAAGTAAGTAAAGCCTAGCTATATGGCTATAAAGAAAGCGCTTTACGGGAGGCAACCCGGTTGTTTTTGTTTGGATTTTCCTAGTGTCCTCTTTCTGTCTCAAGAGATTAGTTTTTTTTGTTTTAATTCTGGAGTTTTCAATAAAGAGTCAAGTCAAACCCATTTGGACTTATAAGTTGCTATCCTAGTGCATGAAATTTCTGTTTCAGCACGAGTCTGCTCACCGTATGATTTTACATTTTTATTGGTATGTCGGATTGAGCTAATTTTTTAGTATGTTCTGCAACTTCTCGTCCTCTGTAAGCACAAAATTGGCTTAATTTTTTGACGAGTCTAGCTTAGGGAAAAACGTTCGTTTTGCTGCTGTTGCTTTTCTGGACAGATTTTGCCTTCTTTTGTTGGATGCACTCTTTGGGTTTGGGACTTGAATTTCCTTGATCTTTTCGAGCTAGAGAGTGAACATACAACATTATGAACCTTATTGTCTATCTTCTGGAGCATTTGTTTTGGAATTTTGCGCAGCATGCATACGTTTTGTTTGTCCTTGCTAATCTCACCCCACAGAAAAAGAATGGGAGAAACATGTTTTGTGAAGTTTTTTCACAGGGAATAGAGGAGCTGCGCCTCAAGACATCCAAGAATGGTGAAAGCCATAAGCTTGGGGATTTGATGAACACCCCACTGGAGCTACACTCTTTTGGTTAGCACACGTCTACTTTCTGTTTTTCTAAGCAAAGCATTTATCGTAGAAACTTGAAGCGTCTAGTTTTGTTTTTTTAGTTTATTTGTGAGTCCACCACCACAATTATCTTTATGAGAATCAGCTACTAGAATAATGGGTTGAATTAAGTTTGATGCTGTTATATTTATTGGGAAAGGGATGCTTTAGTTGATTATAAAATCTACTTATAGTTGCATGATTTATATGTTGTTTTAGGTGTAGAAATTTGCAATAGTGTTGTCATGAGCTATCTCTTATTCATGTTTTTGATGTTAATTGTTAGTTTACTTAGTTTGTCATGAAATGAGTAGTTCTATGGACACTAATGCATGCATAGTAGCTGGTCAACTATCTCCCTCTTGCTAGCCCAAAAAGTAAAAATTCCAACAAGTATAAACTTGTTTCCAACACCCTTTAGCCAAGTATTTCTAGTGAGTCCACCATATCTACCTATTAGCTTCAGAGCTATTACGAGTATGTTCACCATGTTATAGTGTTATTTATGTTCTAAATTAAGATATTCACTTTATTAATTGTCATGAGCTGAATTTGGGATAGGACTCTCACGAACTTTTGAATGCACACCTTTACTTTTCATTGCACTTAATAAACATGACCCAATAACGGGAGCTAAAAGTTTTGCGTTTGACAAGTGTTTGGTTGGGAGCTAGCTATAAACGTGTATCACTGGAAAGCTTTCAACATTGCACAAAAATTTACATTTGTTTGATATCATGTACTTTTGTTTTTGGACTCCTGCCATGCCGAAATGAAGTAGAGGAATAGTAAGTTTTGATGAGTAAGTATATTTATGACTAGAGAAACGCATTGGGCCGCTAACCCAAGCCATGCTTGATCATGGTGGAAATTTACTTACAGCTAGAGTGGACTCTACAGACACATCCTACAATAAAATAAGAAGCTATGCGTATAGTGAATGAAATAAAAAAGTATGATGAGTCTACTCCGTTTGTTCATCTTGTCATTGTGACATGGGCTGGTTTCCATGTCATGGGGCAAGAGGTACCTCTTTGCGGTTCTCTATGATGTCATTAATACTTATTATGATTGTACAAAGCTTATTAGGAATCTTAAGTTGAGTAATCATGGAGTAGGTTTTCACACTCACGGGGCATGAGGCATTCAACCAACACCTTGTCAATCACATTACTTCAACATTCACAATTTAAGATGCTAGTGATAAAGGGGCAATGAGAGTCTTAGACCAATGGATGCCACATTTCAATTAGTAATTTTAGTTGAATAATTTAGAGGCTAAATAAGACTTGATCACGTTTTACCTCTACTCGATTTTCTCCAAAGTGTACACCATATTTTCTATTTTCCATTATGCTATTCTTTGACCAATATAGGATTTTATTTTTCATTTTGTGTATGCATTTGGTCCATAGTGCTTTTATTTCATTATACACTTTGTGAACTTTCATGAAGCATCTTTGATATTTCTTATAACATGAATTGTATGTTGCTACCCATCTACATTATGAATCATTTGATTATATGTAGCATGAATAATCTTCTTTGATATTCCATGATTGTTTTAAAATGCAAAGTCCATGTTAGTTTTATCACCTTCATACTCGAGGACGGGTATGGGTTAAGCTTGGGGATGTTGATGCATGTAAAATGCATACATGAACTTTGCACGTTATTACTTGTTTTTCCTACATATTAGCAACTTATATTCATGTTTTATAATGATTTGGGGGATTTTCTGAACAATCCCCCTTCTTTTGGTTCTAACCCTGTTTTTCCAGAAAACGTACTTTTTAGTGTTTCACACTTTCCGGGAGCTTCGGGACTCCAAAAAGGGCAAGGCCAAAGAGCACGGTTAAGAATTTTCGAGACGAAGACCATGGGCCAAAGTAGAGGGCCAAAAGGCCAACCAGGTGGAAAAGAGGACCCTCCACGCGGCCAGATTCCTTGGCCGCGTGTGGGCCCCCCTTTTTGCCCCCGTGGCTCCGATGCCGTCGATCTTTCTTCTCCCGAGTGTCTCGTGACCTAAAAACGACTATATAAAGGGTCCCCTGGCCTTTTCGAGAAGGAGGCGGCGCCAAGAGACGAAACCACGAAACAGAGAGACAGAAGGCTACCGCCCGAGAAGATCGGAGGGGGGAAACGCCGCTGGGATCACCCCCGGAGGGCTCCACCCCCCTCCGGCGTGTTCATCATCAACATATACAGCAAGATCATCTCCATATCTCCACTGTAATCTCTTGGCAAACACGATGTATGATGCAATACTATATTCCCTTGATGTATTGTGTCTCCCCGTCTATGTTTGAGTAGTGAATTGTTCTTGGCAATGGTGAAATACTTCGTTGATTGGTTGCATACAAGTTTGTTATCTTCTATAGTTGTCTTTATGTACAATATATGAGTGCACGCATATGTTGGGGAATGCATGCAAGGTGATCACCGGTAGCATAATGGAGTGGTGGTGACTTGGGAGTGACAGTAACCTGAGACCGAGCCACAAAGTTAAGTTATTGGGGGATATATATAGGGGACCTTAGAACGTAAGGCTATGGTGGGACTTTATGTCTTAATCAATTTTGTGCAGTCATTTACTTGGCCACATGATCCATCATAAGGGGTTGTAGATCATTTACTTGACTATACCTATTCATGGCTCCTTCCTAGAAGAAACAACTAAGACTAAAACATGTGCTTCACTAATTGTGACAACCACACGAACGAAACACCTATTGCTAGAACACTTGCTCCCTTGAGATACTTGAGATATTTGCTACTTGCTACTTGTGAAACTTGCTTAGAAACTTGCTTTAGAAACTTGCTCTAGGATTTCTTGCATTTTAAACTTGCTTCACTAGTTACTAGACAAACCACACTCCACACTTGCTTTTAATTAGTTAGTTCCTTTTTGTCAAACTTATTGCTTTGCATAAACAGCCATATAAGAGGGTTATAGGGCTTTAGAGAATAGATAGCTTACCTTCAGCTCCTCGTGGGATCGACACTCAAATACTTATCGAAAGGTACTACAATTGATCTCCTGCACTTGGGATTCATCAGTAATGTAAGCAATGATTATACACGCGGGTACTCTCACTGTTGTTTTCTACCTAATGGCAACAGCACATCCTCCCCCTTCACGTTTCTGTCACTCGAGCAAGGCAACAAGGAGGCATAAACCCACTATCAAGCATAAATAGTCCCTCTTGGAGTCACTAGCGACTAGTTAGCCAGAGCAACCACTAGCAACGGAAAGCATGCAAGATCACAAATAACATATGCAATAAATACTATAATCAACTTGGCATAATTTCAATATTCATCGGATCCCAGCAAACACAGCATATAGAATTACATAAGATCAATCTCGATCATGATAGGCAGCTCACAAGATCTAGACATGGAGGCATATGAGGAGGAGACAACCATCTAGCTACTTCTATGGACCCGTAGTCCATGGATGAACTACTCACGCATCACTCCGGAGGCATGCATGGTGATGTAGAAGCCTCCGGTGATGATTTCCTCTCCGGCAGGGTGCCGGAACAAAGCTCCAGAACCCTCCTGGTCTAGGGTTGACTGTGACGGCGGCTGCGGAACTTTTTCGGGGATTTTGATTAGGTGTTTAGGGTTTTCCATCCGGGGGGCTTAAATAGGCGAAAGGGCAAAGGCGGTGGAGCTCCATGGGCCCCACACCCATAGCTGGTGCAGCCAGGGGGTGACCCGCGCCAGCCCATGGTGTGCCCCCCCTGCTGCCCCTCTTCGACTCCTCTTTGGTCTTCTGGATGCTCCCGGGAAAAATAGGACTTCTGGGCTTCGAATTTTTCTATTCCGAGAATATTTCCAGAACAACTTTTCTGAAACTAAAAAACAGCAGAAAACAAGGAACTTGCTCTGGGAATCTTGTTAATAGGTTAGTCCCGGAAAATGTATGAAATTCCATAAACAAGGGAGAAAACATGTAGCAATTGGCATAATATGATCATGGAGCATCAAAAATTAGGGATACGTTTGTGACGTATCTGTTATCATGATGGGAAAATGCACTAATCATGAACTATACATCAAGACAAGTTAAAAAAATACATGACCTTGGAGATACACAAAATACAGTGAACTTGCCCTTTCATATGCAACCATAAAAATATACAGTTGGGTTGTATCATGGATCAATTCCCACACGAGCTCACATATGTGATAATAACCTCTATAAGAATTTTTGCTGGCATTAAATTCCATTTTTTAACTGTAAAACAAAGCACATATTTTCCTATGGGGAAAAACAGGCTGAGGGTTGAATTAGAGAATGTCACATCCTCATTTGAGAACCATGTTGTAAGAGGGAGAACTCAAAATTTAGGACCAACAAAAAACTTTTTTGTTGATCCTGTTGTTTTATGGATTTGTAACTCCATATGTAAATCCTCATGTGTTCAATGAGAATAAAGAGTGGAATTTTGAGTTCCTTGTTTCCTTGTCTTCAAAATCATCACTTCTATATTTTCGTAGATCACTCAAAAAGTAGAAACAAAAATCCTTTGAAAAATCCTAAGGAAAAAACATGAGTTTTTCATTTTTGTTTATGGTTATTTTCTTCCTTTTTTATCACCTCCAATAATTACGAATCCCCTCTCTAAACCTTTTTTTTTCTTTGGATGTCATCCATCCTTGAGTTATTGTCTCACTCAACATGCTCAAAGAAACATTTTTGGTTTAGTGAAACCCATATTTTCATGTGTGTTTTCATGCCTAGTTGTTAAAACGGGATTTGTGAAAACAGAGAAAACAGAAATCATCACTCCTTCCTATCTCGTTTTCAGGGACTTACAAATTTTGTAAAAATAATTAAAAATGGGTTTATGAAACTAGGTATCATACTCATCAATCTCATATCCTCAATTTTCAGTTTGGAATTTATTTGCTATATCTACCAAGTCCAAACTTTACTATGTTTCTAACAGAAAACCAGACTTAGAATTTTCACTAAGTCTTAACTGAATTTTCTGAAGATTTTTTACAGCGTTTGACAGAAAACAAACTCGATCAAATTCGTGTTTCTTTTCAAAATATCGAGTTTTAACCTTGCAAAACATGATCACCACACATCCAACTCCACACCTACACCCTTGCTTGCTTCTAGAAGTGCCGAGGAGGAGAACGGCAAGAGGCCAAGGATGGGGATAGTAGGCCCGAGGTGTCATCCTATCGGGAGTGATCATCCTCCACCCGTGCTCCTTCTTCCACGGCTTTGAGCCATTGGAGGCTTGCTCGCGGTGCCACCAAGCTCGCTTGTGGCTTCCATAAGCCGATCGCCACCTGAGAAGAGCACACGAGCTCGAATGCGTTTCTCTCCATTTTACCCCGAGGTCACCGTGTGCACGCGCATGTGAACCCAGGGTATAAGATCCCTTATTGCCCCTCTGATTTGCCACCCCACTCCTCACACCTCACTCACTCACTCTAGCAATGCTCAGCTCGTGCCTCTCTCTATGAGAGCGAGGAGAGCCACGCTCTCGAGCTCTGTCCGAGAGGAAAGAGGCGACGCCGATATACCTTGTCTTTCTCTCACCTTGCTCCATTTCTTCACCCACATCTATCCTTTGCCCTGGCATTCATGCCTAACATCGTGTCGCAATGATTTGCATGCAAGAATGGCACCACTGAGCTCGACGTCGCCGGATCTGCCACGGTGCGCATCAGGTGCGTTCGGTGTTGCTGCTTCTTATATTGCCTCCTCGACTCATCCTCAACACTCCTCATCGTCCTCAACCACTCCTTGCATGCCAGAACACGCCCTAGGTGAGCCCCTTCTCGAAATCACCGTAGCTAGGGTCACTGGCGCCGTTGGCCGCGTCGAGAGGAAGTAGATGAACACTGACCGTTCATCTTTGGATCTGTGGTTCCGTTTGAATCCACCCGACTTCTGTTTTGCGTCATTGGATGGAGATATCACGGCCAATACCGGTTCACTTTTAATCAATTCTAAAAATCCAGAAAGCTTCCTAATCACTTTTAACCAAAATAAAATGCTAAAACTTTGGATCTGGCCACCCACATTTTTCTTGTGGCACACGCATGTTATATAAACCACATGCAAGTGGTAGATCTAAGTTTGCACCCCCGTATCATCCTAGGAAATTCTCCAAACTCAACCTATCTGAAAGTGAAAATATGGGATAATGATATGTCTCCAACGTATCTATAATTTATGATGTTCCATGTTTATATTATGCCAATTGTTGTTGTAGGAGGTATAAACACCTCCCTTTTCAATGTGAGCATAATGATAATGTTACCATATCTTCTTATGTTAAGGAAAATTATGAATTATATGATGTGGAACAAATTGAAGAATTTATTGCTTGGAAGGGTGCATTCGAAATTGCTTATTTACTTGAAATTATTGATGATGCACCTTATAAATACGAGATTTATGCTATACTTGAATATTGCTTTGATAATTAAAAGGATTTTAATTACTACATAATGGAATATCTTAATAAATGCTCTCAACCTAAGGAAGAGACTAATGCTCTGCAGGAACCTATGGAAGAAGAAACTGCTGAATCTAGAAGCTCTTTGGATGAAAAAGAGGAGGAGAGTGATGATAAAGAGGAGGAAGAATGGAACCCATCTCTAACTCCCAATGAGAGTAACTCTTTAACTCATACATTATTTGATGAAAGTGATGATCCTATTGATTCTTTTGAAATGTCCCTTTTTGATGAAATTGATACTTGCTATACTTGTGATCTTGATACTACTATGAATGAAACTTGTGAGAATGATATTTCTAATGTTATTTATTATAATCCATGCTAATTTGATAAATTTTATGAGAATCCTCTATTTATTCCAACTATTGGTATGCATGATAATGGGGAAGTTTGTTTAGAAAATTTGTATGATAATGCTCTTGATGATGGTCCTATGTTACTTGATGTTATAAATAATAATGCTACTGAAAATAGGATTTCTATAATGTGTCCTATAATTTTATGGGTGATCAATCATCTTGTTTTTCTATTGCTAAAAGTGGGGAAAAGGAGGAGCTGATTTTAAATTTTGATACGACTATTTTTGAGCTTGATATGAATTGTGTGATTTTAAACCATGACAAACATGCTTTATGTGATAATTATGTTGTTGGGTTTGTTCATGAATATAATAGAAATTATTATGAGAGGGTAAAATATGTTTGTAGGAATTTTCATGTTACTAAAACACCTCTCTTTTTGTTGAAAGTTTTGAAATTGCTCTTGTTCTACCTTCCCATGATTTCTAGTTTGAGCTTCTTTAATTTATTTGTTTACAAGATTACTATACATAGGAAGTGGTTTAGACTTAAATTTGTTTTATACTTGCCTCTTGATTCTATCTTTTTCTTAACTCATATTTCTTACGTGAGCATTTTCTGGCTTTATGTGCCTAGCTAAAAGTCGTTAAAGAAAAGCGCTATCGGGAGACAACATGTTTTATTTCTCTGTTTTCAACCAGTTTTACTTTGTTTTCTTTTGTATGATTTGCACCTGGGTGTTGTCTATTTATTTATAAACCCCGATGTATATTTTCTTTTGTGTTTTTGTTGAGCCAAGTAAAGCCTCTAGTGGAAAGTTAAGACTATATTTCGGATTTCTGCGCAGAAAACAGATTTCTGCTGTCCACTGTTAAATTCGTATAAAATCACAGAAAATTCAGAATGGCCTGAACTTTTTTGTGCGTAATCCTGGGCTGTATACGCAACTTTTCTTAGTTTACTAAATTTTGATTTAAGCAACATAAGATTTTTGAAAAAAATCATCTTTACCTGCTGTCCTGTTTTGGCAGATTTCTGCCAATAATTGCATTTGCATCTTAATCTCTTTCTTTTGGTGTTCTTTTGAGAAAAAGAGTTTTAAAAGAAGTTGTGACAGTAGCTAATGTGTTTTTGAGTGTTAGAATTATGTTGAAACTGAACCATGTGAATTTATTATTTCGATTGCACTAACGTTGCTAATGAAGATTGTGAGAATTTTGGTGTGAAGAAAGTTTTCAAGGGTCAAGAGAAGAGGATGATATGATGTGATCAAGAAGAGTGAAGAGCCTAATCTTGGGGATGCCCTGGTGGTAAATAATAGAAAATTCCAAGAATACTCAAGCGTCTAAGCTTGGGGATGCCCAAGGCATCCCCTTCTTCATCGACAAATTATCAGGTCACTTCTAGTGAAACTATATTTTTATTCGGTCACATATTGTGTGCTTTACTTGGAGCGTCTTCTATTTTTGCTTTCAGTTTGTTTTTATTTTTGCAATAAGCTTGGTTGGACCCCAGATTTCTTTTATTGGAGAGTGACACACTCCGCTTTTTCATGGGAATACCTTGTATTCTTAATCGTTGTCTGGCTGTTGCATTTATTTAGCTCCTGTTTTGCATGCATCTCTTATCAGAGCTGTTAGTTTTAGTAGTGTTCTGTGAGTACTCTCATGTGAAATTATAGTATGGGAACCTATAGGGGAGATGAATAGGTGCTACGACCAATTTTAATTTTTCTTATTGTTTAGGCTTGACACAAAGGAAAATTCTCTAGATAGTGCAA
This sequence comes from Alopecurus myosuroides, assembly GCA_028641055.1. Classification (NCBI taxonomy): domain Eukaryota; kingdom Viridiplantae; phylum Streptophyta; class Magnoliopsida; order Poales; family Poaceae; genus Alopecurus; species Alopecurus myosuroides. Next base: position 401,897,408 of record CM054058.1, read on the forward strand.
CTAAGGTGGATTTACCTATATGACAAGACTAGCAATTAATGCAAATAGTACAACAATAAATGCAACAAGTACAACAATAAATTCAACACAAGTGAGTAAAGGATAATGGAACGAGATAACCGATAGGAAGCATGCAAAGACACGATGTATTCCTGGGTGCCTCCTTGTAAAGGGAGTACGTCTCGTTGGAGGGGTGTGAGCTCGCCACGAAGGCCTACTCAACGCCACAAAGGACTCACCCTATTCTCCGATGAACCCCTCCACAAAGGCCTAGTTCACCTTCCACTATTGATCCCCTTTGAGGCGGGAATCGAGTCCTTTACAAACAAGTTTGGGGCACACACCCACAACCAAATTGGGGGCTCTCAACAATAACAAATCACCAAGAGTAGCAAGAAGCCTAGGTTCTCCACAAGAGGAAACCCTAGGCAAAGATCCCTCAAGCAAATGAGAGGGGAAATGAAATCAAGTTGTTGAAGACGTAGATCGGGGCCTTCTCCTTCAATCCTCCAAAGATCAAGGCTTTTGGATGGAGGGATTGGGAGATCTAGCAAGGTGGGTGAGCTCTAGAATTGGTGAGATCTATTCTGGACGAGCTAACTTGAGGTAGGTGGAGGGGATGGGGTATTTATACCCCTCATAAAGTCTGGAGCCGTTGGAGATATTTTCTGCCAAACTCACACCGGAGAGTCCGGTGTAAAGGCCGGAGACTCCGGTCTGAAGTTTTTCGCAGACTACTAGACCGGAGACTCCGGACAGTCTCCGGTGTCGATGCAGCGGGCGACACCACTTTCTCCACCTTCATATTCTTCAGGAAAACATCAGTCCGGAGACTCCGGTCTAGTCTTGCCGCCTGAGCCTAGAGAGTGTTTGTGAATGAACGAGAGCAGAAAGTAACAGGCACACAGGATACTTCAGACAGTCTCCGGTAAGTCTCCGGTCTGGGTACCGCTGGCGACACCAGTTGAACTTAGCCAGTTTCTTCAGAGGAAAAACCCACGCCGGAGACTCCGGTGTATCTCCGGTAAGTCTCCGGTCGGGGTACCGCGGGCGACACCAGAAATCCAGAGAACCAGGCCTAGCAAATGTCTTCACATCGGAGACTCCGGTCTGGGAGACGGAGACTCCGGCCTGGAATAAATTCCAGCAGAAACAATTCCAAAAACTTTGCATCTTTTTGTAACTCAATATCACCATATCAAATATGTTGTTTAGGCCCTGAAATACATCAATACACTTAAGGATACATGTGTTGTTAACAAACACCAAAACAAGATGATTTAAGCGCGTTTGCACTTTCAGTCTCCCCCTTTTTGGTGTTTGATGACAACACACATATTTGCAATAAAATCACAGCTAGGCTATGTTTGTAAAAGATAGTTTGGCTTTTGAACGCTTAAGTCGTGAGCTCCCCCTATATTTTACAAATAATGCCCTCTAGATCAACTACTAGTGAACAAAATACATACATGCATAGAGACAATAGATAAAGCAATAAGCATAATATGATAGATAGCTTCACCACGTAGTCTCACCATACACATAACATTCATAGTTCACTAGGAAATCAAAGCAACTAAGATAACGGGAACACAAGCCATAAAAGGAAAATCAAGTTCAAAGACTTGTGTTCCAAAGCAAATAAAATCAAAGAAACCCTTGCAAAGCCCGGAGAAGACAAGCTACTTCTCCCCCTTTGGCATCGAGACACCAAAAAGGGAAAATAGCACTACACAACCCAAGGAATCAGTAATCGTCCTCATCATCGACTGGGTCCGTTTCTTCTTCCTCATCATCTTCACCTTCCTCTTCCTCTTACTCTTCATCTGCCTCTTCAGAACCACTGTTGAAGAACCCAAGATCCTCATCATCATCCTCAGCATGTTCCTCAACATGCTCCTCTTCCTCAGTCATAGGGGCCTTGCCACAGTAGGTCGAAGAGGAAGGAGCTGAAGTGACGTCCTCAAAGTCACCCCATGGGAAGTGTTCAGTGTTCCAGATCTCATATGACCCAGTCACGGACGTGGTGGGAGGAGTGGGAGGTGTAGTGGGAGGAGTACCGATAGGAGGAGTAGCTCCTAAACCAGCATGGTCCTGAAGCTTGGAGATCATCTTCTTCAGCTCATGCCTCTCCTTATAGGCCACATGGTTCTCCTTATGCACCGCAATCATCATGCACAGAATGTTGCGCTGAAACCATGACAACTTCTTCATCTCATCCTGTGTCTCTTCCTTGCTAAAATGGCGAGAGGGAGGATCTGCATTCTTCCTCCTGGACCTAGGAGCAGCCTCAGCATCACCCATGGGGGTGTCAATGTCAGGACGGTGAGAGGACAGAACCTGGAGAGAACCAACAGTGTGCTCAACATCACACACCAAGCCCAGAAACTGATCGAGGATGAGCTTCATCACATAGGGAGCATACACGGGCATTTTCTTGATCTCAACCATAGCAGAATAGATCTCCTCTTTGATGAAATGCATAACATCAATCTCGTAGCCCTCACCATCTGGACCACCTAAGTGACACTGGAAGGCATGGTAGAGTAAGTTCACGAGACCTCTACGAATAGCATCCACATTCCCGGCCATGGGAGCAATGTTGTTGCAGAAGAGACGGAGAACAATGTTGTAAACCCTCTTGAGGTCCTTAGCGATGCTGGTGCTTGATAGCTTCTCATACATAGGAGCCATGCGCTTCTTGTCATAGGCACCTCCGTGAACATGCATATGGTGACCATTGCCATCACCCCAAGGGTAGTCAAGAAGCTCAGCCAAACGCTTGATAGAGGACTCACACTCAATAGACCCGGTCATCCACCTCAAAGTAATAACATCATCTTCACCAAAGGTGACCGTGGCAAAGAACTGCTGAACGGCCGAGAAGTTGTAGTTTTGCTGAATGCGAACAAGGTTCTCAAGTCCTAGCTTCTTCGTGATCCACACAGCCTCCTCAAAGTACTCAGAAATGCCAAGGGCCTCCAAGTCGAGAACCTTCTGAGGACAAACAGGCTGCCTGAACTTGGAGTAGATCTCCCTCATAATCAACTCAGACTCCCTCCTCCAGTAATGAGAACTCTTAGCAGTGCGGGCCATGGTGACGAAAGGTTGGGCCCGCATGATCCTGTACTCCTTCTTGCTCATGGAAACAACAGATGTGATCCTGTCATATTTGGCTTTCTTAGCCAGTTCACTCCTCAGCCTATCCTGTGCTCTCTCTTGTTGACGCTGCTCGGCCTCAAATGTCCTCCTCTGTCCAGTCCTATCAGTGGCCTCATCAGTGACATGATAGTTGCGGTGGTGGGTACGGTAGGCACGCTTGTTGGGGTTGGAGGATGATGCCTTAGACCTTTTCCCTGAAAACACACGCATCCAAACACAAAACCAGAGAGAAAAACAAGGCAGTGAGCATACATGTCCAAGGATGAATGAAGAGATCAAACAGAAGTGACAGAAACAAGTTCTGGAAGATTCACACCGGAGTCTTCGGTCTGGCAGACCGGAGTCTCCGGTCTGACACCGGAATCTCCGGTCTGGAGGACCGGAGTCTCCGGACTGTTCGCAGAACTGACATGTGAATCTACCACAACTTTCTTTAGGTCAAATCTACAAGATTTCTACAGGGGGAAACAAGCTAGGGTGAAACTAATATGTAGTTGGTACCAACTCTCCAAAACAAAACCACCTAGACCTAGATCTAGATGCAAAAACAAGGAAAAATAGAGGGGAGAGAGGTACCCTTGTCACCCGAGCCTGCCATTGTGGCTCCCACAGAGGGGAGAAGTGAGGGGAGGCGAGGGAGGGGGAATCCGGCGGTAGGAAGCGACTTGAGATTGTCACACCCGGACTTCTAGGGGATACTCGCAGTTCCGTTGAACAACAGATGATTGGATTACGGGGCTTACCTGCACCCGCATCTCTTACGAGTAGGCCAACACACGTATGTGTGACAACCAAACTCTACTGTTCATCGTCTACGTAAACCATCCCATAGAAATCAGGATACTTCCATTGACGTACTTCAAAACATACACACATGGTACGTCAACGGCGTTTGAACAAGTGATATCACAACAGATCTCTACGACACAAAAGATTGAAATAAGTTGCAAATGGATCTCATTAGAGCAGAGATAGCAAATACAATCATCCAGAGGACACATGTCCCAACAATTCATCATTACATCACAGCGGAAGCATTCAACATGTCTGAGTACAGACAAGAACCAAATAGGCCTAAGAGGCCGGAAACGAAAAGACGGAGCCCATCCACGAAGTCTCGGATCCTGCCCGGGTCTGCTATCTACTCGTCAGCAGCCTCGTCAAACTCCACGTAGTAGCCACCATGTAGATCCTCGGATACGTAGTCTGCGGAAACCACAGCCCCAAAGGGGTCAGTACATAAACGTACTGGCAAGCAAGACTCATAGTTCACCAAAGTGTAACCCGTCAACACCAAGCACAGATGCTTTGGGTTCAATGGAAGAAAGGGTATATGAAAGATGCTGCAACTGGCTGCTCTAACCAACTACAGAAACATACTGCAACTTCCGGCTAACAGAAAAGAGATAAGATCGCGTATCGTAACCAACTATAGCTAACTCCAAACAAACCCATCCTGGACCTCGCCCCTTATCCAAAGAAGCAATCCGAGGATAATCACACAGTTGAAATAATGATGGTTCAGATTATTGTGTCAATAAGCCTATTACTAGTCAAGTTGTTAATCATTGGGTGTAAGGTTGTTAATTATTTGGTTTAAGTTGTCCTGAGTACTTGTTAGCCAGTACTTTCACCAAGTAGTCCATAACCGCGGAAAACACGGCTTCTCGAGAAGATTTATCCCTGCAGGGGTGCACCAATTTGGCCGTACACATAAGAATAACCCGCCAGACAGGGGATCAACCCACCAAGCGAGGTACTCAACACAACTCAACTCTTCTCCGCATCAAGCCCAAAGCACCTTGGGTGCACGGCTAATCGAGCCCCGAAGAAAAGGGACCCTCATAGCACTCTAAGAACGTGTCCCCCTATATGCCGACTACAAAAGTTCCACCCTGGCCTGGGCTCGCAAAAACATGCATGCGGCAAATGGAAAACACGAACTAAATGAGGCGATTTGGACGAGATGCGAATCGAATCAAATTGAGGGGGGCGCCCATACTCGCTTCCCACATGCGGGTAGTGCGCTCATCATGGATCAGTAGACAAGACCCTTTTCCTATTAGGGTCGACACTAGCAGACTTCAAAACCACACAGGGCCTCCTGCCGGTGCCTTATCATCAAATTATTATTAACAATAACATTAGCATGATTCATTGTTTAACATCGAGCCCCCAGAACATAATGAAATAGTAACAGAAAGTAACGGGTAACAGACTCGAGCAAAACAACCCTAAGCATGCTAGTAAGACACGGGCAACAAGCAAAAGGTTATAGGTATGGAGGTGAGGCAATATCAGGGTTAAAGGATACATGTGATAGGTTCGTAACAGAAGCAACTATTCATAGGGCTAGCAGAATAGATAACGGAAAAGTATCGGTATCCAATGTTGAAAGGAACACGATGGTTCATGTGAGTGAATACTTGCCTGCAAACCCAGTAGCCTGATACTGAGCTAGATCCTTAGAAGGGGTGTCGTAAGTATCGTCGGTCTCAACGTCGTCGTGTATCCGAGAAGAAGCAAACAAACAACGCAGAGAGCAAACAATCAATAACATGGCATAATGCACAAACATGGGATGATGCATGACCATTTAATTGATGCATAGAAATAAACTAGTTGACCTGGTAACAACATGATTAAATGGACCCACATGCAATTTGAGTTGCATATGAAAAGCCCATAAATTAAGGTTGAATTAATTGTTCTACAACTAATCATCATGTGTAAGTGAATTAGCATGATGCATGGAAGAGGAAAACAGAAAGAAAACAACCTTAGGTGCAATTTGAAATAAGGTTTAACAAGTTTGGAATTCATTTATTAAGTTATGAAAATTTTGGTTACTTAATGTAACATCCCTGATTTTTAGAAAATGCAAAAATCACAAAAAATTGAAACTTTTTGTTCTCATGTTTAGTAAGTCACCAAAAAACCAAATGAGATGCAAGAAACAAAAGAAAACAATGCATGTTTTAATGTTTTGGAAATGAAAATCCAATATACCTCTATAAATATTTCTACATAAATAAAATAATCCTTCTTAAGCAAACCATTGCACCAAACATGTTTTCAACCCAATTGTGATCTTGAAAATATTTTTGATATATAAAAACTAGAGAATTGTTATCTCTAATATTTTTCTTCTCGTCTTTAAAAAGGGTTTCACTATTATTGATAACCCCCAAATAGATATCAGTTGGATCATTGTTTTCCAAGTGTTATTTCAATCAACAAAATAATATAGTGCTATATAAATAAATTGTTTATGTAAACAAGTAAGACACTTTGAGAAAACAATGTTTTCATTTGGGAAAACCTTTCTACTTTTACTAAACCCCATTTCCAAATTTATTAAATAAATTCTCTATGTTTGAAATATAACAAAAGGATACAAATTGTCGTTTCACTAATATGTTGAAAATATACAATATAAAAGTTCCTAAAAGGGTCTTAGGAAACAATAGTTGAATCATAGAAAATATTTCTAAAAATTGTTTTAATCATATAAAAATTAATGTTTTCTATTAAAGTGACTATCATTGTTTCTTCATATTTTTAAAATCATAAAATATGAAAACCACTAGATATGATTTTTTAAAATGATATTATGTCACATTGATGTCTCTGATATTTTATTCAACCAATAATTTTCATTTATATAATTGATATGTTTAAAATGGCATTAATATGCTATTAGTGAAATCATTTCTAATTCAAAATATAAAATAGAAAAACAAGTGTAAATGATTTTCAAAAATGATATTTGACTTATATAATGTCTCTTTATTTTTATAAAACCCTTTCTCAAAATTAAATTTGATTTTCTATTAAAAATGCTATTAAGTCACTTTTGATGAATTATTCAAATTTCATAATTCAAAAATGTAATATGTTCAAAAGTTTTCAAAAATAGTATTGTTAGAAAGTATTTCAAATATTATGAATTTAGAAATTTGTTTCATGTTAATTGGATTTATAAAACAGAAGATATAATTAAAACAAATAAACAGGAATAAAAGAAAACAAATGATGACGTCATCCTGACGTCATCATCGTCTTCAACGTGCAATAGAAACTGCAAGAGCCGTTTCATCCGATTTTAAATCCGGCGATTACTCGCGTTAATTTGCTCTTTTTTCTCCCCTATTCACTCCTCGTTAAAGCCCCATGCCTCCTCTCCATTTCCCCTCCCTTTCCCCCTTGTTTCATCATTCTATTCGGGGGAATTCGCTCGCCGGAGTTCGCCGTTTCCGCCGCCGCGATTCACCATTTCGGCAAGTCCAGGAGGCCACTGCCACCCTTGTTTGGCCCCCTCTCTTTCTCCCTTTTCCGCGCACCTCTGTGACCCCTTACCCACCCCTTTTCACCGAAGGATCATCGCCGCCGTGTACTTCCGCGACCGCCGGAGCCGTGCCGTCCTCCGACTGCATCGCGCCACCTCTGCGGACGTCTTCAACCCTCCCCGAGAGCTCTATCGAGCTCGTCGTGATCTTCCGCGCGCCGTCGACATCTCCGTTGAGCTCCCGGGCCCCCGGAAACTCGAACTCCGTCGACCACCCGAGCAAAGCGCCGCCGCTCGCCATATTCCGGTCAGCCCCGCCGCCAGGTGAGCTCCTCCTTGTCCCGACACCGTTGGATCTAGATCCGGTGGCCACGATTTGATCCACCCCGCGAAGAGGTATCGGCCAATCAGAACGCGCCAGATCAGCGGCGCGTTAAAATTGTATCCGTCGCTCACCGCAGCGTGTAACCGGCCCAGGCCCAGATGTTATCTGTCGCCCAGAGCAGCAAATAGCAGCCCATTTTCTGTTTTTCTTCCGGAATAGAAAATGAAAATTAGATTTTGCAGAAAAGCCCCTAGAACTTTGAACCATCATATCTTTTAAACCACTTAGCCAAATTTAGCAATCTTGGACTTTTTGGAAAGCCCTTGACATCTAGAAACTTTTGGCACTGGCCAAATTCAAATTTGACAAACTTAAATTTGTTAAAATTCAAATATGCTTGTTTGATGAAATTTGGCATAATTCAAATTTTACAAATCCAAAAATTGTAAATAAAATATATTTGGAAACCTTAGGATGTGTACTTTCATATCCTCTGTCCCAAAATAATTTTTGATCAAATTAAAATTGAATTTAGAATTAATTGGAGTATTTGAGTAATTTTGTCATAGATTTAATTCTGTAAATAATTTCAATACAGTTCCTTTTGCAAAATTGTTCCATTTGATAACCTTGGACAAGAAACAACCTTGACCAACCATTTTGGACACCCTTGGACCATGATCATGTAATTTTAGCCAAACTTCCATCATAGTAGTCCACCTAGTTGGTTAAGTATTAGAGTTATTTCTATCATTGTTTACCTTTGTTGTTATGGCTATTTTTGATCCAAGACCAAGTCCCTAAAATTTCCAAGTAGTGAACCTCAAACACTAGCACCTTAGAATTCTATCTACTTCTCCATTCTCCCATTCTTGCTTCAAGAATTCACCAAGTCAGCAAAATGGAGATCAAGACTCAAGCACAAGAATGAAACTTCAAAATCAACTTGGTGGCAACATGAAGAGCTACAAGGAAGATCAATGAAGAAGTTTTGAAGAAAATACATGGACTCCACACCTAGAAGAAACTCAAGGAAGTAAAGGTGTGAAGAAATTTAGAAGAAAGCATCTCCCTCTCTCTTATCTTAAATTTTCTTTCAAATTTACTTAGTGGTATTTGTGCCCATCTCATACCTAAACCAAGTAGTGAAGCCATGAAGAATTTATCAAGACCAAGAGAAAAATCCATCCAAGGAACAAGACTACAATAGAAGCATGAAGATGATCTTCAAGAAGGCAATCACATGAAGTCTAGAAGCAATCCATACAAGTTGAAGAATAACAAGTTATTTTTGTCCAACCATTGACCCAAATGGAAAATCCAAGACTTAGTAATATTTTTCCTTTGATGATGAAGTTAGTAGACCTACCCTAACCACAATGGAAAATAATAACATAGTCACTCAAATATTTTTGAAGGTGAATATGACCAAGTGTTTGCATGAATTACTTTAGTTGAAGAAGTAATATGTTTATTCTTAGTGAACTCTTGGAACTTCCTCGACAAGTATGGTTATAATAAAGTTAGATCACATCAAACTCAACCTAGTCCTTCCCAAGTAAACCATTGGAATTTCCTTAACAAGTATTGAACTCAAATCTTGACCTTGCCCTAGCCAACTTGGTCCAACTCCTTTGTTATGACATTTGCTATGTTTGCTTTCTCCACCTATGTGTTTGATTGCTAGGATGCTTGTTTATTTTGTTATTGTGTTTTCAATGAATAGATTGTACGGAGAGCAACGATCTTTTGTGAAGAGAGTGTGATATCTTCACCAATTTCAACAAGGCAAGTAACACATCATAAACTAACCATTATTTTCTATATGCATTAGTTGATTTTGAGTAGTATGCATGATAGGAAATTTTACTAAGTTATATTATGCTATGTTATTATCCTAGTAGTGTGTGTCCATCCCTTATACCTTATTATTTTGATATCCTTTGAACTTAGTAGATGCTATGCAATGTTACAAATTGTTTTACTGGATGTTGAGGAAAAATTCTAAGTATAACTAATGAATGAACCACCTGGGTGGAAGTGGTAAGACTGGTTTATGTTGAGTGTTGCCTCAGGGCCCTTGCCTAAGGGTTATTCCACTTGAGGTTGTTACTTGAGGATGGCCACCCAGGAACAAAGAGATTACTATGTCCTTCTAAGTTTAGTAGCTTCCCGTGCAGCCTTTTGACATTATGGGCTCTGTCTTGATCAACTAAGTTGTGAGAGTTCAGCCCAGGCTTGACAAGCAGATGTAGCAAAATTATAGGTGGAACGGGTCTTGCCGGTGGGTTTGGACTTCTTCTTCTGAAAGATCTCGTCTCAATTCTCTCCTTTCCATGATGCACTCCGGGTGTATAGGATGTTTGGGCTAATTGAAGACAAAGGGTGAAAGTGCACAACCTCTGCAGAGTCAACAAACTAAGATCTTAGCCGTGTCCCCGGTTATGGACAACTATGAGCAGCTGGACAAGGATTGACGGAAGATCTCATCATCAATTTTCAATAATTAAAATTTTGACTAAGTGAACAGTATTTGTGGTGCTTGGATTTCAGTCCAATGATGCCACCCCTTGAAAAGAAAAGTTGTTTTACAAAAGAGATAGGAGAAAACTGGCTTTATGCAAACTTAGCCAAAACTCCACTCAGCCAAATGAGCATGTAGTATTAGTCTTGCCATTTATATCCACCATAGTGTTACTTGCCAATACATTAAATTGTATTGACTCCCTTGTGGCTGCATATTCCATATTGCAGATATTTCTGAAGACGAGTGAGGATTTCGTTTAGGATCTCGAGACTATCGCCAACATGTTTTTCCTGTGGCACATGAAGAAGATGGGCTCAATGTTGTACTATGTTTTACGCTGTATTTCTTTGTTTTCTGCTAGTCTTCTAAGACTATGCAAGTTGTAATCCTATTTTGTAAAGACTGGATCATGCGATGTAATAGAATTTCATGCATTTGCATGATATTTCATTTTGTACTGTGGTGCTAGCAATTGATCCAGGGACTAGCACAATAACACGGGTATTCCATCTTTATTAAAAGTTGGGATGCTACACTTAAAGGTGTAACACAAGAATTTGTTGTTTTCACCACTTTTAATTGTTCAAAATGGATAACAAAGTTCATATTTGAAAAAACACACAATTTTAGGTGGATTACATGTTTCACTTGTTGAAAAAGGATTTCAAATAAATTATTTATGAATTAAACAAGTTTAAGCAAGAATTAAATGATTTAATTCAAACATGAACTTATTTGAATTTTTATTTGTTCAAAGCATTAAACCAAATTCATATTTGAAAAGTTTATACTTTTATGGTTGGAAAACATATTTTATATGTCCCAGAAGAAATTAGTTGACCAAGTTATGAATTTAGCAATATTAAATGATTTAAATAAGGTTTAAATCATTCAACCAATTTTAATTATTCAGAACATGAAACAAATTTTATATTTGAAAAGGTGGTTTAATTTTGCATGGAAAACATATTTCATTTGTTGAAATTGGATTTAAAATGAGCAAGTTATTAATTTGGCAATTTTAAATGCAATAATTAAGAAACAGTTGTTTTCAGCAATTTAAATTATTCAAAACAGCAAACAAAATTTATATTTGGAAAGTACATGAAAATTTGATTGGAAAATATATTTAGTTTGTGGAATTTGGAATTTTTATGCCCAAGTTATGATTTTTGCAAAATTAAGTGAATTAAACAAGAATTCAAATATTTCACCAATTTAAAATATTCAAAACAGTAAACAAATTTTATATTTGGGTAGACAATCCAATTTGGTACAGAAAACATATTTAAAAAGTTAAAATTGGAGTTAAGATGAATTAGTTATGCATTTTACAAGATTTGGTGCAAATCTGCCATTTTTTATGAACTAGGGGCTTGGAAATAATTTTACAGGGGCTAGAAAAGAAACTGCAGGGACCTAATGCTGATTTCTGGTGAATTTCTGTATCAAAACAATTAGAAATAAAACTTTGGTTTTATTGAGGGAGGGGGATTCGAACCCCTGCCCTGGGGCGTGCGCACAAGGGAACAGCACCAGTGTGATGTGTTGTGTGTTTGTTGAGAGAAGGGACTGCGGGGGGTATGAGGTGTGGGTGCGCGCTTAACTGAATTTTTGGCGCAACTGAACCTGCAGGTGCAGTTCGGTACCAGGGACGGAGGAGGGCTGCCGCCGGCGGGCTGCTGCTCGCCGCGGTGGCGCTTGGGGTGGCCGTGGGGGTGTGCTGTGGGTGTGGTGATGCGTGGGGTGGTGACCGAGAGGGAGGAGGGGGGTCGAGGGGCTCACCTTGAAGGAAGGGAGGCGGAGCAGGTCGGGGCGGACAGGGAGGCGGCGGTGGCGAACCTTGGACGGCGGCGGCGCTCCGGTGGGTCCCCGTGGCCGCCGAGGGGGACGAGGAGAGAGAGGGCGGTCGGGCGAGTCCATTCCCGGCGCTAGCTCGCTGCGAGGGCCAACAGTTGCGGTGATCGCCGTGGAGGTTCAGAGGGTGAGCTCGGGTGGCGGTCAGTTACAGAGAAGAAATTCAGAGAGGTGGAGCAGAGAAGAAAAAGAGAGGGGAAGGGAGAGAACGGCGGGGAGAGGAAGAAGAGAGGAGAGGGGTTAGGGTTAGGGGAACCCTAGGGTTAGCTAGGTCTTATAGGGGGAGGGGGGAAGAGCTCAGCCGTTCCTCCATGCTCTCTGCTACGTGGATACAGTAGATAGTCAGCCGTACGAGGAAGATGAAGTGGAGGGGGGTATTGGGCTCGGAGAAAGGTGAGTTGGGCTGAGGGGGAGTTGGGCTGGGCTGCTGGCTGCCCCTCTCTCCCTTGCTCTTTTTAATATTTTGTTCTATTTTTTTTTTGCTGAATTGGAAAATGGAAGAAATAGATGAGTGTTAGGGCTAGGAAAAATTTAGAAAAATTGTGGTTAGGTTAGTTTTTACAATATCAAGTAATTGCCAACCATGTTTTCCAAAAGTTTCAAATTTAAATTGTTGTTTGTAATTTAGATCATATTTGAAAGAATTTGCTTATTAAGTGTTTATTATTAAAACAAGATTTTTAATAGGGTGATCCCTATTGCTTAAATAGAACAAATGATTAGGGTTATTTTGTTGATTTTCATAAGTTGAAAATGGGTACTGTTTGTGAATGATTTGAATTTGAAATAACATTTGGATTAATTGAATTATTAAAAGCCATAATTTTAATGGTTGAACCTTATGGATTAATTGGAAACAATTGGTTGTTTTTATTTGAACTTTTTATTTGAAAGATTGTAACATAACAAGTATGAACAAGGCATTTGGATTTTGGTTTGGAATTTCAAATGTTTTTGGTATTAGATGAATTTTTGTTAGAAACAAAACAACAGCTTTGGAATCACAACTTTAATGGAAGCAAATAATTGTTTTGATTTGAAATATCATTTTGGAAATTGTAACATCACAAGTATGAAACAAAAGGTTTGAGATTTGGTTTGAAATTCAAATAGAAAACAAAGGAAAACAGTTGGAAAACAAATGAAAACAGAGGAAAACAAATGAAAAACAAGCAAAACAAATGCAATCAACATGATGTCATGATGCAGAACATAAAATAACAGAAAGCAACCATTCTAATGGCTATTTTTCATACTTGGGATGTTACAACAACGCCCCCCTTGAAGGAATCGTGCCCCGAGATTCCTACTAAGAAAAGAGAAGGTCCGGATACTTCTTGCAAAGATCCTCTTGAGCTGTGACACGTGAAACACATCGTGCACCTTGGATAGTTTTTCTGGAAGTTCAAAACGATAAGCATTCCTGGCAACTCTTCTGGAAAAACGTCACGGAATTCGCAAACCACCTGGAACATTTTCAAATAGAGGAAGGGGTTTTGTATTGAGGGTGTATTGCTGAATAGGACTTGGTTCTTTTGGAGAATAGACTATCTGGCCAGAAGGGTGGAACAGAGTTATTGATTAGACGCCGGTAGAATAACTGAAGTGGGAAGCAACAACAAGGTTTCAACGGACGAAAAGGATGTTGAGAAGAACAGGATATCAACATCGGGAAAACACGAGAACAAAACACTCTGAGGTACTACGGAAAAACCCATCCAGGCTTCTAAAGGATCAATATCTACTGCTTAAGGAATAGAGGATCTGCTTCCGGGGCTTACACGCCTCCGTTCTCAATCGTGAGTAGGCAACATGATAAATCATGTCACAACCACCTCCATTCCTATGGTCTAGTAGATATAACCATCCTAGAGAAAACAGGATTCGTGAAATCCTAACTTGAAAGTTTAGATGAGAAGGGAAAACAACGTTGCACTTCCTTACCAGAAAAAGGGAGGGTGGGTGGGAAAGTAGAAAAAGAACAGAATTCCTACTCTCACGTTTCATTTTTCCTATATAGCTACAAAATAGTTTCTAGACTCAACTGCGACCAGTAAAAAGGGATCCTATAGGCAGACAGGCTCTGATACCATTTGTCGCACCCGGACTTCTAGGGGATACTCGCAGTTCCGTTGAACAGCAGATGATTGGATTACGGGGCTTACCTGCACCCGCATCTCTTACGAGTAGGACAACACACGTATGTGTGACAACCAAACTCTACTGTTCATCGTCTACGTAAACCATCCCATAGAAATCAGGATACTTCCATTGACGTACTTCAAAACATACACACATGGTACGTCAACGGCGTTTGAACAAGTGATATCACAACAGATCTCTACGACACAAAAGATTGAAATAAGTTGCAAATGGCTCTCATTAGAGCAGAGATAGCAAATACAATCATCCAGAGGAAACATGTCCCAACAATTCATCATTACATCACAGCGGAAGCATTCAACATGTCTGAGTACAGACAAGAACCAAATAGGCCTAAGAGGCCGGAAACGAAAAGACGGAGCCCATCCACGAAGTCTCGGATCCTGCCCGGGTACGCTATCTACTCGTCAGCAGCCTCGTCAAACTCCACGTAGTAGCCACCATGTAGATCCTCGGATACGTAGTCTGCGGAAACCACAGCCCCAAAGGGGTCAGTACATAAACGTACTGGCAAGCAAGACTCATAGTTCACCAAAGTGTAACCCGTCAACACCAAGCACAGATGCTTTGGGTTCAACGGAAGAAAGGGTATATGAAAGATGCTGCAACTGGCTGCTCTAACCAACTACAGAAACATACTGCAACTTCCGGCTAACAGAAAAGAGATAAGATCGCGTATCGTAACCAACTATAGCTAACTCCAAACAAACCCATCCTGGACCTCGCCCCTTATCCAAAGAAGCAATCCGAGGATAATCACACAGTTGAAATAATGATGGTTCAGATTATTGTGTCAATAAGCCTATTACTAGTCAAGTTGTTAATCATTGGGTGTAAGGTTGCTAATTATTTGGTTTAAGTTGTCCTGAGTACTTGTTAGCCAGTACTTTCACCAAATAGTCCATAGCCGCGGAAAACACGGCTTCTCGAGAAGATTTATCCCTGCAGGGGTGCACCAATTTGGCCGTACACGTAAGAATAACCCGCCAGACGGGGGATCAACCCACCAAGCGAGGTACTCAACACAACTCAACTCTTCTCCGCATCAAGCCCAAAGCACCTTGGGCGCACGGCTAATCGAGCCCCGAAGAAAAGGGACCCTCATAGCACTCTAAGAACGTGTCCCCCTATATGCCGACTGCAAAAGTTCCACCCTGGCCTGGGCTCGCAAAAACATGCATGCGGCAAATGGAAAACACGAACTAAATGAGGCGATTTGGACGAGATGCGAATCGAATCAAATTGAGGGGGGCGCCCATACTCGCTTCCCACATGCGGGTAGTGCGCTCATCATGGATCAGTAGACAAGACCCTTTTCCTATTAGGGTCGACACTAGCAGGCTTCAAAACCACACATGACCTCCTGCCGGTGCCTTATCATCAAATTATTATTAACAATAACATTAGCATGATTCATTGTTTAACATCGAGCCCCCAGAACATAATGAAATAGTAACAGAAAGTAACGGGTAACAGACTCGAGCAAAACAACCCTAAGCATGCTAGTAAGACACGGGCAACAAGCAAAAGGTTATAGGTATGGAGGTGAGGCAATATCAGGGTTAAAGGATACATGTGATAGGTTCGTAACAGAAGCAACTATTCATAGGGCTAGCAGAATAGACAACGGAAAAGTATCGGTATCCAATGTTGAAAGGAACACGATGGTTCATGTGAGTGAATACTTGCCTGCAAACCCAGTAGCCTGGTACTGAGCTAGATCCTTAGAAGGGGTGTCGTAAGTATCGTCGGTCTCAACGTCGTCGTGTATCCGAGAAGAAGCAAACAAACAACGCAGAGAGCAAACAATCAATAACATGGCATAATGCACAAACATGGGATGATGCATGACCATTTAATTGATGCATAGAAATAAACTAGTTGACATGGTAACAACATGATTAAATGGACCCACATGCAATTTGAGTTGCATATGAAAAGCCCATAAATTAAGGTTGAATTAATTGTTCTACAACTAATCATCATGTGTAAGTGAATTAGCATGATGCATGGAAGAGGAAAACAGAAAGAAAACAACCTTAGGTGCAATTTGAAATAAGGTTTAACAAGTTTGGAATTCATTTATTAAGTTATGAAAATTTTGGTTACTTAAAGGTGTAACACAAGCATTTGTTGTTTTCACCACTTTTAATTGTTCAAAATGGATAACAAAGTTCATATTTGAAAAGAACACACAATTTTAGGTGGATTACATGTTTCACTTGTTGAAAAAGGATTTCAAATAAATTATTTATGAATTAAACAAGTTTAAGCAAGAATTAAATGAATTTAATTCAAACATGAACTTATTTGAATTTTTATTTGTTCAAAGCATTAAACCAAATTCATATTTGAAAAGTTCATACTTTTATGGTTGGAAAACATATTTTATATGTCCCAAAAGAAATTAGTTGACCAAGTTATGAATTTAGCAATATTAAATGATTTAAACAAGGTTTAAATCATTCAACCAATTTTAATTATTCAGAACATGAAACAAATTTATATTTGAAAAGGTGGTTTAATTTTGCATGGAAAACATATTTCCTTTGTTGAAATTTGATTTAAAATGAGCAAGTTATTAATTTGGCAATTTTAAATGCAATAATTAAGAAACAGTTGTTTTCAGCAATTTAAATTATTCAAAACAGCAAAAAAAATTTATATTTGGAAAGTACATGAAAAGTTGATTGGAAAACATATTTAGTTTGTGGAATTTGGAATTTTTATGCCCAAGTTATGATTTTTGCAAAATTAAGTGAATTAAATAAGAATTCAAATATTTCACCAATTTAAAATATTCAAAACAGTAAACAAATTTTATATTTGGGTAGACAATCCAATTTGGTACAGAAAACATATTTAAAAAGTTAAAATTGGAGTTAAGATGAATTAGTTATGCATTTTACAAGATTTGGTGCAAATCTGCCATTTTTTATGAACTAGGGGCTTGGAAATAATTTTACAGGGGCTAGAAAAGAAACGCAGGGACCTAATGGTGATTTCTGGTGAATTTCTGTATCAAAACAATTAGAAATAAAACTTTGGTTTTATTGAGGGAGGGGGATTCGAACCCCTGCCCTGGGGCGTGCGCACAAGGGAACAACACCAGTGCGATGTGTTGTGTGTTTGTTGAGAGAAGGGACTGCGGGGGGGTGTGAGGTGTGGGTGCGCGCTTAACTGAATTTTTGGTGCAACTAAACCTGCAGGTGCAGTTCGGTACCAGGGACGGAGGAGGGCTGCCGCCGGCGGGCTGCTGCTCGCCGCGGTGGCGCTGGGGGTGGCCGTGGGGGTGTGCTGTGGGTGCGGTGCTGCGTGGGGTGGTGACCGAGAGGGAGGAGGGGGGTCGAGGGGCTCACCTCGAAGGAAGGGAGGCGGAGCAGGTCGGGGCGGACAGGGAGGCGGTGGTGGCGAACCTTGGACGGCGGCGGCGCTCCGGTGGGTCCCCGTGGCCGCCGAGGGGACGAGGAAAGAGAGGGCGGTCGGGCGAGTCCATTCCCGGCGCTAGCTCGCTGCGAGGGCCAACAGTTGCGGTGATCGCCGTGGAGGTTCAGAGGGTGAGCTCGGGTGGCGGTCAGTTACAGAGAAGAAATTCAGAGAGGTGGAGCAGAGAAGAAAAAGAGAGGGGAAGCGAGAGAACGGCGGGGAGAGGAAGAAGAGAGGAGAGGGGTTAGGGTTAGGGGAACCCTAGGGTTAGCTAGGTCTTATAGGGGGAGGGGGAAGAGCTCAGCCGTTCCTCCATGCTCTCTGCTACGTGGATACAGTAGATAGTCAGCCGTACGAGGAAGATGAAGTGGAGGGGGGTATTGGGCTGGGAGAAAGGTGAGTTGGGCTGAGGGGGAGTTGGGCTGGGCTGCTGGCTGCCCCTCTCTCCCTTGCTCTTTTTAATATTTTGTTCTATTTTTTTTTTGCTGAATTGGAAAATGGAAGAAATAGATGAGTGTTAGGGCTAGGAAAATTTTAGAAAAATTGTGGTTAGGTTAGTTTTTACAATATCAAGTAATTGCCAACCATGTTTTCCAAAAGTTTCAAATTTAAATTGTTGTTTGTAATTTAGATCATATTTGAAAGAATTTGCTTATTAAGTGTTTATTATTAAAACAAGATTTTTAATAGGGTGAACCCTATTGCTTAAATAGAACAAATGATTAGGGTTATTTTGTTGATTTTCATAAGTTGAAAATGGGTACTGTTTGTGAATGATTTGAATTTGAAATAACATTTGGATTAATTGAATTATTAAAAGCCATAATTTTAATGGTTGAACCTTATGGATTAATTGGAAACAATTGGTTGTTTTTATTTGAACTTTTTATTTGAAAGATTGTAACATAACAAGTATGAACAAGGCATTTGGAAATTGGTTTGGAATTTCAAATGTTTTTGGTATTAGATGAATTTTTGTTAGAAACAAAACAACAGCTTTGGAATCACAACTTTAATGGAAGCAAATAATTGTTTTGATTTGAAATATCATTTTGGAAATTGTAACATCACAAGTATGAAACAAAAGGTTTGAGATTTGGTTTGAAATTCAAATAGAAAACAAAGGAAAACAAAGGAAAACAGTTGGAAAACAAATGAAAACAGAGGAAAACAAATGGAAAACAAGCAAAACAAATGCAATCAACATGATGTCATGATGCAAAACATAAAATAACAGAAAGCAAACATTCTAATGGCTATTTTTCATACTTGGGATGTTACAGAGATGTCTTGGGCGGCGGGCGGCAGCGCAACAACAATATTGGGGGCGGGGGAAGTGGGGATGAAAACCCTAACTTCCCCGAGCCCCCTTTTTTTATACTGCTGACTCCCAGACCAGAGTCTCCGGACTTAACACCGAAGTCTCCGGACAGGCCGGAGATTCTAGTGTGGCAGACCGGAGTCTCCGGACCACACGTCCAAAACACCAAAATGTAGGACAGGACAAGTACGAGCAAATAAAACTAGTTTGTTTGGAAAGTTTGGTCTTGGAAATGAAAAACAATACCAGGGAGGGAATCTCATACTTTAAGGAAAGCGAGAAATCAATTGAACATCAAATTTTTGAGTATGTCATCCAAAATGGCCAAAACTCTCAAATAAGTCAAAATAAGCCCAAATAAGAACCAACTCTTCAAAAGAAGAGGTTGGTGGCCTAAGCCACCATGTAAGAGAACAGGGTATGTCACCGCGAACATATATCTTCGGTACATTGCCAATTCTCGACATTGAAGCTCACAATTCAACATTAGAAAAAGAGAGATAACAATGAATTTTTGCTATGTGCATAATGGGGGTGGGAGAACCCAATGTTTTAGGATAACACTCCCCCTATGTCCATGCCTACACCTAAACCCAAACACGTCTCATCTATAGGGGTGTGTGCAAGATCCTCAAGTCAAACTCCTAGAATCAATGATGTTTAGTTCATTCCTCAAGAACATGAATCTTGCATCGTCGAGTGGCTTCGTGAAGATATCCGTGAGATTGTCCTTGGTGGGCACATAGGATAGTGCAATATCACCTCTTGCCACATGGTCTCGGATGAAATGATGGCGAATCTCAATATGCTTTGTTCTTGTATGTTGCACGGGGTTGTAGGCAATCTTGATGGCACTTTCATTGTCACACATGAGATGCACCTTATCCAAATGAACGTCATATTCCTTGAGAGTTTGCCTCATCCATAGAAATTGGGTGCAAGCACTTGCGGCGGCTACATACTCGGCTTCGGCGATGGAGAGAGATATGCCATTTTTCTTCTTGGAAGACCAACTCACCAAAGACATACCAAGAAATTGGCAATCCCCGGAAGTGGACTTCCTATCATCTTGATCACCGGCCCAATCGGAATCCGTGTAGCCCTTGGGAGAAAATTGTGCCCACTTTGGGTACCACAAACCAAATCTTGGGGTATGAACCAAATACCGAAAGATCCTATGGACCGCCATTAAATGGCTTTCCTTAGGAGCCGCTTGATACCTTGCACACACACCTACACTCAAAATGATATCGGGCCTAGATGCACAAAGGTAAAGCAAAGAACCAATCATAGAACGATACAGCTTTTGGTCCACGTCTTTACCCTTCGGGTTACGTGATAGGTGGCACTTGACTTGCATAGGAGATGGCCTGATCTTTGAATTTTGGAAGTTAAACCTCTTAATCATGTCTTGGGTATACTTGTCTTGAGAAATGAAAGTCCCATGAGCCAATTGCTTGATCTAAAAGCCAAGGAAGAATTTAAGCTCTCCCATCATAGACATATCAAACCTGTTAGTCATAAGCTTTGAGAACTCATTATTGAAAGCTTGGTTAGTTGAGCCAAAGATAATATCGTCCACGTAGAGTTGGCATATGAAAAGCTCTCCTTTTACTCTCTTTGTGAAGAGAGTGGGGTCGATCTTCCCAACTTCAAAACCACAGTCATCCAATAACTCTCTAAGGTGCTCATACCATGCACGTGGTGCTTGTTTAAGTCCATAGAGAGCCTTATCGATCTTGTAGACATGGTTAGGGAAGTTGAGGTTCTCGAAACCTGTAGGTTGCTTAACATATACCTCCTCTTTGAGTGGACCATTTAAGAAAGCACTTTTGACATCCATTTGTTGCAATTTGAAATTATGCGAAGATGCATATGCAAGAAGGATACGTATGGACTCAAGGCGAGCCACGGGAGCATAGGTTTCATCAAAGTCAATGCCTTCAACTTGAGTGTAACCTTGAGCTACCAATCTTTCCTTGTTCCTTATGACAATGTCAGGCTCATCTTTCTTGTTCTTGAATATCCACATAGTTCCAATAACATTGTGGCAATCTTTGGGCTTCTCAACTAGTCTCCAAACCTTGTTGCGCTCAAAGTTATTGAGCTCATCATGCATAGCTTCAACCCAATCGAAGTCCTCAAGAGCTTCAAACACTTTCTTTGGTTCCACCATAGATATGTGAGCTTGATGCTCACTAAAATGTGCCAATTGCTTTCTTGTGGATATTCTAGCTTGAATATATTCCAAGACCTTGTTGTCTTGGGCATCAATTTGCTTCAAAGGTCTTCTTATCCTTCTAGCACGCCGGGCTTTGATCTTCGCATTGTTGCGAGGAGGAATCTCTTGATCATCTTGATCATTTGGGTCCCGTATTGACCAACTTGGCCTTGATCATCATCATCATCATCATCATAAACAACTTCTTCAATACCAACTTCAACTTGAGGAGAGGAGGATGAGGATGGTTGATCTTGGCCTTGACCTTGACTAGCATGAATGATAGGAGTGGTTGCATCTTGCGTAGTACTTTGGTCAATAAGTGGAGGATCTTTAACATGTTCTTGGTTAGGAGCACCACTTGGATTCTTGGCTTGTTCTTCTATTGTAGAGGAGGGCTCCACTTGAGTAGAGCATAGTCCTTCTCGAGACGCCATAAGGTGTCCCTCAATGGAGCGGAAAAATCCCACACCCATCCTTCCTATGGCTTATTGAGGCATTTCAACATCTACATTAGAAACATGAAACTGCGCCACTTGGGAGCCATCATTTTCCCCGAAAACCACACTATAAAATTCTATGACAATCCGTGAGGCTTTGTCAAAGACTCTATAAGTGTGGGATTCGGCACCGTAACCAACAAATATACCCTCAATAGTTTTGGATTGAAACTTAGACAACCTAACACACTTGATCAAATAAAAGCACTTACAACCGAAACACGGAAGTAGGAGACATTGGTCTTGCTGCCGGTGAGGATCTCATATGGGGTCTTTTCCAAGCCCTTGCGGATGTAGAGGCGGTTGGAGGAGTGGCATGCGGTGGATATGGCCTCGGCCCATAAATATTGGGGAGAAGAATACTCCGCGAACATGGTCCTTGCCATATCCAAGAGAGTCCGATTCTTCCTTTCGGCAACACCATTTTGTTGAGGAGTGTAAGTGGCGGAGTATTGATGACAAATGCCCTCATCACTAAGGAATTCATTCAAAGTGTAGTTCTTGAACTCCGAACCATTATCACTCCTAATATCCATGATTTGCACATTGTGTTGATGTTTCACTTGGTTGGAGAAGTCGATGATGGTTTGTTGAGTCTCACTCTTGCACTTGAAGAAATAAACCCAAGTGTATCTTGAATAATCATCGACAATCACCAAGCAATACTTCTTGCCTCCAAGACTTGCCTCGGGCACGACACCAAAGAGATCAACATGGAGAAGCTCCAAAATCCTCTTTGATGAAATAATAGTCTTGGCCTTGTGCGAGGTATCATGCATCTTTCCTTCAACACACGACCCACAAACACGATCTTTGGAAAAGGAAACATTTTCTTTTAGTCCGACAATAAGGCCACCTTTGTGAAGACTTTGCAAAGTTCTCATGTTGACATGTGATAAGCGACGATGCCACAATCACCCCACGTCCGCCTTTCCGAAAAGATATATTGCTTGAGAGTTGGTAGACTTTGAAAAGTCCACCACAAACAACTCATTTTAAACATGTCCTATGTATGCGACGTCAAGAGTCTTGCTCCTCAAAAGGACCACAATATCAGGATCAAAGAAGACGGAGAAACCCATCTTCCCTAACGAACGGACTGAAAGTAAACTGTAACCAAGGGATTCAACAAGCATGACATCCACGATAGTGATATCAGGAGCAATCACAACCTTGCCAAACCCCGATACCTTAGACTTGGACTTGTCTCCATAGCTGACGGTTGCATTGACATCATTTGGGCGCAACCCCGTCACAAGTTCTTTGCTTCCGGTCATATGACTAGTGCATCCACTATCAATTATCCATTTAGATCCACCGGAAGCATAGTACTGCAAGAGATCATTGACTAGAGGTGGGACCCGAGGAGGGTCCCTTCATGTTATCAACAAGGGTCTTTGGAACCCAAATGGTATAGTCAATGTAACCCTCAATAGGACCAACATATTTAGCTTGCACAACACCATAATAATCAACATATAAGAAATGGTGTGGATTGTTAGTTCCCGCGCAGGTGCTACGAGTAGTGTTGTCCCTCATGACACTACTACTGGAAGCAACATTGCTTGCTTGTGCGGGAGTGCTACGAGTAGTGTTGTCCCTAATGACAATACCACCCGAAGCACCATTGTTGGCCTTGTTCTTGTTGTTCTTCTTCTTGTTCTTCTTCTTTGTCGTACCCGGACATCTAGAGGATACTCACAGTCCGCTAAATAGTAGAACAAATGGCTTACGGGGCATACCGGCACCCGCATCTCAATATGAGCAGGCCAACACGTAAACGTGTGACAACCATTCGCTACTATCCATCGTCTGCGTAAACCATCCCATAGAAATCAGGACACTTCCGTTGATGTACTTCATAACATACACACATGGTACGTCAACGGCATTAGAACAACTGATATCACAACATATCTCTAAGACACAAAAGATTGGAATAAATTGCAAATAGCTCTCACTAGAGCAGAGATAGCAAATACAATCATCTAGAGGACACATGTCCCAACAAATTCATCATTACATCACAGCGGAAGCATCCAAAGTGTCTGAGTACAGACAAGATCCAAATAGGCCTAAGAGGCCGGAAACGAAAAGACGGAGCCCATCCATGATGTCTCGGATCCTGCCCGGGTCCGCTATCTACTCGTCAGCAGCCTCGTCAAACTCCACGTAGTAGCCATCACGGGGATCCTCGTAAGCGTAGTCTGCGGAAACCACAGCCCCAAAGGGGTCAGTACATAAACGTACTGGCAAGCAAGACTCACAGTTCACCAAAGTGTACCCGTCAACACCAAGCACAGATGCTTTGGGTTCAACGGAAGAAAGGGTGATACAAAAGATGCGGCAGCTGGCTGCTCTAACCAACTACAGAGTTGCTACAGCTTCCGGCTAACAGAAAGGAGATAAGATAGCGTATCGTAACCAACTAACAGCTAACTCCAAACAAACCCATCCTGGATCTCGCCCCTTATCCAAAGAATCAAACCGAGGATAACTGTCGAGACATCGTAGTAGTTTTCATAGACGGGGGTGCCATGAGACTACGGTAGAGACGTGGGGTAACGGGATAGCGTAGTAACACAGAACACAGGATTTTACCCAGGTTCGGTACGTCGCGACAGTACGACGTGCCTACTCCTGCACTTCTCACTAATTGGGACTAAAGCCCGTAAACTGGGTTACAATGTGAGGGTTTAGATCTAAGCTACTCGACGAGGATGAGCTTCTCGGCGAGATGGCGTAGAGCTTCTCTGTTCTCTCTCTTTTGTTGGTTGTTTTATCTATCTCCCGTCCGGTTTTATATAATAGCCGGATTAGGGCTTACAGAATAGGAAACCTAGAAGACTACGGTAACTTGTAACTTGGAAAGCAAGGAATCCGTCTTCTCCTCCAAGCCACATCACATGGGCCGTGATCCGGGTTCTTCTAGAATCCGGCTTCTGTGCGTCGGATTACTGGGCCGCCTAATGGACCTAAGCCCACTACCACTTAGGCCACCCTGGTAATCCGGCACTTTGTCTACCATCTTCTATACCCCTATTTGGTATATATCCGACAGTAGCCCCCAAGAAGGATCGAAACTCTGATTCTCCGCCGTTCGCCAAATATTGTTTGTCCGAGTATTGATTCAGCAGTCTTGATTCTTCTTATTCTTCTTTTGAAAAAGATGGTGGCATGAAACTCGGAATCCTGAAAATCCGGCTTTTCTCTCACGATCCTTCGCGGAGAAGAAACTTCTTACGTCAGCGCACTCAACCATGCTGACGTAAGCGACGTTTGAGATTTACTCGGAAAACCCAGAAACACGTCTCTGACAGATTCTCGCGGGAAACGAGGAGATAACCATCATTACCCTGTCGTTTCATTTCCCGGATTTTCCGGCGAGTGACACGCGGCAAACATCCAACGGTCAAAATAGCCGTTGGCGCGTATCTTGACGGATTTCTAGCTATAAATAGCCATCCTCGTCCTCGACGAAAACCTTCCGCACTCTCACCGCACTCGCCATTGACGCGCACAAGCTCTCAAGCGACGCACTGTCCCGAGCGCTCCTCACCTCCAAGCACCGGAAACGAACCGCGCCACCCGGAAATGGCAAGCTCACCGTCTTCGCCCACTCGCGCCGCCATCAACGATCTCATCAGCGACCTGGATCCACAGGTTGGGTCACCCAAGCACGCCGGCGACGAGCCGGAGAAAACCGCGGCCTCCGCAGCGGGCGGAGAAAACCTTTCCGCCGCCGCGGACGTTGCGGGCGCTAGCTCCACCGCTTCCCCGCCGTTTGCTCCTGAAACGGCGGAGGAGAAGATCCGGCTCGTCGGTGACGAGCTCGCCGCCGCAGAAGCAGCCACCGCCTCCGCCACCGGAGCAGATGAAGAGGCTGAATCTGCAGGCAACTGGGTTGCCAGCAGCATTCCCCCAGCTCTTCTTCCAAACTTGGAGAAAGAGGGCCTGATCCTCCAACGGAAATGGCGACTCCCGGAAGACGAGAACGAGCCAGCTCCCAGAGACGGAGAAAGGGTTCTCCTTTCTTCCCACCTTCTGAGAGGTATGGGGCTCCCCCCTTCCGCTTTTTTCCTCCAAGTCCTTTCTCACTACAACATCCAACCCCACAACCTGCCACCCAACTCCATTCTTTATATGGCCGGGTTCCAGGCCCTATTCGAGGGTTACTTAGGTTTAGAGCCTAGGTTAGATTTCTGGATGTATTGTTTCGGAGTTAAGCGGAACTCCTCGGAGGGCGCACTTCCGACTTGCGGGACCATCTCCTTTACTCTTCGGAGGTTTAGGGAAGATTGGTTCCCCAAGATCAAGACATCAGAATCCGTCAAATTTTGGACGGGTTCTTTCTTTTATCATCCCGATGTGCCTTTTCCAAAAAAGGCCATCGGGGTTCCACCTTTCGCCAACACCGCTGCTGTTCCCCAAGAGAATTGGGGAACAGAAGCCGTCCAAGTCCTGCCGCCTGATCTACTAAGGATCAAGCGGCGCATCGCCAAGCTCACCTCCTTGGATCCGCCTCTAACCGGCATGGACACGGTTCTATGCTGGCTGACTAGGCGAATTCAGCCATTGGCCAACCACAGTGGTCGTCTCCTGTGCGAATACACGGGAGTCAAGGATCCAATGCGGACAACCACCAAAGATTGGCCCGCAAAGGAGCTTCGACGGCGCATCAACTAGTTGGTCGCATCACACGACCAATACGAAGCGAGTCGGCCAATGTATACGGCCGACAACCCGGTTCCCAAGGTAATTTTCTAGTCATTTGGGTATAGTTTCATTCTTTCTCGGATTTTCTAGCTTCTGATTCTGATTTGTTTGTCCGACAGTTCGCGGATCTTCCAGATTCGGAACTGGTCTCCGAGGCTGAGCTGGACGCGCTGCGCACTGCTGCTACAGGTGGACGCAAGCGCAAGAAGATTACTTCCTCTGAGGAAATTATCGACCTTGACGTAATCCCCGTCGCCACTTCCAGGTTCTTTCATCTGGGTTCGTTTTCTTTCATGGGAACTTTTCATCCATCTTCCGTGTTTTAACTTTTCCGGGTTTTTTGTTTTTTAGCCTGCCTCCCTCCAGCCTAAAGCCGAAGAAGCTCAAGAAACACAAAGTTGTTTCCAGCCGAGGCAGTCAACCTTCTCCCGCCGTCGCCCCGGACACACCGTCCCTGATGGCGGAAGAGCACGCTGCAGCCCCCACGACCAGGCCGTCAGAGCCCAGCCAGCCCGTTGTGTCGGACACGGACACGAGGGAAAGGGCGGCTCCAGAGGTGGAGAAATTTCCTCGGACTTTCGACGAAGAAATTCCCACCTTTGACAAGGACTTCAAGATTATCAATGACGGCCTAAGCGCGGCCGGAACAGCTTTTGCGTGAGCCAGGTATGTAACTCTAGCCCCCAAGCATTCAACAAAACTGCATGCATGTTTTGCTTTGATGCTTTTTGTAACCATTCTTTTCCTTGCTATGTTCCAGCAAACCGCCGAAGCCATTAACATGGAAGTTATCAACAAACTCACCATCAAGAAGAAGGAGGTTAGAAATCTTCTTTCTATTCTTGAGGAGAGAGAGACGGAACTGGCATCGTCTCAGCTCGCTTTGTCGGAAACATCAGGTAAACATTTTTCCTCTGAGGTTTGCGATTCAATTTTTTGTCTAAGTACTTATTCCGGAAATTTTCTGAACCCGGAATTTTCGTTGCTTTCCAGCTGCTTTGGCTAAGGCCAAGCAAATAGCTGAAGATGCCGGCAATGCCGAGAATCTCCGAAAGGAGAATTTGGAGCTTCACAAGCATCTTGTGAAGGCTCAAAAGGATCTGGAGGCCAGCAACTTGGCCCTTGGAGTTGCCAACTCCAAGGCTTCTGAGCAGGCGGAGAAGGATAAATCCACCATTCAGGATTTAGAAAATGCTCTGAACCTTCGCCTGGAGGAAATCTCCGAGATCGACAAGCTTATCGGTAATTTTCCGTTACCTTTTTTATTTTTCCATATCTTGTTTTTCTTCTCTGTTTTTTGCCTAACACTTTTGATTGTTTTGTCGGAAAAAACAGGAGATATCCCAGATGGTACCCGGCTTGAAGGGATCCAAGCCTTTGGGAAGATGTGGACTTCGATCCGTGCTGCTGGAATGTAGCTGGTGAACAAGTTTCTTCCCGCAAGGACTGGGGAGTTCTCAGAGGTTGAAAAACTTCCGGGAGCCATCATGGAGGTGGCGAATCCAGGGATTCTATCCTGCGTTCCGCTACACGGGGTGGTGCGCGTATGGCACTCGGCCTTATGCGCATGCACTACCCCGGTGCTAAATCCTGGCGCGTGGCGTCCGGTGTCCCTCAAGGATACACGGACACTCAGCGAAATACCATCTTTGATGAAATCAAAGGCCACGCCACCCAGATTGCCTCCATGGTAAATATTTCTGTCAATTATCCAGAAAAGGAGATCCCTCCAATCCCCGAGGATGACAGCAGCGAGGAGGAATCAGATGCTTGAAGGGCTACCTTTGACCTGGATAGCAAAAATAGACAATAGGAGCATTACTGTACTTTCAATGTAATCTACAATGTAATGCTTCTATTTGTATGAATGAAAAATTCCGCCTTTTGCAATTTTTAATTATGAAATTTTTTGCAAGGTTTTTCGGATGTTACTATTCCTTTATCTTCTAAGTTCTCTGGCATATATGTTTTAACTGTCCTTAGTGTTTGAAATGGCTCAAATAGCAATATGAATCGTCATGCCGAGTAACTGGGAGTAACATATCAGTTTAAACTCGGAAACATGGACCATGCTAAAGGCATTTTTACTAACTAGCTCCAGTAACCCAACACATACGCAATCAGATAATGCTTAGAGAAACAAGGAATTTTTTGACCGAAACTTGGGCACGCAGGCAATTCAAGTTTTCCTTTAGCCGTTAGCAGGCTGAAAAAACATTCAGTTTCTTAACGCCGAGTACGTAGGCACAATTCGGGTTAACATTGAGTATTTTGTAAGATCATTGGGAAATAGAGAAGGTGGAAACATGCTTTTACTATAATAAACTTGTAAAAAACATGGATACCAGAAATCCAACAACTTTATTTCATGATCTCAAAAGATGTTTACATAGATATTGAACTAAGTATAGAAGAGACATAACTGCTATGTATTCCAAAGCTTTGCTATCCACTTGACTTTGTCGGATTTCTTCAACAACTTGTATAGTGTTAGGATTTTAGCCCCCAGCCGACTAATAAATCTGCTAACTGCAGCTGCGGAACCCGTCAATCTTTGGACGTCCTTGGCGCAGGTAGGTTTTGTGATGTTCAAGATTGCCTTGATCTTTTCCGGGTTAAGTTCTATTCCTCTGTGAGAAACGATGAAACCCCGTAGTTTTCCTGAGGGAACCCCGAATACGCACTTAGATGGATTCAACTTCATCTTGTAGGTGCGTAAGTTTTCGAAGGTTTCTCGCAAATCCTCAAGGAGTGTATCTTTTTCCTTGGTGGCGACAGCAATATCGTCCACATAAACATGGACATTTTTTCCAATCTGACTATGCAAACAACGTTGCATGCAACGCTGGTAGGTTGCACCTGCGTTCTTCAGGCCAAACGGCATGGTTAAGTAATAATACGTCCCATATGGAGTTATGAAAGAAGTCTTAATTTGATCTTCCTTTTTCATGCGTATTTGGTGGTACCCGTAGTATGCATCCAAAAAGCACAAAAGCTCAGAGCCTGCGGTAGCATCTATTATTTGATCGATTCGCGGTAATGCAAACCTATCTTTCGGACACAATTTGTTCAAGCCTGTGTAATCTATACACATTCTAAGAGCAGTAGTGTCTTTCTTCGGTACTAATACCGGATTTGCGGACCAGTCAGTATGGATCACTTCCTTGATGAAATCCGCTGCTAAAAGCCGGATAATTTCCTTGCCAATAGCCTTCCGTCTTCTTCCGTCAAATCGACGGAGACCTTGTGTGACGGGTTTTGATCCAGGAATAACCTTAAGTTGGTGCTCAGCAAGTTCCCTGGATACACCTGGCATGTCAGCTGGACACCAGGCAAAAATATCCCAGTTCTCACGGAGGAATTTGATGAGCTCGCCTTCCTATTTGTCAGTCATCCCAGTCCCTACGACGACAAATTTTGTCGGATCTTTGGGATCTAGGATTACCTGTCTTGTATTCTCGGATGCCTTGAAGCTGTCTGTTGGCTTCCGAGTTTCTTTTCCTGCCGGCATTTCTGACGGCGATACCTCCTTGGCTAATTCCTTCAGTTCTTCTGTAACATCCCAATTTTGCTACCAAAGTGTTGTGGTGTTGAGTTCATATCATACATGCATGAAAGAACAATTTAAATCATGTTTGAAACCAATTTAAATTATGAATTCAAATGGTTTCAGAAAATCCCACAAATAGTACCCAATTTGGTTCCCGAAATTTTGTACTGAAAAGTATTTCAATTTCACCAAAGCAATACATGGTGAGGTTGGAAATTTTATAAGCTTTCCAAAAGTTATTTTTGCCAAATTTTCTGTTTACAAAAAGGTCCCCAAAACATCTGTTTAAGTTCTGTTTTCAAAACTGCAGGGGCTTCTTTGTAATTTCTAGGAAACATTGGGGGTTATCGAAAAACGCCCTTTGTCTTCTACCTACGGCCGAGAAGCAGCTCGGTGGCACCGCTCCTGCCGTCGATTCCGCGAGGGAATCCTTGCCGTTGCCGCTTCCTGAGAGGGAGGATAAGGCCTCCACCCTCTCCCTCTCTCTCGAACCCCCTCCTCTCTCTGTAATCTTCCCGCGGAGACCAAACCCTAACCGCACCATGGCCGCCGCCGTTCGCCGCCATTCCGGCCACCTCGAGCTCCCCCGCGCCTCGCTGAGTCCTCCTGGAGATGCGCCATCCCTCCTTCCTCGTCCCTGAGCACTCACGCTTCCCGGGAAGCTTCCACTCGTCGGAATCGACGCTTCTTCCCCGAGTCCGGCCGCCGGCCGCCGCGCTCGATGCCGGCGCTCTGGACCTCCTCCGGCCTCACCGATCCCTCCTTCGAGCTTGTGGTGAGCTTGTGCTCCTCCCAGTGGCCTCGGCCCTGCCTCCCCCTCTCTGGTTCGCAGCTGCACCGAGGACCGTCGCCGGCCGCCATTGTTTCTGCTCGCCGGCGCAACTCCGGCGACGCAAAGCGGGCGGCACCGCCTCCGTAGTGTTCCCGGTGGCCTCCTCGACCTCATGCTCACTCCCGATTCGGGAATTGGATGCTCGATCGATCGATCGATCCGTGGCAGAGCCACAGCTCCCAGGGGCTGACGTCACCGTGATGTCATTGTGACGTCACGGGGGGCGCTGACGTCACCATGATGATATTAATCGGTTTTCTTTTCCAGAATTGTTTATTAATTACAGAAAATGATTAATATTCGTAAAATCAATAATTATTGTTTTATAACTCAGAAAAATAAAAGTAAGATATAGAAATGATCAGAAAAATGTACTCTATCTGAATATACCATTTTCAACCATGTTTGACAAAGTTGAATTTTGGACATTATTTGAATTTGTTTAATTCATTTAAAATGGAGAAAATAAGTTTTTATTCTCAAAAATTAGAAAATTAAAAGTTATATACCATTTTGCTCAAAATGACAAATGCAACCTATTCATGATGTTTTCAAGACCATTTGAGCTTTTAAAATGATACTCACTTCCATAATCGTCCGAAACCCCCTCCGGGGTCTATTTCGGGATAAATTCCAGTAAAATTGCATAACTGACATACGAACCCTAGCAACCCAACGATCGTGTTTAGGGCTTTATTTCAGTGCATTAACTTGCTCATGCATACATATTGCGCATTGCATCGATGCCATGTTTGATTGTTGTTCTTTCTCCTTTCGGTGTTATCTCCCCCTCGGTAGAACGCGACCCCGAAGAGAAGATCGACAACGCCATGGCGAATACTTGATCCTAACCGACAAGTTAAGCACTTATTCCTGAAGACTTTCTCTGGTTTTCTTGAAACAAGGCAAGCATAACCTCTTATCTGCCATATATGATTTCGAAAGACTTTTGACTCTCGTACAAATGCATTCGATTCCAATGTATCTTGAGTCAATAGATAGAGTTATCCTATTTATTTGCATAACCCAGATATCATGATTCAATGCTCCTAGCAGACATAGGTTTTGTTTGTGTGTACCGCCAGAGCCTCAGATATGCAATGCTTAGTCATACATGCCTGTTATCTCTGCTCCATCCGGTTGGTGAATCAGAGCCGAGAATGAATCTAGTATGAAAGTATGTTGTGGTAAGTTAAGAGATTCTTGTTCAATATGACTTAAAGGTGTGGATGACGAGACCACAGAGGGTCTGTGGTGGTTGTCTCGTTCATGCCCCTAGGAGCGAGTTCTCGTCTTCGAGCCAAGACTGACGCGTGCATCCACACGAGGGATTGGATTCCCCTCGGTCTCAACTTGCCTAGTTTGTTCCATGAGTTGCCTAGTTCGGGCTTTCCATTTCGATTTGCGGGGATATCAAAACACTTTCAAAACTAGGATGTGGGGATGTATCGGCGCAATGCGGGTAGGCAACCGTCGAGCATCGCGCACAACGATAGAGACCCGGCAGGAGATGGCCACTCCCTATTGGCGGTCCATCTCTACTCGGAGCGACTCATGGAATAGGCGAAGTAAGGGAAAGGTCGTGGTCAACCTCCATCTGCCGGCACTTCCCGGAATAGTGCTAATCTAGTGGCATTAAGAGTTGGTTGGTACGTGTGGTTAAAGTTGTACACCCCTGCAGGGTTAAATCTTTTCGAAAAGCCGTGTCCGCGGTTAAGGACGACTTGGTGACGGATTCTGTGATCATAGACAACTTAAACGGAATGATTAAAACTTGCTGATAACGAATGAGGATGCCTCCTCGGAGATGCCGAGAGGGGTTACCTTGTAGCATGAGTTACCGGAACAATTGGAGGAGGTGATCTTTGAAGCACGAGGTGCTGATATGAGTTGGTGGATTGAAAAGATGATGATCTCAGTAGTTGAGTAGCTTTCTTATCTGTTTTCAAAATACTCCATGAGACGTGCTATTCCTCTCTCAACTTGGAAAATAAAGATGGCTTTACGCAAAACAACCTTCATAACTCTTTCTAAAAGAAGCAGATATATAATAGGTTAACTAAGTCTTGTTGAGTACCTCCCGTACTCATGTTTGCTTCAACTTGGTTCAGGTGGAGTTCCTCAGTTCGGTGGTGTTTCGACGTGGACATCGACGAGTAGTTTGGGGTTCCCAGGTAGCAGCCTGGAATCTATGGGCTGGGACGTCGCCTTATGTTGCGGCCTCTTAGGCCTTTTTGGTTCTTGTTGATTAGCAACATAATTTGCTTTCCGTTGTCTGATGTAATGTTGGGTCATGTGACCTCTGCTTGTAAGCTATACTCTAGTAACACCTGTTTAATAAAGCTTCATGTTTAGAGTACTGCTTTGATCGGTTGTTGGTTTCGAGCTCATTGTTATACAGTTTTGGCTATGCCTGCATAGTTGTCGCAGTCGAGGGGTTGTGGAGCCGATGATCCATGTCCGAGCCCGCCTGTCGATGTGATCGGCCTGGGGCGAGGTAACCCCAGTAACCCTCGATTGTTGTTGCACTTTCTGGACACATAGCAGCTCTGTATAACTTTGGTCCCGTTCCTTCAGTTTCATCCGACTCGTGGACGCTTGGGTATGCATAATTGGTTATGACTAGCATGGATACAAGGAGTAGTAGACCGGGGATCCGGACTACGTGCCGATGAATCCGGTCTGCCTGCCGTTGTTTGTTGCGGCCGGGGCTGGTAACCCTGAAGCCCTTGTGAGTCCATGGCTAGGAGCACATAACAGTATGTATATCTCTGGGTCCGGGGTCTGACAGAAGTGGTATCAGAGCAGGACTGCCTGTAGGAAAACCTTACTGCTTGGTCGATGTCGAGTCTAGAGTTTGTGAAAACTATTCGAAACTTCAAATGGATTGTGAAAAACTTCTTAGGATTCTTTTTACTCCTTACCTGGTATTGCTCTGACTCTGGGTCACCTTACCTGTTTTGATTTGAAAAAGGTTTTTCTATTCCTTCTAGTCATTCAAAACTCAGGTGCCTTCTCTGGCAAGGACGTCTTTGCCCAAGTTGACCTGGTGTTAAAGTTCCTAGAGTCGTGTGTGTTCCGTGTTCTGTTATCCCTCGACTCAAACTGGGAGATTTCCTTTCCATCCTAATCTCTCAGAGTTGTCCGGATTCCACATTCCTACATGTTCTAAAGTCTCAAAATCCGGAGCCTCGAGATCTGCTTGCCATCTCGAATATATCCGTTATCCTCTGCTCAAATCCTTCCGGAGTTGTGTGTCTTTTGAAAGACTTTCCGTGATTGCTATCCGTAGTGTCCTCAAGGCACTAAGATAGTAGTTATTCCTTTCTCAATGTTTTCAACCTTGGACTTGAACCGAAGGTCCCGGAATGTGCTGAGTTGTGGTGAGCTGGATCGTGTGGTTTCTTAACCATGTGATGCTCACTCTCTCAGTACAGGATGCTGACCTTTAACCCAAGTTCCGTTTCTTTAGATCCTGTGGAATATCTTCTACCTCAGGATGGCTAGGTAGTTTCAACTCCAATAGCCGTAGGTTTTCCCTTGTAATCAAGAAGGGATCACAACAAGAGTGGTCATCATGAAATCCACATCTTCGTTTTTAACTCAGCTATATCGATCTTCTAGCATGGGTTTTACAAAAGAGTATCACCTGTGCACTTCCCATGGCCTCTGGATTTTCCGGAGCATGTTCCTATCTTCCAGTTGCTCTCAAATCTCCATTCGTTCTTTTGAAACCAAGTTGTATATGTGTGTTGGATTCTTCCAATACATTTGCTCTTGTTTTCCGTCAAAACATTCCACCTTGGAATGTCAGGAGAAACAAACTCCAGCACCTCGTCCATCTCTAGGATCAGGTCAAAGTTTTGTAATCTGCAGAATAAAGAAGTTTCAGTAGCTTATGTTCTGTTCTACCTTTAAGTATCACACTCTTATATATCAAGAGGTTGTGTTGAGTTTCATGGCCTTATTGATGAAGTGATGCCCTTACACGTCTCCACTTCCCCATCCTCCAAGCTGAAATGCTCGAGAAGGTTGGGTGTGTGTGTCGATGTGTGCATCAGATATTCTGAGCAATTCTTATTGCTTTGAAAATCTAAGAAACATCTGTATCCTTCTTAGCACTATTGGTCACCCAGCATCTTTTTGAAGTTGACCGTGCTATCAAATCCGTTCATTCTGCTGCACCTTCTCGATTAGAGAGTTAGGTTTATGCCGAAGCTCTCAAGATCATATCAGTTGCCTTGAAAAGCAAGATTTCTTTCGAACTCCAAGACATACCGGTGGGTTGTGATATTCTGGTTGTCTTTCTAGAAGTATCACCAGGTTTTACCTGACCGTGATGTCTAAACCAGGAGTAGTGTGAACTACTCTTTTCTCCAAGGAACCCTGCTGGATGTCCTGGACTAGTTGGTTGAGCTTAAACAACAACTTGGAGAGTTGAAAGACCAGAGCTCTTCCTAACTTGTTCCTTTGCAACGGAATGTCCAGTTCTGTTCATACTAAAGCAGGATAGTATCTCCGTAGTGGACATGCTATCACTCCACCCTTGGTTTGATTTGGGCTATCGTCAAATCAAGTTCAGCTCCAAGGACTGTCTTGATGGTGTTTTCACTCATGGTGCTTTTCCTAGGTACACCTTCATGTCCTTTAGCCTAACCGACATTTTGCCATGTTCGTGTATCATCTAAGTCCCTCTTCCTGGAGTGTCTTGATAAGTGTGTTATTGAGCCCATCAATGACATTCTTATATCTCCAAGTTACAAGAGGTTCATGTTGAACACCTGGCACTAATGTTGGAACATTTCGAGAACCATCTTTGTGTCAT
Organism: Alopecurus myosuroides; assembly: GCA_028641055.1. Classification (NCBI taxonomy): domain Eukaryota; kingdom Viridiplantae; phylum Streptophyta; class Magnoliopsida; order Poales; family Poaceae; genus Alopecurus; species Alopecurus myosuroides. Next base: position 401,933,121 of record CM054058.1, read on the forward strand.
CACGAAGTTGTGTTCTGGATGTTCGAAGTGACTTTCTCGGGTTTGTGTGCTTATGGTGAAAGTTGTCGCCATGGGCCCGAGTATAGTTTTCTTGTTCCTTTGGGAATAATCCCAAGTCGGTCATGCATGTGTGGACTAATCCTGAGATGGTTGTCTTTTACCTGCATTCACTTAATGAAGTTTGCATCCACGCTAAGCCACTGACTGATTTTCCTTGAGAGAGAAGTCCAAGATCCTCGTGGTCTTTGTTATTATCCTCCCAACAAGGACTCTGATGTGCTCCTCCAAAAGTAGACCATGTAGGTGCAACCGTCTTTCGCAAGTTGCTAATACATGAGTTCTACAATCTCACTTATCCTCTTGAGTGTGTCATCATAGTCCATATCTTGAGAATCCAACAAGTTTATCTCAATTGTAACTGGTGCAACCCCTTTGGACAAACATGTTGAGTCTCAGTTATCCATCCACTAACCAGAGCTGAATCTCAAGCAGCAACGATGGTTGGTGTTTCCTCAAGGGTATTGAATTAGGTCTTTTCAGAATCCGGCATGGTTGATGTGGTGGTTGACACAATTAGCCGGAAGGCCTAATGTCATGTCTTTTTGAATCCGTAAGAACAACCACTCTCCGTGAGAATTCTTGTGTGGTTAATCCTAACAAGTTTCCTCCCCGTTTTTCCAAACCGGAGTTCATCTTTGACTGAATAACCTATAGAAGGCTTGTCGTGAGCCTGCTGTCGGTATCTAGAACATCAAGGATAAAGTTGGAAGTTGACATTTCCAATATCTCTTTGTTGAACATCCAAAACGTTTGTTCCGGTGGAAACAAGTTCATCATGAGATCATCTCGTGGTATCTTGTAACCGCCTTTGCTCAGTCCCCCTTTTCAAGCTGTTGGTACCTGAAGTTCTGTTCATCTCACACATTGTGTGAATTTGTCAGTCACTTCAGCCGTGGGATCTTAACCATGTGGTAAACGTATTGCTACGTCGAAACCACATAGGAAAGAGGTTCCATACTTTCTTTCGGTGTTTCAATCCTCGTTGGTTAACCAGTCTTCTGGTGTGTTCAAGAGTTCCTACTTCACCACGGTGTCCCAACATCCTTTGGTTACTCATCCTCTGTCGTGAAGTAACATTCCGATCTTTGACAAGGTTTCGACAAATTTGACGGAATGGAAGTTCTGTTATTTTCTGTGTCCACTCCGAAGAGTGAACATGATCCTGTATCAATTTTTCTCTGACACACGAATTACAGTGTTTTCTCGTGTTTTCCCTCGTCTACGGATATTGCGTTGTGATATCCCAGACAATCCTTTCCATCTTGGTTATCTGTTCGAAGAAAACCTCGGTTTCACAAGTTGTCCAATCTTTTTTTTTTTCTACAAAAGGATTTAAAGTCTTATGCAAAGCTCATATTCTAAATCCTTTCAAGACCGATCGTCTGCAAACTTGAAACCATCTACTATTCATTCCGTTACCTTGATGTGTTTCATGCACGATAACTCAACAGTTCTTTATGAGCATCCTGTCATGAGTTACCCATGGGATACTCGATCTTCGTGAAGATCATTTCCTAAGAGTTTCCCTCTTACCTAAGGTGTGTCCGTTCAATACTTCAAGATGCTACGGATCAACCTCTTCGAGAAGAGAACCGTAAGGTCCGAGAAGATCATTCAAACCGGTGTTCCTTCTTTCTTCTCCTTCGGGAATCTCGGGACGAGATTCTTGTAAGGGGGGTAGATTTGTAACATCCCAATTTTGCTACAAAAGTGTTGTGGTGTTGAGTTCATATCATACATGCATGAAAGAACAATTTAAATCATGTTTGAAACCAATTTAAATTATGAATTCAAATGGTTTCAGAAAATCCCACAAATAGTACCCAATTTGGTTCCCGAAATTTTGTACTGAAAAGTATTTCAATTTCACCAAAGCAATACATGGTGAGGTTGGAAATTTTATAAGCTTTCCAAAAGTTATTTTTGCCAAATTTTCTGTTTACAAAAAGGTCCCCAAAACATCTGTTTAAGTTCTGTTTTCAAAACTGCAGGGGCTTCTTTGTAATTTCTAGGAAACATTGGGGGTTATCGAAAAACGCCCTTTGTCTTCTACCTACGGCCGAGAAGCAGCTCGGTGGCACCGCTCCTGCCGTCGATTCCGCGAGGGAATCCTTGCCGTTGCCGCTTCCTGAGAGGGAGGATAAGGCCTCCACCCTCTCCCTCTCTCTCGAACCCCCTCCTCTCTCTGTAATCTTCCCGCGGAGACCAAACCCTAACCGCACCATGGCCGCCGCCGTTCGCCGCCATTCCGGCCACCTCGAGCTCCCCCGCGCCTCGCTGAGTCCTCCTGGAGATGCGCCATCCCTCCTTCCTCGTCCCTGAGCACTCACGCTTCCCGGGAAGCTTCCACTCGTCGGAATCGACGCTTCTTCCCCGAGTCCGGCCGCCGGCCGCCGCGCTCGATGCCGGCGCTCTGGACCTCCTCCGGCCTCACCGATCCCTCCTTCGAGCTTGTGGTGAGCTTGTGCTCCTCCCAGTGGCCTCGGCCCTGCCTCCCCCTCTCTGGTTCGCAGCTGCACCGAGGACCGTCGCCGGCCGCCATTGTTTCTGCTCGCCGGCGCAACTCCGGCGACGCAAAGCGGGCGGCGCCGCCTCCGTAGTGTTCCCGGTGGCCTCCTCGACCTCATGCTCACTCCCGATTCGGGAATTGGATGCTCGATCGATCGATCGATCCGTGGCAGAGCCACAGCTCCCAGGGGCTGACGTCACCGTGATGTCATTGTGACGTCACGGGGGGCGCTGACGTCACCATGATGATATTAATCGGTTTTCTTTTCCAGAATTGTTTATTAATTACAGAAAATGATTAATATTCGTAAAATCAATAATTATTGTTTTATAACTCAGAAAAATAAAAGTAAGATATAGAAATGATCAGAAAAATGTACTCTATCTGAATATACCATTTTCAACCATGTTTGACAAAGTTGAATTTTGGACATTATTTGAATTTGTTTAATTCATTTAAAATGGAGAAAATAAGTTTTTATTCTCAAAAATTAGAAAATTAAAAGTTATATACCATTTTGCTCAAAATGACAAATGCAACCTATTCATGATGTTTTCAAGACCATTTGAGCTTTTAAAATGATACTCACTTCCATAATCGTCCGAAACCCCCTCCGGGGTCTATTTCGGGATAAATTCCAGTAAAATTGCATAACTGACATACGAACCCTAGCAACCCAACGATCGTGTTTAGGGCTTTATTTCAGTGCATTAACTTGCTCATGCATACATATTGCGCATTGCATCGATGCCATGTTTGATTGTTGTTCTTTCTCCTTTCGGTGTTATCTCCCCCTCGGTAGAACGCGACCCCGAAGAGAAGATCGACAACGCCATGGCGAATACTTGATCCTAACCGACAAGTCAAGCACTTATTCCTGAAGACTTTCTCTGGTTTTCTTGAAACAAGGCAAGCATAACCTCTTATCTGCCATATATGATTTCGAAAGACTTTTGACTCTCGTACAAATGCATTCGATTCCAATGTATCTTGAGTCAATAGATAGAGTTATCCTATTTATTTGCATAACCCAGATATCATGATTCAATGCTCCTAGCAGACATAGGTTTTGTTTGTGTGTACCGCCAGAGCCTCAGATATGCAATGCTTAGTCATACATGCCTGTTATCTCTGCTCCATCCGGTTGGTGAATCAGAGCCGAGAATGAATCTAGTATGAAAGTATGTTGTGGTAAGTTAAGAGATTCTTGTTCAATATGACTTAAAGGTGTGGATGACGAGACCACAGAGGGTCTGTGGTGGTTGTCTCGTTCATGCCCCTAGGAGCGAGTTCTCGTCTTCGAGCCAAGACTACGCGTGCATCCACACGAGGGATTGGATTCCCCTCGGTCTCAACTTGCCTAGTTTGTTCCATGAGTTGCCTAGTTCGGGCTTTCCATTTCGATTTGCGGGGATATCAAAACACTTTCAAAACTAGGATGTGGGGATGTATCGGCGCAATGCGGGTAGGCAACCGTCGAGCATCGCGCACAACGATAGAGACCCGGCAGGAGATGGCCACTCCCTATTGGCGGTCCATCTCTACTCGGAGCGACTCATGGAATAGGCGAAGTAAGGGAAAGGTCGTGGTCAACCTCCATCTGCCGGCACTTCCCGGAATAGTGCTAATCTAGTGGCATTAAGAGTTGGTTGGTACGTGTGGTTAAAGTTGTACACCCCTGCAGGGTTAAATCTTTTCGAAAAGCCGTGTCCGCGGTTAAGGACGACTTGGTGACGGATTCTGTGATCATAGACAACTTAAACGGAATGATTAAAACTTGCTGATAACGAATGGAGGATGCCTCCTCGGAGATGCCGAGAGGGGTTACCTTGTAGCATGAGTTACCGGAACAATTGGAGGAGGTGATCTTTGAAGCACGAGGTGCTGATATGAGTTGGTGGATTGAAAAGATGATGATCTCAGTAGTTGAGTAGCTTTCTTATCTGTTTTCAAAATACTCCATGAGACGTGCTATTCCTCTCTCAACTTGGAAAATAAAGATGGCTTTACGCAAAACAACCTTCATAACTCTTTCTAAAAGAAGCAGATATATAATAGGTTAACTAAGTCTTGTTGAGTACCTCCCGTACTCATGTTTGCTTCAACTTGGTTCAGGTGGAGTTCCTCAGTTCGGTGGTGTTTCGACGTGGACATCGACGAGTAGTTTGGGGTTCCCAGGTAGCAGCCTGGAATCTATGGGCTGGGACGTCGCCTTATGTTGCGGCCTCTTAGGCCTTTTTGGTTCTTGTTGATTAGCAACATAGTTTGCTTTCCGTTGTCTGATGTAATGTTGGGTCATGTGACCTCTGCTTGTAAGCTATACTCTAGTAACACCTGTTTAATAAAGCTTCATGTTTAGAGTACTGCTTTGATCGGTTGTTGGTTTCGAGCTCATTGTTATACAGTTTTGGCTATGCCTGCATAGTTGTCGCAGTCGAGGGGTTGTGGAGCCGATGATCCATGTCCGAGCCCGCCTGTCGATGTGATCGGCCTGGGGCGAGGTAACCCCAGTAACCCTCGATTGTTGTTGCACTTTCTGGACACATAGCAGCTCTGTATAACTTTGGTCCCGTTCCTTCAGTTTCATCCGACTCGTGGGCGCTTGGGTATGCATAATTGGTTATGACTAGCATGGATACAAGGAGTAGTAGACCGGGGATCCGGACTACGTGCCGATGAATCCGGTCTGCCTGCCGTTGTTTGTTGCGGCCGGGGCTGGTAACCCTGAAGCCCTTGTGAGTCCATGGCTAGGAGCACATAACAGTATGTATATCTCTGGGTCTGGGGTCTGACATCTTCCTTTGCTATGACTCTCTGAGCGCAAAGGGCGTTTTCTTTCTCCAACTCGTTTGCCAGCTTGAAATCACCAGCTATAGTGATTACTCCTCCTTTGGGTCCTGGCATCTTCAGCTTGTTATAAGTATAACAGGATCTTGCCATGAATTTGGCGAAAGCTGGACGTCCGAGTATTGCGTGATACACGCTTTCGAACGGCACTACTTCGAAGGATACTTTTTCCTGCCGGAAGTGATCTTTATCTCCGAAGGTGACATCTAGGGAAATTTCTCCTAGGGATCGTGCTTGCCTGCCAGGGACAATGCCATGGAAGCGTATGTTGCTGTAGTTGAGCTGAGACTCGGAAATCTTCAGATGCTTCAGTGTATCCAGGTACATTATGTTAATGCTGGATCCTCCATCCATCAGCACTCTTCTTAGCCTAGTATTTTGAACAATAGGGCTTACAACAAGAGCTTGTGTGCCGGGTTTAGGGATATTTCCGGGATGATCAGACTGATCCCAGATTATCGGTGTGTTGGAGTACTTCAAGAATTTCGGGGTTGCCGGAACAACCGCGTTTATTTCTCGAAGTGTTCTTTTTGCCACCTTTGCTGACGGGGTTGCTAAGAAAGTTAGCATTGCTTCTCCATCAACTCTCGGAAACTTGGGTTCGCCTTTACGCTGTTGTTCCTAGATTTTTTCGTCAGTGTCCGATTCACTGTCTTCTTTGTCAGCTTCTGGCTTTTGTTTGGCGGGTTTCCTTTTGGAACCCTTCCCTTTATTTCTGGACCCTGCACTGCCTTTCATGTGCTTATTTAACCGGCATTGCGCGTTTGTATGGGTGGGTTTCCCAAATTGCGAGTGGTGAACACAAGGTTCCGACTTAATCCTTTCCCACTCCTCTGGAGTGTAGTTGATTGGATCTGGTTTGCGTCCTTTCCACTTGTTTCCCTTTTCTCCTCCAAAGGCTATGTTCACCTCTTTGGGTTTCGTCGTTGTTTCTGGAGTGGCTTTTTTGTCAGAACGAGGGGTTTTCTTGGCAAGTATCAGTGATTCAATATTGCCTCCTCTTGCTCTGATGTCATCCTCGGCTGCAGCATGCTCATTGGCGGTTGTAAGCATAGATCCGAGATCCTTGTGCTTTTTGGAACCAACCATGAACGGTACGAGTCCGGGTTTTAGGCCATTGACGAAAGCATGCATTGCTTGTACGTCAGTTACTCCAGAGCAACTATTCTTCATTGCTGTCCATCTGGAGATGAAATCCACGTATGGTTCATCCTCAAACTGCGTGCAATGGTTTAGCTGGTTGATGCTGTTCGGGCGTTTGTACGTTCCCCGAAAATGCTGAGTGAATACTCTAGCCATATCATCCCAGCTGTCGACTGTCCTTGATGGTAATCCATTGATCCAATCTCTGGCTCCGTCCAGCAGCATTAGGGGAAGAAACTTGACAGCTTCCAAGTTTGTCCCATTGTTGATCTGGATGGCTGTATAGTAATCCGAGAGCCAGGTATCCGGGTTTGTGCTGCCGGTGTATTTCTGGTACGTTGGACCGACCTTGGCAAAGCCAGAATGCAGCGTTATTCTTCGGATCCTGTCGGTAAAACACTTAGGACCAAAGTATAGATCATCCTTTTCTGCTCTGTCAATGTGTGCAGAATATCTTCCGGCTGAATGGACAGAAGGGGATCTGCTCCTTTCTCTTCCATTGTTGCGCGAACGCGCTTTTCCGGGATTGTTTCTATCTCTTCCGTGATCACGCCCTTTTGGATTAGGCGGAGTTCTACTCCTGTGTCTTTCTTTATCCTTAGGCGGTGTCCGGGATCTCTCACGCCTGTGAGGTATATCGTATCTTCCAGCTTTCTCAGCTGGGTTTCTCGGAGGTGGCATTATTTTGCCGTCCTTCCGGTGTTTGTCTTCCCGATCATGGGGTTTATGCCCATCTTTCGGGAGATGGGATCCGGTCCTAGACGCTGCATCCCGGTTGTCGGGGTTTTTCTTGTCTTTTCTCGGATCCTCTTTTTTATCTTTTGAATTATCTGAATCCCCGGGTTCTTCCGGTCCAGGTGCTCCAGCAGCGCAAGTAGCTGTCTTGCATAGGGCGGAGTTATCATGCAGCCTCCCTGATCGCTCTTAGGCGCGCTGTTGTTGTTGCAATGCTTTTCCTAGGAAAGCATACACCCCTTGGAGTTTTTCCCCGTTGGAATACAGATCGTTGTTAAGAATCGCGAACGCTGCTTCCGCGTTTTCTGCTGCGGTCTTGTATATTGGTTCGCCCTTGGCATCTTTGCCATTTACCTGCTTTTGCCAAGATGGGTTATGGAACCTTTCTTTTGGCGGCAGTTCTTCCGGTCTTGCGATTCCGGGTAACCTAGTAGGTTTTAACGCGGATCTATTCTTTCTCTCGTACTCCTCTATTTCTTCCTTCATGACCTTGATGTCACTATGGGTTTGTTGGAGATGTTGCCGAGATCTGAGTAGATGTTGCTGTTGCCGTTGGAAAGCTTGCCTCCTGGCTTCCAGCATCTCAGGGGGTTCGTCTGTTCCCACTGGTGTTTGCAATAGCTCTTGCTCTTCCTGTTCCGTCATTGGCGGAGCAGTGATTTCTTTGGATTTCTTCTCCGCAGGCTTTGTTCCGCTAATATCTCCAACTTCCAGGTTTTCATCAGCGAGATCAGCTGATTTTTTCTTCCGGATTTTGTATTGGAGTTTTTTAGCAGCACGGTGCTTTTTCTTGGAAGAAGGAGGTTTTTTGACAGGTTCGTCTTCTGTCATCTCCTTGACACTGGGGAATACCGGAGAAGTTTCTCCGTCTTCTCTCTCTTCCTCTGGCGGAGGGGTTTTAGGGCTTTCCTGGCTGCCGGCGTCCGTGGTATCAGCCGGTTTCGCCATTAGAATTTCATGGAATCCCTCTTGAAAGGACTTAACCTTTCTTACAAAGGCGTCCTCATCTTCGTCTTCGGAGTCGAAGTTATCCGATCCGGTTTCCGACTCCAATCTCGCCTCAATGGCGACAAGCACGGATTCTGCTTCCGAGTTCATCGTCTTGTTGACGGATGTCGGATCTTCCGCCTCTGTGACGGGTGTTTGATCTTCCGTCTCCATGACGGGTGCGTTGTTGTCTGACTTTTGCACGGGGTTTCCATCATCCGTGTTTTCGGCGATTTCGGATTGCACCCTGCCGATAAAGTGTGTATCACTTTTTTGTCGGCGATCTGAGCAGAATCCGGCATCATAGTCATCTTCGACTGGGTATAGGGCGGGTGGGATAAATTTTCTTCCACCGCAAAACCCCATTGCTTCTGCAGTTAGCCCGATAAAGATGTTAGCAGATCCTATCGGTAGCACGCAGGCACTTACCAGGTGGTTTTGCGCCGGTATGTAGGATCCGTTGTCGAGGAAGCGCCCGACGTCGTTGTCGAACTCCAAGCTTCCGACAGTGATTGATCTTCCGATTCCGCCAAGTATCCCAGATCGGAATCTTACGCCTGACGTCGTTTGCCCCACGGTGGGCGCCAACTGTCAAGACATCGTAGTAGTTTTCATAGACGGGGGTGCCATGAGACTACGGTAGATACGTGGGGTAACGGGATAGCGTAGTAACACAGAACACAGGATTTTACCCAGGTTCGGTACGTCGCGACAGTACGACGTGCCTACTCCTGCACTTCTCACTAATTGGGACTAAAGCCCGTAAACTGGGTTACAATGTGAGGGTTTAGATCTAAGCTACTCGACGAGGATGAGCTTCTCGGCGAGATGGCGTAGAGCTTCTCTGTTCTCTCTCTTTTGTTGGTTGTTTTATCTATCTCCCGTCCGGCTTTATATAATAGCCGGATTAGGGCTTACAGAATAGGAAACCTAGAAGACTACGGTAACTTGTAACTTGGAAAGCAAGGAATCCGTCTTCTCCTCCAAGCCATATCACATGGGCCGTGATCCGGGTTCTTCTAGAATCCGGCTTCTGTGCGTCGGATTACTGGGCCGCCTAATGGACCTAAGCCCACTACCACTTAGGCCACCCTGGTAATCCGGCACTTTGTCTACCATCTTCTATACCCCTATTTGGTATATATCCGACAATAACTCACACAGTTGGATTAATTATGGGTCAAGTTATCGTGTCAATAAGTCTATTACTAGTCAAGTTATCATTAGTTAGGTGTAAGTTGTTCTGAGTACTTGTTAGCCAGTACTTTCACCAAGTCATCCATAACCGCGGAAAACACGGCTTCTCGAGAAGATTTACCCCTGCAGGGGTGCACCAATTTGGCCGTACACGTAAGAATAACCCGCCAGATGGAATGCCTTCCACCAAGCGGGGCACTCAACACAACCCAACTCTTCTCCGCATCAAGCCCAAAGAACCCCGTGCAATTGAGCGCACGTCTAATCAAGCCCCACGAAGAAAAGGGGACCCTCATAGCACTCTAAGAACGTGTCTCCCTAAATGCCGACTACAAAAGTTCCACCCTGGCCTGGGTTCGTAAATACATATGCATGCGGCAAATGGAAAACCCGAACTAAATGAGGCGATTTGGACGAGATGCGAATCGAATCAAATTGAGGGGGGCGCCCATACACGCTTCCCACATGCGGATAGTGCGCTCATCATGGATCAGTAGACAAGACCCTTTTCCTAATTAGGGTCGACACTAGCAGGCCTCAAAACCACGCCGGGCCTCCTGCCGGTGCCTTATCATCAAATTAGCATTACCTCAAAATTAACAGGTTGTTGTTTAACATCGAGCCCCAGAACATAATGATATAGTAACAGAAAGTAACGGGTAACAGACTCGAGCAGAAACAACCCTAAGCATGCTAGTAAGACATGGGCAACAAGCAATGGGTTTATAGGTGTGGAGGTGAGGCTATATCAGGGTTAAAGGATAACATGTGATAGGATCGAATAGAAGCAACGATTCATAGGGCTAGCAGAATAGACAACGGAAAGTATCGGTATCCAATGTTGAAAGGAACACAATGGTTCATGTGAGTGAATACTTGCCTGCAAACTCAGCAGCCTGGTACTGAGCTAGATCCTCAGAAGGGGTGTCGTAAGGCTCGTCTGTCTCAACGTCGTCGTCTATTCGAGAAGAAGCAAACAAACAACGCAGAGAGACAAACAATCAATAACATGGCATAATGCATAATCAATTTAATTGATGCATCACAGATAAGATAGTTGACATGGTAACATAACATAATTAAATGGACCCACATGCAATTTGAGTTGCATATGAAAAGCCCATGAATTAAGGTTGGAATAATTGTTTTACAACTAATCAACAGGTGAAAGTGGCTTAGCATGATGCATGGATGAGGAAAACAGAAAGAAAACAACCATAGGATCAATTTGAAATAAGGTTTACCAAGTTTGGAATTTATTTTATTAAGTTGTGAACTTTTGGTTTCTTAAAGGTGTTACACAAGCATTTTTTGTTTTCACCAATTTAAATTGTTCAAAATAAGTAACAAAGTTCATATTTGAAAAGAGCACAAAATTTTAGGTGGAATACATGTTTCAATTATTGAAAAAGGAATTAGAATGAATTACTTATGAACTAAACAAGTTTAAACAAGATTTAATTGGAATTAAATTAAGTATGAATATTATTTGTTCAAAACATTAAACCAAATTCATATTTGAAAAGTTTATACTTTTCTGGTTTGAAAACACATTTTATATGTTCAAAAATGATTTAATTTGAGCAAGTTATGAATTTAGCAAATTTAAATGACTTAAACAAGGTTTAAAATTATTTAACCAATTTTAATTATTCAAAACATGAAACAAAGTTTATATTTGAAAAGGTGGTTCAAAATGGCATGGAAAACATATTTTATTTGTGTTATTTGAGTTAAGTTTGAATTAGTTATGAAATTAACCAAATTTAAAAGGAGTTGTTTGAATTTGAATTTTAGAACAATTTGAAATATTCAAAACATAAAACAAATGATTTAAATAGGTAGAGAATTTAATTTGGTTCAGTATACATATTTTATTTGTATTATTTGGATTTGTAATTTAAAAGTTATTTGCATTTCAATTTCAGGGACTATTTTGTAAAGGAAAAGGACTTAAATTTAAAAGAAAAACTGGGCAGAAACTTTTTATACCGCGTGGTGACCTAACCTGGGCCACTGCCAGCGGGCCCTGGCCAGCGTGGCGCTGCGTGGCAGCTGACAGGGCCACAGGGGTCACCCACAGGTGGGCCTGGGGCGAGGGGAATAAATCCCAAAAAGATTGCGTAGCGGGGGCTCGAACCCTCGACCTGGGCGCGCGCGTGCAGTGTTGCTACCACTGCGGTAGCTGCTGTGTTCGTTGACAGGTAAGGGGGCGAGGGAGGATATTGTTCAGTTTCAGTTGGCTAACTGAAACTGACGAAAGCTGCTGGCTTTTCTGAACCTGACGGAAAGCAGCCGCCGGCGGCTGCTCGCTGCTGTCCGCGCGTGTGCGTGTGTGTGTGGTGACCGTGCACCCGTGCAGAGAAGAGAGAGGGGCGAGGGAAGTGATGCTCACCTCGAGGGATTCAGAGGGAGGAGCAGGGCTCGGGCAGAGGTGGTCGCCGGCGATGGAGAGGATGGCGGCGGCGACGTAGTGGCCCTCCGAGGCTGCTGTGGTGACGAGGAGGACGAGGAGGCGACGGGGGATCCGTTCCCAGCCCTAGCTCGCGCAGAGAGCCATAGGGCGCGGTGATCGCCGGAAGGATTTAGAGAGGGAAGCGATCGGTGGCGGTGGTGAGGTTCAGAGATACAGCGAGGTGGGTGGAGAGGAGGAATGGCGGCGCGGTGGAGAGAGGAGGGAGGTATAGGGCTAGGGCTAGCTCGGGGAGCTCGGGGGTAGGTTTATAGGGGAGGTGAGCGCGCGGGGGCCGTCTGCTGCGCGCTGCCGTCGACGTGGACACGGCGGATTCCCTGCCGTACAGGTAGAAGAAAGGAGCGAAGGGGTAAGTGGCCGGTGGGCTAGTGGGCTGGGCCTGCCCACTGCCTGCCCTACCCCTCTCTGCTTTCTTTTATTTTTATTTTGTTCTGCTTGTTTTTTTTCTGCTGATTTGAAAAAGGAAGAAAAAGGGCTAGGGTTTTTGGGGTAGAAAATTTAGGGATAAATTTTATATTGCTTATTATTGTAACAGCACAAAGTACAACTTTTGTGTTTCCAAAATTTTTGAATTATGTTGCTGTTTGGAAAAATAATTGGATTTAATTGAATATTTGAATTAAGTGATTAATTGAAACTTAAGCAACTCAATAATTGTTTAAAAATTCAAGTTTATTTGAAACAAGGGATTGATTTGTTTTGTAAGTTTCATAAATTCAAAATGGTTGCTGTTTGGAAGTTTAATTTGAATTTGAATGCAATTTGAGTTAAGTGAAATATTAAAAGAACAAATTAATAGTTTGAGCTTTTAATGGAAACAAATGGATGTTTTATTTGAACTTTTTTATTTGGAAAAATTGTAACATAACAAGTATGAACAATTTGATTTGGAAATTGGTTTGAATTTGAAATAGAAAACAATTGAAAACAGATGCAAAACAAATGGAAAACAATTGGAAAACAAATGCAATGATGATCTCATGGTGCAAAACATAAAATAACAAGAAATAAAACATTCTAGGGGTTGTTTTCATACTTGGGATGTTACATTCTTGGCAACATAGCCAAGACCATGCTTGACCACTTGTGGCCTTGGAGCACTCAATTGTGGTCTAGCAACAACCACATTAGGGCTAGGGGCAACCACTTGTGGGATAGAGACCACAACCTTCTCAACTTGAGGGCCTTTTCCCTTGAGCCTTGCTAGCTCATCCTTCAACCTAGCATTTTCCTCAATAATATTTGCATGATCACAAGAAGAAGTAGAGGTCCTAGGGTTGTTAAGTTGATTAATTTGAGTTTGAAGTTGTTCATGCAACTCTCTGAGGGATGAGTGTTGTCTCTCCAAATCTTTGTGAGCCTTGGTTAGCTTTTTAAACTCCTTGGTTAGTGACGGGGGGACGATAACCCGGTAGGTCAAACTCCAAGGAGTAACCCGGCCCAAAGGACGGTGTGCAGGATTCGGCTAAGGATAAGGAAACTCGTGGAGGCCCAAGTTTGTAGGCCCAGCAACTCGGGTTGAGGGCTATTGTAAAGGAAAACTACAATTCGTGCGCCGTATCCGGGTAGGATCCAGGGTGCGCCTTGGGGAATAAGCCAGGGGGTACGGGTACTTTATAAACCGCCCCCCAGGTCTAGTCTAGAGAGAGATCTAAGAACCCTAGCAATATCGCGTGATATCGAGCATCCAGTGTAAACCCTAATCGAATTATCATATCGAGAATAGAGATCCGGCGACTTCGATTGCCGGCTGTCAGATCAAATTGCACCATGTCTTCCCTTGAGCTAAACCCTCTCCCAAACGCCTGTGTTGACTTGCCCCAAGATCAGTTACCCCTGGTAACATCTGCCGTGATTATCCCACGACAGTTGGCGCCCACCGTGGGGCCTGCGTCCAAAGGTGTTTACATCACGGGAGAAGCTCGGAAGAATATGGAGAACCTTGTCATTGGCGAAATCTACATCGACCACGAAGGAGAAAAGATGGTGGACGATTCCAGCTGGGGGCCAGAGTCGGATCACCTCGAGTCCGGATCTATATTGACGATCTGCCGGATCAACATCTTCATCGGCACGGTACGAACGACTAATTTAAAAGGACAATATCATGTGCATACTACAGGAACTTTTAGCAGGAACAAAGAGACGTCAAAGCAAGCGGCAAATTCGGTTTCATCGGCCGCGCCGGGATATCTTAGATGGGCAGAACAAGAGATAACGTGGAGTAGAAGAGATCATCCGGAAAAAGTAGAGCGTCCAGGAGTCTTGGCATTGGTGGTTGCTCCACAGGTTAATGGTTACGAATTGCAGAAGGTCCTGATGGACGGTGGAAGCAGCATCAACATCCTTTATTGGGAAACCTTCTTACGGATGAGTCTCAAAGAGTCTCAGTTACAAAAAAGTTCGACAATCTTTCATGGGATCGTGCCAGGTCACTCGGCGAGCCCCGAGGGAAGGATCACCTTGGAAGTTGCTTTTGGAGAATCGACGGATAATTATCGAGTTGAGTGGCTCACGTTCGAGGTGGTCAAATTGCGCAGTCCTTACCACGCACTGTTTGGGAGGCCGGCTTACGCCCAATTCATGGCTAGGCCGTGCTACGTGTATTTGCAGTTGAAAATCCCGGGTCCCAAACGGACCATCACTATACATGGGAACCGGGATGTAGCGGCCGAGTGCGACGAAGGAGATTCAGTTATGGCCGAGCAGGCATGCAGGAAGGAAGAGCTCGAGTATTACCGGTCCCAAGTAAATCCGGACGATAGAACAGCCTTGAAAAAGCCTAATACTGAGGATGAGAGAGCAAAATTCAAGGCAGCGCAAGACACCAAGAAGATAGATTTTGTCGAAGGGGATTCTACTAAGCAGTTTACCATAGGGTCTAACCTGGGAAAAGAGCAGGAGGGAGCGCTTGTGGAGTTTATTCGCTCGAATGCAGATGTGTTTGCCTGGACACCTAGCGACATGCCGGGTATCCCTACAGAATTGGTTGAACACAGTTTGCATGTGGATCCCAAGTCCAGGCCCGTGAAACAAGGTTTGAGGAAAATGAATGAGGAAAGAAGGAAGGCTATAGGCGAAGAGATCGCTCGGCTATTGGCAGCCGGCTTTATCATGGAAGTATTTCACCTGGATTGGTTGGCTAATCCGGTTCTGGTGATGAAAAAGACCAACGAGTGGAGGATGTGCATTGACTTCACGAGTCTCAACAAACATTGCCCAAAGGATCCGTTCGCGCTGCCAAGGATAGATCAGATTATAGACGCAGTAGCCGGAAGCGATCTGTTATGCTTCCTGGACGCATATTCCGGGTATCATCAGATTAAGCTCAAAAGGGAGGATTGGGAGTAAACATCATTCATAACCCCTTTTGGGGCCTTTTGTTATAAAACTATGACGTTTGGGTTGAAGAACGCTGGCGCAACTTACCAACGGTGTATTCAAAAGTGCTTTGAGGACCAAATCGGACGTAACGTCCATGCCTATGTGGATGACGTGGTCATCAAGACTAGGGAGGCGGAGACATTCATCGACGATCTAAAGGAGACGTTCAAAAACTTGAGGAGGTACCAGATGAAGCTTAACCCGACAAAGTGCGTGTTTGGAGTTCCAGCTGGGAAATTACTCGGCTTCATAGTTTCCGAGAGAGGAATCGAGGCAAATCCGGATAAAATCAAGGCCATCCAGAATCTGAAAAAACCGGAAAATTTGAAGCATGTTCAAAAGCTCACGGGCTGCGTAGCAGCCTTGAGTCGATTCATATCCAGACTCGGAGAAAAAGCAATACCATTGTACCGGCTCTTGCGGAAATCAGATAAGTTCGTGTGGGATCAAGAGGCAGACGAGGCATTTGAGGCACTAAAGAAGCAGTTATCTGAAGCACCAGTACTAGCGGCGCCGGGTCCTAAAGAACCTATGTTATTGTATGTGGCAGCTGGCCCCCGAGCCGTCAGTGCAGTAGTTGTCGTGGAACGCCAAGAGGATGGGAAAGGATACCCGGTTCAGAGGCCGGTTTATTACGTCAGCGAGGTATTATCAGAAGCAAAGCAGCGCTATCCACATTGGCAAAAGTTGGTGTTCGGGGTCTTTATGGCCAGCCGGAAGTTGAAGCCGTATTTCCAAGAACATCCCATAACAGTGGTTAGTTCAATACCAATGTCGGATATCATCAGAAACTCGGACGCGACGGGAAGAATAGCCAAATGGGCGATAGAGATGGGGGATTATCATATCAACTACGAACCCAGGTCAGCAATCAAATCTCAAGCTTTAATTGATTTCGTTAACGACTGGACACATACAGGCATGACTGCAACGGTTCCAAATTCCGAGTCATGGATCATGCACTTCGACGGATCAAAGCAGTACGAGGGATCAGGAGCTGGGGTGGTGCTAACATCACCCAAAGGAGACAAATTGAGTTACGTGCTACAAATTCACTTCGACTGTTCCAACAACGTGGCCGAGTATGAGGCCCTATTGCATGGCTTAAAGGTAGCCAAAGAGATGAACATCAAGAGGATACGATGCTTCGGAGATTTGGACCTTGTGGTACAGCAGGTGTCAGGAACGTGGGATAGAAAGGACGCAACTATGGCAGCATACCGCAGGGAAGTTGATAGGGTTGCAGGATGTTTTTCCGGGTATGAGGTGGAGCATATAGACAGAAGAAAGAATGAGGCAGCCGACGCCCTCGCCAGACTCGGCTCGCGCAGAGAGCCGGTTCCACCTAACGTTTTCCTGGACGAATTATGGCGACCATCAGTTAAAATCGAGTCAGAGGAGGAATTGGCAAATCAAGACCCGGATTCAGGACTCGTGGCCACTGTACGTACTATTCCCGAGTGGACAGAACCGTTTTTGGCCTACCTATCACGAGGCGAGTTACCACAACAGGAGGTATTAGCAAGGCAAATTTTGAGGCGAGCAAAGGGATATTCTATCATCAATGGGGAATTGTACAAGAGAAGTGCAGCAGGAGTCTTTCTGCGCTGCGTGGCGCCGGAAGAAGGCAGACAGATTCTCAAGGAAATCCATGAAGGCGACTGTGGACATCATGCGTCCACAAGGTCTCTTGTGGCTAAAGCTTATCGACACGGGTTTTTCTGGCTCACGGCCCTAGCGGATGCGGAACGATTGGTAGCAAGGTGTGACGGATGTCAAAGGTACGCTCCCCAAAACCATGTGCCGGCTATGGAGTTGCGGACTATCCCGTTAACTTGGCCGTTTGCCGTCTGGGGTATGGACATGGTTGGCCCCTTTCATATGTCACCATGCAAGAAGACACATCTTTTGGTGGCTATTGATAAGTTTACCAAGTGGGTTGAGGTTATGCCAGTTACTAATTGCGAAGCAGCTACAGCAGTCAAGTTCCTGAAAAGGATTATCTACCGGTTCGGGTACCCCCACAGCATAATTACCGACAATGGAACCAACATGTCCCTTGGTGAGATGGAGAAGTTTTGTGGCAACAATGGAATCCGGCTCGATGTGGCATCAGTGGCTCATCCCCAGGCCAATGGACAAGTGGAGAGGGCAAACCAAGAATTGCTTCGCGGATTAAAACCACGATTGCGAGTTCCCTGTGTCAGGGCTGCTGGTGCATGGGTCGAAGAGCTTCCTTCTGTGGTTTGGGGTATCAACACTACACCTAACAGATCCACTCAGATGACAACCTTCTTCATGGTCTATGGTGCGGAAGCAGTGTTACCGAGTGACATTATTCATGATTCGCCTAGAGTATCAGCTTACGTCGAAGTAGAGAACGAGAAAACCCGGCAAGACGCCGTAGATATGTTAGAAGAGCAAAGAGAACAAGCCCTGGAAAGATCAGCCATATATCAGCAAGATCTACGGAGGTATCATAGCCGGCGTGTGAAGACCCGGGTATTCCAGGAAGGAGACTTGGTTCTGCGCTTGGTACAGTCAAACGAAGGAAAACACAAATTATCACCACCATGGGAAGGACCATTTATCATAAGCCGGAATCTGCATAACAGATCATATTATTTGATAGATGCAAGGGAAGAGTCGGCTACAGTCAACGACACCGCACACACCACTTCATCTATGCAAGAAAGAGATAGACCATGGAACGTGGCTCAGCTACGTCCGTATTATACTTAGTAAAGATTATATTGGCAAGTGGAATTGCACGATGTAATAGGCAGCAGGTTTTCTGACGTACTCTTTTCCTATCCAGGGTACCTTTGGGGACTGGACGGGTTTTTAATGAGGCGGCTTGCTGACCTACATTTTTTCATATCAAGTAAAGAGATGGTTATCAAGAAAAGAGATGGTTATCAAGAAAAGAGATGGTTATCAAGAAAAGAGATGGTTATCAAGAAAAGAGATGGTTGTTATCAGGTTATGTATTCTCAGTACGATGCGTATATCTAGGTCTTGGGGGCTGGTCGCTTAAATAGCACAGTTACAAACTCAAAGACCCGGCCATGATGCCTATGAGTTATAGGGGCCGATTACTTGCAAACGAGTACGGCTACAATCTTATAACCGGACAAAGAAGTCCAAATTTCTTGGCTATTCTTACTTAAGCTCGATGTGACTCGCATTAAAGTGGCATGACTTGTTCGCTTACGATGGCAGTTAGTCATGAAACCCGACGGGGATTGGCTGGCTACGTCTTCGTATTGATGTAACAACATGGTATCCACGCGAAAGCCGGCTTACAGTACAAGACAGTCAAAAGGGTCATCTAAACCACAAGTTATGCAGAGTACAAGGCTGAATAGCTGGAAACTCAACGACTATTAAGCATAACTTCAAAACCTATGTGAAACAACTCGTGGATATTTGTGAAAATAGCAATAAGCATTTTGTTCCCTTTTTAAGATCAAGTGTCCTAGACTCGGCAATCCGGGCCCGGTAGCTTGAAATCTTGAAAAGAGAAAAACTGGCTTACTTGTATAGTTGCAAAAATCCAAATATCCGAGTCTTGGGGACTTGGGGACTTCGAAGCAAAATCCGCTTGTCAATACCCATGAGACCCGGAAATTGAGTTCTCACAAAAGGAACAATAAATAAAACCAGATATCGAGAACAGATGAGCTTAAACTTAAAAAAAAAAAGGCCGGAACAAGTATCGAGTATATCAAGGCCTTAGCGTGCATTACAAAATCCTGGTGAAAAAATATCAAAGGTGCACAGGCGCACCGCCCAAAATATGACTGTTTCAAAAAGTATGTCGACCGACTGGCGCTTAAGAAGAGGCATTGGAAACCATATATCACTCGGCGTCCATCTTGGCCTTACCCTTGCCATCATTGGTGGTAGCAGCAGCACCTGGATCGGTGGTACCAGCCCCTGCAGGGGGCGGAACGACTGGTGTTGACGCAGCAGGAGCAGAGCCGGCTTCAGCTTGCTTCTTGGCAGCCTCCGCCCTTATCGCAGCAGCTTCCTCCTTCCACCGAGCCAGCATGTCATACGGCTCAGGAAGATCCGACTTAATTACTTTATCGGCAGAATCATACGCTGGAACAAGTATGTTAACATCCAGTTCATCAGCAATTACGCTGGCCGGGTAACGGACCTCCTTCTGGACAGCCTGAAAATCCTTTACTGAAAACTTGGATCCGTCAAGCTTGAATTCTGGGAAGCCGCCCATAAGCCTCGCTAGCTCGAGCTTGGGGAGATAAGCTTTCGCAAGTGCAAGCCCCCGGGTCACTCCAACCCGGCAAGATGAGCGCTTCCAGTGCCGAATCCACTCGGGAACAGTGGATAGGGCGTCCAACAGCCTTTTCAGATCAACATGTCCTCTGCCCGGCCACCGCAACTCATCAAGGATCCATCTGGTTCCGGCACATAGCTGCCGGATAGCACTCTTTATGGTTTTAAGATTGGCAATGTCATCTTCATCCGGCATGGCTTCGTCCGGGCCTGAAGTAAAATGAAGACATAAGTTGGAAAAATTTTGCTGTTTGTCAAAAGGATAAACCCGGAGAAGGAAGCGTACCAAGCAAAGAACGGTAGGTATCAGATATTTCGACGGAAAGGCTTGTCAGGTCATCTTCGGCTTGGTGAGCCCTTCTTCGGTACTTCTTCATTAATTGCCTATTCCTCCTGGCTTCAGCCTCGGCTGCTTCACGTAAAGATATCTCCTTTTCAATGAGCTTGGCGGCGTCCGCAAGTTTCTCCTCGTATTGAGTCACGAAAGACTACACGGATGTTAAAAAAGCATTAGTCAGGTAGAAGAGAACAGTTATCAGTCAGTGGTATAATAAAAGTCCCGAGCAAGTCATGAATGAACTCACTCGGAACTTGGGGACTGGACAAAGGTACAAGCAATATTAATCGAATTTACCTCGTGTTTGGTTATTAAAGACCCCAAGATGTTTTCCTCGTTAGCCCTTAAGGTGCGCAGAGTTTCCAGCATCTGGGAAAAAGTTAACTCCTCGGAGCGAGTCCCGGAAGAGCCGGCAGCTTGATCATCTGGTAGGGGGGTTCTCCTCGCATTTGGAGTGGAGACTCGGACAGTCTGAGTGTCCGGGTTGGGAGAGCTCATCTTTGTATCTAGAATTTCTATCTCTTCGTCTACTGGTTCCGATAAGGAAGGAGATCCGACGGTTTGGGATAGTGGATTGTTCAGAGGGCCTTGTTCCTGGTTGGTTGTCGCATCACCACCAGTTGCGGCGTCTGCATCGTCAGTCGGCTTCTCCACCCGGAGGTTATCCGTTTCTGTGTTTTCCGGGTCACTGACGGTGACTTGAGCGCTGAAGGAAAGATGAGAAAAGGCAGTTATCAATGATGACGGCGGCTTGAATGAAATTTCGTCAGATGCAAAAAGAAATAATATAGCAAAAACTTACCCGGCATTTACAGTGTAATCCGGTGGAAGCTCACCACTGGAAGCAGATGAGGTCTTCGCAGGAACCACTAGTGGAACCCGGAATTGCCCGGCAAGTGGGTGGTTAGGAGAAGGGTGGCGCTCAGGAGAGTTGGAAGAACGAGATGGAGGAGCACTGCCATGAGGGACCGAGGGGGCGGAGATGCCCGGGTTAAGGGGATCTTCACCTGGGGAGCTCCGAGTTACTCTGCGCTTGGCTGGGAAAGAATCCTTCAAGCATGAAGAATTTGATAATTGATGGTTAAGTCGTCGCATGACGTCAAAGGAGTAAGGTTCAGAGGATAATGAGGAAAAAGGAACCTTGGACACAGTCCCCCTGCCTTTCCTCGGCCCCGACTGTTGCCTCTGGGTCAGAATCGGTTCTCTCCGGGTCATCTTCATTGTTTCCACCCTCGTCCTCTAGCCCTGCGAACCAGGTGTGTATTCATTGGAAAAAAGACAGACGAGAGGAAAGTAATGCAAGTAAAAATATGCAGATCCTGAGTGAGTACCTTCACTATCGTCAGCCGCCTCGTCCTCCTCTTCCGGGTCTCTGGAGGGGAGGAGTGGTTCAACTCTCCAGAAAGGGTCATCAGCCTGAGGTAAAAAGATAAGATTAAGGCTTAGAAGTAGTATCGAGTTGAAATGTGGAAACGAGTTATGAGCGCCGGGTATTACCGCTGGAGCTGGATTTTCCCGGGTAAACGGGGGTAACCCGGCGATGCCTTTTATCACCTCCAGTTTCTCCGCCAAGAAGCCCTTGATGGTCTTTATAGTATCACCGGTCGCAAAGCTCTTCGTGGAGTAGCGGAGTGCGTCTGTGGTGTGCCCCGAATACTCGCACATCAATTTGGTGCGAACGGAATTAGGTTGGATTCGGAAATCGACCCAAGTTTTTATTAAATTGAGCCCTAGGAGGCCTTGGGCTGAAAGAATGGCTATCTTGGCTAGCGAAGGAAGGATTGCCTCCCTGTCTGAGTCTGATGCGAAGGCATTGAAAGACTCGGAGGGCTTGAGGGGGGTCTCTGAGTAACCCGGCAACTTCTTTTCGCTGTCGGGGGAGTTATCGTGGCAGTAAAAGAAAGATAGCTGCCAATGTTTAACGTGGGAGTGCAGGTTGAGGGTTGGCATCAAAGAATTCTTACGGCGTTGGATGGATACCCCGCCGCAAGTGAGAAGCGCTCCGTCGCCGCTTTCGCGGCACGGCTTGCACTGGAATAACTCAATGAAAAGAGTCAGACTCGGTGGCATGCACAAGTACGACTCAGATAGAACAATGAAGTGGGTAATGTTCAACATGGAGTTAGGCCCTATGTCGAACACCCGGAGTCCATAATGATCTAAGACCTCCCTAAAGAAAGGATGACCCGGAGGACGAAATCCTCGGGTCACGTGGTCAACGAAGCAGATTACCTCGTTTTCTTCGGGGGTGGGACGAGTCTCATTACCCGGTACCCTCCAGTGGATGTCTTTTTGAGAAGGGAGGGTTCCTAATTCGGTTAGCTCGTCCAATTTGGCTTTCGTGGTTGTGGAACGCCCCCAGTTGGCGGATATGGTTTGGGTGGTCCTCGCTGGAGCCGGTTGCTTCCCTTGTCGCTTGGGAGCCATGGGGCCAGCCTGCAAAACATAAAGAGAAGAGGCGTGTGAAATAAGACCCGGGAATGCTGAAATATCCGAGTATAAAGGTATCAAGAAGGTACGAAGCTGAGAACTGTCCGGGTGTTGAGCACACTTGTGGAAATTGTTGGTCACTTACGTAGGGAAAGGTATTTGGGGATGACGGATGGTTGCCCATATTTATACCGCAAATGAAATAGCTGGAAAAGGAGGGTTTTTCCGGGTGTTAATGCAATAAGCGGAAAATCGAGGAGGAACGGATCTAGATGGAAATGCTTGCGGATGATTTTTAAGTAAAATTTGTAATCAATGAGGGTTGGAGGATCATTTGTGACCGTAGGGCAGATGATTAAAGGAGTTGGCAATCATCGAATCAATCTAATTTGGTGCAATCGGACAAATGACTTGCGGGTTGACCTAGATCTGATCTTGGATAAATTGAAAGTTGTGAGGTTGAATTAACTGGTTGCGAGAAGCTTACCGGGGAGATTGGAGTCTAATACGATGGCGACGAGCGGCGTGGCTCGAATGAGAGAAGTGGAGGAGCAACGGTGACACTTGACGGTGGCGCAAGGCGACTCAAGGGCGGGCGCGGCCGCTGGCGATTTTGCGCTGGCAGCAGGTGCGAGCTCCTCACGGTGATGCTGCGAGGGTGTTAGGAGCAAAGAAGAAGGGGGGAAGTTGTGGCGTGGTGAGGGGCTTAGGGTTACCCGTTAAGTGCTATTTATAAGGCAAGGGTGAGCCTATCCTAACGGCCAGAAGCCGGAAACCGCGGGGTAATGGTTGTCCGCGCGGATTTTACGAGATATGCTTTGCAAGCTGAGCGAGATATCCGGACAAAAGAGAGAAAGGGATCCTCTCCATGGTATCAGCATCAGTTATCGAGTAAAGTATAGAGTTTTGGCATTTTTATCAAGGCTTAGACTCGGAAAGTTAAGCAAAGCATCTGGAGCAAAGTCGGGTTACTATATGGCCACCATGGAGTTAGGCCTAGCCGAAATATCAAAACATCTTAACCCGGCCTCTGTATGTCTGTATGTTTGATATCTTTGCAGGGAATAGCAAGCGCTTCAAGGAAGATCCGTGAAGCCCAGGCTATTCTGGGGACTACTGACGGGGGGACGATAACCCGGTAGGTCAAACTCCAAGGAGTAACCCGGCCCAAAGGACGGTGTGCAGGATTCGGCTAAGGATAAGGAAACTCGTGGAGGCCCAAGTTTGTAGGCCCAGCAACTCGGGTTGAGGGCTATTGTAAAGGAAAACTACAATTCGTGCGCCGTATCCGGGTAGGATCCAGGGTGCGCCTTGGGGAATAAGCCAGGGGGTACGGGTACTTTATAAACCGCCCCCCAGGTCTAGTCTAGAGAGAGATCTAAGAACCCTAGCAATATCGCGTGATATCGAGCATCCAGTGTAAACCCTAATCGAATTATCATATCGAGAATAGAGATCCGGCGACTTCGATTGCCGGCTGTCAGATCAAATTGCACCATGTCTTCCCTTGAGCTAAACCCTCTCCCAAACGCCTGTGTCGACTTGCCCCAAGATCAGTTACCCCTGGTAACATCTGCCGTGATTATCCCACGACAGTTAGTTTACCATGACCAACAGCAAACTCAACCTTATCCTTTTTAGCCTTTTTATATTTAACAATTGTAATATCTCGTTCCTTAGTGATGTTATAAACAAGTTCATTATGTGTTTCTTCAATAGATTCAAGTTCCTCCTCAAGAGAAACTCTACCATCATGCTCTTCCTCAAGAGTCATAGAGAGGGATGCAATTTCATCTGCATCCCTTCTATCAACCTAACCTTTCTTCTCAAGAGCTTCTTGGGCCTCTCCCAATTGGCTCATGAGATGATCGAGGTACTTCTTGGTCTCCCCTTGAATGTTAGACATAAAACATTCCAAAGAGAGCATTTCATCTTCTACTGTAAGACTAGCAAGATTTTCTAGTTCACTTGGGGTCTTAGAGTTGGTAGAAGGTGATACCTCCGAGGCCTTAGCCATGAAGCACTTGGCATTTGGGTGAGGATGATTTTCATTGGGGGATTCAAAGAGAGATGAAGACGGTGGAGTATAAGCAATAGCAAGAGAGGCCACTTCACTTGTGGTTTCTTCTTCTTCATCATTCCCGGACTCATACTCCTCTTGAGTCACTAGCACAAACTTGGTGGGAGACTTATTGTTGAAGGGTTTCTTCTTGAAATGAGGTTTCTTGTACTCAACCTTGGTCTTGTCCTTGCGAATGAGCTTGCCACTATGCAGTTCTCTATTTTCATAGGGACACTCCGCAATGAAGTGGTGCTTATCTTGACAATTGAAGCAAGACCTCACTTTTTGAGCCCCATCATTGCCATAGCGAGACTTGGTCTTCTACTCAACATATTGCTTGGCCTTGGGAGGATTCCTCCAAAACTTTTGCACGATGAGAGCAATGATATCCTTGAGCACGGGATCATACTCTTGATCCTTCAATGGATCCAACACCTCATTGCCTTCTTCTTCATACTCAACCTCTGTTGACACAACCTTGGCCTTCAAAGCAACCGATGCCCCTTTGTGCATTCCTATGGCCCTAGCACGGTTGTCAAGAGCATTCTTGGTTTGCACTTGATAGGAGCATATTTCTTGCATAACTTGGGTTGAGGTTATAGAAGGTAAACCATGTCTTCCTTGAATGCTCTTCAAGTCCGCGGGCTCAAATGGCATTAGGGCAATCATGTACTTCCTATTGATCCAAGCATCATTATGTACTTGGCACCAACATTGGAGAACGCGGTGGCAAGAGTCTTGAGTCTTCGGTACATGTCTTCATGATTCTCTCCCTCATGCATATAGAACCTGTCGGCCTCATTGGTCAAGGAATCATACCTATTCCTTTGCATGATCTCATTGCCCACAAACATGACGACAAGAGCGTCCCATGTTTCCTTGGCGGTGGAATATTGTTGAAGATGCGGCATGTGATCAGGACCCACGGCTTGTTGAAGAATAGACAAAGCGGTGTAGTTGAGTTGACAATCTACGACTTCTCTTCTTGTCAAATTCTTGGGGTCACGAGGCTTGTATCCATCACGAGTGACCCTCCAAAGCTCTATACAATAAGAATTCAAGTGAGTCTCTGATACGTCATAAACGTATCCCTAATTTCTGATGCTCCATAGTCATATTATGCCAATTTCTACATGTTTTCTCCCTTATTTATAGCGTTTTCATAATTTTTATGGACTAACCTATTAACAAGATGCCTAGAGCCAGTTCCCTGTTTTTTGCTGTTTTTTAGTTTCAGAAAAGTTGTTCTGGAAATATTCTCGGAACTGGAAAATTTGAAGCCCGGAAGTCCTATTTTACCCGGAAACATCTAGAAGACCGAAGAGGAGTCGAAGAGGGGCAGCAGGGGGTCCACACCATGGGCTAGCGCGGGTCCCCCTAGTCGCGCCAGCTATGGGTGTGGGGCCCCTAGAGCTCCACCTCCTTTGCCCTTTCTCCTATTTAAGCCCCCCGGATGGAAAAACCTAAACACCTGATCAAAATCCCCGAAAAAGTTCCGCAGCCGCTGCCACCGTCAACCCTAGATCAGGAGGGTTCTGGAGCCGTTTTCCGGCACCCTGCCAGAGAGGAAATCATCACCGGAGGCTTCTACATCACCATGCCTGCCTCCGGAGTGATGCGTGAGTAGTTCATCCCTGGACTACGGGTCCATCAAAGTAGCTAGATGGTTGTCTCCTCCTCATATGCCTCCATGTTTAGATCTCGTGAGCTGCCTATCATGATCGAGATCGATCTTATGTAATTATTTATGCTGTGTTTGCTGGGATCCGATGAATATTGAACTTATGCCAAGTTGATTATAGTCTTTATTGCACATGTTATTTGTGATCTTGCATGCTTTCCGTTGCTAGTGGTTGCTCTGGCCAAGTAGTTGCTAGTGACTCCAAGAGGGAGTAGTTGCCTTGCTCGAGTGACATAAACGTGCAGGGGGAGGGTGTGATGTTGCCATTACGGAGAAAACTGCGGTAAGAGTACCCGCGTGTATAATCATTGCTTACATTACACACTTTGTTTAATGCAATTATCTGTTGTTTGCAACTTAATACCTAAGGGGGTTCGGATGATAACTTTGAGGGTGGATTACTAGTCATAGATGCAGATTGATGTCGGTCTATGTATCTTGTTGTAATGCCCGCACTAAATATCATAGTAATCATCATGTTATAATGTACACTACGGTGCAACCTTTATTTGTCAATTGCCCAGCTCTAATTTGTTCACCCAGCATGTTATCTTTATGGAGAGACACCACTAGTGAACCTATGAACCCCGATCCATTTTCCACATTGTTAAACAAACCACAACAATTTACTTCTCTCTCTACTTTCTGCAAGCATTCAACTGTTTTCCACACTATACGTCTAATCTTTGTTTTCATAAAGACCGGTGAGATTGAAAACCTCACTGTACCGTTGGGGCAAAGTATTTTGGTTGTGTTGTGTGAAGGTTTCACGTTGTTGCTGACACCGGTGAAGCGGCAGATCCACCGTCAGTGGCATCAACCTTCTGAAGATCCTCTTTTTCCTACTGGATTGATAGCCCTGGTTCTTAACTAAGGGGAAAACTCCTACCGCTGTGCTCATCACACCCTCCTCTTGGGGTATCCCAACAACACATAGCAAGGACTTTTCTGGCGCTGTTGCCGGGGAGAAGGAATTGTTCTAGCAAGGGGAGTCTCTCACTCTCAACCTCTTTATTTTGTTTATTATCTTGTTTTTATTTTTGTCTTGTTTTTATTCTGTATATTGAAAACACAAAAAAAATTAGTTTACTTCATAGTTGTTATTTATTTGCTTGCTATTATTCTGCTAAAATGAGTTCCTCTGAGAATACCAAGTTGTGTGACTTCACTAGCACAAACAAAAATGATTTTATTTGCACACCTATTGCTCCACCTGCTCCTACTGCTGCTTTCTATGAGATTAAACCTGCTTTATTAAATCTTGTGATGAAAGAGCAATTTTCTGGTATTAGTACTGATGATGTTGCTGCCCACCTTAATAATTTTGTTGAACTATGTGAGATGCAAAAATATAAAGATGTGGATGGAGATATTATTAAACTGGATTATTTCCTTTCTCTTTGAGAGGAAGAGCTAAAGAATGATTGCTATCTTTGCCTAGAAATAGTATTGATTCATGGACTAAGTGTAAAGATGCTTTCCTTGGAAAATATTATCCTCCTGCTAAGATTATATCTCTAAGAAGTGACATAATGAGTTTTAAACAATTTGATAATGAACATGTTGCTAAAGCTTGGGAAAGAATGAAAACTATGGTGAAGAATTATCCCACTCATGGACTGACTACTTGAATGATTATACAAACTTTTTATGCATGGATGAATTTTTCCTCGAGGAACCTATTGGATTCAGCTGCTGGAGGTACCTTTATGTCCATCACTTTGGTCAATGCAACAAAGCTTCTTGATGATATGATGATAAATTATTCAGAGCGTCACACTGAGAGAGCTCCACAAGGTAAGAAGGTAAATTCTGTTGAGGAAACTTCCTCTTTGAGTGAAAGGCTTGATGCTA
Organism: Alopecurus myosuroides; assembly: GCA_028641055.1. Lineage (NCBI taxonomy): Eukaryota > Viridiplantae > Streptophyta > Magnoliopsida > Poales > Poaceae > Alopecurus > Alopecurus myosuroides. The sequence goes on from CM054058.1 coordinate 401,961,122, forward strand.
TTATGTCTATGCTTGTTAATGGTAAAGCTCAAGTTGATCCAAATAATGTTCCTTTAGCCTCTTTGGTTGCTCAAGAAGAGCATGTTGATGTAAACTTTATTAGAAATAATAATTTTAACAACAATGCTTATATAAATAATTTTTGTCGAAACAACTATTGTGACGCCCCGAGATCGGGCACTATGCAGATTTCAGCATTTCCGCCAAAATCCACATAATAACCGATTTCAGGTTGCACTTGTGATAACATTACAACAGTTCACGAATAATCCACAACAACAACAGAAGAGGTATATACAAGACGACTCAAACGAGTCAAGGATACAACTGATACAATACAAAGATCCAAATAACAGCGGAAGAAACAACATAGTGTCCGACTACGGACAAGATACAACTTGGACTAAGAGTCCTGAAGATAACCGATGGCGTCCAATCCCTGCCCAGGCCAAGCCGGAGGGATTCCCAAGCTAACGTCGTAAGACTTCAAACCTGTTGACTGCAATGTGGAATATGCAGCCACGAAAGGGATTCGTGGGTCAGTACGGTTAAGTACTGGCAAGTGGATAAACCATACTCACAAGATACCAGCGTAACCAATCATCACAAGATACAAATACTTTGGGTACAACGGAAAGGAAGGGTTTTATTGCAATGAAGCGGCAGCGGGCTGCACTAACTAACTACAGAGACACGCTACAACATCCGGCTAAAAGAAAGGGATAAGATAGCGTATCAGAACTAACTACACTACTCACCAAACAATACCCATCCAATGTTACCCCCTACTAAGGAAGCAACCCAAGGAAACTCACACGGTTGATTAAGGTGACATTCATTTTTATGGTGGAGGTAATCTATATTACTAGTCAAGTTATCATCGTTAAGTGTAAGTTGTCTGGGTACTTGTTAGCCAGCACTTTCACCAAGTCATCCATAACTGCGGACAACACGGCTTCTCGAGAATATTTAACCCTGCAGGGATGCACCAATTTGGCCGTACACGTAAGAATGACCCACCAGATGGAAAGGCCCTTCCACCAAGCGAGGCACTCAACACAACCCAACTCTTCTTCGCATCAAGCCCAAAGAACCCCGTGCAATTGAGCGCACGACTAATCAAGCCCCACGAAGAGAAGGAGACCCTCATAGCACTCTAAGAACGTGTCTCCCTAAATGCCGACTACAAAAGTTCCACCCTGGCGCCAAGGGTTCGCACCTGCATATGCATGCGGCAAATGGAAAACCCGAACTAAATGAGGCGATTTGGACGAGATGCGAATCGAATCAGAATTGCGGGGGGCGCCCATACTCGCTTCCCACATGCGGTTAGTGCGCTCATCATGGATCAATGGACAAGACCCTTTTCCTAATTAGGGTCGACACTAGCAGGCCTCAAAACCACGCCGGGCCTCTTGTCGGTGCCTTAACATCAAATTATTATTACCCCAAAACATTAACATGTTGTTGATTGTCGCACCCGGACTTCTAGGGGATACTCACAGTCCGTTAAACAGTAGAGAAATGGCTTACGGGGCATACCGGCACCCGCATCTCAATATGAGCAGGCCAACACGTAAACGTGTGACAACCATTCTCTTACTATTCATCGTCTGCGCAAACCATCCCGTAGAAATCCAGATACTTCCATTGACGTACTTCAAACATACACACATGGTACATCAACGGCATTGGAACAAGTGATATCACAACAGATCTCTACGACACAAAAGATTGAAATAAGTTGCAGATAGCTCTCACTAGAGCAGAGATAGCAAATACAATCATCCAGAGGACACATGTCCCAACAATTCATCATTACAACACAGCGGAAGCATCCAAAATGTCTGAGTACAGACAAGAACCAAATAGGCCTAAGAGGCCAGAAACGAAAAGACGGAGCCCATCCACGAAGTCTCGGATCCTGCCCAGGTCCGCTATCTACTCGTCAGCAGTCTCGTCATACTCCACATAGTAGCCACCATGGGGATCCTCGGAAAACGTAGTCTGCGGAAACCACAGCCCCAAAGGGGTCAGTACATAAACGTACTGGCAAGCAAGACTCACAATTCACCAAAGGGTAGCCCGTCAACACCAAGCACAGATGCTTTGGATTCAACGGAAGGAAGGGGATATAAAAGATGCTGCAACTGACTGCTCTAACCAACTACAGAGGTACTACCAGTTCCGGCTAAATAGAAAGGAGATAAGATAGCGTATCGTAACCAACCTACCAACTAACCTCAAACAAACCCATCCTGGATCTCGCCCCTTATCCAAAGAAGCAATCCGAGGGTAACTCACTCAGTTGGATTAATGATGGTTCAAGTTATTGTGTCAGTAAGTCTATTACTAGTCAAGTTATAAATTAGTTAGGTGTAAGTTGTTCTGAGTACTTGTTAGCCAGTACTTTCACCAAGTAATCCATAACCGCGGAAAACACGGCTTCTCGAGAAGATTTAACCCTGCAGGGATGCACCAATTTGGCCGTACACGTAAGAATGACCCGCCAGGCGGGGAGCTAACCCACCAAGCGAGGCACTCAACACAACTCAACTCTTCTTCGCATCAAGCCGAAAGAACCACATGCTGTGCGTGCGCGGCTAATCGAGCCCCACGAAGAAAAGGGGACCCTCATAGCACTCTAAGACCACGCCGCCCTAAATGCCGACTACAAAAGTTCCACCCTGGCGCCAAGGGTTCGCACGTGCACATGCATGCATCAAATGGAAAGCCCGAACTAAGTGTGGCGATTTGGACGAGGTGCGAATTGAATCAAATTGAGGGGGGCGCCCATACTCGCTTCCCACATGCGGTTAGTGCGCTCATCATGGATCAGTAGACAAGACCCTTTTCCTAATTAGGGTCGACACTAGCAGGCCTCAAAACCACGCCGGGCCTCCTGCCGGTGCCTTATCAGCAAATTATTATTACCTCAAAATTAACAGGTTGTTGTTTAACATCGAGCCCCAGAACATAATAGAAATAGTAACAGAAAGTAACGGGTAACAGACTCGAGCAAAACAACCCTAAGCATGCTAGTAAGACACGGGCTCAAACAAAAGGTTATAGGTGTGGAGGTGAGGCTATATCAGGGTTAAGGATAACATGTGATAGGTTCGTAACAGAAGCAACGATACATAGGGCTAGCAGAATAGACAACGGAAAGTATCGGTATCCAATGTTGAAAGGAACACAATGGTTCATGTGAGTGAATACTTGCCTGCAAACTCAGCAGCCTGGTACTGAGCTAACTCCTTAGAAGGGGTGTCGTAAGTATCGTCGGTCTCAACGTCGTCGTGTATCCGAGAAGAAGAAAACAAACAACGCAGAGAGGCAAACAATCAATATCATGGCATAGTGCACAAACATGGCATGATGCATGACCATTTAATTTATGCATAGAAATAAACTAGTTGACAAGATAGCAACATGATTAAATGGACCCATATGCAATTGGATTGCATATGGAAAGCCCATGAATTAGGGTTGGAATAATTGTTTTACAACTAATCAACATGTGTAAGTGAATTAGCATGATGCATGGGTGAGGAAAACAGAAAAATAAGAACAATAGAAACAATTTGAAATAAGGTTTATCAAGTTTGGAATTTTAGTTATTAAGTTAAGGAATTTTGGTTACTTAAAGGTGTCACACAAGCATTTGTTGTTTTCACCAAGTTAAATTGTTCAAAACAGATAACAAAGTTCATATTTGATAAGAACACACAATTTTAGGTGGAATACATGTTTCACTTGTTGAAAAAGGATTTCAAATAAATTATTTATGAATTAAACAAGTGTAAGCAAGAATTAAATGAATTTAATTCAAACATGAACTTATTTGAATTTTTATTTGTGCACAACATTAGATGAAGTTCATATTTGAAAAGTTTATACTTTTAGGGTTGGAAAACATATTTTATATGTCCCAAAAGAAAATAATTTGACCAAGTTATTAATTTAGCAATTTTAAATGAATTAAACAAGGTTTAAATTATTTAACCAATTTTGATTATTCAAAACATGAAACAAATTTTATATTTGGAAAGAGGGTTTAATTTAGCATGGAAAACATATTTTATTTGTTGAAATTGGATTAAAAATGAGCAAGTTATTATTTTGGCAATTTTAAATGCATTAAACAAGAAACAGTTATTTTCAGCAATTTAAATTATTCAAAACAGCAAACAAATTTGATATTTGGAAAGTACATGAAAAATTGGTTGGAAAACATATTTAGTTTGTTGAATTTGGAATTTTTATGCCCAAGTTATGATTTTTGCAAAATTAAGTGAATTAAACAAGAATTCAAATATTGCACCAATTCAAAATATTCAAAACAGTAAACAAATTGCATTGAAAAGGTTGAAAACATGTAGCAAATGTTTCACTGAACATTTTGAGCTATCAAACATAATTTTTGGCTTATTATTGAATTTATTATGCAATTTTCCATAATCATTCTTATTCTGCCATTTTTAGTAAACAGAGGGAAACATGCTCAAAATTAATTCAATTGTGTCCAAATAAAATACCAATGTGTAGAGTTTGTTAAGACAAATTTTTAGAGACCAAGTTTGCTTAAATTGGATGAGCAGAACTAAAGTTATGAAATTCCAAAGTTTCCAATTTTTATTGCATTTTCAGTAATTAATTATTTAGTGCAAAAATTGTTACAGAAACATGTTGCAAATTTGACACTAATAGAAGGAGCACAAAATTATTAATCCACAGGATTTTGAATCATCCAAATTGGAGTGATATTCAATTTTATATTGATTTTAGAGTTAAGTGCTCAGATCTGAGTTTCTGAAATTCGGCAGAAAAAGAAAAGCAGAAATAAAAGGTGGGGGTTAGGGGGATCGAACCCAGGACCTGGGTCTGTGCGCAAGGGGTGCTGACCAGTGGGGTGTTGTGCTGTTTGTTGACAGAGAAGGGGGACTCGGGGGGTTAAGGTGCAGGTGGCGTTAACTGAACTTGTAAGGTTCAGATTCGCTGAGCTTCAGGCGAGCGGACAGGGACTCGCCGGCGATGGAGAGCTCGATGCTGCTGTGCGTGCGAGGAGGCTAGGGGCGTGGGTGCTGCAAGGGAAGGGAGAGGGACAGAGGGGGGACGGAGGGGAGGATGCTGACCTCGAGCGGGGTACAGGAGGAGCGCACGGTGGCGTGCAGGGGGCGACCGGCGGCAGGAGGTGGTCGTCGGCGGCGCTCCGGTGCCCCCCGGCCCGCGCCGAGTGGTGGAGAAGGGAGAGGGCGGCCGGGGGGTTCCATTCCCGGCCTCTCCCTGGCCGAAGGGGGACCCGAACACCGGCGATCACCGGAAGAGGAGGGAGGTGGTACAGGTTCAGATACAGAAGGTGTGGAGATACAGAGAAGAGAGAGGTGGAGGTGGAAGGAGAGATGGAGGCGGGGGAGAGGAAGATAGGGGGAAGACTAGGGTTAGGGGAGGGCTAGGGCACGCAGCCTAGGGTTTATAGGGAGGGGGCGAGCTCCCTGCCGTTGCTCTCCCTCCTGTATACGTGTACAGGCAAGATGGAGTCCGTACAGAGGTTGAAGAAGGGTGGGGTGGGTCGAATGGGTAAGTTGGGCTGGGCCTTGCTGCTCCCTCTCTCTCCTTTGCTTCTTTTTATGTTTTGTTCCTTTTTTTTTGCAGATTGGAATAGGAGAGAAAATGTTAGTTGTTTAGGTTAGAAAAATTTAGAAAATTTGGTTATAGGTTATTTAGGGTAACCACAACAATTACCAACTTTTGTTTTACAAAATAATTCAAATTATTTGATGTTTGGTAAATGGATTGAATTTAGGTGAATTTGCTATTAGTTGAAATATTGGATGCAAATAATTTAAATAGTTGAACCTTAGGTTAATGGAAACAAATGATGGAAGGGTTTTGGTCATTTTCATAATTTTCAAAAGGGGTTGTTGTTTTGGAAATTAATTGAATTTTGAAAAAGGGTTTGGTATTAAATGAATTTCTGATAGAAACAAAACAACAGTTTTGGAATCACAACTTTAATGGAAACAATTGATTGTTTTGATTTGAAATATCATTTTGGAAATTGTAACATCACAAGTATGAAACAAAAGGTTTGAAATTCAAATAGAAAACAAAGGAAACAAAGGAAAACAGTTGGAAAACAAATGAAAACAGAGGAAAACAAATGGAAAACAAGCAAAACAAATGCAATGAACATGATGCCATGATGCAAAACATAAAATAACAGCGAGCAAACATTCTAATGGCTATTTTCATACTTGGGATGTTACAAAAGGCCCCCCCTGAAGGAATCGCGCCCCGAGATTCCTACTGAGAAAAGAAAAGGTCCGGATACTTCTTGCTGAGATCCTCTTGAGCTGTGACACGTGAAACACATCGTGCACCTTGGATAGTTTTTCTGGAATTTCAAGACGATAGGCATTCCTGGCAACTCTTCTGGAAAAACGTCAGGGTATTCACAAACCACCGGTACATTTTCAAGTAAAGGGAGAGGTTTTGTATTGAGGGTGTATAGCTGAATAGGACTTGATTCATTTGGAGAATAGATTATCTGGCCAGAAGGGTGGAACAGAGTTATTGATTAGACGCTGTTAGAAGAACTGAAGTGGAAAGCAACAACAAGGTTTCAACGGACGAAAAGGATGTTGAGAAGAACAGGATATCAACATCGGGAAAACACGAGATCAAAACACTCCTGAGGTACTACGGAAAACCCATCCGGGCTTCTAAAGGATCAATATCTACTGCTTAAGGAATAGAGGATCTGCTTCCGGGCCTTACACGCCTCCGTTCTCAATCGTGAGTAGGCAACATGATAAATCATGTCACAACCACCTCCATTCCTATGGTCTAGTAGATATAACCATCCTAGAGAAACCAGAATTCGTGAAATCCTAACTTGAAAGTTTAGATGAGAAGGTAAAACAACGTTGCACTTCCTTACCAGAAAAAGGGAGGGTGGGTGGGGAAAGAAATAAAATGGCAGAATTCCTACTCTCACGTTTCATTTTTCCTATATAGCTACAAAATAGTTTCTAGACTCAACTGCGACCAGTAAAAAGGGATCCTACAGGCAGACAGACTCTGATACCATTTGTCGCACCCGGACTTCTAGGGGATACTCACAGTCCGTTAAACAGTAGAGAAATGGCTTACGGGGCATACCGGCACCCGCATCTCAATATGAGCAGGCCAACACGTAAACGTGTGACAACCATTCTCTTACTATTCATCATCTGCGCAAACCATCCCGTAGAAATCCAGATACTTCCATTGACGTACTTCAAACATACACACATGGTACGTCAACGGCATTGGAACAAGTGATATCACAACAGATCTCTACGACACAAAAGATTGAAATAAGTTGCAGATAGCTCCCACCAGAGCAGAGATAGCAAATACAATCATCCAGAGGACACATGTCCCAACAATTCATCATTACAACACAGCGGAAGCATCCAAAATGTCTGAGTACAGACAAGAACCAAATAGGCCTAAGAGGCCAGAAACGAAAAGACGGAGCCCATCCACGAAGTCTCGGATCCTGCCCGGGTCCGCTATCTACTCGTCAGCAGTCTCGTCATACTCCACGTAGTAGCCACCATGGAGATCCTCGGAAAACGTAGTCTGCGGAAACCACAGCCCCAAAGGGGTCAGTACATAAACGTACTGGCAAGCAAGACTCACAATTCACCAAAGGGTAGCCCGTCAACACCAAGCACAGATGCTTTGGGTTCAACGGAAGGAAGGGGATATAAAAGATGCTGCAACTGGCTGCTCTAACCAACTACAGAGGTACTACCACTTCCGGCTAAACAGAAAGGAGATAAGATAGCGTATCGTAACCAACCTACCAACTAACCTCAAACAAACCCATCCTGGATCTCGCCCCTTATCCAAAGAAGCAATCCGAGGGTAACTCACTCAGTTGGATTAATGATGGTTCAAGTTATTGTGTCAGTAAGTCTATTACTAGTCAAGTTATCAATTAGTTAGGTGTAAGTTGTTCTGAGTACTTGTTAGTCAGTACTTTCACCAAGTAATCCATAACCGCGGAAAACACGGCTTCTCGAGAAGATTTAACCCTGCAGGGATGCACCAATTTGGCCGTACACGTAAGAATGACCCGCCAGGCGGGGAGCTAACCCACCAAGCGAGGCACTCAACACAACTCAACTCTTCTTCGCATCAAGCCCAAAGAACCACATGTTGTGCGTGCGCGGCTAATCGAGCCCCACGAAGAAAAGGGGACCCTCATAGCACTCTAAGACCAAGCCGCCCTAATTGCCGACTACAAAAGTTCCACCCTGGCGCCAAGGGTTCGCACCTGCACATGCATGCATCAAATGGAAAGCCCGAACTAAGTGTGGCGATTTGGACGAGGTGCGAATCGAATCAAATTGAGGGGGGCGCCCATACTCGCTTCCCACATGCGGTTAGTGCGCTCATCATGGATCAGTAGACAAGACCCTTTTCCTAATTAGGGTCGACACTAGCAGGCCTCAAAACCACGCCGGGCCTCCTGCCGGTGCCTTATCAGCAAATTATTATTATCTCAAAATTAACAGGTTGTTGTTTAACATCGAGCCCCAGAACATAATAGAAATAGTAACAGAAAGTAACGGGTAACAGACTCGAGCAAAACAACCCTAAGCATGCTAGTAAGACACGGGCTCAAACAAAAGGTTATAGGTGTGGAGGTGAGGCTATATCAGGGTTAAGGATAACATGTGATAGGTTCGTAACAGAAGCAACGATACATAGGGCTAGCAGAATAGACAACGGAAAGTATCGGTATCCAATGTTGAAAGGAACACAATGGTTCATGTGAGTGAATACTTGCCTGCAAACTCAGCAGCCTGGTACTGAGCTAACTCCTTAGAAGGGGTGTCGTAAGTATCGTCGGTCTCAACGTCGTCGTGTATCCGAGAAGAAGCAAACTAACAACGCAGAGAGGCAAACAATCAATATCATGGCATAGTGCACAAACATGGGATGATGCATGACCATTTAATTGATGCATAGAAATAAACTAGTTGACAAGATAGCAACATGATTAAATGGACCCATATGCAATTGGATTGCATATGGAAAGCCCATGAATTAGGGTTGGAATAATTGTTTTACAACTAATCAACATGTGTAAGTGAATTAGCATGATGCATGCATGAGGAAAACAGAAAAATAACAACAATAGAAACAATTTGAAATAAGGTTTATCAAGTTTGGAATTTTAGTTATTAAGTTAAGGAATTTTGGTTACTTAAAGGTGTCACACAAGCATTTGTTGTTTTCACCAAGTTAAATTGTTCAAAACAGATAACAAAGTTCATATTTGATAAGAACACACAATTTTAGGTGGAATACATGTTTCACTTGTTGAAAAAGGATTTCAAATAAATTATTTATGAATTAAACAAGTGTAAGCAAGAATTAAATGAATTTAATTCAGACATGAACTTATTTGAATTTTTATTTGTGCACAACATTAGATGAAGTTCATATTTGAAAAGTTTATACTTTTAGGGTTGGAAAACATATTTTATATGTCCCAAAAGAAAATAATTTGACCAAGTTATTAATTTAGCAATTTTAAATGAATTAAACAAGGTTTAAATTATTTAACCAATTTTAATTATTCAAAACATGAAACAAATTTTATATTTGGAAATAGGGTTTAATTTAGCATGGAAAACATATTTTATTTGTTGAAATTGGATTAAAAATGAGCAAGTTATTATTTTGGCAATTTTAAATGCATTAAACAAGAAACAGTTGTTTTCAGCAATTTAAATTATTCAAAACAGCAAACAAAGTTGATATTTGGAAAGTACATGAAAAATTGGTTGGAAAACATATTTAGTTTGTTGAATTTGGAATTTTTATGCCCAAGTTATGATTTTTGCAAAATTAAGTGAATTAAACAAGAATTCAAATATTTCACCAATTCAAAATATTCAAAACAGTAAACAAATTGCATTGAAAAGGTTGAAAACATGTAGCAAATGTTTCACTGAACATTTTGAGCTATCAAACATAATTTTTGGGTTATTATTGAATTTATTATGCAATTTTCCATAATCATTCTTATTGTGCCATTTTTAGTAAACAGAGGGAAACATGCTCAAAATTAATTCAATTGTGTCCAAATAAAATACCAATGTGTAGAGTTTGTTAAGACAAATTTTTAGAGACCAAGTTTGCTTAAATTGGATGAGCAGAACTAAAGTTATGAAATTCCAAAGTTTCCAATTTTTATTGCATTTTCAGTAATTAATTATTTAGTGCAAAAATTGTTACAGAAACATGTTGCAAATTTGAAATTAATAGAAGGAGCACAAAATTATGAATCCACGGGATTTTGAATCATCCAAATTGGAGTGATATTCAATTTTATATTGATTTTAGATTTAAGTGCTCAGATCTGAGTTTCTGAAATTCGGTAGAAAAAGAAAAACAGAAATAAAAGGTGGGGGTTAGGGGGATCGAACCCAGGACCTGGGTCTGTGCGCAAGGGGTGCTGACCAGTGGGGTGTTGTGCTGTTTGTTGACAGAGAAGGGGGACTCGGGGGGTTAAGGTGCAGGTGGCGTTAACTGAACTTGTAAGGTTCAGATTCGCTGAGCTTCAGGCGAGCGGACAGGGACTCGCCGGCGATGGAGAGCTCGATGCTGCTGTGCGTGCGAGCGGGCTAGGGGCATGGGTGCTGCAAGGGAAGGGAGAGGGACAGAGGGGAGACGGAGGGGAGGATGCTCACCTCGAGCGGGGTACAGGAGGAGCGCACGGTGGCGTGCAGGGGGCGACAGGCGGCAGGAGGTGGTCGGCGGCGGCGCTCCGGTGCCCCCCGGCCCGCGCCGAGTGGTGGAGAAGGGAGAGGGCGGCCGGGGGGTTCCATTCCCGGCCTCTCCCTGGCCGGAGGGGGACCCGAACGCCGGCGATCACCGTAAGGGGAGGGAGGTGGTACAGGTTCAGATACAGAAGGTGTGGAGATACAGGGAAGAGAGAGGTGGAGGTGGAAGGAGAGATGGAGGCAGGGGAGAGGAAGAGAGGGGGAATACTAGGGTTAGGGGAGGGCTAGGGCACGCAGCCTAGGGTTTATAGGGAGGGGGCGAGCTCCCTGTCGTTGCTCTCCCTCTATGTATACGTGTACAGGCAAGATGGAGTCCGTACAGAGGTTGAAGAAGGGTGGGGTGGGTCGAAGGGGTAAGTTGGGCTGGGCCTTGCTGCTCCCTCTCTCTCCTTTGCTTCTTTTTATGTTTTGTTCCTTTTTTTTTTGCAGATTGGAATAGGAGAGAAAATGTTAGTTGTTTAGGTTAGAAAAATTTAGAAAATTTGGTTATAGGTTATTTAGGGTAACCACAACAATTACTAACTTTTGTTTTACAAAATAATTCAAATTATTTGATGTTTGGTAAATGGATTGAATTTAGGTGAATTTGCTATTAGTTGAAATATTGGATGCAAATAATTTAAATAGTTGAACCTTAGGTTAATGGAAACAAATGATGGAAGGGTTTTGGTCATTTTCATAATTTTCAAAAGGGGTTGTTGTTTTGGAAATTAATTGAATTTTGAAAAAAGGGTTTGGTATTAAATGAATTTCTGATAGAAACAAAACAACAGTTTTGGAATCACAACTTTAATGGAAACAATTGATTGTTTTGATTTGAAATATCGTTTTGGAAATTGTAACATCACAAGTATGAAACAAAAGGTTTGAAATTCAAATAGAAAACAAAGGAAAACAAAGGAAAACAGTTGGAAAACAAATGAAAACAGAGGAAAACAAATGGAAAACAAGCAAAACAAATGCAATGAACATGATGCCATGATGCAAAACATAAAATAACAGAGAGCAAACATTCTAATGGCTATTTTCATACTTGGGATGTTACATTGATTGAATTGAAACCCAACTATCAAACTAAACAGGTGATAAGACAGACAATGAGACTTGAGCGCAAACAACACTAAGCATGCAACTACGACACAAGGCCAACATGGTAAACAAACAACAGTTAATAGGAAGTGGAAAGAAGGCTATATCATGGCTGCAAGGTAAACATATGATAGGCTCGAGACACAAGCATCGAATCATAAGGCTAGCATAAGAATAACGGAAAGAATCGGTAACAAGTGATGAAAGGCAGCCATAGGTAGCAAGTGAGTATACTTTCCTGGAATCCAGCAAGTAGAGGTACATCCGAAGAACTTTTCATCACATCATCTCAACGTCCTATCCGCGAAGAAGCAACAAACTAGAACAAACACCGGATGCAACAATTACTACTATTGCAAAAGATCCAGCATGATCCTATTTTATATGCATGACAATTTTAAGGATGCATCAAAGATAAACTAGTTGACATGGTAAACATATTTAAATGGGCCCATATGCTTTTTGGATTGCATATGGAAAAACCCATGAATTAATGTTGAATTAAATGATCTACACATAACCATCATGTGAAAGTTGATTAGAATGATGCATGGATGAGGAAAACAATGAGAAAACAACAATAGCTTCAATTTGAGAAGGTGTTTTATTAAGTTTGGAATTTTATTTGTTAAGTTATGAACTTTGGCATTTTAAATGATTTAAACAAACATTTGTTGCCAATTTTAAATGTTCAAAACAGATAACAAAATTTATTTTTGGAAAGCACACAAAATTTTAGATGGAATACATATTTCATTTGTTGAATTTGGATTTTAGATGAGCAAGTTATTAATTTGACAATTTTAAATGCATTAAATAAGAAACAGTTGTTTTCAGCAATTTAATTTATTCAAAACAGAAAACAAAGTTTATATTTGGAAAGCTTATTCAATTTTGCATGGAACACATATTTTACATGTTGGAATTGGATTTGAATTGCCCAAGTTATGAATTTTGCAATTTAAGAGGTTTGAATAAAGCATTGAATTATTGCACCACTTTTAATTAGGAAAAACTTTAAACAAATTGCATTTAAAAGGTTGAAAACATGTAGCAAATGTTTCATTGAACATTTTGAGCTATTAAACATAATTTTTGGGTTATTATTGAATTTATTATGCAATTCTTCATAAGTAGTTTATTCTGCCCTTTTTAGTAAACAGAGGGAAACATGTTCAAAATTAATTCAATTGTGACCAAATAAAATACCAATGTGTAGAGTTTGTTAAGACAAATTTTTAGAGCCCAAGCTTGCTCAAATTGGATGAACAGAACTCAAGTTATGAAATTCCAAAGTTTCCAGTTTTTATTGCATTTTCTGTATTTAATTATTTAGTGCAAAAATTATTACAGAAACATGTTGCAAACTTGACATTAACAGGAAGAGCACGAAATTATGAATCCACAGAAACTTGAATCATTGAATTTGGAGCAATATTCAATTTTTTATTGATTTTACAAATAAGGTTTCAGATCTGCTTTTCCGAAATTCGAGAAATAAAAAGGAAAAGAAGGAAAAAGGGGGTGGCTTTGCGCCTGGGGGGAATCGAACCCAAGACCTGCTGGGCGCGCGCAAGGGATCCTAGCCACTGGGCTAGCTGCGGCTTTGTTGATGGATACAGAGGCGTGCGCTTTTGAGGTAACAGGTGCGGATACATGCCGAAACTGAACGTAACTGAATCGATCGGGAAACAGGAGATGACTGCGACGATCGACGGTGACCACGGAGCGCTCGCCGCGGCTGCTGCCGGCGAGGGCGACGGGCGCGTGCGGCCCGCGGAGCAGAGGGGAGAGGGAGAGAGGATAGAGGGGAGAGGGGAGAGGCTCACCGAGGGCTTCCTGTCGACGAGGACGTGTCGGCGTTGAGGAAGTCGACAGGCGACAGTCGCGGGCGGCGGTGTTGCCGTGCTCGCCGGCGGCGTCCGGGTGCCCGGTGGTGCTGGTCGTTGAGACGTAGAGGAAGTAGACAGTGCGGGGTTTCCATTCCCGCACTCGGGCGAGCACGGCGGCGAGCGTAGCGGCGGCGGTGAGGGCTCCAAGTCCCGGCCAACACTGCTCCCGCCATGAATTCAGAATACGCAGGAAGGAAAATTCAGAGAGAGGGGAGGGAGCAGAGGAAGAAGAAAGGGGGGCGGAGGCGATGGAGGAAGGAGAAGGGTGGAGGAGGGCTAGGGTTTGGGCAGGAGGGTAGATAAGGGGGAGGGAGAGGGAGCAGGTGCACATGGGGGGAGCTCGAAATCCCCTTCCTGCCCCCTGTTCCGTACGAAGAAGAAGAGGTATGGTGGGCTGGGGTTTGGTGGGGATGGTAGGTGGGCTGGCCCATTCGGGCTGGCCTGCCTCTCCCTTTCGTTTTTCTGTTTTTTTATTTTTTCTGTTTACTTTTTTTTTGTAGGAAAGAATAAGAGAGAAAAGAAATAGGTTTTTAGGGTTTTATTTTATGCAATAATTTTTGTTGAAATACCTAACAGCAAGATCAAATGTTTGTTAACTTTATTTTCAAAAAAATTCAAATTGCCAAATTGATTTGAATTTGCCATTTTAATTTCAAATAGGGTTTCATAAAGGATGGTTTTTTTTGAAATAACCAAGCAAAAAAAAAATTAATTCCAATCAACTTATATTGAAAAACAATGTGAGTTTGAAAAACACAGGTGCATTGTTTGAAAAAATTTAAATGGATTTGAGTTTTTGTTTTGTTTTTTTGAATTGGTTTGCAAACAATGTGCAGATGATGCATGTGATGCAATGCCAAAAAAAAAGAAGTGTTACAACTATAAGCCTTATCCTCCTAATAATGGTTATGGTAATTCTTATGGCAACTCCTACAATAATAATAAAAGCTCTACCTCTAATCTTGAAAACATGCTTAAAGAATTTATTAGCAAACAAACTGCTTTTAATAAATCTGTTGAGGAAAAGCTTGGTAAAACATATGTTCTTTCCTCTAAAGTAGATAGCCTTGCTATTGACGTTGATTTTCTAAAACTGAAAGTTTTGCCACAAGATGTTAAACAAAATAAAACTTTGAATTCCATCCAAGTTCAAATAGACAATAATGTTAGGTTGATGGCTGAATTACGTGCTAGATGGGAAAAAGAAGATGAATTGGCTAAAAAGAATAATATTGCTAGAGTTTGTACTATCACAACCACTAGTAAAACTGAAGCTCTGTCGAATCTGTCGTTCAGCAATTCCCTCAGGTGAACCCATAGGGTTTCGAATAGGAGAACCCATGAGCGCTGGTGGCGATCGTCGGCTAAACAGGGGCAAGATTTACCCAGGTTCGGGGCCCTCGTAGAGGTAAAACCCTTACTACTGCCTCTGTCGATCTGTATTAATCGAGTAGATCGGTTACAATGATGGTGGCTCAAGTCGAGAGTATGATCTCAAGCTCAAGGCTTTGGTGTTGCGGTGTTGCTTGGTCCTCTACCGGTGGCTCTCCTGGCCTTATATAGATGGCCAGGTCTCAAACCCTACCCGGAGAGGACTCGAACTCGAACCCTACGTCGGTTACAGATTTCCTAACTTAGCCCGCAAGGTATTGCGGGTGGGCTTCACATGGGCCTTTCGGCGCTCCAAGGGCTCCTCCTCTTGGGCCTTAACCTTGGGCCGGAGATGGGAATGTCCTTTCCCGCAGGGTCTAATATCCATTCCTTCGTCAGTAGCCCCCGAGCGTTTGCTCGATTGGGATTTTCCAGTCGAGTAGACGGTCAAACGTTTTTGCTTCTATTGACCTTGGATAACCAGTATTGGTTGTTTCTTGTTTAGAGGGTGTGTACCCTGTATGATGAGTTGTGTACTCGAGTATCGAGTAATGAAAAGTGCCTATTTGTATGGCTGTTTTTTCGCAGAAGGATATGGTGCAGCAGCTTGGCTCTCCCGAAAGTTCAGGGCCAATTAATTGCGACTAGGGCAAAAACAGTTCTGGCCTACACAGATTCGAGACCTCCGACTCAAACCCGACGAGGTGATTGTTGCGACTGGGCCGTAGTGGTTTTACCGAATCGAACTTAACCTATGGGGGTACCCGGCGCGTCCGCTAGGATTTTTCTTCGTGTTGTTGACACGGAATCATACCGGAGGACGCAGCTTGAGTGCAATTCTAGGCCCTCAAGAGAGATCTTTCAGGTCTTACCTTCATATTCGAAAGAATATGGCATCCGGATGTACCTAGTCGGCTGATCAATCCAGGTTTATGATGTGTAATCATCGTGTGTATGAGTGGCAGGATCTGCCTACTCACGTAGTTTTGGGTTTGTAGTTCCTTGTCCATACGAAAGAATTTTCGTGTTAGGAGTTTTACACCCATATGAAAGAGTTTTCATGTTTCGGATATTGCGCCCATACGAAAGAATTTTCGTGTGTAGGGTATATTTTCCTGTGAAAGAGATTTCACGTTATGATGTTCGAAGGAGTTTTTCCATACGAAGTTATTTTCGTGTTTGAACTTTCCATTCGAGAGATTCTTCAGCTTGATGATGCACGCTATGACGTCATGGCACACTTTTATCCTCCCGATGGGACGTGACGGAGTGAGGGCAGAAGGGCTGGCCCACTTTGTCAGCTTTTTGACCGGAAACGAGACGTCGTTTCCGGTTTTTACGCGAACTGCGCAGTAAATGCCCACGATCCTCCGTAAAGATCGTGACAGGAAACAGCATCCACCGCCTCCTCGTTTCGTCTTCGCACGTGGTGGCTGCGATGGACGCCACGTGGCGCATCAAGTGGCCAGGATCGAGTAGCCCCGTGTATAAGTATGGGTCTTGGTGAAGCGGTGAAATTTTCCCAGCCTTCGTCTTCCAGTTCATCTTCTTCCTCGCGCTCATCTTCCTTCTCTCCTCAAGCTCGTGCTTAGAAGCGATGGCGGGAGGCAAGAAACGCGGCGCTGCCGTTTTGGCGTCAGGAGAAGTTTCGGCCCAACCTGCACCGCGCTCGGGTGACTGGCGTTCGCCAAACACCACGGCGAAAAGCATCAAGGAGATGCAGCGGGAGGGGTTGCTGCCCGCGGAGTCCGAGAGCGGGTGCGCCTCGGCAAGAAGGAGGAGGTACCCAACCCGCACGCGAACGAACGCGTGGTCTTCGCGGACCACGTGTCGCGCGGTCTTTCTCTTCCCCTCCATCCATTCCTCGTGGCATTGTTGTATGTCTATGGCATACAGCTCCATGATCTTCCCCCGAATGCAGTGCAGCACATATCGTGTTTCATTGTATTCTGCGAATGCTTTTTGGGCATTCGCCCACATTGGGGCCTCTGGAAGGCCCTTTTCAAGGTTCAAATCTTCCGCGAGAAGTCGCGGGTGGAGTCTGAGCCCGGCGATCCACTACGCACGGGTGGCTTCGGGATTCAAGCGAAGTCAGAGAATAGATACTTCAGCATGTACTTCCTCGACTCCGCCCAGGGATGGAGAAAAAAGTAGTTTTACGTCATCGACAACAGCTCGGGTGGGATCGAGGAATTCCACCCGTTCGCTGTCTTGAAGAGACGGAAATCCGGGGCGCATAAATTGGCTGCTGAAGAAACCCAGGTCGTCACGCCGTTACTCGCAAGGGTCGCGGCTCTCCGTGATCAAGCTGCTGGAGTCGTGTTAAACGGGCTGCACTTGGCGAGCATCTTTCTCAAGCGCAGAATTCAGCCCCTGCAGCACAGACCCTCCATGATGTGGAAATACTAGGGCTCTGAGGATCCCAGTCGAGTGAGCCGTGAAGAGCTCTCGAACGTCGAGTTCGAGAAAAAGATTGCGGCCATTACCAGCTTGAAGATGGGAGAAAAATTCCCCGACTGCACAGTTGCAGCCTTTGATGCGTCGAGGCCTCCGCCATCCGAAGTGAGTTTGCCTTTATTTTCTCTTAAGATTTTCTTTGTTTTGAATTTTGGTCGACTGAATTTTTCTTCGCTTTTCTTCTGTCTTCTTCTGTAGAGCTTATCCATGGCCACCTGCTACCCTCCAGTGTCTGGGGAGGAGGCCTCGGGGTTATTGGCGAGTAACCTGGACGGCCCAGCCGATACCAGTGTTGTCAACGCTTCTTCGAGTTCCGAGCAAGATTCTTCGGATGACGCAGGAGACTCGGATGGCGGCCTCCTTTATCGCAAACACCGTCGAGTGGAGCGTGACGAGGCTACTTCCAAGGACAACTCCATGGAGGAATCACCCGGGAAGGAGCCTATCAACGCTACTCCACTGCGCGCGTGTGCCCCTTCTTCTTCATTCCCAGCTATCCAAACCGCCTGGAATGCGGATATGCTGGACGAGGAAGACGACGAAGATGAGTAAGTTTCTTTTCTTGTTCTTTAGTCGAATGTTTTCCTTCGGCGTCTTGTTGACGCTTTGTCTTCATTGCAGCCTGCAAGCTATCAGCCCCCGCAGGTACGCCTCTTCCCTTCCTCCCGAAAGGAGGAATAAAGCGGGAGCTGCAGGAGAGACTCCTACCGCCGGCACTGTCCAAAATTCGCCGAATGTAGCCCCCAATATGGCGACTCCAAAAGCTTAAAAGGAGGTGTCAGGCAGCTCGGCTGATCCCCTCTCACTCGCTCAAGGCCAGGTAAACTTCACTGCCTGCTTTTTAATGCTTTGTCGTCTTTGGATTTGTTATCGGGTGCACGTCAGTGCTCCCGATGGGAGTATCCCCCGAGGCTGTAGTCGATTACATGTGATCGGCTACAGGCTCGAAGATAATCTCTTGCTTCTTCTTCTTTTTATCGGGTGCACGGCAGTGCTCCCGATGGGAGTAGCCCCCGAGGCTATACTCGAATGTTTACAATCGAGCATAGGCTCAAATTTGACTTTTCTAATTCTTCCATTTTCATGTTCCTTGCAGTCGCTTATTGACTCTCTTGCGGCCATTGGTCGCCGTGTTGTTCTCGCGGAGTCGGAATGCGGGCTTCTTCGAGCGGACCGTAATCGACTCGCCACCGAGAACGAGCTTCTTCGAAGTAAGTTTTCCATCTTTTCCTGTTTTTGTTTTTCTACCAATTCTTCGGCTCTGATGAACGTTGCTGCGCAGCTCAACTTGAGTTTTTGAAGACCGAGAAGGATAGTGCCTCCTCTCGGGTAACAGCTCAAGAAGCAGAGTTGGCGACTGTCCGACGGGAGCTCGAGTCTTCCCGCATGTTGTCGGCTGATTACGAGGGAAAACTTGCGGCTGCCCAGGATGCTCTGAAGAGCTTGGAGGACGCTGGCACCAAGGCGGATGCTGATCTTGTCAATTTCCTTCGCCCCCTTGCCGAGCGCTTCGCGAGTAAGTTATATTTGTCTTCGATCTGCTTTTTGTTTTGGTGAATCCTTTGGACTCTAACGCTTTCTTTTCATAAGTCTTCTGGGTGTCCCCCTGGAGCTTGCTGGGGTCCCTCGAGTGGACGCATTGACAGATTCTTGCGCTCAGCTTAGGAGGCATGCTGCAGGGATTTGCACCTTGATTGGCGACGCCATTCGAGTGCTGACGCAGCTGCACGGCCGCCTTCTCGTCAATGCTGTCTCTCCACCCGCGTTGAGCGATCTGTTGAAGATTTTCTCGGAGGGCAATCTCCTTGATGCTTACGCGGTTGCTCAGTCCGAATCTGGGGCGAAGACCGCCATTCAGTTTGCGCTGGCGCATGGAGTTACAGGCTTGGAGGAGGCCTACTCGGAGCTTCCTGTCGATCCTTCCACGGGGAAAAAGGTAGGGCTTCGTCGTTTTGGCGAGCCAGCCGGAGTCCTTGCTCGGAAGTTGTCCGAGCTGTTTGCTCGTGCTAAGGGATCGACCACCGCCGCGAGTGGCAGCACTACTGTAGCTCCTTAGTATATTTTTTTCTGTAGTTTGTTGCCTCGATTGTAATGAACCTTGGGGTGTGCTCCCGTACTTTTGTTGTTTTAATCGAAATGTTCTTATGAAATGCTTCCTGCAATTGTATGTTTGCTCCCGATGGGAGTAGCCCCCGAGCACCTGTCGAATAGGTGGTTAATATATCTCGAGTAGGGCATCTTATTTCTTAATCTTCCTTGTATTTTTCAGGTGACCGGTGTGGCTGCAGAGCCTTCGGGTGGACCTGCTGCTCCAGCCGATCCTCTTGTTGCCGCTGTTGGGACCTTGGCGGGTCTCCGTGATCGTGTAGCTATTGGTGAACGCAAGCTAAAGGCGTTGCGTGGGGTAGCCTATGTGGCTAAATCCAAACAAAAGCTGGCGACTGAGCGTGAGCAGTTTGTGATGGATGAATTGGC
Organism: Alopecurus myosuroides; assembly: GCA_028641055.1. NCBI lineage: Eukaryota > Viridiplantae > Streptophyta > Magnoliopsida > Poales > Poaceae > Alopecurus > Alopecurus myosuroides. The sequence continues at coordinate 401,981,256 of CM054058.1, forward strand.
GTATGTTGCCAATGATTTGCTCTGTAAGTAGTTCAGCCCCCAAGTCTTTCTTATCTTGTGCTCTCTTTTGATCGTGTATCCTTGCTTTTCATTTGTTCATCCAGATGATAGGAATGAGAAACAATGAGTGGAGAACCACATCTTTCAAGAAGCTGGTAGCTCAAGGCCTCGTGCGAATAATTTTTGGTCTGATCGTAGTCGAGGTTTTGTGCTTGCCACCTTGAAGTTCTGAATCAACCAGGCAAAAATACTCGTGAGTTCCTTTCACGAGGTTTTGATTGCAATGAATGCTGCTTTTTATCCGCTGCAAAGGGGTCCAGAAGATTGGAGCCATCTTCTCAGGGTGTTCAGTCGAGAAGGAGAGATTCGCGAGTGTGTTCACAATCAGATGACTTGAGGCTCGGTGGTGGCTCTCTCTTTCGTCCGGTTATGGCATCCTGAGGTGAACTTCAACTCCATAGCTAGACTTCCTGATGGTCCAATCGACGATATGTCTCCTCATTATAGGGTTGTTCGACCTGCGGCAGAGGAAATCATTCGATTGACTTCGGATGAGGTAGATCAGGTTTTGGCGGCTGAGAATACTCATCGCCATGTATAAGTGTAGGATGTATATATCCTGTTTCATTGTGTAGTTTGTAAAAACTGTTGTAAGGTGTGTAACCTTGTATATATAAATTTTCCTGTGATGCTGGATTTAGGCGTAGCCCCCGTGTGTTTTTTGGGGTGTATGCCTGTAACTCTTAGCATGTAAGGATGAATAATCTTCGGGTATCTATGGTTGAGAAACCATGTATTTTATTGCGATGACTAAGAAGTCATGTATTCGAGCTACAAGAGTGGCTAACATAGCCTTATTGCTGCGAGAAAAAATAGATCTAGGGATAAAATTTGCGGAGGTATGCGATATTCCAAGATTGGAATAGATGCCTCCAGTCGCCGGGTTCTTCAGTCTATAAGCTCCGCCTGGGATAACTTCGTGTATTATGAAGGGTCCTTCCCATGGTGGCTCGAGCTTGTGTCCTTCCTTCTGCTTGAGCCTTAACACCAGATCTCCTACTGCGAAAGCTCTATGGCGTATGCGGCGACTGTGACAGTTTCGCAGTGATTGTTGATATACTGCGGATCTTGCGAGTGCAATATCGCGCATTTCATCTAGTGCGTCCATATCTTCCGCAAGTGCCCTGTTGGAGGTTTCTTCGCTGTAGGCGACAACTCGTGGGGCGCTGAACTTGACGTCCTCGGGAAGGACTGCTTCTGCCCCGTATACCATGAAAAATGGCGTGTAGTTTGTAGATCGGTTTGGAGTTGTGCGGAGGCTCCACAGTACTGAAGGTAGCTCTTCCGCCCAATGTCCTGCTGCTGGGTGTAGACGATCGAGTAGACGCTTCTTGATGCCAGCTGAAACTAAGCCGTTGGATCTTCCGACTTGTCCGTTTGTTTGCGGATGGGCAACTGAGGCGAATTTGAAATTGATGCCCTTTTCTTCGCAGAACTGCTGTGTTTCCTTGGCTGTGAAATTGGAACCATTGTCTGTAATGATGTCGTGTGGCACTCCAAATCAGCATACAATGGAGTCGAGGAATTTGACGGCGCATTGAGTGCTAGCCGAGGTTACTGGCATGGCTTCAATCCATTTGGTAAATTTGTCGACTGCGACCAGCAAGTGTGTCTATCCACCTGGCGTGGACTTGCGTAGCGGTCCTACCATGTCCAGCCCCCATTGTGCAAAGGGCCAGGCGATGGGTATCATATGCAGTTCCGTAGCGGGTGCGTGTGGTTTTGGTGCGAATCGCTGGCAAGCGTTGCACCGTTCGACTAGCTCCTTTGCGTCTCTGGCTGCTGTAAGCCAGTAGAATCCCGCTCGGAAAGCTTTTCCCATGATTGTTTTCCAGCTCGCGTGATGTCCACAGTCCCCTTGGTGGATGTCTTGTAGTAATTCCTTGCCGTCTTCGGGTGCTATACATCGCTGGAGTATACCCGAGATGCTTTGCTTGTATAACTCTCCATTGATCACCCGAAAAGATTTACTGCGCCTGATTATCTGTCGAGCCTCGCGAAGATTTACTGGGAGATGTTTGGCGGACAAGTAGTCGAGGTACTTTTGTGTCCAAACTGGCTTGACGAGGAAAACTTGTCGCGAAATATTATGAATAAGCTCGATAATGGCAATTTGCGGGCTAACCTCTGTTTCCGGTGCTGCAGGTGCGTCGGCAGCTTTCTTGACTTTGACTGATCGCTTAGTTATTCGCTCGAAATATATCCCTGGCGGTATGGGTGTATTAGTGGAACCCATGTTGGCCAGCCTATCTGCTTCTTCGTTACTGGATCTCGCAATGTGCTTTAGCTCGCATCCTTTGAAACTGCCCTCGAGTAGGTTGTACATGTCACGGTAGGCAACCATGTTTTCGGCGATGGCGTCGCACTCCTTCATTGTCTGTTGCACGATGAGATTGGAATCTCCGTAGATCATCAATCGAGTGGCTCCACACGCGACTGCCATCTTCATCCCATGCAACAGGGCCTCATATTGAGCGTCGTTGTTCGATGCCGGATCGTCGGGTGGAAAATGTCTCCTCTAGGTGATATTAGGACGATGCCGGCTCCTGCTCCTTCGTTTCTTTTGGACCCGTCGAAGTACATTATCCAGTTGCTCGTGTATTCAGGCGGTCCGGGTGTTTGTAGCTCTGTCCACTCGCTTAAGAATTCCACGAGTACCTGGGATTTTACTGCATTGCGTCCTGTATAAGTGATGTCCCAAGCGCCCAACTCGATGCTCCATTTTGCTATTCTTCCGGATGCCATAGGGTTGTTCATGATTGTACCGAGTGATGCATCATTAACCACTGTGATGGCGTGTTCCTGAAAGTAGTGCTTGAGTTTTCGAGCTGTAAGAACAACTCCATATGCGAGCTTCTGGTAGTGAGGATATCGTTGTTTGCATGGCGAGAGCACTTCACTTATGTAATAAATCGGTCGTTGGACTCCATATGCCTTGCCCTCCTCAGGTCGTTCGACTACGATTGCAGTGCTGATGACCTGGTTTGTTGCGGCTAGGTATAGGTAAAGTGGCTCCCTCTCTTGTGGTGTTGCGAGGACGCGTCTGCTTTGCAACGATCGTTTCAAGTCTGCAAATGCTTGTTTAGCTTCTGGGGTCCACTCGAATTTATCCGTCTTTTCAACAGCTTGTAGAAAGGCAATGCTTGCTCTCCCAATCGCGCGATAAACCTGCTCAAGGCAGCTAGTCGCCCTGCGAGCTGCTGGACTCCGCGTAGATTGGTTGGCTCCTTCATTGTCAAGATTGCTTGTATTTTTTCTGGGTTGGCTTCAATGCCTCTAGCGGATACCAGGTACCCGAGAAGTTTTCCTGCTGGGACGCCGAAAACACATTTTGTTGGATTGAGCTTGATCCTGTATGTGTTGAGAGCATCGAATGTTTCTCTGATGTCTTCGAGGAGTGTGTCCTCTACTCGAGTCTTGATGACGATGTCGTCAACGTATACTTGTACGTTCTTGCCAATGAGCTTGGCGAGGCACTTTTGCATGCAGCGCTGATATGTTGCGCCTGCGTTCTTGAGCCCGAAGGGCATTGTCGTATAGCAGTATACACCGTGTGGTGTGATGAATGCTGTCTTTTCTTCGTCTTCCTGCTTCATCCGGATCTGATTGTATCCCGAATAGGCGTCTAGGAAGGAGAGGCGCTGACAGCCTGTCGTAGAGTCCACGATCTGGTCGATTCGCGGGAGGGGAAAGTTATCCTTGGGGCAGTGCTTATTCAATGACGTGTAGTCAATGCACACTCGAAGGATGTCAGTGTTCTTTTTGGGGACCAGCACCGGGTTTGCTAACCAGGTGGATATCTTGATCTCCCTGATGAATTTTGTGGCTAGCAATATGTTTACTTCTTCTCCAAGCGCCTTCTGTTTGGGTTCTGAAAACCGTCGAGTGGTCTGCCTAATGGGTTTTGCATCCTTGAAGACTTCGAGTGAGTACTCGGCGAACTCCCTAGGTATTCCCGGCATATCTTAGGGCTGCCAGGCAAAAATTTCCCAGTACTCACGGAGGAGTTCGACGAGCGCGCTTTCCTATGCTTGGGAGAGGGTAGTTGAGACCATCGCTGTCTTCGCAGAATCTGTCGGGTGCACCTGATGTTTTCGGGTGTCGTTGTTGGCGCTGAACTCCAATTCAGGCGCGTTTTTCTCCGTGAGGGGCATCACAGAGTGATCCGTGGTTTTTGCCAGCTCTTGCAATTCTTCTTGCATCCCGAAAGATTTTGCGATCTCGTTGAACTCAATGTCGCATTTGTTTGATTTCTGAAAATCTCCGTCGATGGTGATAACGCCGTATTCTCCAGGTAACTTGAGCTTCAGGTACGCGTAGTGTGGTACTGCCATGAATCTAGCGAACGATGTTCGACCAAGGATGGCGTGGTACTGTGAGGGCCAGTCGACGACTTCGAAGTCAAGGAATTCTCTTCTGTAGTTGCTTTGATTGCCCAACACAACTTCTAGGTTAATTGTTCCGAGTGGTCGGATTGCCTTTCCCGGAACTATCCCGTGGAAGGATGTTTCTGATTCCGCAAGGCCATCCAGGTTCTTGTTCATCCGACGGAGTGTGTCCGCGTAGATAATGTTGATGCCACTGCCCCCGTCCATGAATACGCGGGCCAAATCATAGTTGCCAATCTGTGCTTGGATTACGAGGGCGGCATGTCCTGGTCGATAGACTCGTGGTGGGTGGTCTTTCATTGAGAATGTGATCGGTTGATCCACCATCTTCAGGTATTCGGGCTTTGTTGGCGGAGTCTGCACAGCCATGCATAACTGCCTCGTGTTAGTCTTTTGAGCTCTACGGGATGGACATACCTTCTGGATCATTGCTAGTTGTCCTGCCGGAATCGGGTACACATTGGCTCCGGAGTTTTGTGCAGGTGGCGCTGGCAGTGCAGCTAATGCCATGTTTGGATTTGTTGGTGGAGGTAGGGGTTGTGGCGGCTGGAATCCTTGGTGGCCTCCTCCTGGAAGTGGCGGGTAATTTGGAGTAGCTTCCAATCTGCTTTTCTTCGAGAAAGCCTCATGAATGTCATGGAACTTCCGACAATCCTTGAGGAGGTGCGTTGCCTTGGTTTTTCCCGTACGCTTATCTGTAAACAGATGTAGCGAGCAGAATGCATCAAGGTCCTCCTCGGGACTTTTTTCTTCAACCTTTGGTTTCCATTCGCGACTTCCACGTCGTCCGGTATCGCGACTTCGCGTGAATTCCGCTGCTACCATTTCCTCTTGATCCTCGTGATCGTAGTATTTCCTTCTCTTTCTTCGCCCATGGCGATCTTCCTCGGGTGCGGGTGATGATGCTCTCTCGTTGCGTACTGCATCTTCTCCGTTAGCCCATTTGTCGGCTATGTTCATCAGCTCCCCAATAGTTTTGGGTGCGGCTCTGCCTAGCTCCTCTCTGAAAGCAGTTCGTCGGGCGCCCTTTGCGAAGGCTTCAACCGCTACTTCTTCCGAGATGTTCCCTGCAGTGTTCCTGAGTGTGGTCCATCGCTGGATATACTCGCGGGTGGACTCGCCGCTTTTCTGCTTGCATGCTCGCAGTTCTTCAATGGTGGCTGGTCTCTTGTAGGTCGATTGGAAGTTTTTGCAGAAGTTCGCGGTGCAGGTCATCCCACGATGCGTAACAGGACCTTGGCCTCGCTTTCAACCAGCTACGGGCCGCGCCAACGAGATGTAGATTGAGGTATTGCATAGCCGTGTTCTTGTTCCCACATTGGCATTTTACTGCTGTGAGGTAATTGTTTAGCCATGAAGAGCTCGAGTGAGCCGTCGTACTTCGTTACTTCCGTGCTGAGCTTGATTCTTTTGGGTAGGGGTGCTTCTCGGATGCTGCGGGCGAAGCAAAGTGCACCGCAGGTTTCGTCATCCGAAGAGCCGGACGAAGAGCGTTCGCGATATCGCGCTGCTCTTGCCTTGTCCACTATATTTTTGTGCGAGGTCTGATCGTGTGTCGCATCCTGGTTGGTCGCGGTCAGTATCTCTCCTTGGCTCCTTGCTTCGTTTTCGCGAGCGGCTGTTGTGATGTCGCGAGCTTTTGTCTCTTGGGCTGTCCTCGCTGCTGCTTCGACTGTCGCCGCGGCGTCGAGCTTCTTTTCCTCGACCACGGCTTGGTCACTTGTCTCTTCTTGGCGAAGTGCTGCTACGCTTGCGGGACGCCTCTTTTTCTTTCTCCTTCTCCTTCTCCAGCTGCTTCGCGACCTTCTTGCGGTCATAAGAGGCGAGCCTTGCGGCTGCGAGTCGTAGCCCCTTGCGCACTTGTTTATACTGCTCCGCCCGTGGGTCGCTTTCCGTCGGCTGGTTCATCTGCATGTAAGTTGCTGCGGCCAGGACCGCGGCGACAGGAGTTTGCGGGTAGACGTTCCCGTCATCATCAACTCGCATGAGGGGGGCGTGACCGACCTGCTGGTCCCGCCTAAGGACTCAATATCCCTGGATGTTGACGCGTATCCCTTCCTCGCGGGTCGGGTACCGACCGAGGGTGCTAGGGACAGCTCAGCTCGTCGTTGACTTGATTCATCAGCCGCTCTTCTTCGACGGGCCAGATCTATCCGAGCATCCTTGATAGTTGCGGCTGCTCTCACCATATGATAGTGGTAAGCGACCATATCTTCGTGTGGTGCTTCCGCTGCGGGTGGCTTGCTCGTTCGCATAGCCTCCTTGGCTCGATCCCAAGCTTCCCGCGAGACGCCGATTATGGCGCGTTCTGCTACGCTATGTTCTGTCTCCGGGGGTTGCGCCGATCCTGCCATGTAGACTTGAGCCAGTCGTGGCCCGTGCGTCCTAGGCGTAGATCGGAAAGCCCTTTGGAGTCGAGAAGGTTCCTCTGTCGAGAGGGTATGGTAGTCATTTGTATTGAAGCGGACGGACTCGCCGCTTTTCTCTAGATGAAGGCACGAATCGACGGCTCCTGATTCTTCCGGGAAGTGGAGGATTCCATCCCTATTGGTCACGAACTTCAGGCTCCCGAACATCAGGGTGACGCTCCTCTCCAGATCGTCGAATACCGGGCGCGATTCCGGCGAGTGAGGGGTGACCACGACAGATCCGATCCGTATAGGATTGTTCGGAGCCGTAGTCGAGGGTTTCCAACGAGAGTTGGTTGTCGATGAAGCCGAAGATGCCGGTGATCCAGCGCCCGCCGTTCCCACAGACGGCGCCAATTGTCGAATCTAACGTTCAGCAATTCCCTCAGGTGAACCCATAGGGTTTCGAATAGGAGAACCCATGAGCGCTGGTGGCGATCGTCGGCTAAACAGGGGGCAAGATTTACCCAGGTTCGGGGCCCTCGTAGAGGTAAAACCCTTACTCCTGCCTCTGTCGATCTGTATTAATCGAGTAGAACGGTTACAATGATGGTGGCTCAAGTCGAGACTATGATCTCAAGCTCAAGGCTTTGGTGTTGCGGTGTTGCTTGGTCCTCTACCGGTGGCTCTCCTGGCCTTATATAGATGGCCAGGTCTCAAACCCTACCCGGAGAGGACTCAAACTCTAACCCTACGTCGGTTACAGCTTTCCTCACTTAGCCCGCAAGGTATTGCGGGTGGGCTTCACATGGGCCTTTCAGCGCTCCAAGGGATCCTCCTCTTGGGCCTTAACCTTGGGCCGGAGATGGGGGTGTCCTTTCCCGCAGGGTCTAATATCCATTCCTTCGTCAAGCTCCAAGTGCTAGTAAACCTCCTACTATAAATGGTAAAGTAGTTGGTGTTGATAAAGTCTCTACTCCTTTGGTGAAACGTGCTAAATTGCCTCAAATTGCTGAAACTGCTTCTAATAAAAGTGCTGAAATTTTTAGAGATGTAGGAGATAATGGTCCTATTACTTTTGATGATAATAACTTTGATTTTGATGATTGTAATATCTCTGAAGTTATTATGTTTCTACAAAAGCTTTCTAGAAGTCCCAATGCTAGTGCCATGAATATGGCCTTTACTAAACATATTACTAATGCTCTCATGAAAGTTAGAGAAGAAAAGTTGAAACTTGAGACATCTATCCCTAGAAAATTAGATGATGGTTGGGAGCCTATCATTAAGATAAAATTAAATGATTTTTATTGCAATTCTTTGTGTGATCTTGGTGCTAGTATCTCTGTTATGCCTCAAAAGCTCTATGATATTCTTGATTTACCACCACTAGAACACTGTTATTTGGATGTTCATCTTGCTGATAATGCTAAGAAGAAACCTCTTGGTAGAATTTATGATGTTCTCATTATGGTTAATAATAACCTTGCCCATGTTGATTTTTTTGTTATGAATATTGAAATCAATGCTTATTGTCCTATTGTTTTGGGAAGACCTTTTTCTTAGAACTGTTGGTTCTGTTATTGACATGAAATAGGGGAGTATTAAATATCAACTTCCCCTCAAGAAGGGTTTGGAACATTTTCCTAGAAAGAATATGAAGCTACCCTTTGACTACATTATTAGATCAAAATATGATGTTGATGCTTCTTCACTTGAAAATACTTGAGTTTCCCTTTTATGCCTAGTTGAAAGGCGTTAAAGAAAAGCGCTACCGGGAGACAACCCGTTTTGTTTCTCTGTTTTCATTCTGTTTTCTTCGGTGTGCTTTGCACCTGGGTGTTTTATATTTCATTAGAAACCCATCTGTATCTTCTCTTTTGTGCTTTTGTTGAGCCAACTAAAGCCTCTAGTGGAAACTTGACACTATATTTCGGATTTCTGCGCAGAAAACAGATTTCTGCTGTCCACTGTTAATTTCGTTAAACATCACAGGACATTAAAATGACCTGATCTTTTTTGTGCTCAATCCTGAGTTATATACGCAACTTTTATTAGTTTACCACTTTTTGATTTGAGCAACAGAAGATTTTCGAAAAAATCGATCTCTGCGTGTTGTTCTTTTTGACAGATTTCTGCCATTTATCGCATTTGCATCTTAATCTCTTTCTTTTTGCGTTCTTTTGAGAAAAAGAGTTTTAAAATAAGTTGTGACAGTAACTAATGTGTTTTTTATTTCTAGTCTTTTGTTGAAACTGAACCATGTGAGTTTATTATTTCGATTGCACTAACGTTGCTAATGAAGATTGTGAGATTATTGATGTGAAGGAAGTTTTCAAGGGTCAAGAGAAGAGGATGATCTGATGTGATCAAGAAGATTGCAAAACCTAAGCTTGGGGATGCCCAGGTGGTACATCACAGCAAATTCTAAGAAGACTCAAGCGTCTAAGCTTGGGGATGCCCAAGGCATCCCCTTCTTCATCAACAAATTATTAGGTCACTTCTAGTGAAACTATATTTTTATTCGGTCGCATCTTATGTGCTTTACTTGGGGCGTCTTCTATTTTTGTTTTCAGTTTGCTTTTGCTTTTGCTTTCAGTTTGTTTTTTTACTTTCATAATAAGCTTGGTTGGACCCCAACATTCTTTTATTGGAGAGTGACACGCTCCTCTTTTTCTTGAGAACATGTTGTATTCTTAGTCTCTGTCTAGGTGTTGCATTTATTTAGCTCATGTTTTGCATGCATCTTTTATCAGAGCTGTTAGTTTTAGTAGTATTATTTGAGTACTCTCATGTTTGCTTGATGTATCATAAATGATATTTTTGTTAAAGCATGTTTTGTATGGTGATTGTTGGGACAAAGAAAATTGCTGCTTGAAGTAGAATCTATAACACTACTAGTAGAAGCTTGTATAGACTGTGACTAGAACTTTTTCATGCCATGCTAAATGTTATTTTAGTTTTAAAGCCTTGTGGTTATTGAGTAGCATTATTAGCCTCAAATAGCTGAGAGTGTTTAATATGTTTTGAAAGATTCATGAGTTGTTCTTGTCATAGTAAAGCATCAATATATGGTATTCTCTCTCGAATGTTTTATTTGGTTGACTTGGCGCATGCTCACACCTTGTTTATGACTACAAACAAGTCACGAATAGCCTCCATGACCACTTAGTTTTTGAACTTGTTATACTGCTTATGTTTTTATTAATGATGCTTATGTCGCTATGCATGATTATGGCTCTTATGCTCTCTTGATTTGTCGCTCCCAGTCTTTGGCTAGCCTCCACCTGTACTGAGTATGAGCTCTACTCGTGCATCCAAACTCCCTTAAACCAAAGTTTTCCCCATTGTGTACGCCATACCTACCTACATGTGGTATTTAACTGCCATTCCAAAGTAAATTGCTCATGTGTTACCTTTAAAACCTTCAAAATTATTCCTGCTTTGTGTTCTTGTTTTTGCTCATGAGGACGTCAATAGAGAATCTTTATCTCACCTCTTGATTGGATTTCACACCCTGGACTAGTGGCTTCATCCACTTATCCAAATGGTAGAAGAGCTGGCAGCGGGGTGCCCAGCCCCAAACTAATACAAACAAATTCTCTTCACTATTTTTGCCCCTGATCATATCAGTCAAAGCATAATTGTGTAAACAAAAGATAGAGGGATGACCTTCTACACCAGTTGCGTCCTTCACCATGGGAGCTGCTCTTGTGAATCGTCGCACCCGGACTTCTAAAGGATACTCACAGCCCGCTAAACAGTAGATAGTTGGATTACGGGGCCTACCTGCACCCGCATCTCTTACGAGTAGGCCAACACGTATACGTGTGACAACCAACCTCTACTATTCATCGTCTGCGTAAACTATCCCATAGAAATACGACTACTTCCATTGACATACTTCATAACATACACACATGGTACGTCAACGGCATTTGAACAAGTGATATCACAACAAATCTCTAAGACACAAAGAAATAGAAATAAGTGGCAAATAGCTCTCACTAGAGCAGAGATAGCAAATACAGTCATGCAGAGGACACATGTCCCAACAAGTCATCATTACATCACAGCGGAAGCATCAAAAGTGTCTGAGTACAGACAAGATCCAAATAGGCCTAAGAGGCCGGAAACGAAAGAACGGAGCCCATCCACGAAGTCTCGGATCCTGCCCGGGTCCGCTATCTACTCGTCAGCAGCCTCGTCATACTCCACGTAGTAGCCACCATGGGGATCCTCGGAAACGTAGTCTGCAGAACACGCAGCCCCAAAGGGGTCAGTACAGACGAGTACTGGCAAGCAAGACGCACAAGATACCAAAGTGTACCCGACAACACCAAGTACAGATGCTTTGGGTTCAACGGAAGATAGGTGATACAAAGGTGCGGCAGCGGGCTGCCCTAACCAACTACAGAGACACGCTACAACATCCGGCTAAAAGAAAGGGATAAGATAGCGCATCGGAACCAACTACCGCTAACCTCAAACAAACCCATCCTGGATCTCGCCCCTTATCCAAAGAAGCCATCCGAGGATAACCCACACAGTTGAATTAATGAAGGTTCAAGTTATTGTGTCAATACGCCTATTACTAGTCGAATTATTATTAATTAAGTGTAAGTTGTCTAATCCTTGTTAGCCAGCCCTATCACCAAGTCATCCATAACCGCGGACAACACGGCTTCTCGAGAAGATTTAACCCTGCAGGGATGCACCAATTTGGCCGTACACGTAAGAATAACCCGCCAGACGGGGGATCAACCCACCAAGCGAGGTACTCAACACAACCCAACTCTTCTTCGCATCAAGCCCAAAGAACCCCGTGCAGTTGAGCGCACGGCTAATCAAGCCCCACGAAGAAAAGGGGACCCTCATAGCACTCTAAGAACGTGTCTCCCTAAATGCCGACTACAAAAGTTACCACCCTGGCGCCAAGGGTTCGCACCTGCATATGCATGCGGCAAATGGAAAACCCGAACTAATTGAGGCGATTTGGACGAGATGCGAATCAAATCAAAGTTGAGGGGGGCGCCCATACACGCTTCCCACATGCGGTTAGCGCGCTCATCATGGATCTAGAGGACAAGAACTTTTCCTGAGTTCGACACTAGCAGGCCTCAAAACCATACACGGCCTCCTGCCGGTGCCTTATCATCAAATTAGCATTACCCCAAACATTAACAGGTTGTTGTTTAAACATCGAGCCCCCAGAACATAATAAATATGGTAAAAGAAATAACGGACATCAGACTCGAGCATAAACAACCCTAAGCATGCTAATAAGACACAGGCAACAAGCAACAGGGTTATAGGTGTGGGGGATGGCTATATCAGGGTTACAGGATAACATGTGACAGGATCGGAACACAAGCAACGAATCTTACGGCTAGCAGACTAGACAACGGAGAGTATCGGTATCCAGTGTGGAAAGGATACAATGGTTCAGGTGAGTGAATACTTACCTGCAAACTCAGTAGCCTGGTACTGGGCTAACTCCTCTGAAGTAGTGTCGTAAACCTCGTCTGTCTCAACGTCGTCGTCTATTCGAGGAGAAGCAAACAAACAACGCAGAGAGACAAACAATCAATAACATAGCATGATGCACAAACATGGGATGATGCATGGCAATTTAATTGGTGCATCAAAGATAAGCTAGTTGACATGGTAACATAACTAAATGGGTCCATATGCAATTTGGGTTGCATATAGAAAGGCCCCAAAATTAAAGTTGAATTAAGTGATCTACAAATAACCATCATGTGAAAGTTGATTAGAATGATGCATGGATGATGAAAACAATAAGAAAACAACAATAGCTTCACTTTGAAATGTTGTTTACCAAGTTTGGAATTTTATTTATTAAGTTATGAAATTTGGCTTCTTAAATGAGTTACACAAACATTTATTGTTTTCACCCATTTTAATTGTTCAAAATAGATAACAAAATCCATATTTGGAAAGAACACAAAAATTTAGGTGGATACATATTTCCTTTGTTGACAATGGATTTAAAATGAATTAATTATGAATTAAACAAGTTTAAACAAGATTTAAATGAATTTAATTCAAGTATAAAATTATTTGAATTTTTATTTGTTCAAAACATTAAATAAAATTCATATTTGAAAAGATTATACTTTTCTGGTTTGAAAACATATTTCATTTGTTGAAAAAGGATTTAAAATGAGCAAGTTGTTCATTTGACAATTTTAAATGCATTAAATAAGAAACAATTGTTTTCAGCAATTTAATTTATTTAAAACAGAACACAAAGTTGATATTTGCAAAGTTCATGAGAAATGGAATGGAAAACATATTTGGTTTGTTGAATTTGGAATTTTTATGCCCAAAATATGAATTTTGCAATATTAAATGAATTAAACAAGGATTTAAATATTTCACCAATTCAAAATATTCAAAACAGTAAACAAACTTTGTTCAATTTTGCATGGAAAACATATTTTACATGTGCCATTTGAATTAAATTTGAATTAGTTATGAATTTGGCCAAATTTGAAAGAGTTGTTTGAATTTGAATTTTTGAAACCATTTGAAATGTTCAAAACAGTATATAAATGGTTTTAACATGTAGAGAATTAAATTTGGTATGGAAAACATATTTTATTTATTAGATTTGGAATTAATATGCAAAAGTTATTTGAATTTGAAAAACAGGGGCTATTATGCAATTTTTAAAAATCTCAGATTTATTCCAGGGGCTTAGGTGCGAAAAAGAAATTCCAGATAGGGCCCTGGAACCTTTTCTACGCGGGGCAGAGCAGCCCTGGGTCACTGGCAGTGGGACAGCGCCCTGCTGGTGCGTGCGTGGCGTGTGGGTGTGTGCGTGTGTGGCGTGTGGGTGTGTGCGTGCGTGGCATCCACTGCCAATGGCAGGTGGGGCCAGCTGGCGTGCGTGGCAAAGCGAGGCAAAAGAGGGTCCTATTCGCGCGGCGGGGGATCGAACCCGCACCCTCTCGCTGTGAGCCGCTGGATCTTGCCACTGGGCTGGCTCGACGGTGGTGATAGGAGAGGGATGCGTGGGTTTTTTAGGTGGATCTGCTCTGTTAACTGAAACCAAGTTTCAGACTTGCACCGAAACCTGACGGAGGGGCACGATGGTCGCCGGCGGGATTGCTGCGCTGCTGCTGCTCGTGGTCGTGTGCAGGGGTGTGTACGCGTGCGCAACAGAAAGAGTAAGAGAGAGGGGAAGGAGGTGACGCTCACCGTGGGGAAGAGGAAGGAGGAGGAGGATGACGGATCGGTGCGGTGGCGGTGACCGGCGACGTCGACGAAGCGGTGGGGCGATCCGAGGCCTCCCAGGCCTCATCGAGGAAGCGAGGAGGGAGAGGGCACGACCACGGTCCCGTTCCCGTGCCCGTGCGGACTCGACGGCAACCACAACCCCAACCCCAACCACGTTAAGCTCCGGCCATGGCGGCTCGTCAGAAAGTTCAGAAACATTCAGAGGAAGAAAGGAGGGGATCTGAGAGGGAGGGAGAGGAATGGCGGCGGCAGGGAGGAAGGAGAGGGCTAGGTTTAGGGTTTGGGTGCTCTCGGGGTAGAAATAGGAGGAGGAAAAGGAGCAGGTAGAGAGGGGGAGGTGCGGTGGTGCGCTCTGCTTGCGTCAGGTGACGCTGGCCGTACGGAGGAGGGAGAAGGGGGCCGTGGGCCGTGTGCTGCGCGCGCGCTTGGCTGGGGTGGAAGGTGGGCTGGGCTGGCCCAGCTGGCTGGCCTGGTCTGCCTCCCCCAGCCCGTTTTTTTTATTTTTTTCTCTTTGTTTCTTTTTTTTGCAGAAAAGAAAAGGGAAGAAAAGAAGGTGTTTTTGGTTTGAAAAAATTTTGGGGATAATTTTTTGTAAGTTATTTATTACAAAAGCCCAGTTGTGCAACTTTTCTGTTTTCCAAAATTTTAAATTCTATTGCTGTTTGAAATTCAAATGGATTTGAGTGAAATTTGCAATAATTGAATTATTGAAAAATTAAGCAAGTTAATAGTTTGGAAATTCTAGTTTATTGGAAACAAATAAATGGTTTGATTTGAATGTTTCATTTGAAAATTGTAACAGACCAAGTGTGAAACAAAGGTTTGAAATTTGATTTGAAATTCAAATTTGAAACACATACCACATGCAATGCTTATGATGACATGATGCAAAACATAAATTAAACAATGAGCAAGCATTCTAAGGGTGTTTTTCATACTTGGGATGTTACAAAACGCCCCCCCTTGAAGGAATCGCGCCCCGAGATTCCTACTGAGAAGAGAAAAGGTCCGGATACTTCTAGCGAAGATCCTCTTCGGTCTCCCACGTTGCCTCTTTATCGGAATGATGAGACCACTACACTTTTAAGAACTTGGTGCTCTTGTTGCGAGTTTTGCGCTCGGTCTCATCGAGAATTCGAATAGGGTGCTCCTCATAAGAGAGGTCTTCTTGCAGATCAATTGAATCATGATCAACTGCACGACCCGGATCTTTGAAGCACCTCTTGAGCTGTGACACGTGAAACACATCGTGCACCTTGGATAGCTTTTCTGGAAGTTCAAGACGATAGGCATTTTCCGCACGCCTTGAGAGAATGTTGAAGGGACCAATATATCTTGGTGCAAGCTTTCCTTTTACACCAAAACGATGAGTGCCTCTGAGGGGAGTTACACAGAGATATGCTTTGTCTCCAGCTGCATAGACCATGTCCCTGTGTTTGCTGTCATAGTAGCTTTTTTGACGAGATTGAGCAATCCTCAGATTGTCACGAATGATGCGAACTTTCTCTTCGGCCTCGTTAACAATGTCAGGGCCTAAGAGTGAATGTTCACCAGCTCCAGACCAATTGATTGTACTCCTGCATCTGCGGCCATAGAGAGCCTCAAATGGTGCCATGCCTAGGCTTGCCTGGAAGCTGTTGTTGTAGGAGAATTCAGCATATGAAAGACATTCCTCCCATTTCATGCCAAAAGAGAGACCACATGCTCTGAGCATATCCTCGAGAATCTGATTGACTCTTTCGACTTGCCCTTGAGACTGAGGATGGTAGGCTGTGCTGAACAGAAGCTTGGTGCCCAAGGCTTCTTGAAAGCTTTTCCAGAAATGAGAAGTGAAGATGCTTCCACGGTCTGAGCTTATTTCCAATGGAACACCATGAAGAGGAACAATCTTTGCTGTGTAGAGCTCTGCTAACTGACTAGCTGAGATTGTCTCTTTGACAGGAAAGAAGTGAGCAACTTTAGTGAGTCGATCAATGACAACGAAGATTGCATCGTTGCCCCTCTTGGACTTTGGAAAACCAGTGACGAAGTCCATTTCAATCATGTCCCACTTCCACTCAGGGATTTTCAGAGGTTGGAGAAGACCGGCTGCTTTCTGATGAACTGCCTTAACACGTTGACAAACGTCGCATTCAGAAACGTATTGAGCAATTTCACGTTTCATGCTAGGCCACCAATACAGTGTCTTGAGGTCCTGGAACATCTTTGTACTTCCAGGGTGTATGGAGAGAGGAGTTTCATGAGCCTCCTTAAGAATGACATCTTTGAGACTTTGAATTTGAGGAACTGCAATGCGTCCTTCGAAGAACACAGTTCCCTTGTCATCAATTGAGAAGCACTCAAATTTCTCATTGCCTGCTTTGATGTGTTCTACAATCTTCTTGATTTCAGCATCACGAAGTTGTTCAGAATGAATCTTGTCCTCGAGAGTTGGACTGGCTGTCAAGTTTGCAAGATAGCCTTGAGGAACAAGACCAAGATTCAGTTTTTGGAATTCTTCATGAAGAGGAGGTTGGCTTTCCATGATCATGAGATTATTGCAATACGACTTGCGACTGAGAGCATCGGCCATAACATTAGCCTTGCCTGGAGTGTAAGAAATGGTAAGATCAAAGTCTTTGATCTTTTCAATCCATCTCCTTTGTCTGAGGTTTAGATCTGGTTGAGTGAAGATGTACTTCAGACTCTTATGATCGGAAAAGATTTCAGTGCGATTACCCAACAAGTATTGTCTCCATTTCTTGAGGGCAAACACAACTGCTGCAAGTTCAAGGTCATGAGTGGGATAATTGAGCTCATGTGTGTTCAACTGACGTGAAGCATAAGCCACCACTTGACGTTCTTGCATAAGAACTGCACCTAGACCTTGGAGAGAAGCATCACAGAATATTTGGAAAGGTTTGGAAGGATCTGGGCCAACCAGAACTGGTGTAGAAGTGAGTTTAGTCTTCAGGAGATTGAAACTTTCATCACATTGTGGAGACCAAACGAACTTCTTGTCCTTCTTTGTGAGGTCAGTGAGAGGTTTGGCAATCTTAGAGAAGTTTGGGACGAAGCGACGGCAATAGCTAGCCAAGCCAAGAAAACTTCTTACTTGCTTCACCGTCTTTGGAGGTTTCCAATCAACAATTGCTTTAACCTTTTCTGGATCAATGGCTATGCCCTTGGCAGAGATGACATGACCAAGATAAACGACTTTGGAAATCCAAAACTCACATTTGGAGAACTTGGCATAGAGACGATGCTCGCGAAGCTTCATGAGAGTTAGACGAAGATGTTCTTCATGCTCTTCCTCGGATTTTGAGTAGACAAGAATGTCATCAAGATATACCACAACGAACTTGTCTAGGTATTCATGGAAGACAGAATTCATGAGTCGAGAGAAGGTCGCCGGTGCATTGGTGAGACCAAAGGACATGACGGTGAATTCATATAGACTGTAGCGAGTGGTGAAGGCTGTCTTTGGAATATCCTCTTTTCTGATCTTTATTTGATGGTAACCCATTCTCAAGTCCAACTTGGAGAATATTGAGGCTCCAGCAAGTTGATCAAAAAGATCATCGATACGAGGAATTGGATACTTGTTTTTGATGGTTTTCTCGTTAAGAGGACGATAGTCAACAACGAGTCTCTTTGTGTGATCCTTCTTCGCAACGAACAGAGTTGGGCAACCCCAAGCCGAGGAACTAGGTTGAATGTAACCTTTTTCCATGTACATATCAATTTGTTCCTTCAACAACTTCAGCTCGGGAGTTCCTATCTTGTAGGGATGCTTAGAGATTGGAGCAGTACCTGGTTCAAGTTCGATCACTAACTCAACAGCTCTGTCCGGAGGCATCCCTGGCAACTCTTCTGGAAAGATGTCAGGGAAGTCGCAAACCACCGGAACATTTTCAAGTGAAGGTAGAGGTTTTGCATTGAGGGTGCACAGCTGAATGGAACTTGATTCATGTGGAGAATAGATTATCTGGCCAGAAGGGTGGGACAGAGTTATTGACTTTTGAGCACAGTCAATCCTTGCTTTATTGGCCTTCAGCCAATCCATACCAAGAATGACATCAATGTCAGAATTTCCCAGCAACATGAGAGAAGCAAGGAATATGTGGCCTCCAATTAGGATTTGATTGTCCTTGCTTATCTTGGAAGTCAACATTTGAGATCCCGGGGAGTGAACAGTGATCTGATTGCTTAGTGGAACCACAATTAGGTTGTTTGTTGTGGCAAAGGTCTTTGACACGAAAGAATGTGATGCTCCGGTATCAAACACCACTTTAGCTGGAATAGAGTTTATGGGAAATGTACCGAGAACGACGTCAGGAGCTTCCTCAGCTTTGTCGATCTTGACATGATTCACCCTTGCGGTCCTCCCGACAGGCCTGTTGTTGGAGTTGAAGGCCTTAGGCGGGGGAGCGCGCACCATTGCCTGGTTTGTGTTAGGACGAGGTGGTGGTGGAGGTAGCTGCCTCTGCGTGCACTTGTCGGCGTAGTGCCCCGTCTGCTTGCACTTGTAGCATGTGACGACACGAGGGGGCCCTGGCCTTGGCTGCCCCATTGAAGCCCTTGGATCATGCATCTGAGCAGGGTTGGGTGGGCGGGGAACGAAGCCTGGAGAAGTTTGGGCGTATGGAGCCCGAGTGACAGCACCATTTGGTACCCAGATGCGGTGCTTCTGCGGAGGGGTGGTCATGTTGGAGGAGGAACCACCCTCACGCGAGTGCTTGCGAGACTCCTCGAACGCCTTGCGCCCATTTTCTTCATTGAGCGCGGTGTTAACGAGATCCTCGAAGCTGTTGGCCTTGATATTGGTGAGGGCATACTTGAGTTCCGGGTTAAAACCTCTGCGGAACCTTGCCATCTTCTTAGCTTCAGTGGACACCTCGTCTCCAGCGTATCGAGCGAGGCGATTGAACTCACTCTGATACCCGATGACGTCCAACTTGCCCTGCTTGAGAGAGCAAAACTCTTCACGCATTCTTTCCATGAGACCATCTGGAATGTGGTGCTTCAGGAAGGCTTCCTTGAAACAATCCCACGTGACTGGCATCCCAGTTCTCATGGCCTGGAAGTTTTCCCACCAAGTAGCTGCCTGACCCTTCAGCAGATAGGAGGCATACTTGACCTTGTCTTCTTCAGCTACGTGTGCAATCTCCAGAGCCTTGCTATCTCACGGATCCAGTCATCAGCGTCCAGAGGCTCCCGTGTGGCCACGAAAGCTCTTGGGCCCAGACTGAGAAACTCCTTGATGCTGACTCGTGGAGCTGTCTGGTTGGTGTGCTGATTAGCCTGAAACTGGGCCATCTGTGTCATGACTTGGGTCATCTGAGTCAACAGCTCCGCGATTGGCGGTGGCTCAGGCGTGTTGTTCCTTGTTGGCGGCATCCTGAATGGAAATGCATTTTAGCACAACAATAGAAAGGATAGACTTGGCAACCGAAAGATAGATTATTCTGACGCATGAATAGACAACCACAAGGTTCACCATCACATGTTCAAATACATCAGAATATCCAACACACCATAAATGGTTCGAATGCCAAAGGATAACTAAACATAGCTAAAAATAGATACATCGGTACTCCCATGCCCATCACGCAGGACGGCGGCTAGGAGTACGGCGAGAGGTACGGTGAGGAGCACGCCCACGAAAGTAGGTGGAACAATGATCCACGTAGATCTGACGTGGTCTGAGACCGACTCTAGGCGTGGTGAAGTACATAGCGTCGACTCCGTGTGCTCCAAAGCGTGGAATCCCAGTGTAACCCGCACCAAGGTTAAGGAGTGGACCTCTGATCGGCTCGTAACCTCCAGCATCTGGCAGACGACGCCCAACTGGCTGATCGAAACGTGCAAAGCGCTCGTCTCCAACAAAGTATGTGGTGTAAGTCGCCAGACGAGTCAAAGCAAGGTAAAGCTGCTCTCTGACTGAAACCAACTCCTGAGATAGTGTGCGGGCAACTGCGTCACTGTGTCTCACAAACTGAGCGGTGGTGTGCAGCCTGGAGTTATCATGCTCGTAAACATCCAAGTTGTCGTAGAGAGTGAAGTGAGCTCCCTCCGAAGTGATGTAACCACGGGGGATGTGGCGATAGATATAATCGTCAAATCCCCAGTAGTCAGCACGAAGGACGGTGAGGCTCACATAAGCTGCCTGCTGCACAGCCATATCCACTATGGAACCCACTGCCTCGTAGCGGTGGACTACGCTCATGCCATCATCTGACAGAATGTAGATGATAGCCTGGTAGTAGGTTTGCTCAAACTCTCGCTGCTGCTCGTAGACCTGGTACTCTGGTGCCCAACGGAACCCCAGAAAAGTGACCATGTCCCTCAGCATCTCCGGATAACCGGCAGTGCTCTCGCAACGAGTCATACGAACCACCTGCGGGTAGAACCTGAGATCCATCTGCAGATGATCGGGGAAGCTTTGATTAGACGCCGGTAGAAAAACTGAAGTGGCAAGCAACAAGAAGGTTCCAACGGACAAAAAGGATCTTGAGAAGAACAGGATATCGAAGCAACATTTGGGAAACATGATACCAAACACTCCTAAGGTACTACGGAAAAACCCATCCGGGCTTCTAAAGGATCAATATCTACTGCTTAAGGAATAGAGGATCTGCTTCTGGGGCTTATGTGCCTCCGTTCTCAATCGTGAGTAGGCAACATGATAAATCATGTCACAACCACCTCCATTCCTATGGTCTAGTAGATATAACCATCCTAAAGAAACCAGGATACGTGAAATCCTAACTTGAAAGTTTAGATGAGAAGAGAAAACAACGTTGCACTTCCTTACCAGAAAAGGGAGGGTGGGTGGGGAAAGAAATAAAAGAACAGAATTCCTACTCTCACGTTTCATTTTTCCTATATAGCTACAAAATAGTTTCTAGACTCAACTGCGACCAGTAAAAGGGATCCTACAGGCAGACAGGCTCTGATACCATTTGTCGCACCCGGACTTCTAAAGGATACTCACAGCCCGCTAAACAGTAGATAGTTGGATTACGAGCCTACCTCCACCCGCATCTCTTACGAGTAGGCCAACACGTATACGTGTGACAACCAACCTCTACTATTCATCGTCTGCGTAAACCATCCCATAGAAATCCGACTACTTCCATTGACATACTTCATAACATACACACATGGTACGTCAACGGCATTTGAACAAGTGATATCACAACAAATCTCTAAGACACAAAGAAATAGAAATAAGTGGCAAATAGCTCTCACTAGAGCAGAGATAGCAAATACAGTCATGCAGAGGACACATGTCCCAACAAGTCATCATTACATCACAGCGGAAGCATCCAAAGTGTCTGAGTACAGACAAGATCCAAATAGGCCTAAGAGGCCGGAAACGAAAGAACGGAGCCCATCCACGAAGTCTCGGATCCTGCCCGGGTCCGCTATCTACTCGTCAGCAGCCTCGTCATACTCCACGTAGTAGCCACCATGGGGATCCTCGGAAACGTAGTCTGCAGAACACGCAGCCCCAAAGGGGTCAGTACAGACGAGTACTGGCAAGCAAGACGCACAAGATACCAAAGTGTACCCGACAACACCAAGTACAGATGCTTTGGGTTCAACGGAAGATAGGTGATACAAAGGTGCGGCAGCGGGCTGCCCTAACCAACTACAGAGACACGCTACAACATCCGGCTAAAAGAAAGGGATAAGATAGCGCATCGGAACCAACTACCGCTAACCTCAAACAAACCCATCCTGGATCTCGCCCCTTATCCAAAGAAGCCATCCGAGGATAACCCACACAGTTGAATTAATGAAGGTTCAAGTTATTGTGTCAATACGCCTATTACTAGTCGAATTATTATTAATTAAGTGTAAGTTGTCTAATCCTTGTTAGCCAGCCCTATCACCAAGTCATCCATAACCGCGGACAACACGGCTTCTCGAGAAGATTTAACCCTGCAGGGATGCACCAATTTGGCCGTACACGTAAGAATAACCCGCCAGACGGGGGATCAACCCACCAAGCGAGGTACTCAACACAACCCAACTCTTCTTCGCATCAAGCCCAAAGAACCCCGTGCAGTTGAGCGCACGGCTAATCAAGCCCCACGAAGAAAAGGGGACCCTCATAGCACTCTAAGAACGTGTCTCCCTAAATGCCGACCACAAAAGTTACCACCCTGGCGCCAAGGGTTCGCACCTGCATATGCATGCGGCAAATGGAAAACCCGAACTAATTGAGGCGATTTGGACGAGATGCGAATCGAATCAAAGTTGAGGGGGGCGCCCATACACGCTTCCCACATGCGGTTAGCGCGCTCATCATGGATCTAGAGGACAAGAACTTTTCCTGAGTTCGACACTAGCAGGCCTCAAAACCATACACGGCCTCCTGCCGGTGCCTTATCATCAAATTAGCATTACCCCAAACATTAACAGGTTGTTGTTTAAACATCGAGCCCCCAGAACATGGTAAAAGAAATAACGGACATCAGACTCGAGCATAAACAACCCTAAGCATGCTAATAAGACACAGGCAACAAGCAACAGGGTTATAGGTGTGGAGGATGGCTATATCAGGGTTACAGGATAACATGTGACAGGATCGGACCAAGCAACGAATCTTACGGCTAGCAGACTAGACAACGGAGAGTATCGGTATCCAGTGTGGAAAGGATACAATGGTTCAGGTGAGTGAATACTTACCTGCAAACTCAGTAGCCTGGTACTGGGATAACTCCTCTGAAGTAGTGTCGTAAACCTCGTCTGTCTCAACGTCGTCGTCTATTCGAGGAGAAGCAAAAAAACAACGCAGAGAGACACACAATCAATAACATGGCATGATGCACAAACATGGGATGATGCATGGCAATTTAATTGGTGCATCAAATATAAGCTAGTTGACATGGTAACATAACTAAATGGGTCCATATGCAATTTGGGTTGCATATAGAAAGGCCCCAGAATTAAAGTTGAATTAAGTGATCTACAAATAACCATCATGTGAAAGTTGATTAGAATGATGCATGGATGATGAAAACAATAAGAAAACAACAATAGCTTCACTTTGAAATGTTGTTTACCAAGTTTGGAATTTTATTTATTAAGTTATGAAATTTGGCTTCTTAAATGAGTTACACAAACATTTATTGTTTTCACCCATTTTAATTGTTCAAAATAGATAACAAAATCCATATTTGGAAAGAACACAAAAATTTAGGTGGAACACATATTTCCTTTGTTGACAATGGATTTAAAATGAATTAATTATGAATTAAACAAGTTTAAACAAGATTTAAATGAATTTAATTCAAGTATAAAATTATTTGAATTTTTATTTGTTCAAACCATTAAATAAAATTCATATTTGAAAAGATTATACTTTTCTGGTTTGAAAACATATTTCATTTGTTGAAAAAGGATTTAAAATGAGCAAGTTGTTCATTTGACAATTTTAAATGCATTAAATAAGAAACAATTGTTTTCAGCAATTTAATTTATTTAAAACAGAACACAAAGTTGATATTTGCAAAGTTCATGAGAAATGGAATGGAAAACATATTTGGTTTGTTGAATTTGGAATTTTTATGCCCAAAATATGAATTTTGCAATATTAAATGAATTAAACAAGGATTTAAATATTTCACCAATTCAAAATATTCAAAACAGTAAACAAAGTTTATATTTGGAAAGCTTGTTCAATTTTGCATGGAAAACATATTTTACATGTGCCATTTGAATTAAATTTGAATTAGTTATGAATTTGGCCAAATTTGAAAGAGTTGTTTGAATTTGAATTTTTGAAACCATTTGAAATGTTCAAAACAGTATATAAATGGTTTTAACATGTAGAGAATTAAATTTGGTATGGAAAACATATTTTATTTATTAGATTTGGAATTAATATGCAAAAGTTATTTGAATTTGAAAAACAAGGGCTATTCTGCAATTTTTAAAAATCTCAGATTTATTCCAGGGGCTTAGGTGCGAAAAAGAAATTCCAGATAGGGCCCTGGAACCTTTTCTACGCGGGGCAGAGCAGCCCTGGGTCACTGGCAGTGGGCCAGCGCCCTGCTGGTGCGTGCGTGGCGTGTGGGTGTGTGCGTGTGTGGCATCCACTGCCAATGGCAGGTGGGGCGAGCTGGCGTGCATGGCAAAGCGAGGCAAAAGAGGGTTTTATTCGGGCGGCGGGGGATCGAACCCGCGCCCTCGCGCTGTGAGCCGCTGGATCTTGCCACTGGGCTGGCTCGACGGTGGTGATAGGAGAGGGATGCGTGGGGTTTTGAGGTGGATCTGCTCTGTTAACTGAAACCAAGTTTCAGACTTGCACCGAAACCTGACGGAGGGGCACGGTGGTCGCCGGCGGCGATTGCTGCGCTGCTGCTGCTCGTGGTAGTGTGCATGGGTGTGTACGCGTGCGCAACGGAAAGAGTAAGAGAGAGGGGAAGGAGGTGACGCTCACCGTGGGAAAGAGGAAGGAGGAGGAGGACGACGGCTCGGTGCGGTGGCGGTGACCGGCGACGTCGACGAAGCGGTGGGGCGATCCGAGGCCTCCCAGGCCTCGTCGAGGAAGCGAGGAGGGAGAGGGCACGACCACGGTCCCGTTCCCGTGCCCGTGCGGACTCGACGGCGACCACAACCCCAACCCCAACCTCATTAAGCTCCGGCCATGGCGGCTCGTCAGAAAGTTCAGAAAAATTCAGAGGAAGAAAGGAGGGGATCTGAGAGGGAGGGAGAGGAATGGCGGCGGCAGGGAGGAAGGAGAGGGCTAGGTTTAGGGTTTGGGTGCTCTCGGGGTAGAAATAGGATGAGGAAAAGGAGCAGGTAGAGAGTGGGAGGTGCGGTGGTGCGCTCTGCCTGCGTCAGGTGATGCTGGCCGTACGGAGGAGGGAGAAGGGGGCCGCGGGCCGTGTGCTGCGCGCGCACGCTTGGCTGGGGTGGAAGGTGGGCTGGGCTGACCCAGCTGGCTGGCCTGGTCTGCCTCCCCCAGCCCGTTTTTTTATTTTTTTCTCTCTGTTTCTTTTTTTTGCAGAAAAGAAAAGAAGGGGTTTTTGGTTTGAAAAATTTTTGGGGATAATTTTTTATAAGTTATTTATTACAAAAGCCCAGTCGTGCAACTTTTTGTTTTCCAAAATTTTAAATTCTATTGCTGTTTGAAATTCAAATGGATTTGAGTGAAATTTGCAATAATTGAATTATTGAAAAATTAAGCAAGTTAATAGTTTGGAAATTCTAGTTTATTGGAAACAAATAAATGGTTTGATTTGAATGTTTCATTTGAAAATTGTAACAGACCAAGTGTGAAACAAAGGTTTGAAATTTGATTTGAAATTCAAATTTGAAACACATACCACATGCAATGCTTATGATGACATGATGCAAAACATAAATTAAACAAGGAGCAAGCATTCTAAGGGTGTTTTTCATACTTGGGATGTTACATGAATCCAGTTGACTTGTGGCGTACTGTATTGTCTATTTACCATTCGTTGACACTAGCATACACCTCTCCTAAAATATAGATATTCCTCCACAAATGTCAAACATTTAATACCTTTGTTTAATAAAATAAAAAGCTCTAGCACATGAGTGATCCATGCTTCCCTCTGTGAAGGGCCTTTCTTTTACTTTTATGTTGAGTCTCCATCTTCTAACTTATGCATAGTTGAGAGAGCATTTTTGCCATTCTGAGTTTTATGTGCATTTGTCCCATAAACATCAATAATTACTTCATGATGTGCTATTATTTGTTCTTAAATTATTTTTTAGTCTTCCTCTTGAACTTTGAAAGTGTCCTGGCATTTATGTTTTGTCCCACACTTAAGGACTACCGAAATACCACTTTGCCATGCTTTCTTTATACCTGAAACAAACTTTTACCTTTCTTTGCATTATTATTCATGATCCTTTATTGAGTTACTCTTCGTGATGCAAAGTAATTGTTATGCCTTATTATTAAAGTTTTATTTTTCATACCTGTGTTTAAATTTTTATGATCTCAGCGTGCATATGCGTTTACATAAGATTGATCAAGTTTATGTTAGTAGCATGTCACCTCAGAAATTATTGTTTTATCGTTTACCTACTCGAGGACGAGTAGGAACTAAGCTTGGGGATGCTTGATACGTCATAAACGTATCCCTAATTTCCGATGCTCCATGATCATATTATGCCAATTGCTACATGTTTTCTCCCTTATTTATAGCATTTTCATACGTTTTCCGGGACTAACCTATTAACAAGATGCCTAGAGCCAGTTCCGTGTTTTCTGCTGTTTTTTAGTTTCAGAGAAGTTGTTCTGGAAATATTCTCAGATTGGAAAATTCGAAGTCCGGAAGTCCTATTTTCCCTGTAAGCATCTAGAAGACCGAAGAGGAGTCGAAGAGGGGCAGCAGGGGGGCCACACCATGGGCTGGCACGGGTCCCCTGGCCGCGCCAGCTATGGGTGTGGGGCCCCTGGAGCTCCACCGCCTTTGCCCTTTCTCCTATTTAAGCCCGCCGGATGGAAAACCCTAAACACCTGATCAAAATCCCCGAAAAAGTTCCACAGCCGCCGTCACCGTCAACCCTAGATCAGGAGGGTTCTGGAGCTGTTTTCCGGCACCCTGCCGGAGAGGAAATCATCACCGGAGGCTTCTACATCACCATTCCTGCCTCCGCAGTGATGCGTGAGTAGTTCATCCCTAGACTACGGGTGCATAGCAGTAGCTAGATGGTTGTCTCCTCCTCATATGCCTCCATGTTTAGATCTCGTAAGCTGCCTATCATGATCGAGATTGATCTTATGTAATTCTTTATGCTGTGTTTGCTGGGATCCAATAAATATTGAACTTATGCCAAGTTGATTATAGTCTTTATTCCATATGTTATTTGTGATCTTGCATGCTTTCCGTTGCTAGTGGTTTCTCTGGCCAAGTAGTTGCTAGCGACTCGAACAGGGAGTATTTATGCTTGATAGTGGGTTCATGCCTCCTTGTTGCCTTGCTCGAGTGACAGAAACGTGAAGGGGGATGTGATGTTGCCATTAGGGAGAAAACAACGGTGAGAGTACCCGCGTGTATAACCATTGCTTACATTACACACTTTGTTTAATTCAATTATGTGTTGCTTGCAACTTAATACCTAAGGGGGTTCAGATGATAGCCTGAGGGTGAATTATTAGTCATAGATGCAGATGGATGTCGGTCTATGTATCTTGTTGTAATGCCCGCACTAAATATCATAGTAATCATCATGTTATAATGTGCACTATGGTGAAACCTTTATTCGTCAATTGCTCAGATGTAATTTGTTCACCCAGCATGTTATCTTTATGGAGAGACACCACTAGTGAACCTATGAACCCCGATCCATTTTCCACACTGTTAAACAAACCACAACAATTTCCTGCTCTCTTTACTTTCTGCAAGCATTCAACTGTTTTCCACACTATATGTCTAATCTTTGTTTTCAGCAAGACCGATGAGATTGACAACCTCACTGTACCGTTGGGGAAAAGTATTTTGGTTGTGTTGTGTGAAGGTTCCACGTTGTTGTTGACACCGGTGAAGCGCCATCACCACCGCTAGTGGCATCAACCTTCCGAAGATCCTCTTTCTCCTACTGGATTGATAACCCTGGTTCTTAACTAAGGGGAAAACTCCTACCGCTGTGCTCATCACACCCTCCTCTTGGGGTATCCCAACAACACATAGCAGTCTCCATGTAATATTTCCATTCACGAAAAGAGAAAAAACATCAATTTTAGGTGGATCTCCCCTAGGGATTATATGAGGATGTGGGACGGGAGGATCGGGAGAATAATGTCCTTTGACGGAGTGAAATTCTCCCTCTCCTTCCGTACCCTTCTCGGAGGAGTTTTCGGCGGAAGCATTTTTAGATGGATCACCATCTACCCCTTTCTTGGCGCCATCCGGAGATTCTTCCGGAGGAGATGAGCCGCTGACCTCTGGTCCTTTGGCTTTCAAGAGTTGCATCAAGACTTGACGCAACTCATCGAATTTGGTGTCTATGGTTGAGGTCAATGAAATTTTCAACTCATTGAGATCATTCATAGATACCGGCGCCACGAAACCTTCGATATCCGTCTCATGAACCATACTTAAACTCTTAGGCGGTTAAGCCCGATAGAAGAGCCGAGGCTATGATACCAATTGAAAGTATAGTATGGGCACCTAGAGGGGGTGAATAGGTGCTATGACCAATTTTAATTTTCCTTATAGTTTAGGCTTGACACAAAGGTAAATTATCTAGATAGTGCAACTAAGGTGGATTTACCTATATTACAACACTAGCAATTAATGCAACTAGTACAACAATAAATGCAACAATTACAACAATAAATGCAACACAAGTGAATAAAGGATAAGGGAACGAGATAACCGATAGGAAGCACGCGGAGACACGATGTATTCCTGAGTTCCTCCTTGTAAAGGGAGTACATCTCGTTGGAGGGGTGTGAGCTCGCCACGAAGGCCTACTCAACGCCACAAAGGCCTCACCCTATTCTCCGATGAACCCCACACTTGTTCACCTTCCACTATTGATCCCCTTTGAGGCGGAAATCGAGTCCTCTACAAACAAGTTTGGGGTACACATCCACAACCAAATTGGGGGATCCCAGCAATCACAAATCACCAAGAGTAGAAAGAAGCCTAGGTTCTCCACAAGAGGAAACCCTAGGCAAAGATCCCTCAAGCAAATGAGAGGGGAAATGAAATTCGGTTGGTGAAGACGTAGATCGGGGCCTTCTCCTTCAATCCTCCAAAGATCAAGGCTTTTGGGTGGAGGGATTGGGAGATCTAGCAAGGTGGGTGAGCTCTAGCAATGGTGAGATCTATTCTGGACGAGCTAACTTGAGGTAGGTGGAGGGGAGGGGGTATTTATACCCCTCATAAAGTATGGAGGGAGATATTTTCTGCCAAACTCACACCGGATACTCCGGTGTAAAGGCCGGAGACTCCGGTCTGAAGTTTTTCGCAGACCAGAGACTCCGGACAGTCTCCGGTAAGTCTCGGGTGTCGATGCAGCGGGCGACACCACTTTCTCCACCTTCATATTCTTCAGGAAAACATCAGTCCGGAGACTCCGGCCTGGAGGACCGAAGACTCCGGTCTTGTCTTGCCGCCTGAGCCTAGAGATTGTCTGTGGTCGAACGAGAGCAGAAAGTAACAGGCACACCGGAGACTCCAGACAGTCTCCGGCAAGTCTTCGGCCTGGGTACCACGGGCGACACCAGTTGAACTTAGACAGTTTCTTCAGAGGAAAAACCCACACCAGAGACTCTGGTGTATCTCCGGTAAGTCTCCGGTCTGGGTACCGCGGGCGACACCAGAAATCCAGAGAACCAGGCCTGGCGAATTTCTTCACACCGGAGACTCCGGTCTGGGAGACCGGAGACTCCGGCCTGGAATAAATTCCAGCAGAAACAATTCCAGAAATTTTGCATGTTTTTGTAACTCAATACCACCATATCAAATATGTTGTTTAGGCCCTGAAATACATCAACACACTTAAGGATACATGTGTTGTTAACAAACACCAAAATAAGATGATATAAGCGCATTTGCACTTTCATCATGTTTGTTTGCTGTATAATAAAGAGTATTTTTGTTAAAACATATCTTGTATGGTGCTTGTTGGGAAAAGAAACTGTTGCTTGAAGTAGAATTTATAACAGTGCAAGTAGAAGCTTGTATAAACTGTGGCTAGAAATTTTTTCATGCCATGCTAAATGTTATTTTAGTTTTAAAGGCTTGTGGTTATTGAGTAGCATGAATAGCCTCAAATAGCTGAGAGTGTTTAATATGCCAGTGAAAGATTCATGAGTTGTTCTTGTCATAGTAAAGCATAAATTTATGGTATTCTCTTTCGAATGTTTTATTTAGTTGACTTGGCGCATGATCACACCATGTTTATTACTATGAACCAGTCACGAATAGCCTCCATGACCACTTAGTTTTTGAACTTCTGATACCGCTTATGCTTTAATTAATGATGTTTATGTCGCTATGCATGATTATGGCTCTTATGCTCTCTTGATTTGTCGCTCTCAGTCTTTTCCTAGCCTCCACCTGTACTGAGTATGAGCTCTACTCGTGCATCCAACTCCCTAAAACCAAAGTTTTTCCATTGTGTCGACCATACCTACCTACATGTGGTATTTCACTGCCACTCCAAGTAAATTGCTCATGTGCTACCTTTAAAACTTTCAAAATTACTCCTGTTTTGTGTTCTTGTTTTTGCTCATGAGGACGTCAATGGAGAATCTTTATCTCACTTGTTGAATGGTGTCGTGGGAAAGTCATGGCAGACGTTACCGGAGGTAACTTAGGTTGGGGCAAATCGACTCTGGTGTTTGGGAGAGGGTTTAGCTCAGATCGGACACGAGGTTTATCCTGGTTCAGCCTCTCCATTGGAGATAATAGCTTACTTCCAGCTAGGATCTTATTGACTATCAATCTAGAGGCTCGGACTGCAATGTCGCCGAGACTCCAAATCTAGGGTTACAAGTACTTGCTCTCGTATCTCTCGAATAACTCGAATCCTTCCGGTCCCTCTCTATGCCCTAGAAGCCGGTTTATATATAATACCCGGTTTCCTGGCTTTCCTTACAAGATACATCTAGAGTCCTACTCGGGGTCTACACGTAACCCTAAATTACTCTCCATGACCCCCAAGTCTTGGACTCCATGGTTCGCACCGTCTTTCGGGTCTTCTAGAGCCTTCCTTTCCACAAGCCGAGTTACCACTACGACTGCTGGCCCACCAATGACACCCGGCCCATTACCATATTACCAGGTCTCGCGTAAACTTACTCCAGCCGGGTCTTTGTTCCTCTGCATGGGCCTGCCGGGTTATTATCCCCCCAACAAATGGATTTCACACCCTGGACTAGTGGCCTAGATCTTTTCTCCCTTTTGGGGAATAATACAACATTACTAAAAAGTCTGAAGAGGGACTAGCAACATCAAGGCATTGTTAAAATATATTAAGGTTGTTACCAAACACACAAAATAGAATTAGGCGAGACATGCACCTTCAGTAACGGGGTTCCGGAAGAGTTTCGGGGGACTTTCCTGATATGGAAGCAGTCTTGGAGGGGGGAGATTTCATCCTATGGTAAAAACCTAATGTTAGGGATTACCAGGTGGGGCCCATGGTCTCACAAAGTGCACGAGCTTCCGTAGGATTTTTTCTGAATTTATTTGAGAAATAAATGAGTGGAAAAAGGAAAAAAAGAAAAAAGGGTGGGGGGGGGGGGTTGACTCCACTCTGGAGTCCAATCCGAGTTCCCCTAGGAGGGTGGTGCAGCCAAGGGAGGGGAGGGGGGAACCGACCCCCTCCCATGGAGGTGCCCTCCTGGCTCCACCTATATAATCCTCACCCCTCCTCTTTGGAGAACACATCAATTGAGACTTTTGGCCTTCTCTCTTTCATACAATTAGATATCTAATTAGAGGGTATACACAATTAGATCCTCTAATTAGAGGTATAATTAGAGAACCTCTAATTAGAAACCTCTCTAATTGAATTAAAGTCATTTCTAATCGGGTTTTTGAGTTATACTCTCCCGGTTAGACCTAGCTCTAATTAGTTTTCTCTCTCATGTGTTGAGAACTTCTAGTTTCATAATAAATCTAATCACAGTTGATTAGAGCTTCCAATTAGCAACGTCGGAAGGCTGTCTTTCTTCGTCGGTGTCGAGTCTTGGACGCCAAAATGATGACGGGTTGACACGAGCGTACACATGCACACCATAAGAGAGATTACACGTGTGATCGTTGAGGAGGGAAGACTTAGCGACATCGTTGCAACTAGACCTATTTGTGAGGATCTACGATTGTTCAAAACTCTTCTACGACCACATCGAATCTGCCGCCTGGTGAGTCGTTATCCCGATTCTCGCATGTATGTGCATGCCTCATTATCTGTATAGCGATCTTGGCGGACTACGTAGGATAATTTTTTTAAAACTCTACAGCGTAGATCAACACTTTTCTCCGTGCGCTGGCCAAAATATAGCGTGCGCCTGGATTTAGCGCGGTTGCTGGAGCACCGAGATTCGCCTAGAGCGCGCTAAAACGGTGATTTTTTCCGTACCGCGCCAATTTACAACCACTGTTGGAGATGCTCTTAGGGAGACCAGGTTTTCGAGTTGATGTGGTTCTGGTGTTTGGGCCGAGGACAAATCCGTGCACCTTGTATATATTTTTGCTTGCTGAGAAAATAATGCGTCATCAATTAGTAACTAACGGATGCTTTAATCCCTCATCCGTTTCCTGGATCATGGAACCGAACCGACTCGACGTGGGTTTACTCCTACGTTTTACCGGACCTGCGGTCTATAGTTCGGCAAACATCTACCCTAGCTTACGGCAAAACATATAATTTCGCCGTTATGGAGTATTGTACCGTCACACAAGTCTTCTCCACCCTTCGTTTTGGCATGCACTGCAAGAAGCGATGACAGACCTCTCGAACCCTGCCTTTTGTGATTCTGTACGGGAGAGGGATGATGAGGTTTTTGGAGGAGTGCAATCGCACGACTATTGTTAGCGGCTACTTTCCCAATGACAACTTCTTACCCGAACTCGACAACATCATCATCGATGATATGGGCGATAACGTGGAAGCCAACTCCAGCGGTTCCGCTTCCCCTGCATTGTACCCTCTATTGTTCGAGGTCTTACTACATGTTGTAGATTTGATCTCTATGTCTATTGAATTAGTAGATCATATAGCTAGTTTGATGTTCGTATTTTCAGTCATGGATTATTTACCGTAAATTACTAAATTGATTATATTTTCATCAACATGTGCTACAATATAAGACATTTAGCAAGTTAGTTTAGTTTGCTAAAAAGGGCGTATATTGTGGAGGAGAGGAAGTAGTGTCTTGCATGTGTGTTTAAGAAATCTCTACTACTTAAAAGATGCTTTTGGTTCCGTTTTCTCCCAACCAGCGATACGTCGTCCCTTCTTCGTCCAACTCCTGCCGTTTTGACGCACCTCCTCCCCTCCCCTGATTAGCGCAGATTTCTCTGCCGTAAAGTATGCAATTAATTACATGCCAAATAATTACAATCAATTACCACAAACGAGGCTATGTTCCATGGTCAACAGGATCCGTTCCTTCCTGAGCGAGTCCGAGGCCTACGTCGCCACCATAACTGCCCCAAGCGCGCCGCTGCCTCGCGTCTCCCCAGTATCCTGAGCCGCCAAACCTCTCTCTACTACGTCCTCTCCCGACACACACACCGTGCTCCAGACGCTGGGAACCACCGAGCTTGTCGGGGATAAGCACCGTGAAGCCGTCTCCTGCGCAGTCTTCCTCCCCAACGCACTCGCCGCAATATCACCAACGCCAGGAGCCATCGTGGTCCGCCAGTCTTCGCTCGTCGGCACCGCCTTTCTCGAGGACGTGCAGTTGGCGCCACCACTGGCTGGCCAGGTGCGCGTCAAGATCTTCTCCACCGATCTGCCACACCAACTACTATACCTCAAGCGGAAAGGCTTCTGCGCTCCCCCGACTATCCTCCCAAGGACTTGTCAGTTACAATAGTACTGGTAGTGACTCCTAAGCACTTATCCGGATCTGATAGTTAGTTGCTGCACCTAATCAAATTGGATTTTATTAAGTTCTTCTTTTTAAAATTTTTATAAGTGTTCAGGATGTGGCTCAATAATTGTGGATTACTTTGCTAGGCTTCCCTATATGAGTTGTTCATGTTCCGTACTTCCTTTTTTGAGCTGTGTTCTGTATTTTCCATCGGAGTGTGAATGGCTGTACAGTGACATGAGCTGGTGGGTTGAGAAAATTGTTTGTAGAAACTTGCTAGCCTACTGGATGCTCTCGACATATACTAGACTTTGTGGTCATGGTCCTGAACGAATTTGGTTTACCATGCTAGGTAAGCTTATGAAATCCTGTGATTTCATATGTTGGTATTAAGTTTACTTCAGATACTCCGACTCGGAGCCGCAAAAAGTGTTACGCCATCGGAAACGCCGCCAGGAGCGTTGCAGTTTTCCCTGGAATTTTAGAGATTTGGGGGAAGCAGTTGGAGCAATGGAAGCATTGGTGTGTGAGGGCGACGAAGATGGACTCATATCGATAATCGAGGATAGGTATTCTAGCTCTGTATTTTGTTCTGAATATGTCTGGTAAACAATATTTGTTCCGGTTTATGCATGTTGAAGAAACCACTGAAAATATGTGTGTAGCATCGTAGCAGCTAGCTTTGAGGCAAAGGCTGGATCCTTTACAAAAACCGCAGGTCAATCCTCACTCAACATTGTATATTTACACATAAAATTTTATACAGCTTTCTAATTCGTTCGATGGTCAGTACTAAAGGTATCTATATGGACGAGATGTGATCAATTGATCAGATTATCAACGACCAGTTGTGATTTGGCGGAGAAGTTGCAGGTGCTTATTAGAATTGTACAAGGTGCTCTAGAGGTATATTACTGATAAATAGGATCATGATCTTGCTCATTCTTATTGTGTTTTTGTTTCCTTCATGCCCAATACATGCATAGGGAAAATTTTGTCTGAAAATTTATTGATGGGGGAGCTATTGAATTCTTTTCAGAACGATATACTTCATCATCATAGCATGGGAACTGAGACTTAATAGTCATTGGTGCAGCTCGACGACTTGCATTCTTGAATGCATTAGAGAAACCAAGTTCTATCATAGCTTCAAAGCTGCAATATATTTCTAGATCCAGTAAGCTTTCTACTATTAAACATAATGCTTATCTGTTTTTTGTTCATCAATGTCCAATGCTAATGGTATATGCATTTCGGGTGACTCATTATACAAGAAGAAATACTTAAGAAGGATGATTTGCAACCAGCAGTCAGCGTTTTTAATGATTGGCGTGTGCCAATAAACATGATCAGTCATGTTCTCTGTAATGTTGCCACCTGCCTACATATTACCACGTCTGACCCGTTATACAGAGGAGGTGTGATGTGGATATCCGGAAGCCGCAACCTCTGAGATGACAAGAAGGGAGGCGATGGGGATGAGGAACAGAGTGAGGTGTCCCTACCCCCTTGCTGCCACCGTTTGGAGCTGGTGATGCCTCACGGCCCACACATGCATCCACTACCTCAAATTTAGTGACACACATCTTTTTTTTAGTGATCTTCTGAATGTTGGTTCAGTCTCTGATCGTCGCATCAGTTTATGCCTTTGAATTTATTTTGGGTCTGAATTAATGATTCATGCTTTTCTTTAGTTATTTTTGGGTTGCAGATTGTTAGGTGTATTAAGTTCAAGTATCTAAATCATTTGTATTATTACGTAGGAAATTAGGCTAGCCAAGTGACACCTAATTTTTGGATGCACACAAATATTTGAGCTATGTTCTGTTCTTTTGAGAATATGGCAATGGTACTTCTTAATGAACATAATATAACTTTATTGTCATTGTTATTTACAGAAGTTCCTATCTCTATAATTACTATTTTTTACTTCAATCCCTGGTTTAATATTCATGTGTGGTAATATTTTGTACAAGGTTTATATCAGCAAATACACCTACATAATGGTGCTTTCCTATATTTCTGAATTTTGATGTTTATGTTAAATATAGATGATTGAAAATTATGTTTTTTCGGTGTCCTATAAAATAATGTTTTATGTGCATGAGAATACTAAACTTACATGCTTAGCATGATTAGTGTTGAACCACTAGAATATTTATGCCCCGTAGCAAAGCACGGGCAATTTACTAGTCTAAGAGTTAAAATCGATAAACAAAAGATTAAAAACCCAAATAATAAAAGATAGAAAGATGAAATAATAAAAAAAATCCAAATAACCGTGTGCATATTTTTGAGAAATCTGGGAGTTAAAACCGAAAACAGAAGATAAACAAGCTGACATGTACAAGTACAACCACAAATTACCGTGTTACCCCGAACTCTGGCTCATATTAACCGCCACTCACGCTCAGCCGACCCTACCACACGATGGGTACTTCCGTCACGCCGCCTGATACAGGCGACACCGTACCGGAAACAAAATCTTCGGAAAAAAATAGATTAAATCCCCCGAAAATCCGCGATCGCGTCTCTTCTCGCCCCCGCGTTCCCCTCCTCCAATTCCCAATCCCTTCCTTCGCCTATCCGGTTGCTGCTCGTATTCTATTGGATTCGATTCCGATTCGATTCGTGCAAGTCTCCACCCTCGGCGAACGTCCGAATCCCGCTGTAGTGCGCTTTGCCACCACTTCCTCGTAAAAAGCCGATCTCCTGCCGCCGCGCCGCCGGACTCGAGCCCCGGTGAATCCCTGCTGCTTCGTGCAACCGTTTATTTATATGCTTGGATTGTTCTCGGCGGTTCCTGTGGCGAGACGAGGAGTTCTGGTGGATTTGCATCCGGTCTGCTCAAGGTTCAGCCCTGTGGAGGCTGCAGGACTCTGTTGAGGACTCAGGGGAGACCAGGGTTTCGAGTTGGTGCGGTTCTGGTGGACCTTTGGCCGTGGGATTGAGATTTGGAAGCCATCATGCCGAGGAGCACGCGACGCAGGTCCCGCAAGCACAGCCGGGAGGAGCGGGACAGGTCGGACTCCGACGAGGACCCGCGGCCACGGGAGCAGGAGGACAGGAAGGGGTCCGTCAGGGACTCCAAGGGCTCGGGGGAGCACGAGAAGCGGCAGTCCTCGGCATTGGAAAAGATTCCCAATGCAGCCGAGGCATCTGGTTCCTCGGTGGAGGGGCAAAAGAAGAGGAAGAGCAGAGGTGAGCAAGAGAGGGATGAAAGGTGGAGTCTTGGTGGGGAAGATGAAAGGCTTGATTGCCACGACTCGAAGAAGTCGAGGAATTCAGATGGTGATGTCAAGGAGAAGTCTGCAAGGAAGTCGAAGGAATCTGATAGGGCTGATGAGGTTGGCAGGAGGAAGTCAGATAAAGGGACGTCGTTGGAGGAACATAGTGCGGGTGAGCGTCACCGAGTGAAGGAGAGGGAGATGGATCTTGAGGCACAGAAGTCAAAAGAAAGCAAGCAAGTGCTCAAGGAAGACAGTATGGATCAGCAGTATAAGATGGTGAAGGATAGGAGTCATGAAAAGGGGAATGGGGGCAGGCATGATGCCTCGTTGAAAGCTATGCCAAGAAACAAAGAGGTGAAGACACGAGATTTGGACAGCGATCAAGCGAGGAATAAATGTAATGGAACTGATGGTAGGTATTTTTATTTTTCAGCCTGTCCTTCTTACTTAAAGTTGTCGGTAGATTCACGATGAAGTATCACTTGCTATACTGAGCAAAGCATCATATGGATAATGGGGCGTGAAAACCTGTCAGTTGCATTGCATAGTTGTTGTTAATGATATCGGTAACAATAGAAGGATAAACCACTATTGCGTAAGTTACTAAACTAAAAACTGATATATTATCTGACATTATTGAAGGTTTTTTACTTGATTTGCTTCCCTTTGATTTTTTACTTATCGCAGAGACACCTCTTATCATGACATTTGAATTCCTCTTGTCATATCTGCTGCCTGTCTTACGCTTCCTCGACTAGTGTTGTTTTTGACATAGTAGGATTCAGTAGCAGTTTTCTGTAGCTATGAGTTGCAGTATTATAGCCTTTGCCCCAGGGTAGCGTGATTTAACCTTGGTATTTGTTGTTTGCGCTTGCTATTCTACTTGTCTATTTCCATACGGTAATAGTCTTCACTTCAACCCGAAAGTCCCATACTAAATGCAAGCTGAAAAAATGCAGTTTTCATGGTACTATTGGGTTGATAGCGATAGGTTCTTGGGTATTTATACGTAGAAGTGTGTGACCATGCAAGACCACATAGAAGTGTGTTGTGCGCAGGTGCAGATGTGGGTATTCGTTGTGTGCGGCCGTGCGCTAGAGTCAGTGAAGCATCAAACACTGTTTACACTTGATTGGAGAACCATCTACACCCATATTGATAAATAAATCATAAAACTAGAAAATATCTGAAAGATTTGAGAGGGTGGGGTGCTAGGGCCCCTGGACATCAAATCCTTGTTCATTCCCAATTATTGAAACTTCAAATCTATTAACTGTTATATTTGGTGTGTATTATAATTTGGAGATGAACCATTCGTTATGTTGTCAGGATGGGGTCAGTGCGAAATACGCCCTCCGTTACAAAATATAAGATCGCATTATTCACATGTATCTAGACGTATTTTACTGCATAGGTTCACTCATTTTGCTCCATATGTAGACTATATTGAAATATCTAAAACATCTTATATTTTGAAACGGAGGGAGTATTTTATTGGTGACTTTTCCTATGCGGTAGTTGAATATATGTGATTTGAAATAGTTTGTGTTGCCTTATTTGCTATCTATTCAACATTTTCAGAACAAGCTCCCTGACTATTGTATCTTCTCAACAGTTAAGCTTTGTACATCACTTCATTGATCTGTTTGTGTATGTTCTGTCGTAACACCTTCTCATAAGGACAGAGCCTACATCCTGGTTACACGAAACAAGTGGTATTATGGTCATAATCTTATAGAACTGTAAAAATACCACTTCAATAAAAAAGAGAGTATTTGTGTGAGTTGGACTTTGTAACCACTTTTATATCTCTGAAGCATTTATTTTATAATTTCTATTTTTAAATCTCTGAAGCATTTATGTTCTAATTTCTATTGATATCATATTGTTTTCATTTAATTAGCAGATCGTCAACTTGAAGATGAGTTACAAGATGGAGAACAAGAAAAGAATGGGAGGTACAGGAAAACAAGGGATCAGTCTGTTGGGAAAGATGAGTCACAAGGTGACATAAGAGAAAGGAAAGCCATGCCTAGGGATGTTCATACTAAAACTGATGGATGTTACGAGCAACAGCACACAGATGAAAAAATCAAAGATGACATGTCTAGAGGTGTGGACAAACGTAGAGAAGAAAAATATAGGGATGATAGGTCCAAAGTTCAGGATAGGCATAAAAATAACAAATACAAAGATGACAGGCATAAAGAAGAGGAAAGGCATAGAGGTGAAAGGTACAAAGAGGAAAGGTCTAGACACGAAGATAGATATAGGGATGTAAAATACAAAGAGGAAAGATCTAAAGATGAGGGTAGACATAAGGATGAAAGATACAAAGAGAAGCCTAGAGATGAAGAGAAACCTAGGAATGGAAGATCTGATAACAGCTCTAGTAGAGATAAATATCGAGATGATATTTATAGAAATCATAGGAGCCAAGATGGTGGATCATGGGACGCGCGATCCTCAAAGGACAACACTAGAGACAGATCTTCGGAAAAGCACTACAAAGAGGAACTTAATTACTCAGAGAGCAGATACAATAAAGAAAAACTTCATGACAATGAGGATGACGCATCTGCTGCTGATCGTCGGAGCACTAAGTATAGGGATGATAACAAAGGGAAGAAACGGTCTTATGAAGAAAGCGTACATAATGGCGATCTAGAACCCAGGAATGCAAAAGAATATCATGGAAATGGTACTACAAAACACAGGTCTGAGGTAGGCTCTATTCTATCTAGTGAAGACCGTAGACGGGAGTATGAGAAGGTTGATTCTCGGAGGAGGGATGTTGAGAGGAAAAGCCCTTCTAGATCCAGTACGTATCATGTGAAGGAGCAAAGCAGGTAATTTTTCCCACTGTTGACCACATTCTTCTCTGCACAACATTGCACTTAAATGGCAAACAAATCTTGGTATCTATCTTTGTGCCTTTCTATGATACTATTTGTGCATGAAAATTAATGGGGCTACTTTATCTTGTTCGAGTTGCCTTTTTTTATGCAACTGTTTGGAAGAGAGATTACTCGAGTGCAATTTTGGTTTCAGTTTCTCTTTTGACATGCCAGAACTAGTTCTAGTAATTGTGGGCACTTCTCATGTTATTATGGTACTGACCTTCTGAGTTTCTTCTTTATATTAAAAAGATTTTCTGTTGGTCAAACTATAAGTCGATGGAAGTTACAAACTGCATGGGCACGAGTTTGAAATTTTAACAAATTATTGTTTGTTTCAGGCATTACCCAAAGCAAGAAGATTCCTCACCCAGGGAGAATGGTGCTGCTCTTGGAAGACATAGACGAACTTCTGATCTTCAATCAGTTGAGGGTCTCAGTAAAACTGATGCACATAGCAATGAATCCTCTCTTCCCTCAAAAGATGGTAGAAGTTCGAGATCTGATGGCCGACCAATTCATTTTAATGACAGACAACCATCAGTGACTGATCGGCAAGTTCCTATTCGGAGCAATCTGCGGCATAGTCTTGATGTGGTTGATGGCTCAGTGAAGAACAGCAATACTAGACATCATGAGTTATTATTGAATGGTCGAACTACAGAGAACTATCAAAGTGCATCACCAGGACATTTCCATCCGGCACCTGATAGATCTGAGATGGCCGCTCAAAGATCCTTTGATGATGATACTAGGAGCCAGGTTAGGGAACGCCGATCAAGCAGCCGCTCTAGAAGAAGTGGTACTGTTGATACTGCAAGAGGGCATGGTAACACTTGGAATAATCCCTCTTCATGGCCTTCACCAGGACCTAATGGGTTTGGTCCTTTCCAGCATGGGCCTCCAGTCCCTGGTTTTCACCCAGCTATCCACCAATTCCCTCAATCTCAATCTTTATTTGGGATGCGACCACCCATGGATATGAATCATGCTGGGGCTCATTATCCTCTGCATGGACAAAGTTTTTCTCAATTTGGACAACCATTTCCATGGCACAATCCCCCAGAAGAAGCATATCTCTCTCGATTGCCAGGTTGGGATGCAAACAGAAGTGTCTTTCAAGAATATTCAGACAGCTATAGCAGACAAGATTTGGGCAGGAATAAAGATACTGATTTTCAGCAGCAGTCAGAATCAGAGGTGCCACTTCCATCTCATACTTCTGACAAGCCTTCGTTAATTCAGTCCCAAACTCAAAATCAAAGTGAGAGCTCTGAAGTCAAAACAGTTGATGAGAGCAATGCTGAAAAAGCTGATGCACATGCTCCAAAATATAGATCTGAGAGAACTCCTGGACCTTCTAATGTAGAAGTGAATGCTCGGTTTTGCTCTAACTATTTTAAGGGCCTTGACATTTCTACAAGCCTTGCTTCACCAGAGTTGTACAAAAAATGTATTACAATGACGGGGGAGTTGGACCTGGCTGGATCATGTAAATTCAGCATGCATCGGTGCTTTAAGGTACCTGAATTATTTACATGTATAGTTAACTGGTTAAAAATCGTGTCATTTTATTAACATTAATCATATTAACCTTTCTGTTCCCTTGTACAGAATAATAAAAACGAGCAAGGATATCAAGCAGAAGGTTTCAGATACATGATACAATCCGTGTTTTCTGGGAAAACTTCTGTATTTGAGGTACATCTTTGGAAGATCTAACTTTAAGAAGCAATTCATGTTCTGCCAGCGCTCAAATGGCTATGTTTAATATTTGTCATCGGATGGTCACCATGTTATTCAGGCTTCTCAATTAGGGCATTTTTTTCATGTGATAAGCTCCTGAGAAAATAACACAATTTCTGCCTGTCTGGAATAGGCTATATGGAATTATTACATCATAACCTTCGTACTATTGCATCTATTGTTAATATAATTTGGCTATTGCCCTCGGCCATAAAGTACCAGCAGTTTTTGAATGCATGTCGAACCTGTGATAATTATCGATGTGGTTTTAACTTTTGCAGAATGCCATGGCGCTTTATAGTTCGAGCAATGTTTCTAGGAAGTCCAAAACTCCCGCATCATCTTCACAACCAGAAAGCGATGGGATGATTAAGGAGGCTTCTGCCGACATGGTGGAGCAAGGCAATGCTACTGGAGCTGTGGATCGGACATTGCCTTGTACTGATATGGTGTTGGCAAAAGATTTCAGAGACGCAGGAGAAGACAAGGTGGGCTCAGATCTTGGAGACAAAGGCCTCAGCATGAACCATAGCGAGGGGCATGCTTCTGACGCAGAGGAGCTGCAAGTTCCAAGTAACGGCGAGGGGCAGCTCCCTCATGATGCCAAAGCCCTGCAACCTAGTTGCAACTTGGTAGGCAGTATTCCCGACGTTCCGAATGAGCAGGTTTCTGGTGTCGTTTCTGATGCTACGCTTCCCTCTGGTTCAAAGTCGTGCGAGGATATCTTGCCAGGTTGTAGGGCTAATTTAAACCGGATACCTTGCTCTCCTGGGAGTACTTAAAGAACAATTTAATTCCATTTATTGCTCCAATTAGTATCCTATTTCCTTTGGCTGGTATCCCCGTGCATTTCTTTTCCTCCTTTCTCATCATGTTTTGTTTCTCTTGGGGAGAGGCATCATTCTCCAGTGTGCCCCCTTGTTCTGCTGCAGTGTGTGTGTGGCGGCTCAAGTGCGATCAATAAAAAGTTATCTTCTTCATTTCATTATTTTCTTCTAGAAATTTAGAACCACGACCACCGATCACTTAGTTTTACCGTTGCTTTTCTTGCGCAATAAAAAGGTAAAATTAGTATTGTAGTAGTTTCTTTGGGTGGAGATGTCTTATTCCAGTGCTCCCTGTAGTTTAAAAAAAATAAAAATCATATTTTAAAGTTTCGAGAAAATGTGAAAAAAAATCTGGATGCTCTCAGTGATGTGCTCTACAAGTGTGCGAATTTTCAATTTGAAATACCAAGTATTTTGGCCTACACAAAAATAACAAATGTACAGATCTATAATATAGTGTTTCAAACCTCCAAATTTTTATGTGATCTTGTCATTTTCCTGTAGCCAATAATATAAATAATTTAGGATCGTGAATTTGTACGTGTGTAGCCTACATCATGAACTATTTCCAGAATTATTTTTTCATTTTTTTAAACTTCTAAATATTTTCTTTTTGAATTTTTGAAAATGGAGGGTGCACTAAGCCCGAGAGCAAAAAATGACTTTCCGTTTCTTTGGCTTTTATAGTGACAAGGTTCCATATAGGTTATGTGGAAAAATGACTGAACCTTGGTCTTGCTGTTTTCGAGCTCGGATCCAATTCATCCGTGTATTTTGCTGGAAGCTGCGTACATACAACTCCTCCAACCTAAGATTCGATTTCCTTAACATCTTTTTTAAATAGGTGATGTAGTGCTACTGAGTGTCGCTCCCTCCTGACAGCTCAAGTGGTAGTGATTATGTCCAATCAGAGCCGTTGTTACGCATGATCATGGGCCAAATGTCAGATCAGTGCTCCACCATTTTACGATCAACGCATGATCATGGATCAAAATGCCAGATCAGTGCGGCACTGTACCAGCTTAATTTCTGTTACGGGCGCAAGGCAGCAAGCCCTCGATGCAAAGCACGGCAACAACACAAAGGCAGCATGTTCGCTAAACGCATACACGGCTACAACACAATCAAATGCAGTGATGGCACAGAACTGAAAGTGGAAGAGAAAATTTGTAATTTGCGTATCCATACTCCACAATTCTACAGAAGATTTGCCTGAAAACACAAAATCATCGCTGCTGCATACTGAATGACTGGTAGTACATGTTAGGATTTCTATCCAGCTTCCACTCTCAAATGCTCGACTTAAACCACACAACTGACGAACCATGAGTCACTGAGAAGGAGGAATGGCATCTTAAGTATACAGCGCGCCCAGCTCGGTCCGGCCGGAGACCCTCGCCGCGGCCTTCACCGGGTCAACGCCGAGCTCCGCCGCCACGCGCCGCATGACCCCGAAGTCGGAGGGCCTCGCGGCCGCCGGCCAAGTCACCACCATGCTCGCGGCCTTTCCCCGGATCTCGCACTCCGCCATCACGGCCGCGCCGAGCCCGTCCATCACGCTGCCCGGAGGCGCCAGCGCCGCGACGCCCTTGGCCGCGCCCACGCCTCCCAGACGACGGGTCGCGCTGGTCTCCAGCTTCCCCTCCACCGGCTCGTCCGCGGCGAGCCTGCCCCTGAACGACCCGCTGCGGACCGCGTCAAGGACCAGGACCTCCTCCGGCTGGAGCCCGGAGATGAGGCTCCTGGCGGCGGCGCGCGCGCGATGGGCGGGGACGGCGCCGTGGACGGCGGCGAGGAGGGCGCCGGAGGACGGGTGGAGGTAGACGCGGA
This sequence comes from Alopecurus myosuroides, assembly GCA_028641055.1. Lineage (NCBI taxonomy): Eukaryota > Viridiplantae > Streptophyta > Magnoliopsida > Poales > Poaceae > Alopecurus > Alopecurus myosuroides. The sequence goes on from CM054058.1 coordinate 402,025,382, forward strand.
TGGGCGCGTGGGACTGCTGCAGGGGAAGGTCGGGGAGGAGGAGGGAGGCGTAGAGCGGAGGCGGCGGGGAGGGGAGTAGCGCGAGGGAGGTGGGGGAGATGAGGACGATTAGAAGGCGCGCGGCGGGGCTAGGGTTGGGGGAGACGACGAGGATGGGGGTGGGCTGCGCCAGGGGAGCGGCGAAGTTGTCGAGGTCGTCGGGAGAGAAGCGGGACGGTGGCGGTGCGTCGGTGACAACATCGTCGGCCATGGGTGCGATGAGATCGGCGGCGGCCTGGTGGGGTTTGCTGCTTCTTGGAAGGGGCCTGGTGGGTTAAGGGGTTGTTTCTTTCCTGAGCTTCAGGTTTTGTTGTTGTTGAACATGGGGTCCGAGAGGGACCTAGAAGCTTTTATTGATGCTAGGCAAATTACAAGGAGGACCAAAGAAAGGAAAATAAACCATCAAGGTCCTAGAAAATTGCACCGAGGACCCTAGACCTAAACCTAGAAACGCCATCGGGTCCAGCTCTGTCGCCGTCGCATCTGCAAAGCTCGGCATAGCCAAGAACACCACCGCCGGGGACGAGACCACTTGGGGTGGAGCACCGGGAGCTAACTACGCCAAGACTTGAGGGCTTCCTCCATGGCACATCGGCCTGGAGGTATTGTCCGCCTCGCATCGCCGGCCAGATCGAGCTGCAACCGACGAAAGGGGATGGAGAGGTCGCCCATCGACCATAGAGATGTCGTCTAGTACGGAACCGCCATGATTTGCCTCATGGGAGAAGCTTCCAAGCTCCCCTGCTGCAGAGCCACCGTCCAATCGGCGAGTAGCACAATCCCATCTTCTTTCTCGCCTCCATGGCGAGGAGCAGAGGACGAGGCTGAGCACCCACAATGGCCGATAGTCCTGCGATAAACGAGCTTATTAAGGGGGGTTACAGCCGCTGCCGCTCCTTCCTCTGACTCCAACCTCCGGAGTGCCCTAGCAAGGAGCGACCACCACAGAAGCATCAGGGTGCAGCTCGAGTACATCCCTCGATGAACCCCCGACGGCATCTCGCCAAACTCCACAAAGGAAACACCTAGAGAGGAACAAAACCTACAATTACTATAGACAGAGGTGCACCGAACTCTTCCCCCATCCCAACTCCGGTCGGCCACGCCGCTGGAGCTAGTCCAGGATCGAGTCGGGCGGTGGCGACGAAAGTCGACTCTCAAACCTTATCCTAGGGAGAGAAGGAGAGAGCGGCTGATCACTCTTGAGCTTCACGTAAACTGTTGCAATTCGCTGAGTTGCGGGCTGATACGTCATAAACTTATCAATAATTTCTGATGTTCCATATTCTTTTCATGTTATTTGCTACATGTTTTCTATACACTTTATGTCATTTTTATCGATTTTCTGGGACTAACCTATTGACAAGATGTCATAGAGCCAGTTCCCTATTTTCTGCTGTTTTTAGTTTCAGAAAAGTCATTATGTAAATATTCTCGGAATTGGAAAATTTGAAGCCCAAAAGTCATAGAATTCCAGAAGGTTCAACGGAGTCCCGAAGAGGGGCCACACCATAGGGCGGCGCCCCCCCGGCCGCGCCTGGGGGTGGTGTGGGCCCCTCGGGCGTCCACCGCCATCGCCCTTTGGCCTATTTATTCCCCCCCGATGTGTTAATCCTAAAACTATACCACTTTTCCACGAAAAACACCCAAGGCCACCGTCATCGTCAACCCGAGATTGGGAGGGTTCTGGATTTCTCCCGGCACCCTCCCGGGAGGGGAAATCATCATCGAAGGGCTCTACACCACCATGCACGCCTCCGGAGTGATGCATGAGTAGTTCATCCCTGGACTACGGGTCCATAGCAGTAGCTACATGGTTATTCTCTCCACTTTATGCCTCATGTTTAGATCTCGTGAGCTGCCTCACATGATCGAGATCATCTTATTGTAATAATACATGTTGTGTTTGCTGGGATCCGATAAATGTTGAATTTTATTGTGACACCCCTAGTTTTTGGATTCTTGTACTGTTGTTCAAGAAGACAAAAATTAGGGCCAATTTTTTTTTTATAACAACATGATTGTTTGAACCAACATGTGTATATTATCTTAATAATATGTGCTATACAAGTTTTGTTCATTTTAAAACCAATACCAAATTTTCCTGAAAACACTTTTATAATTTTACCCTGATGTTTTCCCTGATGATTACTTGTGTGAAATTTTATTCCAAGAATTGGATCATTCTTGATTGCATCTTAAAATAAAATTTTAGCTTTGTTGGATCCAAGAAAACAAAATTTCAAAATGATTTATGGAAGTTTTCTTTTAAGTTTTCTGTAGAAACTATTACCTAAAAATATAGCCAAGTACCTGTTTTCCACCTTTGTTTTTACTAGGCTATAATATGTTATTTTATGTTTTATTGAATTTTATTTGTTCCTTGATATATGGAATACAAATCCATAAGCTTGATTTAAATTTTGAAATAAGAAAAATAATCTTTTTCTTTTTGTTTTTGTGGAAGAAAAATAAGGCAGAAAGTTGCATTTTTAGAAAACATAGAAAAACAGAAAGTACACCTTTTTCCATTATGTTTTCATGGGCTTACAATATTTCAAATTTGTTTTCAAAAGATGTTTCTGAAAGTTCAAAACATGTTTAACAAACTCCAACTTGGAAAACAAATTTTGGAATCCATTTACCCTCTGAAAACATTCCAAACATTTTGCTCATTTCTTCTGTTTTCCAACACTTCGAAAAATTGCTAAGTGTTAACTGAATTTTCTGAATTTTTGGAACAATGGTAGATACAGTTTTGGACATATGTTGATGTGGAGTTGTACTCCTAGATTGGCCCGATCTTCACGAATCGACAAGAACGAACGAAGAACGCACGAAGAACGCGATGAACGCACGAGGGGAAATCGAGGGGATAATCGAGGGCAACGCAAGCAAACGCAAGGGTAACTAGTAAGAACCGAAGAACCCCAAATCTTCCGTCAACTAACCCCGAGGGCCGCCTACGGAACGATCGATTCAACTGAGCTCACCTTGATTGAAACCGCTTTACACCCGTAGCCGGTCCACTACGCCAATAGAACCTCAAGATAATCGAGAGGAAGATTGGACAATTCCTTGATAGAAACCCAAAGGGAGAGATCAAGTAATTGGATGAGCCTTGATACGATCCTCGACGAGGTCGGAGGAGTAGCCTTGATACGTTCCTCGGTACACACCGGAGGAGTAGTTCCTCAAAGAGGGATACAAGAGAGCTAAGCTCTAAATGTCTAGATTCAACTCTAACCCTAGATCTGAGAATGGGGGGACTATATATAGTCTAGTGCCCAAGGGGGGTAGGTGGGAGGATAAGATACAAGGGTCAAGGCCCTAAAGTGGCACGCAGGCCGCCCAGGAGCGGAGGCTCCGGTGGTTTCCACCGGAGGCTCTGGTGGATCGAGCGGAGGCTCCGGTGGAGGTCCGGTGGTGGCTCCGTAGTCAACCACCCGAAGGGGTTTTAGGCGGAGGCAGCACCGGAGGCTCCGGTGGCGAGCTGTGGAGCGGAGGCTCCGGTGGGATCTCCGGAGGTTCCGCTGGGGCTCCGGTGCTGGCTCCGGTGGTGGTTCCGCTGTCATCCACCCGAAGGGCTTTTGGGCGGAGGCTGCACCGGAGGCTCCGGTGGCGAGCGTGGAGCGGAGGCTCCGGTGGGAATACCGGAGGTTCCGCCGCCTGGAGCTTCCCGCCTTCGTCTCCTTGCGCTGGTCCTGCCCGTTCGCCTTCCGCGTCTTCTTGGGCACCCGTGGTGGACTTGTACCTGAGCACACAAAGTGTTGCACCATGAGGTAGCGCACCATCCACCAAGTCACCGAAAGTATGGATCGAGAGGAGCGAGTTCACCTTATCCTGGATGGCCCTTGCGCGTGATCTAGTCATCGGTGCACTTGGTGGAGTTGGGTGGGCTACATCATCTCCCCCCCTTGAAAAAGAGTCGACCTCGACTCGGCGTCGTCGTCATCACTTGGGTATCCATGGAAGGGAGAGAGGTCCTTGACATTGAAGGAGTTGTGGACGAGGTACTTGGATTGCGGTAAGTCAAGCTTGTAGGCGTTGTTGTTGATGCGTTTGATGATCTTGAAGGGGCCGTCGCCTCTTGGCTTGAGCTTGGAGTTGCGCTCTTCGGGAAAACGGTCCTTGCGCAAGTGTAGCCACACGAGGTCACCTTCTTGGAAGACCATTGGTTTCTTGTTCTTGTTCATGATAGAGGCTCGGTGCTCGGAATTCTTCTCAAGCGTAGCTCTTGTGGAATCGTGTAGCTTCTTGATGAAGTCGGTGCGCTTGTCGATGTCCATGTTTGCTCGCTCGCGTAGAGGCAAAGGAAGTATGTCGAGGGCGGTGTTGGGGTTGAAGCCGTAGACGATCTCGAAGGGACTCTTCTTGGTAGCTTGATGGCGAGCACGGTTGTAGGCGAACTCGGCGTGTGGGATGCATTCCTCCCAATTCTTCAAGTTGGGCTTGATCAATGCTCGAAGTAGTGAAGAGAGTGTGCGGTTGACGACCTCGGTTTGTCCATCCGTTTGTGGGTGGTAAGCGGTGGAGAAGAGTAGCTTGACGCCGATCTTGGCCATCAACGTCTTCCAAAAGTAGGAGGTGAACTTGACGTCGCGGTCCGAGACAATGGAAGTAGGCACACCATGTAAACGCACAATTTCCCTGAAAAACAAAGTAGCAACATGTGAAGCATCGTCGGTTCGGTTGCAAGGAATGAAATGTGCCATCTTAGAGAAACGATCCACAACTACAAAGATTGAATCCATGTTGGTTTTAGTTCGTGGGAGGCCTAACACAAAGTCCATGCTAATATCACTCCAAGGTGCATGTGGGATAGGTAATGGCATGTAAAGACCATGGGGGTCGGAAGTGGACTTAGCTCGGAGGCATGTAGAACATCTCTTGACGTGTCTCTCAACGTGATGCTTCATCTTGGGCCAATAGTAGTTGGTGGAGAGCATGGCATAGGTCTTGTCGCGTCCAAAGTGTCCCATGAGACCTCCTTCATGTGATTCCTTCAATAACAACAAACGAAGAGAGGACTCGGGAATACACAATTTGTTAGCCTTAAACAAGAAACCTTTATGAAGATAGTAATCATCGAAACCTCGGTTAGGCAAGCATTTCTCAAATATAGGACCAAAGAAAGCATCGGAGGCATATAAGTCTTTGATCTCATCCAAACCAATCACATTGATGTCAAGACGTGTAAGAAGGCATTCTTTCCTAGACAAGGCATCGGCTACCACATTCTCTTTACCTTTCTTGTACTTAATGACATAAGGAAAAGATTCAATGAATTCAACCCACTTAGCATGCCTCTTGTTCAAATTGGTTTGGCTTTTCAAGTATTTCAATGATTCGTGATCGGAATGAATGACAAATTCTTTTGGCCAAAGGTAGTGTTGCCAAACTTCTAACACTCTAACCAAAGCAAAAAGTTCCTTATCATAGATGGGGTAATTGAGTTTAGCACCATCAAGTTTTTCACTATGGTAAGCAACGGGGCGTCCGTTTTGCATGAGAACGCCACCAATTCCTATACCACTAGCATCACATTCAATCTCAAAAGTTTTCTCAAAATCCGGTAAGACAAGCAAAGGAGCTTCGGTTAAGCATTTCTTAAGTGTGTCGAAAGCTTTTTGTTGCGCATTGCCCCAAACAAAAGGTACATTCTTTTTGGTAAGTTCATTCAAAGGGCAAGCAATAGTTGAAAAATCTTTGACAAAGCGGCGATAGAAACCGGCAAGGCCATGAAAGCGCCTTATCTCACCCACGGAGGTAGGGTTAGGCCAATTCCTAATTGCCTCAATCTTCTTGTTATCTACTTCAATACCATTGGAAGAGATCACAAAACCTAAGAAAACAAGCTTGTTGGTGCAAAAATTGCATTTGGAAAGATTGGCGAAAAGTTTTGCGTTGCGAAGAGCCAACAATACTTGTGAAACATGATCAAGGTGATCTTCCAAAGATTTGCTATAAATGAGAATATCGTCGAAGTAAACCACAACAAATTTGCCAATGAAAGGACGTAGAACTTCATTCATGAGACGCATGAAGGTAGATGGGGCATTCGAAAGACCAAAGGGCATAACAAGCCATTCATACAAACCAAGTTTTGTTTTGAAAGCCGTTTTCCATTCATCACCTATACTCATACGAATTTGATGATAACCACTTTTAAGATCAATTTTGGAAAAGATAGTAGCACCACTCAATTCATCAAGCATGTCATCGAGCCTAGGAATAGGATGTCTATATCTAACGGTGATAGCATTGATAGGGCGACAATCCATACACATGCGGGAAGTAGAATCTTGCTTTGGAACAAGGATAACCGGCACGGCACAAGGGCTAAGGGATTCGCGAATAAAACCTTTTTCGAGTAGCTCTTGGATTTGGCGCTCAATCTCCTTAGTCTCCTCGGGGTTGGTGCGGTAAGGAGCGCGGTTTGGAAGGGGCGCGCCCGGAATGAGGTCAATACGGTGCTCGATTCCTCGAAGGGGAGGAAGGCCCGGAGGGAGCTCATCGGGAAAGACGTCTTCAAATTCCTGCAACAAAGGCAACAAAGATGGAGGAAGATTTGTCATGTCGTTAGTTTCAAGTGCTTCCCCTTTGCACAATAGGACAAAGTGAAGTATGGTTGGGTCATCTCTTAGCTCTCGCATCTCTCTTTTGGTGGCAAGTAAGGCAAAGCCTTTGGCATCACTCGGAATTTTTCCACTCATATTTGGCTTGTGGCTCTCACTCACTTTTTGGTGGATCACTCTCTCACCACTCATCTCACGAGATTTGAGCTCTTCTTGTCTACGTGCAAGAGTCTTGGCGTTGTCGGCGATCACTTGGCTAGGAGACATGGGACGAAGAACAAATGTCTTGTTATTCCACTTGAAGCTATAGTGATTGGTACGCCCATCATGGATAGCACTCTTGTCGTATTGCCAAGGTCGACCAAGAAGAAGATGACACACGGTCATAGGAACAACGTCACAATCTACCGTGTCTTCATAGGGACCAATCTTGAAAGTCACGGTGACCATGTGTTGAATCTTGAAGGTGCCGGAGTCACTAAGCCATTGGACATGGTATGGATGAGGATGTTGCTTGTAAGGCAATTTGAGTTTGTCGCAAAGCTCTTTGCTAGCCAAGTTGTGGCAACTTCCACCATCGATGATGACCTTGATTGACTTGCCATCAATACCGGCTCTTGTTTGAAAGAGATTGCACCGTTGATCTTGCTCATCTTGAGGAGAAGAAGTGAGGACTCTTGTGACCACTAGTGATGGATTCTTGTCCTCATCGCAATACACACTTTCTTCATCATCGTTGGGGACGTCCAAAGAGTTGAGAGCAACTTGATGCAAGGCATAGTATTCGCCTTCGCTCATAGAATCACGTTCACCGTCTTGGTTGACAATCATGATCATCTTGTTGGAACATTCAAAGGACTTGTGTCCACTACCACCACACTTGAAGCAAGTAATAGTGCTTGACTTGACTTGAGGAGCACTTGAGGATGAGGTGGGAGGCACTTGCTTCTTGAATGGTTGGGAAGACTTGTTGGGAGCACTAGAGGCTCGAGTGTTGCTCTTGGTGGTAGTTGGAGGAGGAACTTGTGTCATTGGAGTTGAGGATGATGGTCTTGAGTTGAAGAAAGCCTTTTGCTTGCTATACTTGAGATCTTCCGCAATTTGGCGTTCCGCCTTGAGAGCTTGGTGGACAAGGGCCACAATGTTGTCATACGGTTGATACTCGACGATCTTCCTTATAGGATAGTTGAGGCCATTGAGGAAGCGGGCCATTGTTTGCTCTTGAGATTCTATCACATGAGCTCGAATCAAAGATGTCTCCATTTCCTTGTAGTACTCATCAACGGACTTCACACCTTGACGAAGTTCTTGGAGCTTCTTGAAGAGGTCACGCTTGTAGTGAGGAGGAACGAATCGAGCATGCATGCATTGCTTCATCTCATTCCAAGTGGCAATGGGAGCAATGCGATTGCGGACTCGTTCGGCTTGTAGACGATCCCACCATAAGAGTGCATAGCCTTCGAATTCCAAAGATGCTAGAGCAACCATCTTCTTGTCGGTGAAGTTGTGAATGCCGAAGATCTTGTCAACCTTGAGAGCCCAAGCAAGATAGTCTTCGGGATCATTCTCACCATTGAACTTGGGGACATTGAAACGAAGAGCACTCATGTTGTTGTCCTCTTGCGGACGATGGGGACGCTCATGTTGGCGCTCATGGGGGTCTTCATCATAAATGGGAGGTGAATCATCATAGGGGTCATCCTCATTGTCTTGGCGGTGGCGATCATGATGGGGAGGATGACGCCGGTGGTCATTAGGTGGTGGTGGTTGGTGGTGACGAAGCCTAGCTTCACGGCGTTCACTATCATCATGGCCATTGTGATGTTGTCGAGGACGCTCTTGTTCTTGGCGAGGGTGTTGCGGAAGCACTTGTTCATCTCGAGGGTGTTGAGGATGATCATGTTCTTGGCGGTCATTGTTGTTGGGACGCGCATGGCGCCTAGGTGGCCTTCGATGTTGACGAGCATCTTCCACGAAATCATTGTGGCCATAGTCTTGAGCGTGGCCTTGTGGAGGTGGAGGATGATGGTGTTGTCGAAGGTCCGGGCGTTGCGGTTGTTGAAGAGGGTCACCACGGCCTTGGCGATGTCGAGGTGGTGGTGATGGCGAGCTATCCTCATACCAATTGCGTCGCGGAGGTTGTTGAGGTTGTGGGGGAGGTGGTGGTGGTTGTTGAGGTTGTCCACCCTCCTCCACGTTGTGGCGATCATGGCGATCGTGGCGATCATGGCGACGAGGTTGGTGAGGATCTTGATTGCGGTGGCTTGAGCGACGAGACCTTGAGGACGATGAAGAATGACGGCGATTGGCAAGATTAGCCAAGTTGATGTTGATGCGCGTCATTTGATCATTCAATCGAGCCTCTTGCTCTTGTAGTCGACGCTCATAGCGTTGCAACCCGTCCTTGACGAGTTCGCGGAGTTGAAAGTGGTCATTGTGGGTGACGAAGTTGGTGTAAGCATTGTCGTTGTAGAATGGATTGCCTTCGTCTTCCGAGCTCGGACTTGTGAATACTCCTTCCCTAGCCATCTCAAAAACACACACAAGGGTGATATTGAAGAAATGGACGCCTCACTTACCCAACGTTACCTTTCTTGGTCGTATTGAGGCTAGTGGACGAGCCTAGGTGTAGGGCGGTATGTCAAGAGCGAATCCAAAAGATCGAAAGAAACCGCAAACGGCAACACACACACTTTATATGGAAGGCAAATAGGTTAGGAAAGTGGCGAGGAAAAATCGACAAAACCGAAGAAAAGTTTGTTGTCAATCGTGGAGAAAATTCAAAGAAAAGTTAGCACAAAAACCAAACCTATAGGATGGAAATATGGTGGAACACACACACGCAAGGGAAAAATGGGGTTAGTGCGACCAATGGACGAGCGAAGAACGAAATGGCCCTAACGTAGACTAATGCTCAATGCCACACTAACTCAAAGAGGACGCTAGCTCAAACCGCAAATTTGAAGAGGCAACAAGATTCGCACCGTGGCAATCGGTCACTCTTTCTCTTTTGCGACGCAATGCTACACGTTCCTACAATGGAAAGCAATTGGCACCGATCCTTTTGCTTCTTTTTCTATTTTCTCTTTTTCTCTTTTTTTTTGATTTTCTCTTTTTGATGGATTCCAAAGTGCCAATGCCTACTCGGTAGCTAATCTCTCACAAGCGCTAACCTCGCACTCTCGATGCCACAAATGCGATGCCAAGCGGTGTAAAAAGAACTAGTCCGATAGGTAAGTAACACAATGGGGTGGGGTGGTGCAAGCGGAAGCAAGTTATACCTCTCTTATTTGATGATCACGGACTTGCGGCCGTGGGGGAGTCGATGTCGTGGCGATCCGTTGATGTGGAAGCGTAGGTGATGTCGTGGGCGTCGCGTAGCACTTTGTTGCACTCAATTCGGATAAAAAACGACAAAGAAAAACAAGTTTCAAAATCTGTCGGAGAATCGAAGAGCTGAAATTTTCTGAGTTTTTGGCTCAAATTCGAAATTCCCACAAAATCAAGAAATTTTTTGGACGAAATTGGAAAAATTGGCTGAATAGAAAGGTGTGGAATGGTGTTTGGCAACAGATCTATGAAGAAAAACCACGAAAAACTCAACGAATCAACAGATCGGTCGAAATCCCTTTGAGGCTATTTTTGTGAAATTTTCGAATTTATGGTGGATAAAAGAAAAATTGGTGGTAGGGGAGGGGATGGGGTGTCGGATTCGTGTCAATCTAGCTCTGGATACCAGATGATGTGGAGTTGTACTCCTAGATTGGCCCGATCTTCACGAATCGACAAGAACGAACGAAGAACGCACGAAGAACACGATGAACGCACGAGGAGGAAACGAGGGGGAAATCGAGGGCAACGCAAGCAAACGCAAGGGTAACTAGTAAGAACCGAAGAACCCCAAATCTTCCGTCAACTAACCCCGAGGGCCGCCTACGGAACGATCGATTCAACTGAGCTCACCTTGATTGAAACCGCTTTACACCCGTAGCCGGTCCACTACGCCAATAGAACCTCAAGATAATCGAGAGGAAGATTGGACAATTCCTTGATAGAAACCCAAAGGGAGAGATCAAGTAATTGGATGAGCCTTGATACGATCCTCGACGAGGTCGGAGGAGTAGCCTTGATACGTTCCTCGGTACACACCGGAGGAGTAGTTCCTCAAAGAGGGATACAAGAGAGCTAAGCTCTAAATGTCTAGATTCAACTCTAACCCTAGATCTGAGAATGGGGGGACTATATATAGTCTAGTGCCAAAGGGGGGTAGGTGGGGGGATAAGATACAAGGGTCAAGGCCCTAAAGTGGCACGCAGGCCGCGCAGGAGCGGAGGCTCCGGTGGTTTCCACCGGAGGTTCCGGTGGATCGAGCGGAGGCTCCGGTGGAGGTCCGGTGGTGGCTCCGTAGTCAACCACCCGAAGGGGTTTTAGGCGGAGGCAGCACCGGAGGCTCCGGTGGCGAACTGTGGAGCGGAGGCTCCGGTGGGATCCCCGGAGGTTCCGCTGGGGCTCCGGTGCTTGCTCCGGTGGTGGTTCCGCTGTCATCCACCCGAAGGGCTTTTGGGCGGAGGCTGCACCGGAGGCTCCGGTGGCGAGCGTGGAGCGGAGGCTCCGGTGGGAACACCGGAGGTTCCGCCGCCTGGAGCTTCCCGCCTTCGTCTCCTTGCGCCGGTCCTGCCCGTTCGCCTTCCGCGTCTTCTTGGGCACCCGTGGTGGACTTGTACCTGAGCACACAAAGTGTTGCACCATGAGGTAGCGCACCATCCACCAAGTCACCGAAAGTATGGATCGAGAGGAGCGAGTTCACCTTATCCTGGATGGCCCTTGCGCGTGATCTAGTCATCGGTGCACTTGGTGGAGTTGGGTGGGCTACATCATATGTTTTCATTGCCTTTTCTTGCAAGTTTGAAAGTGAGACATTGTCTTGAGTGTTGCCCATAGTTTGTTTTCGACCTAGGATCCTTTTCTTTGCTTCTAGAAGACTTGGGGAGAAAGATAGTAAGTGAGAAAGAAGAGGGGACACGGCTGATGTGGAAAGGTATGAGCACCCATGCCTTGACCCTAGAGGCCACCCCTTTCCTTTTCCCTCACTCCAAAGGACTCCTAGGGCTTGCCCCTTGACTCACCTTGCCCCTTGGCATCATGCCATGGCCATGCCTGCCTTGGACACCCCCTGGACACCCCCATGCCGATCACACACATCAACCCGAGCGCACCTCCTTGACATTGACTCACCCCGTGGCTATAAGCCCCCAAAACCGTGTCCCTTTCACCACTAGTTCCCTCACCATCCCCACTCACTCCCCAAGCCAAAGGAACCAGACCCTTGGCCTCTGTGAGCTCCACGAGCTCGAGATCCACCGCCGGCCACCAAGCTCGATCCCGAGGTGGTGCACCCTCCATGAACCCTCCCACCTCTCGTTTTTGCCTCCCTTGGACTCCCCGTACCCCCCACGAGCCTTCCTGACCCGCTCCCTTGCTCTCTTGCTTGCAGGAGCGCCGCTGTCCCCGAGATCGCCGCCGCAGATGTGCTGTCCCGCACCACCGCCTGTAGCCCCCACCGACCCCCAACTCCGCACCCCTCCACTCCCATAGGACCCTGCACCTCCCCCGAGCCCGCGCTTCCCCTCGCCATAGCCCCACGGTGACACACGGCCCGCCGTTTTTCCTCCGCCGTTCGGATGAGAGAGAGAGGAGAGGAGAGGAGGAAGAAGACGCCGGGGGCGTTGATCTGGAGATCAACGACCCCCGTTAAACCAACCGTTTCCCGCCCGCGCCTGTGTGCGCGCGCGCCGCGCTGGGCCGCTTCGCTGCCTGGCTGGGCCGCGCCCGTAGAACCCCACCCTGCCCCTCTTTGTGTTTTTTCTTCTTAATAAACCAACTGAATATAACATTCCAATTTGGCTATGTTAAAAATAGTTTTCGTGCAAAATAAAATCAACCAAAATTTATGGCAATAGATATATATTTTCTTAACCATGTCCAATTTGTGGATCTAAGTTTTTACTTTTATTTTTGTCATAAAAATAAAGATGCCGCAGAGTGTCTGTTTCACCTTTTTGTGCATAACGTTTTGTGTGTGTAACCAAAACTTTCAAACCAATTTTTGTTGTTGAGTAGCTTATGAATAGATCTATCAATAGGGCTTGACCTCACATCAAGGTGAGTTACCAAATGTAAATGCCATCCATTTTGGTAAAACGCCGGTATGCTTTTCTAGGATTTTTAGAAGGAGTTTAAAAACGATTATTAATTTAAATCCAATTGGATGAGTTTGTATATGTTTAAATCTATCAAATACTAGCTTGTATGAATTTTTGGACCCCTAGATTATTTTTGGCATGCATTTCTAGAAACAACAGATTTTCTGTTTTCTTTATTACTTATATATTTGCTTGTGAATAAATGTTTGATTGTTTGAGAATTGTTTCCTAGCATGTATAGATGTCTTACCACTTGTTATTAGGTTTTTTTCTTGCAATACAACTAACTTAGAAAGTGTGTGCATGTTTGGAAACAAAATAGAAATAGAGATAGCCTTGTGTTGTTTTCTAGTAATTATTTTGACTAGATGGTGTGAGAAAATCTTGTATTTTTGTTACCTAGGTTTTTGTTGTGGTTATGGTGATTCCAGTACCATTTTGATACTTATAATAGGATGGTAGCATATATGTTATCTTGCACCTTATTTCATAGTAAAGCATGTGTAACATTTGTTGGTTGTTTTCACTAGTATTGTTTTCACTAGTATAGTAGTTGTGTGATTATTACTTTGTTAGATTAATGTTGTCAAGTGTGACCAGAGGCCTTGTTACCTCTAAATGACTTGGTATTAGTGGGCCCATAACCCACTGGTCCCATTTCGTTTTTGTTAGGGATGCAAATCTCCTACCATACACTTGTGTGATAGTAACATGTACTACTTTATGTTTGTCTATTATTTTCCACCAAGGAAAGTAGATGTTATTTCACTTGTGTAAGTGAAGTGTTTAGTATTTATTTGTGACTCCTAGTATGTTTAGTTGTGGTGCATTTGTTAACCTAATGTTCCCTTAGTAATATCATGTTAAGAAGTGTTTTCACTATTGTTTTGTTTGAATTGAATATGTTTGCAAATAGGATTATTATCCTAGTTTTTGGTAAATTGTGTGGATCTAAATTCCATTGACTGTTTGGATTTTTGAAAGTGTTTAGTTGATCTTGTATTGAGTGCATAGCTACTAGTTTCATAGCTTGTCACTTTGATTATTTGTATTTGATTGATTAGAAAAGCGTGATTTATTAGAATTGGATGATTCTTGCTTAGTAGTTGTTTTCATGGATTTTTTTAGTGTATTTGCTTACTAGAATGTGTAAAGTGTATGTGCTGTTAGTAGGTAGTTATACTCATGTTTTACTTTGTTTAGTATCATGCATCCTTGTAGCATTGTTTGCTTCTCTAGTGATGAGTTAGTGTCACCACTAGATATTGTGAGTTGCTCTGATATTGTTGCCTTTATATTTTGTAAGTGTATGATTATCCTAGCATGTTTAGGATGTTTTCACTTGTGTTATTATTCCATGAATTCTTGAGTTGCTAGTGGCTATAGGTTGTGCAATACGTTATTTCTTATAGCATGCATGTGTAGCAATCTTTCATATCAGTATGCTAGTAGTGAACTCTTGTTATTATGTTATTTACTAGGTGTATTATCTCTTGTGATGATTGTGTTTTTAGAGTACATATTATGACTTGTTACCATTGGTAGAGCCACTGGTTTGTTTGTTTATTTTCATGATTGATGGATCTCTTGACAACCTTTCTCTTGGGGTTTACCAACGTCTGCCATCAACAAGTTTTCTGGCGCCGTTGCCAGGGAGGAACAAAATTTCTGCAAGGGGAGTCTGTCACCTCCAATCATTTTAATTTGTTATTGTTTTGCTTGTTACTTGCTTTATCATGCTTGCTATCAATGGGTGATTTCTTTGGGTTCATGGAAGAAAAACAAAAATATTATAAGGAACACAGCTTGTCACAAAAAGGGAAACACTTATGGGAACAAATTAATAAATTGCATATCATTGCTAAAAACTTGTGCACTACTTATAATGTTATTTATTGCTTTGATAAATCTTGTTGATGTAGGAGGTATAAACACCTCCCATTCCAATGTGAGTATAATGATAATGTTACCATATCTTCTTATGTTAAGGGAAATTATGACTTTGATGATGCAGAACAAATTGAGGAATTTATTGCTTGGAAGGGTGCATTCAAAATTTCCTATTTGCTTGAAAATATTGATGATGCACCTTATAAATATGAGATTTATGGTATAATTGAATATTTCTTTGATAATTACAAGTATTGTAATTACTACATAATTAAATATCTTAAAAGATGCTCTCCACCAAAGGAAGTAACTGATGCCTTGCAGGAGCCCGTGGAAGAAGAAACTGCCGAATCTGGAAGCTCATTGGATGAAAAAGGGGAGGAGAGTGATGATCAAGAGGATGAAGAATGGAGCTACCCATGTCTACCTTCTAATGACAGTAACTCTTTAACTCATAGTTATGATGATCCTATCGATTCTTTTGAAATATCCCTTCTTTGATGAAGTTGATACTTGCTATACTTGTGACCTTGATACTACTATGAATGAAACTCATGAGAATGCTATTAATATTGTTATTTATGATAATCCATGCTACTTTGATAAATCTTATGATAATCCTCTATTTATTCCAACTATTGATATGCATGATAATGAGAAGGTTTCTTTAGAAAATTTATATGATAATGCTCTAGATGAGATGGTCCTATGTTACATGATGTTATAAATTATAATGCTATTGAAAATATGATTGCTATAATGTGTGCCATACCTTTTATGAGTGATCAATCATCTTGTCTTAATATTTCTAAAAGTGGTGAAAAAGAGAAGATGATGTTAAAGTATAATCCCACTGTTTTTGAGCTTGATATGAACTGTGTGCTTTTAGACCATGAAAAACATTCTTTATGTGATAATTATGTTGTTGAGTTTGTTCATGATGCTACTGAAAATTATTATGATAGAGAAAAATATGGTTTTAGGAATTTTCATGTCACTAAAACACCTCTCTTTTTGTTGGAAGTTTTGAAATTGTTCTTGTTCTATCTTCCCATGATTTCTAGTTTGAGTTTCTTTAATTTATTTCATTACAAGATTCCTATGCATAGGAAGTGGGCTAGACTTAAATTTGTTTGATACTTTCTTCTTGATGCTCTGTTTTGCTTAATTCATATTTCTTATGTGAGATCTTCTTGCTTTTCGTGCCTAGCTAAAATACGTTAAAGAAAATCACTTCTTGCGAGATAACCCATGTTTTAAATTTTTCTTTGTTTTTCTCTGTTTTATTTGAGTCAAGGGGTTGTATAATTATGTATAAACTCCTTTGTATCTTTATTTTCATGTATTAGTCGTTCCAAGTAAAGTTTCTAGCGAAAAGTGGAGTTGGTTTTGGATTTCTGCTGTCCACCATAAAAAATCGTATAATTCACAGAAAGACCGAAATGACCTAAAATGTTTTGTGCTTATTCCACAGATAATTCCAAAACTTTTTTGTTCTTTACTTTTTTTTCTTCGATTTGAGCAACTTAAGTGCCCCGAAAAAAAATTTCATTACAGATTGTTTTGGTTTTGGCAGATTCTGCCATTTTTTTTGCATTTACTCTTTTACGATGTCAAGTGGATTTCTTTGCTTCACAAAAAAACACTGGTTGTAGCTAATGTTTAAAAGTACCAATAGCACTTATTCCCATGCATAACCCATGATTTTTTTATTGTTTCACTAACTCTCTAATGCAAACTACTTTGAGTGTGGTGTGAAGGAAGTTTTCAAGGGTCAAGAGAAGAGGGTGATATAATGTGATCAAGAAGAGTGCAAGGTCAAATCTTGGGGATGCCCACGTGGTTCATCCCAAACAATTGTAAGAAGACTCGAGCTTAAAAGCTTGGGGATTCCCATGTCATCCCCTTCTTCATCAACAAATTTATCAGGTCACTTCTAGTGAAACTATATTTTTATCGGTCGCATCATATGAAATTTACTTGGAGCGTCTGTTTGTTTTTCTTTTGTTTCCTTGCTGCAATAAACACCATTGGAACCTAGCATTCTTGTTTGCGAGAGAGACATTCTCTACTTTTTCATATGAATACTCGTTATGCTCGTATTTTTAGTTTTTCTTCTAGTTATTGCAATCCTTTTAGCTCGTATTTGTTTTCATGCATCTCTTATTCAGAGACGTTAGCTTTAGTAGAGTTATGTGAGTACTCTCTTGCTTACTGTAACATCCCTGATTTTTGGAAAGTCCAAAAATCACTAAAATTTGAAACTTTTTGTTTTCATGTTATGCAAGTCACCAAAAACCAAATGAGATGCAAGAAACAAAAGAAAACAATACATGTTCCAATGTTTTGGAAATGAAAATCCAATATACCTCTATTCCATAAACCCTAAAGTCATTTCAAAATAAATATTTCTTCTTAAACAAACCCTTACACCCAACATGTTTTCAACCCAATTATGATCTTGAAAATATTTTTGATATATAAAAACTAGAGAATTGTTATCTCTAATATTTTCTTCTTGTCTTTAAAAAGGGTTTCACTATTATTGATAACCCCAAAATAGATATAAGTTGGATCCTTGTTTTCCAAGTGTTATGTCAATCAACAAAATAATATAGTGCTATAGAAATAAATTGTTTATGAAAACAAGTAAGATACTTTGAGAAAACAATGTTTTCATTTGGAAAAACCTTTCTGCTTTTACTAAACCCCATTTCCAAATTTGTTAAATAATTCTCTATGTTTGAAATATAACAAAAGGATACTAATTGTGGTTTCACTAATATGTTGAAAATATACAATATAAAAGTTCCTAAAAGGGTCTTAGAAAACAATAGTTGAACCATAGAAAATATTTCTAAAAATTGTTTTAATCATATAAAAATTAATGTTTTCTATCAAGTGACTATCATTGTTTCTTCATATTTTAAAATCATAAAATATGAAAACCATTAAAAATGATTTTGGAAAATTTCATTTGATCACATTGTTGTCTCTGATATTTTATTCAACCAATAATTTTCATTTATATAATTGATATTTTTAAAATGGCATTAATAGGCTATTAGTGAAATCATTTTTATTTCAAAATATAAAATAGCAAAACAAGTGTAAATGATTTTCAAAAATGATATTTGACTTATATAATGTCTCTTTATTTTTATAAAACCCTTTCTCAAAATTAAATTTGATATTCTATAAAAAATGCTATTAAGTCACTTTTAATGAATTATTCAAATTTCATAATTCAAAAATGTAATATGTTGAAAAGTTTATAAAAATGGTATTGTTAGAAAGTATTTCAAATATTATGAATTTAGAATTTTGTTCCATGTTGATTTGATTATTTAAACAGAAGATATAAATTAAATAAGAAAACAGAAATAAAAAGAAAAAGAAAAAGGGGTGATGACGTCATGATGACGTCATCGTCATCAAGCTCCTGCGTTTCTCTTTCTTACCGAAACTGAAGAAATCAATTCCATTGATTCGTGCGTTTCTTCGTCCCATTAATTTCCCCGAGCCCAGCACCTTAAAGCCCTTCTCTCCCTCTCCGTTTCCCCTCTGGATTCAAAGAAAATCGTGCCCCCTCTCGGCCGAATTTGCTCGTCGGAGTCCGTGCTGTCCGTCGTCGTGTTTTCACGATTCCGGCGAGGTGAGACCTTCCCCGTGCCCGAGACCACCTCTCCCTGGACCCCCTGACCTTGCGCACGTTTTGATGCCCTTTCTCTTCTCTTTGGTGCAGTGTAGCAACGAGTACGAACTTGCCGGAGCCGGAAACCGCACGGCCACCTTGGGACCTCCTCGCCGCCATCGTAGCAGGGTCCGTGGAGCCTTCCCGTAGCCCCCATCGTCCTCACCGTGTCGCGCTGAGTCTTCCCGTGCACTCCCTTTGCCCGGAGGCACACCGGAGAAGCCCCGCCGTCCACCACCGTGACGCAGCGCCGCCGCCCCGCCATTCTCCGGCGGAAGATCCCGGTGAGCCCCCTCCTCTCTTCTCTGTGCCGTTAGATCTAAATCTAGTGGCCTAGATTAGATCCTATAAACGAAGGGGTATGCCACCCTCAGATCTGGATCCAACGGCCCTGATCAAATCACTTAAACACGTCAGCGCCCAGTCAGCACGCCACGCCAGCATCCAGTCAGCACAAGCAACCAATCAGGAGCTCCCACGTGTCCCAGCCTTTTATTCAAATTTCCTCCCGCTAGAATTAATTGGCAGTTTTACAGATTAGTCCCTGTATCTTAGATCTATCATATCTTTTCAACCATTTAGCCAAATTTAGCAATCTTGGACTTTTTGAAAAGCCCTTGACATCTAGAAACTTTTGGCACTGGCCAAATTCAAATTTGACAAACTTAAAATTGTTCAAATTCAAATATGCTTGTTTGATGAAATTTGGCATAATTAAAATTCTACAAACTCAAAAATTGCAAATAAAATATATTTGGAAACCTTAGGATGTGTACTTTCATATCCTCTGTCCCAAAATAATATTTGAACAAAATTAAAATTGAATGTAGAATTTAGTTGTCTATTTGAGTATTTTTGACATAGATTAATTTCTATAAATATTTTCAATATAGTTCCTTTTGCAAAATTGTTCCATTTGACAACCTTGGACCAGAAAAACCTTGCCCAACCAGTTTGGACACCCTTGGACCATGACCATGTATTTTTAGCCAAAAATCCATCATAGTAGTCCATCTAGTTATTATGTCTTAGATTTTGTTTCTATTTCTTTCTACCATTATTTGTTGTGGCCATTTTGAATCCAAGACCAAGTCCCTAGTATGTAAACCATATAAGAGACCAAGTAGTGAACCTCAGACACTAGTTATATAGTTTTCTATCTACTCCTCCATCCCCCGATTCTTTCTTCAAGAATCCATCAAGTTAGCAGATGGAGATCAAGACTCAAGCACAAGAAGAAAACTTCATTTTCAACTTGGTGTCAACATGAAGAGCTACAAGGAGGATCAATGAAGAAATTTTGAAGAAAAGACTCCACCACTAGAAGCAACTCAAGGAAGTACAAGTGTGAAGAAATCCAGAAGAAAACATCTCCCTCTCTCTTTCTATCTTTCTTCTTATTTTTTTCTTTCCAAAATGACTTAGTGGTATTTGTGCCCATCCCATACCCAAACCAATTAGTGAAGTGAAAGACATGAAGAATCTATCAAGACCAAGAGAAGAATCCATCCAAGGAACAAGTCTACAATAGAAGCATGAAGGTGATCTTCAAGAAGACAAGCATGTGAAGACTTGGAGCAATCCACACAAGTTGAAGAATAACAAGTTGTTTTTGGCCAACCATTGACCCAAATGGAAAACCCAAGACTTAGTCATATTTTCCCTTTGATGATGAAGTTAGTAGACCTACCCTAACCACAATGGAAAATACTAAAATAGTCACTCAAATATTTTTGAAGGTGAATATGACCAAGTGTTTGCATGTATTACTTTAGTTGAAGAAGTAATATGTTTATTCTAAGTGAACTCTTGGAACTTCCTCGACAAGTATGGTTATAATAAAGTTAGATCACATCAAACTCAACCTAGTCCTTTCCAAGTAAACCCTTGGAAACTCTTTAACAATGTATTGAACCATTATGGAATGAATCCTTCAAAACTCAAACCTAGACCTTGTCCTAACCAACTAGATTAAACCCCTTTGGATATGTTATTGCTTTGTATGATCTCTACACTTGTATGTTTGTTTGTTAGGATGCTTGTTTATTTGGTTTTGTGTTGTCAATGAATAGATTGTACGGAGAGCAACGATCTTTTGTGAAGAGAGTGTGATATCTTCACCAACTTCAACAAGGCAAGTAACACATCATCAACTACCCATTATTTTCTATATGCATTAGTTGATTTTGAGTAGTATGCATTGATAGGAAATTTTACTAAGTTATATTATGCTATGCTATTATCCTAGTAGTGTGTAGCCATCCCTTTTATCCTTGTTATTTATAGCCTTAGAACTTTATAGATGCTATGCAATGTGACAAATGATTTTTACTTGATGTTGTGGAAAAATTCTAAGTAACAACTTCAATGAACCACCTGGGTGGATTTGGTTGTTTGGCTGATGAGAGTTGAGTGTCTCCCCGAGGGGTTGTTCACTTGAGGAATGCCACCCAGGAACAAAGTGATTATGATGTTCCCCAAGTTTAGATTGCTTCCAGTGCAGCCTTTAGTCATATGGGCTCTATCTTGATCAACTAAGTTGTGAGGGTTCAGCCCGGGCTTGACAAGCAGATGTAGCATAATTATAGGTGGAACGGGTCTCGCCATTGGGTTGGATTCTTGCTTCTGAAAGATCTCGTCTCGATTCTTCTCCTTTCCTTAATTCACTCAGGGTGTATAGGATGTTTGGGTTGAGTTGGGTCTGAAGGTGAAAGTGCACAAGCTCTGCAGAGTCAACAAACTAAGATCTTAGCCGTGTCCCCGGTTATGGACAACTATGAGCAGCTGGACAAGGAAGGACGGAAGAATCACATCACCATTTTCAATAAGTAAAATTTTGACCAAGTGAACAGTATTTGTGGTGCTTGGATCTTATTTCCAATGTTGCCACCCTTTAAAAAAGAAAAGTCTTCTTTTACAAAAGTGATAGGAGAAAACTGGCTTTATGCAATCTTAGTCAAAACTCCACTCAGCCAAATAAGCATGTAGTATTAGTCTTGCCATTTTATATCCACCATAGTGTTACTTGCCAATACATTAAATTGTATTGACTCCCTTGTGGCTGCATATTCCATATTATAGATGTTTCTGCAGACGAGTGAGGATTTCGTTTAGGATCTCGAGACTATCGCCAACATGTCTTGCCTGTGGCACATGAAGAAGATGGGCTCAATGTTGTACTATGTTTTCCGCTGTAATTCTTTGTTTTCTGCTAGTCTTCTAAGACTATGCAAGTTGTAGTACTATTTTGTAAAGACTGGATCATGCGATGTAATAGAATTTGATGCATTTGCATGATATTTCATTTTGTACTGTGGTGCTAGCAATTGATCCAGGGACTAGCACAATAACACAGGTATTCCATCTTTATTTAAAAGTTGGGATGCTACAAAATGGTATCAGAGCATTGTGTTGCCTGTAGGATTCGAGACCCTTAAGATTGGAAGCCATTTTTGATCATGTTATTATCTCCTTAGAGTATTTTGGATCCTAGCGGCATAGTGAGATGAAGCGGCCCGAACAACTTTACGTGTCCACGGACACGAGACCGTTCCCTGATTGGCTTGCGGGTGCCAGTATCTCTCACTATAGTGAATATCCAATTTGCAACAAGTTGTTAATAACCCCTTGATCACCCTAGGATTGAAAACTTTCTATGTTCAAACTTTCTAGAAACAAAACAATCCTCTTAATCTTTCTCATATCCTCTCATCTATTATTCACCTTCAAAATTTTCTAGATGACCTCCCTCCTCAATACCATCAAGACAGGAATGTTGATGATCATACCAAGAAGTACAAGAAGTATTTTCACCCCATGAAGACCTACACTCAAGATTATTTAAGAACTTCAAGAAAAACATAGACTTCACAACAATCAAGAACACCTCAAGAAATGGAGAGAAGAGTTTGAAGAAAACTCAAGAAGATATAGATGAGACCACCAATCTAGTTCCTTGGTTAGAAGAACGTTAACGTGTTAGTGTATTGATCATATCAATGAGTGTGGTATGACAATATTAGTGTTTTCAAAAAAAAACCTTGTTGTTTGGTGTGATGAATGTATTGCTATATGTTTGTTATGTGTTGTTTGCAAGATGAGTTTCCTTGATCTGCTGTGTTGGGGTAGGAATTTCTACTGTCTCTTTCTAATCTCTACTCATCTTTCCTAAAACCCCAAAACAGATGCCTAGCCATAATGCCAACAACCCGGAGAACTCAATAGCAATGAAGATGCTACTAGAAGCTCAAACTCAGCTGATACAACTGATGACCCAGAACCAAGCAAGCAACCCCAATATGGAGTTAACACCAGGAATGCAACAAGTGATACATACCCAATCCCAGATAGTGCACATGATGTCCCAAAACATGACCAATAGTGGAAACCATCAACCCTTGGTAGCTAGAGATAACCAGGAGACAGAAGAAGAAATGTTTTCAACACTCAAAGCCTGCAAATCTTGTGGAGAGATAGGACACTATTCCAAAGATTGTCCTGATGAGTGGCCCCATGGTGATGCAAACAACTCAACTGAAGGATACTTCACTGAAGTTACTTGTTTTCTGTGTGAAGGAACAACACATGTTCCAACACAATGTACACTTTACCCCATGGTACAACAAGTTGGACAACAAGCCAAAATGGAAATGCTTAGTGCAATCAAATAGAACTTAGGAAAACCAGAAGTGAAGGGAAAAAACAAATTAGATACTATTCCGATGGACCATGTCAGGATGGATACTAGAACCAAGACTAAACCACATCCATATTCATCCAAACACTCCACCAAGAATTGCTATTCTTGTGAAGAAGATGGACATCTATCTAGAAATTGTCCCAACAAGAAACCTAGACCTTCAACCAACATAGTTGAGTATACTGGGCAGCAGTATGAAGATATGATGGCCAATTTAACTCCACCAAGGAGGAAGAAGAAACTTCAGAAGAACCCCAATCCTGTCTATAGAGACACCAGCCAAGTGACATGCTTCAAATGCAGAGATAAAGGACACTATGCAAATGGATGCCCTCAAAGGGAGAAGGAAGGAAACATGACTTTCTGAAATAAGGAATCTTAGGC
Organism: Alopecurus myosuroides; assembly: GCA_028641055.1. Taxonomy (NCBI): domain Eukaryota; kingdom Viridiplantae; phylum Streptophyta; class Magnoliopsida; order Poales; family Poaceae; genus Alopecurus; species Alopecurus myosuroides. The sequence goes on from CM054058.1 coordinate 402,048,869, forward strand.
AAAGTTCATGTCGAAAATAAATTTATTTTCCCTAGAAATTCTTCCAGTGTAATAAACCACAATGAATGTCTGAGAAATGTGTTCCCATTATAATGAGATGATGTTGTGAAATCCTCTCAACTTGATCTTTTGATTGACCCAAAGAGTGACCCCTGAGTGTCAAAGGTAGTTCAACAGATCTATGTTGGTCTACACCTCTACCACAAAGGAAAGATCTACTCAAGCTAATCTAGAATCAATCTACACTCTAATCTAATGAAAATAGACTACCCACAAAAGTTTCTTTTAAGGGTGGTAGCCCACCCAGTTGTTCTAGAACCCAGTTACCCAATCTTTCTTTCTAGCCTTCCCAAATCTCGGGACGAGATTTCTTTTAAGGGTGGTAGTCTGTAACATCCCTGATTTTTGGAAAGTCCAAAAATCACTAAAATTTGAAACTTTTTGTTTTCATGTTATGCAAGTCACCAAAAACCAAATGAGATGCAAGAAACAAAAGAAAACAATACATGTTCCAATGTTTTGGAAATGAAAATCCAATATACCTCTATTCCATAAACCCTAAAGTCATTTCAAAATAAATATTTCTACATAAAGAAAATATTTCTTCTTAAGAAAACCCTTACACCCAACATGTTTTCAACCCAATTATGATCTTGAAAATATTTTTGATATATAAAAACTAGAGAATTGTTATCTCTAATATTTTCTTCTTGTCTTTAAAAAGGGTTTCACTATTATTGATAACCCCAAAATAGATATAAGTTGGATCCTTGTTTTCCAAGTGTTATGTCAATCAACAAAATAATATAGTGCTATAGAAATAAATTGTTTATGAAAACAAGTAAGATACTTTGAGAAAATAATGTTTTCATTTGGAAAAACCTTTCTGCTTTTACTAAACCCCATTTCCAAATTTATTAAATAATTCTCTATGTTTGAAATATAACAAAAGGATACTAATTGTGGTTTCACTAATATGTTGAAAATATACAATATAAAAGTTCCTAAACGGGTCTTAGAAAACAATAGTTGAACCATAGAAAATATTTCTAAAAATTGTTTTAATCATATAAAAATTAATGTTTTCTATTAAGTGACTATCATTGTTTCTTCATATTTTAAAATCATAAAATATGAAAACCATTAAAAATGATTTTGGAAAATTTCATTTGATCACATTGTTGTCTCTGATATTTTATTCAACCAATAATTTTCATTTATATAATTGATATTTTTAAAATGGCATTAATAGGCTATTAGTGAAATCATTTTTATTTCAAAATATAAAATAGCAAAACAAGTGTAAATGATTTTCAAAAATGATATTTGACTTATATAATGTCTCTTTATTTTTATAAAACCCTTTCTCAAAATTAAATTTGATTTTCTATAAAAAATGCTATTAAGTCACTTTTAATGAATTATTCAAATTTCATAATTCAAAAATGTAATATGTTGAAAAGTTTATAAAAATGGTATTGTTAGAAAGTATTTCAAATATTATGAATTTAGAATTTTGTTCCATGTTGATTTGATTATTTAAACAGAAGATATAAATTAAATAAGAAAACAGAAATAAAAAGAAAAAGAAAAAGGGGTGATGACGTCATCGTCATCAAGCTCCTGCGTTTCTCTTTCTTACCGAAACTGAAGAAATCAATTCCATTGATTCGTGCGTTTCTTCGTCGCATTAATTTCCCCGAGCCCAGCACCTTAAAGCCCTTCTCTCCCTCTCCGTTTCCCCTCTCGATTCAAAGAAAATCGTGCCCCCTCTCGGCCGAATTTGCTCGTCGGAGTCCGTGCTGTCCGCCGTCGTGTTTTCATGATTCCGCCGAGGTGAGACCTTCCCCGTGCCCGATTCCACCTCTCCCTGGACCCCCGTGACCTTGCGCACGTTTTGATGCCCTTTCTCTTCTCTTTGGTGCAGTGTAGCAACGAGTACGAACTTGCCGGAGCCGGAAACCGCACGGCCACCTCGGGACCTCCTCGCCGCCATCGTAGCAGGGTCCGTGGAGCCTTCCCGTAGCCCCCATCGTCCTCACCGTGTCACGCTGAGTCTTCCCGTGCACTCCCCGTGCCCGGAGGCACACCGGAGAAGCCCCGCCGTCCACCACCGTGACGCAGCGCCGCCGCCCCGCCATTCTCCGGCGGAAGATCCCGGGAGCCCCCTCCTCTCTTCTCTGTGCCGTTAGATCTAAATCTAGTGGCCTAGATTAGATCCTATAAACGAAGGGGTATGCCACCCTCAGATCTGGATCCAACGGCCCTGATCAAATCACTTAAACACGTCTGCGCCCAGTCAGCACGCCACGCCAGCATCCAGTCAGCACAAGCAACCAATCAGGAGCTCCCACGTGTCCCAGCCTTTTATTCAAATTTCCTCCCGCTAGAATTAATTGGCAGTTTTACAGATTAGTCCCTGTATCTTAGATCTATCATATCTTTTCAACCATTTAGCCAAATTTAGCAATCTTGGACTTTTTGAAAAGCCCTTGACATCTAAAAACTTTTGGCATTGGCCAAATTCAAATTTGACAAACTTAAAATTGTTCAAATTCAAATATGCTTGTTTGATGAAATTTGGCATAATTCAAATTCTACAAATTAAAAAATTGCAAATAAAATATATTTGGAAACCTTAGGATGTGTACTTTCATATCCTCTGTCCCAAAATAATATTTGAACAAAATTAAAATTGAATGTAGAATTTAGTTGTCTATATGAGTATTTTTTGACATAGATTAATTTCTATAAATATTTTCAATATAGTTCCTTTTGCAAAATTGTTCGATTTGAAAACCTTGGCCATAAAAACCTTGACCAACCAGTTTGGACACCCTTGGACCATGACCATGTATTTTTAGCCAAAAATCCATCATAGTAGTCCATCTAGTTATTATGTCTTAGATTTTTTTCCTATTTCTTTCTACCATTGTTTGTTGTGGCCATTTTGAATCCAAGACCAAATCCCTAGTATGTAAATCATATAAGAGACCAAGTAGTGAACCTCAAACACTAGTACTATAGTTTTCTATCTACTCCTCCATCCCCCTATTCTTGCTTCAAGAATCCATCAAGTTAGCAGATGGAGATCAAGACTCAAGCACAAGAAGAAAACTTCATTTTCAACTTGGTGTCAACATGAAGAGCTACAAGGAGGATCAATGAAGAAATTTTGAAGAAAAGACTCCACCACTAGAAGCAACTCAAGGAAGTACAAGTGTGAAGAAATCCAGAAGAAAACATCTCCCTCTCTCTTTCTATCTTTCTTCTTATTTTTTTCTTTCCAAAATGACTTAGTGGTATTTGTGCCCATCCCATACCCAAACCAATTAGTGAAGTTAAAGACATGAAGAATCTATCAAGACCAAGAGAAGAATCCATCCAAGGAACAAGTCTACAATAGAAGCATGAAGGTGATCTTCAAGAAGACAAGCATGTGAAGACTTGGAGCAATCCACACAAGTTGAAGAATAACAAGTTGTTTTTGGCCAACCATTGACCCAAATGGAAAACCCAAGACTTAGTCATATTTTCCCTTTGATGATGAAGTTAGTAGACCTACCCTAACCACAATGGAAAATACTAAAATAGTCACTCAAATATTTTTGAAGGTGAATATGACCAAGTGTTTGCATGTATTACTTTAGTTGAAGAAGTAATATGTTTATTCTAAGTGAACTCTTGGAACTTCCTCGACAAGTATGGTTATAATAAAGTTAGATCACATCAAACTCAACCTAGTCCTTTCCAAGTAAACCCTTGGAAACTCTTTAACAATGTATTGAACCATTATGGAATGAATCCTTCAAAACTCAAACCTAGACCTTGTCCTAACCAACTAGATTAAACCCCTTTGGATATGTTATTGCTTTGTATGATCTCTACACTTGTATGTTTGTTTGTTAGGATGCTTGTTTATTTGGTTTTGTGTTGTCAATGAATAGATTGTACGGAGAGCAACGATCTTTTGTGAAGAGAGTGTGATATCTTCACCAACTTCAACAAGGCAAGTAACACATCATCAACTACCCATTATTTTCTATATGCATTAGTTGATTTTGAGTAGTATGCATTGATAGGAAATTTTACTAAGTTATATTATGCTATGCTATTATCCTAGTAGTGTGTAGCCATCCCTTTTATCCTTGTTATTTATAGCCTTAGAACTTTATAGATGCTATGCAATGTGACAAATGATTTTTACTTGATGTTGTGGAAAAATTCTAAGTAACAACTTCAATGAACCACCTGGGTGGATTTGGTTGTTTGGCTGATGAGAGTTGAGTGTCTCCCCGAGGGGTTGTTCACTTGAGGAATGCCACCCAGGAACAAAGTGATTATGATGTTCCCCAAGTTTAGATTGCTTCCAGTGCAGCCTTTAGTCATATGGGCTCTGTCTTGATCAACTAAGTTGTGAGGGTTCAGCCCGGGCTTGACAAGCAGATGTAGCATAATTATAGGTGGAACGGGTCTCGCCATTGGGTTGGATTCTTGCTTCTGAAAGATCTCGTCTCGATTCTTCTCCTTTCCTTAATGCACTCAGGGTGTATAGGATGTTTGGGTTGAGTTGGGTCTGAAGGTGAAAGTGCACAAGATCTGCAGAGTCAACAAACTAAGATCTTAGCCGTGTCCCCGGTTATGGACAACTATGAGCAGCTGGACAAGGAAGGACGGAAGAATCACATCACCATTTTCAATAAGTAAAATTTTGACCAAGTGAACAGTATTTGTGGTGCTTGGATCTTATTCCAATGTTGCCACCCTTTAAAAAAGAAAAGTCTTCTTTTACAAAAGTGATAGGAGAAAACTGGCTTTATGCAATCTTAGTCAAAACTCCACTCAGCCAAATAAGCATGTAGTATTAGTCTTGCCATTTTATATCCACCATAGTGTTACTTGCCAATACATTAAATTGTATTGACTCCCTTGTGGCTGCATATTCCATATTATAGATGTTTCTGAAGACGAGTGAGGATTTCATTTAGGATCTCGAGACTATCGCCAACATGTCTTGCCTGTGGCACATGAAGAAGATGGGCTCAATGTTGTACTATGTTTTCCGCTGTAATTCTTTGTTTTCTGCTAGTCTTCTAAGACTATGCAAGTTGTAGTACTATTTTGTAAAGACTGGATCATGCGATGTAATAGAATTTGATGCATTTGCATGATATTTCATTTTGTACTGTGGTGCTAGCAATTGATCCAGGGACTAGCACAATAACACAGGTATTCCATCTTTATTTAAAAGTTGGGATGCTACACTTACCTTCTCTATCATTTATATATTTTTTTTTCAAACATATTTTGTATGGTGATAGTCGGTAAAACAAATTGGTGCATGTGGTAGAATTTATAACAATGGAAATAGAAGCTTGTATAGACTGTGGCTAGACTTTTTCATGTCATGTTAGATGTTATTTTAATTATAATCCTCGTGGTTATATTTATAGCATGACTTGTTTCAAATAGCTGAGAGTGCTTAATGTGCCATTTAATGAATCGTGAGTTGTTTTTATCACGTTAAAGCATACATTTGTGGTGTTCTCCTTGAAGTGTTTTATTTGGTTGACTTGGCGCATGCTTACACCATGTTTATGACTACAAAAAATCACGAATAACATCTATGATAATTTAGTTTTTGACTTGTAACACCACTTATGCTTTGATTAATAATGTTCTGTCGCTATGCATGATTATGGCCATTATGCTCTCTTGATTTGTCGCTCCCAGTCTTTGCTAGCCTCCACATGTACTGAGTATGACCTCTAATCGTGCATCCAACTCCCAAAAACAAAAGTATGCCAAATGTGTCCACCATACCTACCTACACGTGGTATTTAACAGCCACTCAAAAGTAAATTTCTCATGTGTTACCTTTAAAACTTTCAAAATTACTCCTGCTTTAGCTCACGAGGACATGAATAGAGAATATTTATCTCACTTGTTGATTGGACTTCACACCCTGGACTAGTGGCTTCATCCACTTATCCAACTGCTAGAAGAGCTGGCAGCGGGGTGCCCAGCCCCAAATTAATAAAAACAAATTATCTTCACTATTTTCCCCCTGATTTATCAGTCAAAGCATAATTGTGTAAACAAAAGAGAAAGAGGGATGACCTTCTACCCAGTTGCGTCCTTCAACGGGAGCTGCTCTTGTGAAGTCTAGATGGCTTGTGGCGTACTGTATTTTCTGTTTACCATTCATTGACATAAACATACACACCTCTCTACAAATAAACACTCCTCCATAGTATGTGATTGTTGGTAGGCACCCGAGGATTCGGTTAGTCGTGGTTTGTGCAAGAAAGGTTGGGAGGAGTGTCAAACATTGTATAGCTCTGTTTAATAAAATAAAAATCTCTAGCACATGAGTGATCCATGCTTCCCTCTGCGAAGGGCCTTTTTTTTTACTTTTATGTTGAGTCTCCATCTTCTAACTTTATGCACGATTGAGAGATCATAGTTGTCATTCTGAATTTAATGTGCATTTTCCCAAAAACATTATTATTGATTCATACCTTGTTATTACTTTCTCTCAAATTATTTGTTCTAGTCATCCTCTTACACTTTGAAGGTGTCCTGGCATTTATGTTTTCCCCCACTCTTAAGGACAAGCGAAATATCACTTTGCCTCCTTTTCTTGATGCTAGAAACAAACGTGATCTTCTATTTGTTTTACTTTTCATGATGCAAAATGATTGATATGTTTCATTGTCAAATGTATATCTATCATGCTTGTGTTTAAAGTACTATGATCTCAGATTACATATGCTTTTACAATATTGATGATGAAGTTTATGTTGGTAGTATGTCACCTCAGAAATTATTTGTTTTTTTGTTAACCTACTCGAGGACGAGTAGGAACTAATGTCTACGCACGCTTCTTTCTTGTAGACAGTGTTGGGCCTCCAAGTGCAGAGGTTTGTAGAACAACAACAAGTTTCCCTTAAGTGGATCACCCAAGGTTTATCGAACTCAGGGAGGAAAAGGTCAAAGATATCCCTCTCAAACAACCCTGGATGCGGTCCAGGTTCTGCCTCCAGACCTTATGAGAATCAAAAGACGGATTGCAAAACTCGTCTCTTCCACTACGACTCTGACTGGCATGGATACAGTTCTATGCTAGCTCAGGAGGAGGATTAAACCTCTCTCCTTCCATGGTAGTCGGCTTATGTGTGAATACATGGGCCCAGATGATATAATTAGGGCAAAAAAACCGCCTTATCGAAGAAGGAATTTTTAAAAAAACCTGTGAATCAGCTCGTCTTGTCTCGTGATCAGTATGAGGAGAGCCAACAAATGTATCACGCCAAAAACCCTGCTTCCAATGTATGTTTTTTCTTTTGGGGAATTTTCCGAGTTTTGTCGTTTCTCGGATGTTTCGATACTAATCTGGGTTCTTTATTCCTTTCTCAGCTTCTTGATCTTCCTGAGACAGAGCTTGCCACTAACGTCGAACTAGCTTTCAGTCAGCTGGAGGGAGGAAACGCAAGAAGATCTCCTCTAGCAAATAGGTGATTGATCTTGACGGAGTACCCGTTGCTCTTCCAGGTAAGAAAACTAGATTTTCACATTTTTATGGCTTTTATTGCGTATCTTCTATCTCGGATTTTTAATCTCGGATTTTCATCCTTTTCTCTTTTCTAGCCTTTCCCCTATCTCCCTGAAGGGAAAAGGCAGGAAGAAGCTGAAATTTGTTGCCGTTAGGGGGCCAAAACCATCCCCTGCAACCGTCCCAAACACTCAAGTGGTAGCTGGAAAGGAAAACATGGCTGCTGGGAAGAATGCTCCTTGCAGTCCAGCCAGCCTCTTGCATCTGACACGGATGTGCGGAAAAGGGCGGAGAAGGACCAAGGAGGACCTTCAAACCTTCCAAAGGAGGAGCCAATTCCTACCTTTGATCAGAAGTTCAAGGTAAAACAAGAAGACTTTTTTTATGAACTCGGATATATTCATCCGTGGGCAAAAAAGTTTTTCGCCTGAGCCCCCTTGATTCTCCCTTGGCCAAAAGGAGGACTAATAGTACGGAATAATTACGTGTTCTCACCTCGCCAGGTTATGCAAGACGACATCCATCATATGGGGATTACCTTCGCAGAATACACCAAGGAATTCGCCAAAAACTTAAGCGGTTTGGAACGGATGAGCAAGGTAATATCTCGAGCCCCCAAGTATTAATACAAAAATCATTATTTTTGTGTTTGTCTCAATACTTTTTTCCCTTATACCTGCTTGTTTTTGCCTAAGTAAACTTTTCCTTTGTATACTTTTTAGCAAACCGCCAAAAATATGAACGAGGAAGTTTTTGAGAAGCTCACCATTAAGAACCAAGAGGTAAAATCTCTTCTTGGTATCCTCAATGAGAAGGACTCGGAATTGACCGAGGCCCATAAGCAACTGAAGGAGACAACAGGTAAGTATGCTTTCTCAATCCTTGATTCTGTCTCTGAATTTTCTAAGTCTTTTTCCGAGTTTTGAACCCTTCATATTTTATTCTCAACTTCTTTTGCTAAGGCCAAACAAGTTGATGAGGACGCTGGCAATGCTGAAACCCTCCGTAAAGAAAAATCAGAGCTTTACAAAATGACTGTAAAGCTCCAGAAAGATCTGGAGGCGAGCCAGCTAGCTCTTGGATTGGCCGAGTCCCGAGCTTCCTCTCAAGCTGATAAGGATAAGGTGACTATCCGGGACCTTGAGAATGCCCTCAACCAACGCCTTGAAGAAGGCGTTGAGATGGATAAAATTATTGGTAAGTCTTTGTACCTTTACCAAGTTTTTTCTTATATTTTGCAATATGCATTATTTTCCTCCTTCCGTGTTTCTTAACCTTTTTTGGTTTTCCTGACAGAAGGGAATCCTCTGCTAACTCGGACTGACAGAGTCCGGGCTTTCGGGTTATTCGTCACCGAGCTGAAGAATGACGGGATGATTCTTATCAACAAGTGCATTCCGTACAAAGTTGGCGAATACTCGGAAGTGAGCAAGATCCCGAAGGAAATTGCTGAAGTGGCGAATCAGCAAGAGTCTTGGCTCCAACCTATCGCTCGTTGTGGTGTGCGCATGTCCCTTGGTCTAATGCGTATGCATTACACCACCGCCAAATCCTGGCGCGTCGCCACCGGTATTCCGCAAGGATACACGGAATCTCAACAGGCAGGGATCTTCGATTCTATCCAGGGGCACGCCTCAAAGATAGCTCGGATGGTGTCTACCTCAACGTTCTACCCGGAGGAAGAGATTCCAACAACTCCGGAGAACTCTAGCGACAACGACGATGACGACGATGACGAGTTTGAAGGCGTCGTCTAGTTCCTGCATAGCCAGTTAGCCAAATAGAAAGCATTATTGTTCTTACAATGTAATATTAATTGTAATGCATTCTATCTTTTGTATGAACACGTATTTATCCTCTGCAGTAAAGTTTTAAGTCTTTGAAGGTTTTTCAGAGTTATAATTCCTTTCCTTCTAAATTCTCTGGTTTGTATGCTTTAACTTTCCTTAGTGTTTATGTGGCTCGAAAGTATGCGATCTTCATGCCAAGTGACTAGGTTACAAATCTATGAGTCAAGACTCGGAATCATGGATTATACCTTGGCACTTTTACTTACTAATTCCAGTGACCCTGTATACAAACAATCAGATAATACTTAGGAAAAATAAGTAATTTAAATAGTATGAACCTCAGGCACACATGCACAATCTAGGGTTCTTAAGACTCCTTAGGCTAAAAAAAGCATTCAGTTTTATAACTCCGAGCACGCATGCAATGAAGGGAATATGCCCGAGAGGCAATAAGAAAGTGTTTATTATGTTATTTGCTTGTTTGTGATAGACGTTTATTTCTCATGCTAGAATTGTATTAACCGAAAACGTTAATACATGTGTGATTAATAAACAAACAAACGTTCCTAGTAAAGCCTCTCTTTTAACTAGCTCGTTGATTAACAGATGATCAAGGTTTTCTGATCATGAACATTGGATGTTGTTAATAATGGGGTCATGTCATTAGGAGAATTATGTGATGAACTGATGCAGAGGGGTTAGCTCCTAGTTGGCCCGATCTTCACGAATCGACGAAGAACACGAAGAATGAACGAAGAACACGATGAACACGAGAGGGGAATAAGGGGGAATCTGGTGAAATCAAGGGGGAAATATGGCAAATCGAAGGGAGATAACTCGCAAGAACCGAAAGATCCCAAATCTCCCGTCAACTAAACCCCGAGGGCCGCCTACGGGACGATAGATCCAACTGAACTCACCTTAACAGAACTTCACACCCGTGGCCGGTCCACCACGCCAATAGAACCTCAAGGATTTACGAGAGGAAGATTGGACAACTCCTAACTGAATCCTAAGGGGAGAGGATAGGTAGTTGGATGAATCTTGATACGATCCTAGATAAACATCATAGGAGTAGCCTTTATACGGTCCTAGGTACACACCATAGGAGTAGCCTGAAAGAGGGATACAAGAGCAATGCTCAAAGTTCTAATTTCATCTCTACCCTAGATCTGACCATGGGGGTCTCTTTATATAGCCTAGGGGGTAGGTGGGGGTAAAAAATGGGCCCTTCACCCACTTTTGCATGCATGCAGGGAAGCCGACCTAGAGGCCGGCTGCTTCTGTTTGGTGGCCGGCCTGGGGTCGCAGGGGAGCCGGCCTAGGCCGGGCTTCAGGCTGGGCGGTTCGGTTGGGTCGCCGGCCTGGGGAGCGCAGGGAGGCCGGTCTGGGACGGGCTCCAGGGCGGGAAGTTCTCCTAGGCCGCATTCCTGGGGGCCGACCTGGCTGGGCAGCAGGACTGCCATCCTGCACTCCTCTTTCTCCTTCTTCTCTTCTTCTTCCTTGAGGGCTTCTTCTTGGGCATCTTCTGAAAGTGCATGGTTCCCCCATATGTGGTTTTGGTAATTAATGACAATCCTTATGGACTAATGTTTGCATTGAGTTATCTTTGTAGATCTTGTCCATAGGAAATAATGGAGTTCATGTGTTGAACTCTATTAGCTTCCTTGATGGCCATTGTTATTTTCATGGATTTATATGAAGAATGGTCATGGTTTGAGTTGAGCTTATTGCTAGTGTGTCTTGAAGAAAAGGATTAGGTGATCTTTCATTATCTTCTTCAAGACATCATCTTTAGAAGTGAGAAGCAAAGATACAAGGTTGATCAAGCAAGCGATCAACACACAAAGCTACAAGTTGTACCAAGTGGGATTGTGTATCTCATGGTATCTTTCCATGGGCATGAACCAAAAGGAAGATTTCATTTAGCCCATGGTCTATGTCGTCGTCAAGCGGTGTTTGTCATCTAGCTTGACGTGGAAGCTCAAGTGAAGCATCTAGAAGATATCCTATGCTTGATGCTTGCCACCCTTTTGGAGATTGTGGCCTTGTGAAGATTTGCCGAAGGGTCTCTCCCATAATGGTGTATGGGGGAGCTAGTCTCTCCCATAATGGTGTATGGGGGAGCAACTTGCAAGTCTTCATGAAGCGGAGTTTGTGCTAGCAAGCGCAATCAAGAAAGAAGATCCAACTTGAGAAAGTCAAGATCGTCATCATCTAGCTCAAGTGGAATGCTCAAGGCAAAGGTATAATCTTGATAGGTTTTCTATTTTACCGGTCTCGTGTCTTTGGGAGACCGGGTTATAGGATAGATAGTCGTACTATCAAGAGGGGCTCTCAAGTGAGTAACTCGATCGAATCGTTATGGAGAGATCAAACCTTTGCATACTTTGCATATCATCTTTCTTGGTTCTTATTTGGCTTTTGTCTCCTTTGGGTTTTAGTGCTTGTCGTGATCTTCATGACAAGCCTTGGTTTCTCGAAAACGGATTTCGTAAGAAAAACTTGTTGCGTTTTCGGTGGTGAAAATATTCCGTTCGTCTTTGAGAATGTTCCCACACCTTCCATGTGTGGTAACTTCTCCTTACTTTGAGGTATCAATATTTTCACTTTTTGTTTGGATACTCCTTGCTGTTATCTTTCCATTGCAATTGGTTTTACCTCGTTCGGAGTTCATTTGCAAAAGTTATGGGGTTTCTAGTTCAGCCTCTCTGTTCTGGACTCAACCGGATTATTCTAGCCGGATTATTCCGGGCAACCGGATATTCCGGTTAGGGTAGTTTTGGTCCATATTCGGGACAGAGAGGAGCCGGATTATTTGGAACCGGATTATTCGGAGGAACCGGATATTCCGGTTGTGGAGTTTGTTGCGAAAAATGGCTAAGGACTGGAAGGTTGGAGCTACTGGAGTCAACCGGATTATTTGGTCCGGATTATTCATCCTGGACCGGATATTCCGGTTGCTGCGAAAAATGGCTAAGGACTGGAAGCTTGAACCTTCTGGAGTGAACCGGATTATTTGAACCGGATTATTCGGGGCATACCGGATATTCCGGTTTGGGCAGTTTTCAGACCAATTTGCTCACTGACATGGACCGGATTATTGGTACCGGATTTTTCCAAGGGGACCGGATATTCCGGTTAAAGTCAACAGGTTTCGAGCAGATCTTGAGACCGGATATTCCGGTCCAAACTTGGACCGGATATTCCGGTCCCAGATTCCTGCACAAACGGCTAGTTTTGTGGGGACCTATTTAAGGGGGCTTTCTTCCCCATTGGTCCCCAAGTCTTCCAAGCACGTTTTTCCCCTTCTCTCCCACCATTGTTGACCTTGGAAAGCTTGCCCCTCTCCCAATCCCTCCTATGATTCTTGCATATCTTTGAGGGAGAAGGTAGAGGAGATCTCGATCTACATTTCCACCAATCCATCTTCCTTCTTAGTGAGGGAAACTTAGTAGATCTTGATCTTGGAGTTCTTGGTGTTTCTCCTCCATTGTTCTTCCTCTCTTATTCCCCCATAAGCATTTGTTCTTTGTTGGAATTTGAGAGTGAAGGATTTGAGCACTTGTGCTCTTGCCATTTGCATCGGTTGCATCGGTTTGCTCTCTCCACGAGGATTCGTGGAAGTTGAAAGTTTGTGAGCTTGTTACTCTTGGGTCTTGGACCCTAGACGACTTGTGGTGTTCTTGGGAGCCTCCAATTGAGTTGTGGATGCGTGCCCCAAGATTGTGGTGACACCGAGAGCCTCCAATTGAGTTGTGGATGCGTGCCTCGGATTTGAAGGTTGCCAATAGTGGAAGGTGAACTAGGCCTTTGTGGCGGAAGTTCATCGGAGAATAGGGTGAGGCCTTTGTGGCGTTGAGTAGGCCTTCGTGGTGAGCTCACACCCCTCCAACGAGACGTACTCCCCTTTGTGGGAGGAACTCGGGAATACATCTTCGTCTCCGTGTGCCTCGGTTATTTCTATACCCGAGCTTTTTACTTATGCAATTTACATTGTGATAGCCTTCGAGCTTGAAGTTATATATCTTTCTATCACCTTGTTACTTGTCTTGCTTAGCATAAGTTGTTTGTTCATCTAGTTTACCCTAGAATATTTAGGTTGTATGCTTGTTAATTTAAACACCTAGTTTATTTCCGCATTTAGTAAGCATTAACCGGAAAAGTTTTAATCGCCTATTCACCCCCCCCTCTAGGCGACGTCGTTGTCCGTTCATCTTCCATGGCTTCTTGGGTAACTTCTTGAGCACGTTCTTGGGAACATTGAGCATCGTCTTGGGGTCTATGGTGGGTTCAAACCTGATCACAGAAAGGGCATTTCCATGAGGTAGCGCACCATTCTTCAAGTCACCGAAAGCATGAAGCGATAGGAGTGAGTTCACCTTGTCATGTATGGACTTTGATCGTGATCTTGTCATTGGTGCACTTGGTGGAATTGTGTGGACTGCATCATCTCCCTCCCTTGAAAAAGCCGACCTCGACTCGCCTTCGTCTTCATCACTTGGGTACCCATGGAAGGGAGAGATGTCCTTGACATTGAAGGAGTTGTGGACGAGGTACTTGGATTGCAGTAAGTCGAGCTTGTAAGCATTGTTGTTGATGCACTTGATGATCTTGAAAGGGTCGTCGCCTCTTGGCTTGAGCTTGGAGTTGCGCTCTTGTGGGAAACGGTCCTTGCGCAAGTGTAGGCAAACGAGGTCTCCTTCTTGGAACACCATTTTCTTCTTGTTTTTGTTCATGACGGAGGCTCGGTGCTTGGAATGCTTCTCAAGCGTAGCTCTTGTGGATTCATGTAGCCTCTTGATGTAGTCGGTGCGCTTGTCAATGTCCATGTTTACTTGCTCGCGGAGAGGCAATGGTAGTATCTCGAGAGCGGTGTTGGGGTTGAAGCCATAGACGATCTCGAAGGGGCTCTTCTTGGTAGGTTGGTGTAGTGCTCGATTGTAGGCGAACTCGTCATGAGGGATGCATTCTTGCCAATTCTTGAGGTTGGGCTTGATCAATGCTCTAAGGAGTGAAGATAGTGTGCGGTTGACGACTTCGGTTTGTCCATCCGTTTGTGGGTGGTATGCGGTGGAGAAAAGTAGCTTGATGCCGAGCTTGGCCATCAACGTCTTCCAAAAGTATGAGGTGAACTTGACGTCGCGGCCCGACACAATGGAGGTGGGTACACCATGGAGACGGACAATTTCCCTGTAAAACAAGGTAGCAGGATGTGAAGCATCGTCGGTTTGGTTGCATGGAATGAAATGTGCCATTTCAGAGAAACAATCAACAACGACAAAGATGGAGTCCATATTGGTTTTAGTTCGTGGGAGTCCTAACACAAAGTCCATACAAATATCACTCCAAGGTGCGTGTGGGATAGGCAATGGCAAGTAAAGACCATGAGGGTTGGAAGTGGACTTAGCTTTGAGACATGTAGGACATCGCTTGACGAGGCGTTCCACTTGGTGCCTCATCTTGGGCCAATAGTAGTTGTTGGAGAGCATGGCATAGGTCTTTTCACGTCCAAACTGTCCCATGAGAGCTCCTTCATGTGATTACTTTAATAACAACAAACGAAGAGAGGACTCGGGAATAGACAATTTGTTAGATTTAAATAAGAAACCTTTGTGGATATAGTAATCATGAAAACCTCGGTTAGGCAAGCATTTCTCAAAGATAGGACCAAAGAAAGCATCGGAAGAGTATAAGTCTTTTATCTCATCCAAACCAATCACATTGATGTCAAGGCGTGTTAGAATACACTCTTTTCAAGACAAGGCATCCGCTACAACATTTTCTTTACCTTTCTTGTACTTAATGACATAAGGAAAAGATTCAATGAATTCTACCCATTTAGCATGCCTTTTTTTCAAATTAGCTTGCCTTTTCAAATATTTCAATGATTCATGATAGGAATGAATGACAAATTCGTTAGGACAAAGGTAGTGTTGCCAAACTTCTAACAATCTAGCCAAAGAAAATAGTTCCGTATCATAGATCGGGTAATTGAGTTTAGCGCCATCTAGTTTTTCACTATAATAAGCAATGGGATGTCCATTTTGCATTAGAATGCCACCAATTCCTATACCACTAGCATCACATTCAATCTCAAAAGTTTTGTCAAAATCCGGCAAGACAAGCAAAGGAGCTTCGGTTAAGCATTTCTTAAGGATGCCAAAAGCTTTTGTTGCGCGTTTCCCCAACCAAAAGGTACATTCTTCTTGGTAAGTTCGTTCAAAGGGCAAGCAATTGTTGAAAAATCTTTCACAAAGCTGCGATAGAAACCGGCAAGGCCATGAAAGCGCCTTATCTCACCCACGGAAGTAGGGTTAGGCCAATTCCTAATTGCCTCGACTTTCTTGTTGTCGACTTCAATACCATTGGAAGAGATCACAAAACCCAAGAAAACAAGCTTGTTGGTGCAAAAATTGCATTTGGAAAGATTGGCGCTAAGTTTTGCTTTGTGAAGAGCCAAAATACTTGTGAAATATGATCAAGATGATCCTCCAAAGACTTGCTATAAATGAGGATGTCGTCAAAGTAAAGCACAACAAATTTTCCAACAAAAGGGCGTAAGACTTCGTTCATGAGGAGCATAAAAGTTGAAGGAGCATTGGAAAGACCAAAGGGCATGAAAGCCATTCATACAAGACATGTTTTGTTTTGAAAGCCGTTTTCCATTCATCTCCTATGTTCATACGTATTTGGTGATATCCACTTTTAAGATCAATTTTTGGAAAGATAGTAGCACCACTCAATTCATCAAGCATGTCATCTAGCCTAGGAATGGAAGTCTATATGTAATGGTGATAGCATTGATAGGGAGACAATCCATGCACATGCGTGAAGTAGCATCTTGCTTTGGAACAAGTATAACTGGCATGTCACAAGGGCTATGGGATTCGCGGATAAAACCTTTGTCGAGTAGTTCTTGAATTTGGCGCTCAATCTCCTTAGTATCCTCGGGGTTGGTGCGGTAGGGATCACGGTTTGTAAGTGGCGCACCCGGAATGAGGTCAATGCGGTGCTCGATTCCTCGTAGAGGAGGAAGGCCCGGTGGGAGTTCATCGGGAAACACGTCTTCAAATTCCTGCAATAAAGGTAAAAAAGGTGGAGGGAAATTTGTCATGTCGCTAGTTTCAAATGCTTCCCCTTTGCACACAAGGACAAAGTGGAGAATGGATGGGTCATCTCGTAACTCTCGCATCTCCCTTTTGGTGGCAAGTAAGGCAAGGCCTTTGGGAACACTCAAACTTTTTCCACTCATATTTGGCTTGTAGCTCTCACTCTCTTTTAGGTGGATCACTCTCTCACCACTCATCTCACAAGACTTGAGCTCTTCTAGTTTACGTGCAAGGGTCTTGGCATTGTCAGCGATCACTTGGCTAGGATACATGGGACGAAGCACAAACGTCTTATTATTCCACTTGAAGCTATAGTGATTGGTACGCCCATCATGAATAGCACTCTTGTCATATTACCAAGGTCGTCTAATAAGAAGATGACACACGGTCATAGGCACAACTTCACAGTCCACCGTGTATTCATAGGGGCCAATCTTGAATTGCGCGGACACCGTATGTTGAATCTTGAAGGTGCCGGAGTCACTAAGCCATTGTACATGGTATATATGCGGGTGTTTCTTGAAGGGAAATTGGAGTTTGACGCAAAGATCTTTACTAGCTAAGTTGTGGCAACTTCCACCATCGATGATAACCTTGATAGATTTTCCATTGATACTGGCTCTAGTTTGAAAGAGATTGCAACGTTGATCATGCTCATCTTGAGGAGAAGTAGTAAGGACTCCTGTCACCACTAGCGATGGATTCTTGTCCTCATTGCAATAGAAACTTTCTTCATCTTCATTTGGCACATCCAAGGAATTAAGAGCAACTTGATGCATAGCATAGTATTATCCTTCACTCATGGAGTCAGGTTCACCATCTTGGTTGACAATCATGATCATCTTGTTGGAACACTCAAAGGATTTGTGTCCACTACCACCACATTTGAAGAAAGTGATAGTACTCGACTTGACTTGAGGAGTATGCGAAAAGTGGTGGGAGGCACTTGTTTCTTGAACGGTTGTGGAGACTTGTTGGTAGCACTAGAAGCTCTAGAGGTTCTCTTGTTGTTGGTTGGAGTAGTCACTTGTGTCATTGGAGACGAAGAGGAGGGTCTTGAGGGAAATAAAGCCTTTTGCTTGTTGTACTTGAGATCTTCCGCAATTTGGCGCTCGGCTCTGAGAGCTTGATGGACAAGTGCAACTATGTTGTCATATGGTTGATACTCGGCGATCTTCCTTACAGCATAGTTGAGGCCATTGAGGAAGTGGGCCATTGTTTGTTCTTGACATTCCATCACATGAGCTCGTATCAATGATGTCTCCATTTCTTTGTAGTACTCATTAACGGACTTCAAACCTTGACAAAGTTCTTGAAGTTTCTTGAAGAGGTCACACTTGTAATGTGGAGGAACGAAACGAGCATGCATCAATTGCTTCATCTCATTCCAAGTGGCAATAGGATCAATGCGGTTGCGGACTCATTTGGCTTGGAGACGATCCCACCGTAAGAGTGGATAGCCTTCGAATTCCAATGATGCTAAGGCAACCATCTTCTTGTCGGTGAAGTTGTGAATACCGAAGATCTTGTCCACCTTGAGGGCCCAAGCAAGATATTCTTCGGGATCATTTTCACCATTGAACTTTGGGACATTGAAGCGAAGGGCACTCATGTTGTTGTCTTCTTGTTGATGAAGGGGTCGCTCATGGGGGTCTTCATCATAGACGAGCGGTTAATCATCATATGGGCCATCCTCATTGTCTTGGTGTTGGCGATCATGATAGGGAGGATGACGCCGGTGGTCATTACGAGGTGGTTATTTGCGGTGACGGAGTCTTGCTTCACGGAGTTCACTATCATCATTGTCATGGTGTTGATGTTGACGGGGGGATGATAACCCGGTAGGCCAAACTCCAAGGAGTAACCCGGCCCAAAGGACGGTACGCAGGATCCGGCTAAAGATAAGGAAGCTTGTGGAAGGCCCAAGTTTGTAGGCCCAGTAATCCGGATTGTGGGTTACTGTAAAGGAAAGCTAGGGTTTGTGCGCCGTGTCCGGGTAGGATCCAGGATGCGCCTTGGGGAATAAGCCAGGGGGTACGGGTGCTTTATAAACCGACCCCCAGGTCTAGTTTTAGATAGAGATCTTAGAACCCTAGCAATAGCGCTTGGTATCGAGCATCTAGTGTAATCCAGAGTTGAGTTGTTATATCAAGATCGGAGACTCGGCGACTTTGATTGCCGGCTACCAGATCGAATTGCACCATGTTTTCCTCTGAGCTAAACCCTCTCCCAAATACCTGTGTCGTCTTGCCCCAAGATCAGTTACCCCCGGTAACATCTGCCGTGATTATCCCATGACAGTTGGCGCCCACCGTGGGGCCTGCGTCCAAGGGTGTTTACATCACGGGAGAAGCTCGGAAGGGCATGAAGAACCTTGTCATCGGCGAAGTCTACATCGACCACGAAGGAGAAAAGATGGTGGACGATTCCGGCTGGGGGCCGGAGTCGGATCACCTCGAATCCGGATCCGTCGTGACGATCGGCCGGATTAGCGTCTTCATTGGTATGGTATGTGCTTCCAATTCGATCCCTGACAACGTTGGATCTGATTCTATGCCAGGAAAAGCCACGTCTACCCGATCAGATGATGAAGAATCGATTGGAACGACACATCCGGCAGAAGAACCCATCGCGGAGTGGGAACAGCCGGAGGAGCCGGCATGGACCCCACGCGACCGGGCCAAAAGAGAAGATGATACCGGGTCTATCCTGGATCTACTGGAAAACCGGTATGAGGAGAACGGTGAGGAAGAACAGCATGAATTTACACCGGATATCGTACGCCGAGTTGCAGTCTATGCGGCCCCCGCGGCCAACCAAGGAAACGCAACCGCGGCATCAGTCGGGGCGGCTCAGGTAGTGGCCCAGCGACAGGACGCGGCTAACGGAGACCCGGTCTTGACCCGGGTTGATGGAGAGTCGGCATCAGTAACCAGCAGAGCAGCGGATGAGGAGTTGCATGCAAACACGTTCGGATTCTTAGAAAACCGGACACCAGGGGCGGGTCCTTCGAACCCGCGCCACCCGGCCTTATTCGATAACAATCTGATTCTAGACCCCACGGTTCTCGCAACGGTTATCACTCCGGAAAACGTAGCGGAACGCGTCAGGGATCTGGATGTGGCTCGTCGTGCACTGGAACAGCAAAGAAGGCAGGTAGAGGCAGAAAGGCAAGGGATGGCCACGCGGCGGCGTGAGCTAGATTTGTTGGAAACCCGGCTCCGAGAGGAAACGTCTAGAATACATCAAAGGCACCACACCAGGTTACCAGCAATGGGCAGGGTTATCAATCCGGCTAATTTATTTGTTACACCTCAGGACCAGCCGATACCAGTGGTGAACCAGGGAACCGCACCCCAACAGGTGACAGCAGTGACACATCCGGCAAATGAGCGGACCGGGTTACCCCCACCACAAACTAGAGTCACAACCGGCAACGATCTACCACCACCGCCACCATCACGGTTCCGCACACCAGCCGGCCACTACAATAACCCCATGGACAATGTATATGCAGCGACACTCGCGTTGAATCAAATCCCTGTGGGAGAGTCGCCCCATGCAGAGAAGACTCGGCAAGCCATCGATCTGTTGCACACTGCGGTGGCACAGCAAGCCAATTATCCAGATCACAGAAGCGGTATGCACGGGACGCCATACGTCAGTCAACAGCAAGGGAATATCCAAACAAGTTCAGCGCGACGGAGGGAAGAGCAGCAGCAAATGCCGCCTCCTCCCCGCGCTCAGGCAGCATCAGCAGCACAGGCCGTCGTGGACAGTTCTAGGGCTCGGAGGGCCGCGGCCGGGTCTGCAGCACATGGACTTCCGCAGCATCGCGCCCAGCCGCGCCCCCCGCGGTATCACACGTTTCTAGAGCCAGGCCGGCCTCAACCGTTCTTGCAGGGCCTAAGTGCCTCTCGGACAGTATCAGAGCTGAACCTTACCCGGAAAAATTCAAAGAGCCAGGGAAAGTAGTGAATTATGAGCCACCTATGGATCCCGAGACATGGCTAAGCAGTTACGAGATGGCAATGTCAATTCGCAACGCGTCCGAGAATCTCCAAGCCAAGTTCATGTACCTGATGATGTCGGAAGGAGCAGCAAAATTGTGGTTCACCAATTTGCCGGAAGGATCGATCAAGTCTTGGGAGGAATTGAAGACTGCGTTTGTCAAGCACTTTCACGGGACCTGCAGGAAATTATTCACTATTGATGATCTAGAGCGATGCGTCCAGAAGAAGGGAGAATCGGCGCGCAGTTGGGTGCGCCGGGTTATGGAGATACTTCACTCATCCACGGATATCCAGCCCAAGGATGCGCTACAGTCCATGGCAAAAACATGCAAGTATATACCTTTAGTGCAAAAGTTAACTCGCATGAAGTCCAGTCGAAATGCGTCAGAGGTTACAATGGGAGAATTGATGGATGCGTGCAACAAACACGCTGCGACAGATACTACAGAAGAAGAAGCTGATGACAAGAAGGCAAAAGCAAACACAAGCAATAACGGAAGAACCGGCAATGGATCAGCATCAGGTAATAACGGAAATAGCCAGAACAAGCGCCCGTTCGAAGGAGGCTCCGAGTTTGTCGCCAACACAGAAGCCGGGTCTTCAAGGCCCAGAGCGGAAGGGAATTTCAACGGAGGTAACCACAATGGAGGAAACTATCAAGGTACACCAAGGCCGGGTAACAATTGGGACATATTCAGGATGGCATGCCCGAAGCACAGCAGGAATGGCAGGCCAGCTAACCACTCCCTAGAACAGTGCGCCGATTTACAAAGATGGAAAAATGAGGAAGTGCACAGAGCTATGCGAGGCGCAGGGCGGGGAGGAGGACCGGGTCCAGGGGCAAACCCGGGCAACGGCCCACCCCCAGCCGGTAACCCGGCGGCTGGAAATCAAGGTAATAACCAAGGGGGAGCAGGAGGCTTCCAAGCTAACCCCAAACAATTGGGTCAATATCATGTGCACACCACAGGAGGCTCTAACAAGGACAAAAAGATACTGAAGCAAGCGGTCAACTCAGTTTCGTTAGCTGTCCCGAGGTACTTGAGATGGTCAGAACAGGAGGTAACATGGAGCAGAAGGGATCACCCAGAAAGAGTGGAGCACCCAGGAGTCTTGGCACTAGTAGTCGCACCGCAAGTCAATGGGTACGAACTGAAAAAGGTTTTAATGGATGGTGGAAGCAGCATCAATATACTGTATTGGGAAACCTTCCTACGCATGGGTCTCAAGGAATCTCAGCTGCAAAAAAGCTCAACAGTTTTTCATGGGATAGTGCCGGGTCATTCAGCATGCCCCGAGGGAAAAATCGCATTGGAGGTAGCCTTTGGAGAGTCAAAGGATAACTATCGAATTGAGTGGCTTACCTTTGAGGTAGTCAAATTGCGCAGCCCTTATCACGCGTTATTTGGAAGGCCGGCTTACGCCAAATTCATGGCCAGGCCGTGTTACGTATATCTACAGCTAAAAATCCCGGGTCCCAAGAAGACCATTACCATACATGGAAATCGAGACATAGCAGCTGAATGCGACGAAGGAGATGCATCAATGGCCGAGCAGGCCTGTAGAAAAGAAGAACTCAAGCAGTACCGGTCTCAAGCAGACCCGGAGGGTAGAGCCACATCAAAAAGGCCGAGTACTGAAGGCGAACGAGCAAAACCCAAGGTAACACAAGATGCTAAAATGGTGGCTTTTGTCAAGGATGACCCCTCCAAACAATCCGCCACAAAAGAAGAAGCTGCCGGGGTACTCACAACCGGCCATGTCATGGAAACACCTTACCCGGGTTGGCTAGCAAACCCGGTACTCGTCATGAAAAAGTCTAGCGTGTGGAGAATGTGCACCGGTCACGCTAGTTCGGGACCGGTCTCCACGAAGAACTAAACAATGTAACGGGCAGCAGGTTTCAGACGCGCTCTTTTCCTACCCAGGGTACCTAAGGGGACTGGAAGGTTTTTAATGAGGCGGCCTGCTGATCCAAACTTTCTCGCAGCAATAAAGAGATGGTTATCAAGTCCTATTTCGTTACAGCCTGATTACAAGTAAGTAGTATCCACGTGGCATCAGTATTTCCGTATCATTAAGAATGTTGAGTATATACAGGTCTCGGGGGCCGGCGGCTCAAGTAGCCCAGCTAGCAACCCAAAAGACCCGGCCTTGATGCCTATAAGTTATAAGGGCCGATTATTCGCAAACGAGTACGGCTGCAATCTTATAACTGGACAAAGGAGCCAAATATTCTTGACTTTTCTTACTTAAGCTCGATGTGACTCGCACTAAAGTGGCATGATTCGTTCGCTTACGATTACAATCAGCCATGAAGCCCAATGGGACTTGCCTGACACTGTTCTCGTATGAATGTAACAACATGGTATCCACGCGAAAGCCGGCTTACAGTACAAGATAGTCAAAAGGGTCATCTAAACCACAAGTTTATGCAGAGTACAAGGCTAAAAGCCGGAAACTCAACAACTATCAAGCATAACTTCAGTATTCACAAGGAATGGCTTTAGGCTTGCGACTCGGTAAAAAATAATTTGTTCTCTGAGAAAGGCCACACCCCCATGACTCGGACTTTGGGTCCTGGGGACTGGGGACTTCGAAACAGAAACAAACTACTTGGCTATCGCAGTTCGAAAAACCTCACCATCCGAGTCTTGGGGACTTAAAGAAAAAGCCCACGTATCAAAGCCCCTGGTACTCGGAAAACCGAGTCTTACGAAGGGAGCCAAAATAGAGAATCGGGTATCGAGAAAAAGTTCAAAGAATAGGCAAGCAATACGGTTATCAAAAGGCCAGAAAAGCCGCAAAGTATATCACGGACTAAAAAGTACGTTACAAGGTACGGCATCAGTATCAGGGGTGCACAGGCGCACCATCAAAAGCATAACAGTGTGATTACAAAGCATTACAAGGTATTATGATAATACGGCCCTATTCGGCCTCCTGAGTACGGCCTTCCGGGTCTGAGTCCTGGGTTTGCTGCTTAGCCTTCATGGCACCCTTACCCGGACTCATTGCATCAGGGCGGACTGGTGGAGGGACGGCTGGTGTAGAGGCAGACGGGCCCGATCCTAACTCGGCCTCTCTCTTCGCAGTCGCCTCCCTCTTCCTGGCCGAGCTAGAAACCCACTTCTCCAAGATATCAAAAGGCGGGGGCGCTTCCTCCGTAATAACTTTGCCATCAGCGTCGTATGCACTCATAATCGTATTTAGATCCAAGCTATCGGCCAAAGCGGTAGCTGAGGGGCGCACTGCGGCTTGTATGGATTTGAAATCCTTTGGTGTAAATTTGGAACCGTCAGCCTTGAATTCGGGAAACCCGGATGTTACCTTAGCTGGGTCAAGCTTTGGAAAGAAAGCCTTGGCCAGAGTAAAAGCCCGGGTCATTCCAATTCGGCATGATGAGCGTTTCCAGATTTCAATCCACCCAGGCACAGTGGAACAGGCTTGAACGAGGTTCTCTTCACCCGGATATACTTCCGTAGGCCACTTCACAGCATCCAATATAAATTTTGTGCCGGCAAAGAAAGTCCGGAGCACAGTCTTGAGGGTTCTAGCCTTGACAATGGCATTTTCCTCTGGGGCCGCAAGGTTGGCACCTGCAGTCGTAACAAAAGAAAGAGCGTATCAGTAATCCCGAGTCTGTTACAATAAAGCAAAGACATGAAGCCAATCGACAGTAGCAAACTTACTGAGCAAGATCTGATAAGTATCGGAGACCTGGTCCGATAGTTTCTTCAGTTCGGTCTGAGCGGCATTGCACTTCTTCTTGTATTTGGAAACATCTTTCTTCAAGGTTTTCATGTCATCCTCAAGGATTTCCCTTCGTTTCATCTCGGCAAGAAGAAGTTGTTCGGTCCTCAGCAAAGTTTCATCAGACCGGGTTATCTGTGCCTGTAAGTAGCAAGGAATGCAAGTATTAGTTGGATTGTAGGGAAAGCTGAGTGTGGCGTAAAGTACCAAGCATCACTTTTGCAAGTCATACTTGGAACTTGGGGACTAGGTATGCAATATGAGATACAAAGTGTCCTTACCTGGTGCTCTGCAGCCATGCGCTCCAAGATTTGGCTCTCCGAAGTCTTCATAGTCAGGAGAGTGTCCATCAACTGATCGAAAGTGTCTTTACTCGTATCAGAAGACCCGGGGCCTTGGAAATTCCGGGAAGGAGCTTTCTTCTTAGTAGGAGGTGGAACCCGGGTCATTTGTGTGTCGGAATCCGACGCTCCTTCTTCACCCAAGACGGTGGTTTTGTTCTTCTTGCTTGCATGGGAAGCAATTGGATGTTCGGCTCCTTGAGTGTCCGGGTTTGGCGGCGACGCTTGTTTTTCACCGCTGGACGCGGCTGTAGTCTTATCAGCCGGGCTCCCCTTACCCGGGCCCTCGGTCCCCGTTTCCTCTTGATCGCTGACAACGACCCTGGCCCTATAAGATGTTGTCAGTGACCAGCTAAACACACAGTCAAGAGAGGGTGATGAAATATGGTGGAACATCAGGAAGGGGATCTTACCCGGTATTCACCGCAAAGTCACAAGGAAATCCATCGCTGGACTCGGGAGAAGCTGGAAATTATCAAGTTAGATGTCATATGGGAATGGTTTAAAGAGAATGTGTTGACCCAGAAAAGATAGGGTAATTACCAGCCCGCCGCGGGGGGGTCGATGAAATACCCGGGTTAAGGGCATCATCACCCGGGTGATTTCGAGTTGACCTACGCTTGGGTACGGGCGACTCCTTCAAGAACGGCCAGTGGGATAACGTCAAGTTAGCTCAAGTATATCATTAAAGTAATGCGAGTTGAATGCGAGGGGGAGATATGAAACCTTGGAGGTGGCCTCTTGAGTCTTTCTTTTGGATCCGACCTTGACTGTCGGCTCCAGTTCTTCCTCGTCGCTGGCAGATTCTACTTTGCCATCGGAGTTTTCTTCCTCGTCATCTTCTTGTTCTGGATATCATCAGAAGTTATGATTGGAAATGAAGGGGTTATGGTGAGTTCAAGGAAACCAAATAAAATCCGGAGAGTACCTTCATCCGAGTTAACAGTTTCTTGCTCCTCTGGACTTTCGGAGCTAGGGGAGGCATTGGTTTTCCAAAAATCGTCATCAGCCTGAAAAGTGTTAGCATAAGGGTTATTAACTACATTGAGTGGAAAGAGCAAAGGTAAAGGCATCAAAGTCGGGTTTTCACCTTGGGGGCTGGGTTCTCAAGCGTGAAGGGCTCTAACCCGGATATGTTCCGGATTACCTCGAGCTTTTCGGTCAGAAAGCCCTTGATGGTTTTATGAGTGTCGCCAGCTGTGAAGATGTTGTCGGAGTACCGGAGCGGGTCTGTAGGTTGCCCTGAATACTCGCACATTAACTTTGTGCGGATGGAGTTGGGTTGAATCCGGAAATCTACCCAGGTCTTCACCAGGTTGAGCCCGATGAGGCCTTGGGCTGTGAGAGTGGTGATTTTGGCTAAAAGAGGTTGAATTGCCTCCCTGTCTGAGTCAGGGGCAAAGGCACTAAATTTATCAGAAATGTCAAGAAGACCCTCTGAGTAACCCGGCAGCTTCTTTTGGCCGGGTGGGGAGGTGTCTTGGCAGTAGAAGTAGGAGAGCTGCCAGTGCTTGACATGGGAATTAAGGGTGAGGGGTGGCATCAGAGAATTCTTGCGGCGCTGGATCGAAACCCCGCCGCAAGCGAGAAGCGCCCCGTCACCGCTCTCGCGGCACGGTTTGCATTGAAAAAGCTCGATGAAAAGAGCTAGACTTGGCGAAGTGCACAAGTATGATTCGGAAAGGACTATGAAGTGGGAGATGTTGAGAACAGAATTAGGCCCGATATCAAAGACGCGAAGACCGTAATGATTCAAAACATCACGGAAAAAGGGGTGACCCGGTGGGCGGAAGCCCCGGGTCACATGTTCCACGAAGCAAATTACCTCGCCTTTTGTCGGGGTGGGCCGGGTCTCCTTACCCGGCACTCTCCATTGAATGTCCTCTTGAGGAGGAAGGACTCCCAGCTCCACTAGCTCCTCCAACTTGGATTTGGTGACTGTAGACCGCGCCCAGTTGGCGGATATGGAGTTGGCGGCTTTAACTTTGGTTGGGGTTTTCCCCTGCTTTTTGGGAGCCATGTGGTTGACCTGCAAAATACAAAGTAAAAGGATAAGAGGACTGAGACCCGGAAGTTGTGAGCCGGCCGAATGTCGGTGGGGCAATACTGAGACATGAAAAATTGCGTGTAACCCGGGTGTTAGCTCACCGAGTAAAGTTCGAAATTGTCCGGGTATCAAGTATTATGACGAAAATTATGGAGATCTAAGTGTTGAAGGGGTTCCTTGGGGACGTTGGATGGCCGCATAGGCGCTTAACGCGAATAAAAGGAAATGAAAAGGGGAAGTCCGGCCGGGTGATTGAGGCCAGGGCGGAAATTTTGAGTGGATCGGGCCCAGATTGGGAATCTCATCTTCGGATTTATGGCGAAATTAGTACTTGCAGGTAGTAGGAGACTGGATTGGAATCCATAACTTATCTATTATGCGAGCTGGAAAGAATGTTAGCAACTTAATTCGGCATGGCCGAGGAATCATTGGCGGGTCGATTTGGATCTAATCTAAGATGAAATCAAAAAGTGCAAGGGCGAATTAATGAACGCAAGTGGCTTACCGGAGGAGATCTGAGCGAGGCTTTGCGGAGGCAGATGGCCCAAGCCTGGTGTCCCTTCGCGGTCCTTGACGGGCCGGATGGGAACTCGCCGGCGGCTCTTGGCGGCGGCGCAGGGCGAGTCGTGGCGGAGCGCAGCCTCCGGCCGATGGGCTCCGGTGATACGCGCGGGATTTCCGTGGTGGTGCTCAGTGAGAGTGAGCTGAGAAGGAGAAAGGAGGCGGAATGGGGGGAAATGAGCCGTTAGGGTTCGGGTTACCCCCAAGGAGCTTATTTATAGTATAAGTGGGTAAGCCCGGTTCGGTGAGTGGGGGCCGGGAGTTGCGGAGGTAAACGGCTATTTATTCAAGTTTCTGCGAGATATGCGCCAAATATTGAGCAAGGCATCTGGATAAAAGAGAGAAGGGAATCCATCCCGTGATATCAGGATCGATTATTGAGTATGGAATTAGGATTTTAGACCTGGAAAGTTAAAGGTGTTTGGGGGAAAAACCCGGGTTACTACATGGCCGCCGTGGAGTAAGGCCTAGCTGAATATCAGAGCATCTTAACCCGGCCTCTGTATGCCTGTATGTTTGATATCTTTGCAGGGAATAGCGAGCGCTTCAAGGAGGATCCATGAAGCCCAGGCTATTCTGGGGACTACTGACGGGGGGATGATAACCCGGTAGGCCAAACTCCAAGGAGTAACCCGGCCCAAAGGACGGTACGCAGGATCCGGCTAAAGATAAGGAAGCTTGTGGAAGGCCCAAGTTTGTAGGCCCAGTAATCCGGATTGTGGGTTACTGTAAAGGAAAGCTAGGGTTTGTGCGCCGTGTCCGGGTAGGATCCAGGATGCGCCTTGGGGAATAAGCCAGGGGGTACGGGTGCTTTATAAACCGACCCCCAGGTCTAGTTTTAGACAGAGATCTTAGAACCCTAGCAATAGCGCTTGGTATCGAGCATCTAGTGTAATCCAAAGTTGAGTTGTTATATCAAGATCGGAGACTCGGCGACTTTGATTGCCGGCTACTAGATCGAATTGCACCATGTTTTCCTCTGAGCTAAACCCTCTCCCAAATACCTGTGTCGTCTTGCCCCAAGATCAGTTACCCCCGGTAACATCTGCCGTGATTATCCCACGACGGATGTCAAGGACGTTCTTGTTCACGGTGAGGGCGTTGCGGAAGCACTTGTTCATCTCAAGGGTGTGGAGGAATTCCTTGGTCTTGGCAAGGTTGTTGAAGACGATCATGTTCTTGGCGGTCATTGTTGTTGGGACGCGCATTACGCCTTGGTGGCCTTCGATGTTGACGAGCACCTTCCACGAAATCATTGTGGCCATATTCTTGAGCGTGGCCTTGTGGAGGTGGGTGATGATGTTGTCGAAGGTCCGGGCGTTGCGGTTGTTGAAGAGGGTCACCACGGCCTTCGCGATGTCGAGGAGGTGGTGATGGCGAGCTATCTTTGTACCAATGTCGTCGCGGAGTTTGTTGTGGAGGAGGTTGTTGGGGTTGTTGAGGAGGTGGTTGTTGTTGGGGTTGTCCCCCATCCTCCATGTTGGTGTTGCGATCATGGCGATCATGGTGGTCATGGCGACGAGCTTGGTGAAGATCTTGATTGTGGTGCCTTGAGCGACGAGACCTTGAGGACGATGATGAATGACGGTGGTTGGCAAGATTAGCCAAGTTGATGTTGATGCACATCATTTGATCATTCAATCGAGCCTCTTGCTCTTTGTCGGGGGGCTACCCTCGAGTAGGGGTAAGACATGTGGTAAAACAGAGATCAAGGTACTGTTTGCCGGGTAGGCGGCTACCCGGGTATCCGTATCCGGTAGACGCTACTCGGTGATAAGTATTGAAGGCCAAGAGAAGATATTAAGGAAGATCAGAATCAGCCGAGTAGAGCTCGGGTGGTCCGAGTAGATGGGCAACAATCCTACTCGGGCACAAAGTCAATGGAGCCGTTGTGACGAGATCCCGCGTATCCCGCAGCCGTACAGGCGTGCGGTTCAACTTACTAGGAACATGATTATTTGCGCTGCGGCGTGGCTACAGTGAGGGTGGGCGCCTGTCATGTCCTGTCAGTGATAGGGGGACAGGACGTGTCTGGGGCCTACTCTGTGAGACATACAGGGTGGACAAGACCTGTCAGCCGGACGGCGCGGCGACTTCTCGCAACGGCGTCAGCGGGAACACGGAAGCGTTAGCGGTTGTCACAGTAGAGGTGTCAAGTCGTGTACGTTAATCGTTGTTTACTCGCTGGTCACCAGTATATAAGGTGGCTAGCCCCCTCCTGCGCGAGGGACGTTGGTTTTGGAGAGCATTTATTGCGAGGTTCAGTACTAGACACATAGAGAGAACGAGAGGTTGGCTACTCGGCGGAGAGCCGAACTTGTACTGTGGCTGATCGGTAAAACCATATACAAAGAGATAGGCAGGAGTAGGGGTGTTACCTCCACACGAGGGCCCTGAACCTGGGTAGATCGAGGTGTTTGCAGTGTTTCTGAGCGCGTCTACTCAACGTGCGATCCCTCCCAGAATACCTACAACGTCCATCGGCCCCAACAATTAGCCATCCCATGGCATCTGTCTTCACCACTCTACGACAGTTGGCGCCCACCGTGGGGCCAGCAGCGGCGCTAACTGGGGTTCATATTTGGACGGGACCGATTTCCGCATCGGGGGAGCACGTGGTCTGTGGCCTTGTCCACAGATTCGGCTCTTTCGACTTCGTCACCGACAACGCCGACGATTTTGGCGGCAGGCCCTTGCCTGCAGGAGGCTCCATCCTCTCCTTCGGCACGCATCTGGTGTACGTCGCCACCACCGTCATCCGCGAGTTCCCGAAGGAGGTGCTCGTCGCGGATGATCGTCCTGCTGTACTCGCTGCCCGCGGGAAGCCGGCTGGCTGCTCTGCGGGCAGCGTGGAGGTGATGATGACGGGCCCGGCTATCGATGCCGGGAAAAGCGCGCCCGTTGCGCCTGAAGTTGTGGACGAGCAGGCTGCTCGCAAGGTCCACAAGCCCTACGACATGCCCCGGAACATTCCGGGATACGTGGATCCGTCTATGTCAACAGCGGTACCAGTTGCTTGCGTTGGCGCCACGGAGCAGCTGGGCATGCCACTCCCCACCAACGCGGACCTCATGGTGGTGAGGGCATAGCTCGAGCAGCATTGCTAGGCGCTACTCGTGGAGGCCCAGGAGCTGGAGAAGGTTAGGCTTGAGCTTAACCTAGATCAAAATGAGTACAATAATGCGCATGGCTTTACTCCTGTTTCTAGGTTGCCTAGCAAGTTAGGCACTATTCATCGCAACCTGGGCGCTGAGCTAGCCAGAGATGGTAGGGATGCTAGTCTATCTGCTAGTTTGAACACTGCTAGTAGGCAAAAATATAGCTCCCTTGCCAAAACACTTAGGGCTGCAGAGACAGTCGCTGCCGAGTTGCCGCATCTCACTGGCGACGCTCGCGCTAGGCAGCAGGATAGGCTTCATGAGCTAGTTCTAGAAGCTGGCAGGCAGAATGAGGCTTTTCGGAAGGCCAACCCGGGAGCCAGTGCTTCCCATGTTGTTCACTCGCATGGGGTTAGATCTGTGGATCAGGCCTCATCGCCACTTCCCGGAGGTGAGAGGGCCCAGAGTGTGACCTCTGGGAGAAACAAACAGATGCAGGTGTACGACCCGGCTGTCGCCGGAAAACAGCACGCTGTAGAGCGGCGGCCCGGCCAGAAACACAACTCTAAAGGAGCTGGCTATCAAGCCACCAAAGCTTGCCGCGAGGGACAAGGAGGAAACCGATATGGCCCATCTCGGCGTCAGGCTGCCAACCCGGTTCAGCAAACGGTGCAGCCGCAAGCAGTTGTGGCAGCGGCCAACCCGGTTGCTCAACCCGGTCCTGTGCAGCAAGACCGCTATGATGATGGGTACTCGACGATGGAGCAAGCCGGGTACGCTGATCCAAGAGATGTCACTGATCGCCTGGACGGCAGGCTGCTGGAGCCCAATGACGCAAGGTACAAGCTGGACCGGATTCACCGGTCCGAGCAGATAGAGGCGAAGGGCCCACCCGACCCAAGCTGTTTTGGCCACCGGATCATGGGAGAGCCTTCCGTGACCAAGTTCCAGCTGGCTAGAGGGACCAAGTCCTATGACGGGAGCACCAAGCAGGATGACTGGCTGAATGATTATGTCACTGCCGTGCACATTGCAGGCGGCAACAGGAGATGGGCTGTGAGATACGTCCCACAGATGCTGGAGGGCCCTGCCAGGATCTGGCTGAACAACTTGCCGAAGGACAGTATCAACTGCTGGCTTGACTTCTCGGAAGCCTTCATCAGCAACTACACCAGCACGTACAAGAGGCCGAATAGGCCGTAACAGCTCTCAGCATGCAAGGATCGGGAAGAGGAGACGGACCGAGAATACCTTACTCGGTGGAGCACCCTGAGGAACACCTGTGAGGGTGTGAATGAGTCACAGGAAATCACCCTGTTCGCTCAAGGCTGCAGGCATGGAAGCATGTTGTGGCAAAATCTGCAGAGGGAGATGTCGAGGACGCTCGCTGAGACGATCAAGATAGCTGACATGTATGCAGTCGGTGACCCTACTCAGCCTCTGCTTGATTCCTTCGAGCCGAGAATAAGAAACCAGGATGCCAACCGGCGCCAAGACCTCCAAGACTTCCGCAACAAGCGCCGAGATGACCATCCTGATACTCGGTATGGCTCGGAGCAGGTGAATGCTGTGAACCAAGACACCGCGGCTGCCAGGAGTAGCCAAAGGCAAAAAACTGCTGGAGCCCAATACAAGTAGAACCAGAATCAGGGCCAGGGCTTCAAGAAGCAATACAATGCTCCTCAGTAGGGCAATGCCAACCCGGAAGCCGGAGATGCTCAGAGATTTATCTTTGAGAACATGAAGGATGGGCCTTGCAGCTTCCATACTCGGCATCCGAGTAGGCCAGCCAACCACACTACCCGGCAATGCAGCTGGTGGGACCGCATCAAGAGTGAAGGCTTTGGTCAGCTGCCCCCTCCTCCTCTGTCGCCTGCGGGTGACAATGTGCAGCCTATTCGGGAAGCTCCTCCCAGGCCGGCCGAGAACTCGAGAAGGGAGAATGTGAATCAAGTGGCTATGGGAGCCAACCGCAAGTACTACACCCGCAACAGGAACTGCAACTACTACACCCACAACAGGAACAACAACAACAACAACAATGGCAACAACAACAACGACATCGATGGTGGTGGAGACCAGAACCAGTACCAGGAGCATCATGAGAGCGACATGGTGTTCACCACTGAGCCGGATGACAAGCAGTCGCACCGTAGGCGTGTGATGGAGGCGAATGCAATGATACCGGCTGTGCTGCATTACTTGCACTGGTGCGACCAAGAGATTACTTGGTCCAAATATGATCATCCCAAGGTGATGCCCAATCCGGGTACATATGCATTCGTGGTGGATCCCACCTTTCTGGGGACCAAGAAGAATGTGAAGTTCAGCAAGGTGCTGATTGATAACGGAAGCAACATCAACATCATGTACCGAGATACCCTGGAGAAGCTCGGCCTTGCCGAGAACATGCTGCTACCCAGCAAGACCACCTTTCATGGTATTGTGCCGGGAGTTTCTTGCGCTCCAATCGGCCGCATATGGATAGATGTGCTATTCGGCACCAGGGAGAACTGCCGCACCGAGTGCCTGCAGTTCGAAGTGGTTGATCTTCAGAGCCCCTATCATGCTCTACTTGGCAGGCCCGCGCTCACCAAGTTCATGGCCTCAACCCATGCGGCCTACCTGAAGATGAAGCTTACCGGTCCTAATGGTGTCATCACTATCTCGGGTGATTACAAGCGCTCCCTGGATTGCACATCAGCTGGATCTCTGCTGGCGGAGTCCCTGGTCATTGCTGCTGAGAAGAAGAAGATGCACGAGGTGGTGGCTATGGCCCAAACAGCTCAAGTCGGCATGCCTGGCATGCCAAGTTCTTAGTATGGAGCCACTTTCGAGGCCTCCCAGGAAACCAAGAAGGTGCAGGTGGACCCAGAGTTCCCGGACCGTTGGCATCATTGGCGCCGGGTTGGGCGAGAAATAGGAAAGCGAGCTCATCCACTTCCTCCGTGGGAATCGGGATGTCTTTCATGGTCCAATGAGGACTTGCCGGGTGTCCCGAAGGAGTTGGTTGAGCACTCGCTACATGTGCACCCAGACTCTAAGCCGATTAAGCAGGCAATGCGCCGCTTTGCGGCAGAAAGGAGGAAAGCTATTGGTGATCAGATCACCAAGCTGCTGATAAGTAGATTCATCATGGAGGTGCCGCATCCAGATTGGATGGCCAATCCGGTCATGGTTGAGAAGAAGAAGGAGGACCCCAAGGCCGAGGTGGCATGGTGCATGTGCGTGGACTACACCGACTTGAACAAGGCCTCCCCCAAGGACCCGTTTCCGCTACCCCGCATAGATCAGGTGATCGATTCCACTGCCGGGTGCGAGCTTTTGTCTTTCATTGATGCCTAGTCTGGTTTTCATCAGATACCTCTTAACCCGGATGATCAAATAAAGAATCTTTTATTACCCCGTACGTGGCTTATTGCTATCGTGTTATGTGCTTTGGGTTGAGAAATGCCGGGGCTACTTATCAGAGATGCATGCAAAAATGTTTGCATGACCAAATAGGCAAGAATGTGCAGGTGTACATAGATGACATTCTCATCAAAACAAAAGAAACACACTCTGCTAAGTGATATTGAGGAAACATTTGCCAACTTGCGCAAATATAGGATGAAATTGAATCCGACTAAGTGCACATTTGGCGTCCCGGCTGGCAAGTTACTCGGCTTCTTGGTATCCAGTCGGGGCATTGAGGCCAATCCTTCAAAGATAAAAGCTATAGAGAGCATGTCTTTGCCGAGATCACTGAAGGATGTGCATAAATTCACTGAATGTCTGGCGTACTTTAGCCGCTTCATGGGAAGAATGGGTGAGAAGGCCCTGCCTCTCTATCAACTCATGAAGAAAAGTGACAAGTTCATCTGGACACCACAAGCTGATGTGGCCTTCAAGGAACTCAAGACCATGCTGGGTAGCGCTCCCATCCTGGCAAGCCCTCTGCCCAAGGAGCCAATGTTGATGTACATTGCGGCTACCAACCGGGTAGTCAGTGTGGTGATGGTGGTGGAAAGAGAAGAGGAAGGAAAAACTGTGCAGCGGCCAGTGTACTATCTCAGTGAGGTGCTATCCAGCTCCAAGCAAAACTACCCGCACTACCAGAAGATGACATATGGCGTGTACCTGGGTGCCAAGAAGCTCAAGCACTATTTCCAAGAGCATCCCATCACAGTGGTGAGCACTACTCCCATCTCGGAGATCATGGGCAACAAGGATGCAAG
This sequence comes from Alopecurus myosuroides, assembly GCA_028641055.1. Classification (NCBI taxonomy): domain Eukaryota; kingdom Viridiplantae; phylum Streptophyta; class Magnoliopsida; order Poales; family Poaceae; genus Alopecurus; species Alopecurus myosuroides. The sequence goes on from CM054058.1 coordinate 402,083,356, forward strand.
CGGCCGGGTAGCCAAGTGGGCAATTGAGCTAGCCGTGTACGCCCCTCTGTATGTGAGAAGAGAAGCAATCAAGTCATAGACCTTGGCGGATTTCTTGGTGGATTGGGCCGAGATGCAGTACGAGCCTCCCTTGCCGGAAACCAATTTCTGTAAGATGCATTTTGATGGCTCCAAAGTAAAAGAAGGGCTTGGTGCTCACGTCACCCCAGAGAGATCAACTCAAGTATGTGCTGCAGATCCACTTCTCGGCATCCAATAATGTTGCCGAGTATGAAGCACAGGTACATGGTCTGAGGGTGTCCAAGGAGATTGGAGTTCGGGGCATTGTCTGTTATGGCGACTCGGACTTGGTGGTTCAGCAAGTTTCCGACAATTGGGATGCCTTGGATGCCAATATGGCGTCCTACCGGTTTCTGGTGCAAAATATGACCGGGTTCTTTGATGGGTGTGAGTTTCATCACATACACCGAGCTGAGAATGATGCGGCTGATACACTGTCCAAGTTAGGGTCTTCTCGACAGTTTATCCCTCCTGGGATTGCCTTGGAGCATTTGAGAAAGCCATCTATCAAGCCATCTCCCAACTCAGAATCCATCTGCATTCCTTCTCTGCCAGGATCAGAAGCCGTTCCCATGGAGATTGATTGGGAGAGTGCAAAGGAGAGCCCGGGGACTGCCCCTCCTGACTCGGGGACTGTCGCATTCATCGAGGGGATCATTTCTCAGTACTCGAGGACTCGTCCTCAAACCGGAGCAGGTAATGGTGGCTGATCCAATGGAGATAGATGAACATGTGTTCCCTGTCCGGCCAACGCCGAGCTGGGTTGTGCCCATCTTGTCCTTCCTTCCTGATGGCACCCTGCCAAGTGACGAGGTCACAGCCTGACAGATACAGAGAAGATACAAGGGCTACACCATCATCAACAAGGAGCTGCACAGAAGAAGTCCTACTGGCGTGCTGCAACACTGCGTTGAGCCAGAGGAAGGAGAAGAGATCCTCAGAGAAACACACCAAGGAGAATGCGGGCACCATGCCTCTTCTCGGGCTCTAGTCAACAAGGCTTTTCGGCAGGGATTCTATTGGCTCACTGCCTTAAGACAAGTTGAAGACCTAGTGAGAAAATGCAACGGATGCCATAGATTTACAAGAAAGATTCACATGCCGGTATCCGAGTTGAAGACCATTCCCATTACTTGGCCGTTTGCTGTCTGGTGCTTCGACATGGTAGGCCCTTTAAAACCAGCTAGAGGCAACATGACTCACATCTTGGGCATGGTTGATAAGTTCACCAAGTGGATTGAGGTCAAGCCTATCCGGAAATGTGATGGAGTCACAACCGTGAGCTTTCTGAAGGATGTCATCCTGAGATACGGGTACCCGCACAACATCATCACTGATAATGGAACAAACTTTGCTGAGGGTGCATTTGCAAGATTATGCAAGGAGAAGCGGATCCGGCTAGATGTTGCATCAGTAGCGCATCCGGCCTCAAATGGGAAAGTTGAAAGAGCAAATGGCATGGTCCTTTCTGGGATAAAGCCAAGGCTAATTGAGACATTACAGCGAACCCCTGGTTGTTGGCTGGACGAGTTGCCGACGGTGTTGTGGAGCTACCCCTAACCGATCAACTGGATACACACCATTCTTCCTGGTATATGGAGCTGAGGCCGTGTTGCCCACTGACCTTGAGCATGACTCACCCAGAGTAACACTCTACACTGAAAAATAGGCTAGAGAAGCCCGAGAAAATGACGTTGACCTGCTAGAAGAAGCAAGAGAATTAATTCTGTCACGTTCAGCCATATATCAACAAAGTCTGAGGCGCTATCACAGCCGGAAAGTAAACCCAAGGGTTTTCCGAGAACGAGATATGGTCCTTAGGCTCGTGCAGCGCACATCCGGGATGCAGAAGCTATCCCCTCCGTGGGAAGGGCCTTTTATTGTGAGCAAGGCTCTGCACAATGATGCCTATTATCTCGTTGACGCACAGGCACCGCAGAAGAACAGACCGGATAGAGCCGGAGAGGAATCCAAGTGTCCTTGGAATGTAGCTCTACTCCGCCGTTTTCATTCATGAGCAAACATTGTATGTATTTCCTCAACCGAGTTAAAATTCAAGTCGGCACTCCGAATTCAAACTCGGGGACTGCCCTTACCAAACTTGTTCTGTGTCGTTTACTCTGTTTACTTTCTCTACTCGGTTGGTTTACTTAGAATTTCACGTGCATATCTAGTAATGTGTTTAACCCCAAGGCCAACTCTTCGACTCTGCTGCTGTCCGCAACCCGGCTTCATGACAAGCAAGAGAACAAGCCAAAGGTCAATGAACACACGAAAAATTGCTAAGGAAAAGAGAAGTGTAGCAACCGAGTAGGGTGTTTTTATTTCTATGCTTTCTTTTCGGCTAAGTGGTGGGCAGCGTTAACATTCAAATCTCAAAGTGGTTGAGTATCTGAAACTTGGTTTTTGAAATCTTGTGACTCTACTACCAAAAATCCACAAGTGGCAGGTAAGAGAAAAAACAAAAAGACAAGTGGATGAGAAATGCAACTCGGGGACTTGCATTTTAACGCAATCCGGCATCAAGCCGGTCTCGCTAAAAGTAAACTAAATAAAACTGAGTATCAAGAGGAACCATAAATGTATTCATTACATCTACACCCGGCATCTCGGGGATTTGATAAGTGTTTGCGGATCAAGTTGTAAGAATTTAAACAACAGATGAAGTATTTTCCGCCTCGGTGCTAGTAGGTGCCACTGGCTCGGTTGCAGGCGTTGTGGAAGCAGCTTCTGGCGTGGACGAAGTTGGAGTAGAGGAGCTTGGCTCGGAGACAATGTTGGTGGCTTGAGCAGTGGAGGCACTAGGAAGCGGGTAGACATCATAGGCGGTGTTCTCGGTAGCAGTCTCGCTCACGCTCAGCTCGGGAGCGGGGTCCTCAATCACCATCTCGGTGGTGACAACCTCCTCATGCTCGGCGGACTGAGACTCAACCCGGGCCCCGTCAGAACCAGCAGCTGGCTTGACGATCTCAGAGTTTGCCCCAATCTCGGTTTCCTCTGCAGCGTCGCGCTGCTCGGTCTCCTAGTCTTCAGCCTCCTTGTGCTCTGCCTCCTCATACTCGGCCTCTTCGTCATTTGGGTGGCTATCTTCACTAGCGTCTTCGCCACCCTCAGCGTCTTCCTCCTCCTCTTCATATTCTTCAACGTCAGTATCCGGCTCGGTGGGGCCATCGATATACTGATTGGTCTCTGCATAGGAGGCAAGCTCGTACGCCACTTCTTTTCGGCGCAGAACACATTCAGACCGGCTGGTCCACTTGGAGCCATTTCTGCGGGTGCAAATCCTGTCAAGATCCAGATTTTCATACCATGAGAGGATGAAGTGGAGGGTCTTGTCAGCTCCAGCCCGGGCTGCAGAAGCACACCATTTCTTCAGCTCTTCCTTGACGTGATCCAGATTGTCCGCTATCTCGGTGATGGTATCCGGGACCTGTCGCTCTGGCCAGAATAACTTGTGCAGATTCGTAGCAGTGGACACCATGGAGGTGCCCAGGCTCTTGAGGGGATGTACCCGGGTCTTGATGTTGACGAGATGATCATCAATGCTGGAGGTTTCGTCAACGTTCAGACCGGCTGCTTCCCTGGCCCTTCTCGCTTTCTCCACAACGGTCTCAGTGGTGGTGCTGAGGTCCAGGAAGGTATCTGGATCGGGACATGCTGGTGTGGGTTAGAAAAGGAAACAGGAAGAAGAAAAACTGGGTAGAAGAAAGCAGAAGGATAAAGACCAAGTAAAGCGAAGAGTAGCGAAAACTCAGAAGCCAGTTCCAGCACAAGGGCTCCCAGTTTGGTCCTCCAGTCGTCTGCAAGACGGATCTGCTTGTCTTGGATGTGACGTGAGTCGTTGACAATACCCTCGAGAGTGTCATTTCTTTCTCTGAGATATCTGATCTCCCTCTCAAGTTCCTGCTTTTCTGCGGCAGCCCGCTTCTCCACTCCGTTCTTCTCGTCAACAGCTGTAATTGCAGTCTTGAGCGCATCAGTGAGCTCAAGTTGGAGCTTCTCAAATTCCGCCTTCTTGACATCCCGCTCCTTCTGCAGTTCGGCCTCTCGGACCTGCACTTGATGATGCGCCTTAGCTGGGGTGAGGCACTCTAGGTGCTGCTCTCGAAAATTCTTATATTCTTCTACGGATAGAACAACACAGTTAGCAAAGGGAGTAAGCAAAAGAAAGCAAGTGAAAATAAGAAATGAGTTGGCTCACCTTGCAGAGAGGAGATGGTACTTTGCGCTGATGCATCCATGACCTCACAGTCTTGGTGCCTTTCGACCAGCGCCTTGAGCTCACCTGCAGAGAAGACAGTAATTGAGTAAAAAGCAGAGAACGGGCGTAACCAAAAAATGCACAAACTGAAATGCTAGAAGCTTACTTTCGACAGTGGACAACTTGATGGTAGTGTCTGTGAAGTTCTTCTCCAGAGCATCTTTCTCGCTCTTCTCAAATTCCAGAGCCCGGTTCCTGTCCCTGACTTGTCGATGCGACCAAAGGAGCTGGCGGAAAATCTTGGTCCGTTCCTGGATACTATCCTACAGAGAAGAAGGAAATTTTGTAAGCTTGGAAGATTTGGCCCGAGTAGATGGCAACTCGGTTGAGCTTCACCTACTCGGCCCGAATCTCGGGGACTGGGTAGTGGATAAAGGAAGAGAAGTAAAGAAGAAATCTGGCAACTCGGGAAAATCAAAAGAGGAAAAGCACTTACCACATAGCTGTGCTCGATGTCTTCGATAGTTTTGCGTAGGACAAACATTTTGCCAGCCAGAGTGCTGCTGCATCCGGCCACGGCCATGCTAACAGGGCCAATATCGGCCTTGTTCCACTCCACCCGGTAATTGTCGAGGTTTCTCAGCTCAACACCGTCCCATGCGGCATGGCCAAGTGCTTTACTGTCACAGACCTTCTCGATGAAGCCTACTCGGTCGAGGATAGCTGGTACGCCTTCTTCGGGGAGCTCCTCTTCGTCCTCTGCGCGGGGAGTGAATTCTTTGATGGTTAGGGAATCACTTTTCCCCTTGGTTCCGGAGTGGGCCATAGCCCTTCGCTTCTTCAAAGCAGTTGTCCGCTCAGCTTCTTGCGACATAATGATCTTGTGGCGCTCCTGCAGCTGGATCCAATATTCTGGAAATGTGGGAGGTGTCTCAACGACACTGGCGCCTGCGCCAGGAGCTTGCTTCTCAGCAGGGCCAAAATTGACCTTGATCTGCACCAACTGGACATTTGGATTTGGGGCGTTCTTGTTCTGATTGAGGGCCCACTTGGTCTTCTTGGGTAGCGGTGCCGGCTGTGCGGCCTGTCCACCTTGCGGTGCACCTGGCTGCTGGGGCCCAGAAGGCTGAAGGCTCAGCTCCTGTTGCCCAGCTTGCCGCTGCTCGGTTGGCTGCGTACCAGTCTGCGCTGCGCCTCGCTTGGGCTGAACCCTGGTTGCCTGTGGGACCACCTTGGCAGTAGAGGGCGCTGGCTGTTTCTTGGAGGTGGGTGCGCGAGCCTGCTGTGAAGGCGGAGGAACTCTGGTGGTTGGCGGCGCCTGAGGTTGGCTAACCGGCGCAGCGGCCGGCTGCACTTGAACTTGGGGCGTTGGCTGCTCCGCAGTCCGCATCTCTGCAGGCGGAGTGCTTGGCCGCTCCTCCGCAGGGTTCTCTTCCCGCTGCTCGGCAGCAGGGTCTGGCCGCTCCACGGTGGCGTCGCCTTGCTGCTCCGCAGCAGGATCTGGCCGCTCCATGGCGGTGTCATCTTGCCGCTGCTCGGCGGTGTTGTCTATCGTCTCCTCAGGAGAGGCAGCTGGAGGATTTGTTGGTCTCTCGATGGTGGTGGTGTCCCGAGCAGCGTGCTGGATGTTGGGTTGCGGCTGCTCGGGGGTGCGCTCGGTCTGCATCTCGGTGCCAAGGTCTCGCTCTTCTCGGGGAGGGGAGGACGCATGCGTCATGTCCTCTGGTACTTTGTCCCCTTCATCGCCAGAGAGCTGCACGTGTTCTCGTGGCGGGGTTCTCTTCCTCGGTGGAGCTGGTTCATTGGTGGCCCCAGGATCGAGGGCATCACTGAAGAAAAATGAACAGAGAAGGAAGAAAATCAGAAAGTGTGCAGAGAAGGAGGCCATGAAGAAAACAGAGTAGATGGCAAAGGACTAGGATCAACTCGGAGGCACTTACCCGTCAATAGTGGGGCGCTTCTTGGGCGGGTTGGGCTTATTTCCTGGCTTCTTCTTTATCCTATTGGTAGGGGGCTCCAGTGCCCCGCTACCCGTCCTCTTCCTGGTGGTGGTGGGAGCAGCCACGGACACAGGAACCACATCCATTGGTTCCTCTCCCTCTTCCAGTTCCGGTTCCTCTATAGTTGGAAGAAGCAAGAATTCAGAATAAGCAAGAGAAAAGGATCCAAGTGTGCTGCAAGCAAGCAGAAAGGTGAACTCCGTCACCTTGTTCATCCTCTGACCAATCCCGGATAGAGGCATCGACTCGGGACTTACCACCCTGACCGGCACGGGGGATACAGAGGGTATCCTGGATGTCGTACGCTGTCGCGTTGTCTTTCGTCCGGTCCGCGTGCCATTTCTTCTCGAAGATGGGAACGTCCTCCTGTCGCTGGCGGTGGATGTGCTGAAAGTGTAAACATAAAGCACACTGAGTTGAGTCCCAACAGAGTAGATGTCCTACTCGGTCTAGCATGCAAACATGAAGCACAAAATGCTAAGGACCAGAAGTGATAAATGAGTAAAGGTTCTACTCAGTCTAGCGTGAAAACACACAGCACAAAATGCTAAGAGACCTAGGAGAAGTAAACAGAGAAGGCCCTACTCTGGACAGCGTGCAAACATAGAGCACATTAAGCTAAGTGCTAACAGAGAGGCCCTATTCGGTATAGCAATCAAACAGGAAGCCTTTGAGGTTAAGTCCTAAGCAGGGGCACATGTGAAAGCTCTACTCTGAACAACGTGCGAACACAAAGCACATTAAGCTAAGTACCTACAGAGGAGATCTACCTGGCATCATATGCAAACATTAAGCATACAGAGAAAGAAACTCACCTGGGGGATGCGCTTGGTGCGGCTATACGGCACGAAGCCGTAGAACCAGTTGTTGGTGAGGGTGGTCCGCAGAATGGACTTGGCCCAGATCGCCACCTCTGCTCTGGTAAGCTCGAAAGTGGTCATCCGGGTGCAGTCACGGGACCCACCCATGTAGCACATCTTGTGTACCCGGTGCTGGAGCGGGAGCACTCTGTGCTCCACCCAGCAGGCCACTGGGTCGTCTTGAAGGAGTCCCTCCTTCACCAGCTGCTCCAGGCGCTTGTCTACCTGGATGACGTCGTTCATCGTCTTCTTGGGGTTGTACCCCCAATTCTGTTCTGTGGGAGGGATGTTCTGGAACTCGGGGAGCTTAATCCGGTCCACTGCATTCTCTCCTTCTGCGGGTGGGGCATTCTTCACGTACAGGAAGCCCCACTGCCACTTGCGGCAGGTCTCCAATCCGAGTACCCGTGGATGGTGGCCAGTGCTACGCTGCAGCATCATGGCGCTACCCGTCTGGGTCATCACCCTTGGAACTATGGGATTGGAGGGATTCAGAACACTCTGTTGGGGGAGAAAGAAATATCCGGCCCAGGTATGGATAGTGGGGTATACGCCTAAGAATGCCTCACAGACTGCGGCGTGGGTGGACAGCATCGCGATGGCATTTGGGGCAAGTGGTGAGGTTGAAGGCCAAAGTGGCGGAGGAAGTCTTGGAAGAATTTGGAGGTAGGGAATCCAAGACCTCGTTTGAAATGGGAGAAGAAGATGACGTACTCACCGGATTCGCGAGTAGGGATGAGTTCCTTGCCGGGGGGCGGCAGATGACGTCGGGAGGGACGCGGCATGTGTTCATTGCCGTGACGTCGGATACCTCCCAGCCGGCGCGCGCCGACGCTGCCTCCTTCTCGTGATGGTCCGCGGCGATGTTCTCGATCTCCATGGTGGTGCTGTTGGTGGAGGAACGAGCGCGTCGAGGTTGAGGACGACGACGAAGACAGAGGCGCATGAGAAACTTCTCTCTCTATCTCTGTTCGTGGAGCGGCGGCGCTGTGCTCTGTTATGGAGGCGGAGGCGAAGAGAAGGAGCGCGAGTTGGGGAAAAGTGCGAGGAAAGAGACGACAGGTGCGGCGCGGGGGTATTTATCCCGCCGCCGTTGCAGTTATAAATGGGATCTATCATGGCTGAGATCGTGCGGTCTGGGGATTAACTGCCTGTTAGAAACACACACATCGCGATATGCCCGCGTAACGGGCGCAGTTAATCCCACGACGCGCGTTGTGGGCTCTCGAGTACACAGGCGAGGTGACACAACGGGCCGTGGGCCCCAGCTGCAGTGAGGGGCGCGTGGCACGCTGTAACGCCAGAACCGAGGCGTCGGGGGTGCGGTTGCGTGACACGTTCCCTCCCTGGACATGAGAAGATAGATTTGCTCTGGATCGAGCGGGAGCGCATTGAAAATTTCGCTGAGTATATGTACTAGGCAGAACTTTGCATCGCGTGATCTACTCGGCACCGAGAAGATTTCTCCAGAGACCGTAATAAGAGAAGTACGAGTAAACATTATGGGTGTCAGAGTTAAGGAGCAACTCAGCCACACTTCTTCACAAAGGCAATTTGGTTTAAGCTGGCAGGGCCCAACGAACGAATTCGCCGAACTCTCCCAGTGTTGGGGACTGATGTCGGGGGGCTACCCCCGAGTAGGGGTAAGGCAGGTGGTAAAACAGAGATCAAGGTACCGTTTGCCGGGTAGGCGGCTAACCGGGTATCCGTATCCGGTAGACGCTACTCGGTGATAAGTATTGAAGGCCAAGAGAAGATATTAAGGAAGATCAGAATCAGCCGAGTAGAGCTCGGGTGGTCAGAGTAGATGGGCAGCAACCCTACTCGGGCACAAAGTCAATGGAGCCATTCTGACGAGATCCCGTGTATCCCGCAGCCGTACAGGCGTCCGGTTCAACTTAGTAGGAACATGATTATCTGCGCTGCGGCATGGGTACAGTGAGGGTGGGCGCCTGTCATGTCATGTCACTGACAGCGGGGAAAGGACGTGTCGGGGGCCTACTCTGTGAGACTGACAGGGTGGACAAGACCTGTCAGCCAGACGGCGCGACGACTTCTCGCAAAGGCGTCAGCCGGACCACGGAAGCGTGCGCCGTTGTCATAGTAGAGGTGTCAAGTCGTGTACTTTAATCGTTGTTTACTCGCTGGCCACCAGTATATAAGGTGGCCAGCCCCATCCTGCGCGAGGGATGATGGTTTTGGAGAGCATTTATTGCGAGGTTCAGTACTAGACACATAGAGAGAACGAGAGGTTGGCTACTTGGCGGAGAGCCTAACTTGTACTGTGGTTACTCGGTAAAACCATATACAGAGACATAGGCAGGAGTAGGGGTGTTACCTCTACACGAGGGCCATGAACCTGGGTAGATCGAGGTGTTTGCAGTGTTTCTGAGCGCGTCTACTCGACGTGCGATCCCTCCCCGAATACCTACAGCGTCCATCGGCCCCAACAATTAGCCATCCCATGGCATCTGTCTTCACCACTCTACGACACTCTTGGAGTCGACGCTCATAGCGTTGCAATCCATCCTTCACGAGTTCGCGGAGTTGGAAATGATCCTTGTAAGTGAAAAAGTTATGGTAAGCATTGTCATTGTAGAATGAGTTTCCTTCATCCTCCGAGATCGGACTTGTGAATACTCCTTCCCTAGCCATCTCAAAAACACACAAGGATGATATTAAAGAAATGGATGTCTCACTTACCCAACGTTACCTTTTTCGTTCCTATTGAGGCTAGTGGACGAGCCTAGGTGTAGGATGGCATGTCAAGAGAAAATCCAAAAAGATCGAAAGAAACCACAAACGGCAACACACACGCTTTATGTGGAAGGCAAATGGGTTAGGAAAGTGGCGAGGAAAATCTACAAAGCCGAAGAAAAGTTTGTTGTCAAACTTGGAGACGAACTAAACAAAAAGTTAGCACAAAAACCAAACCTAGTGGAGGAAATTATGGGTGGAACACACACACACGAGAGATCATTCGGGTTAGTGCGGCCAATGGACGAGTGGAGACAAAATGTACCTACCGAATACTAAGCTCAATGCCACACCAACAAGAGGAGCACGCTAGCTCAAACCGCAAACTATAAAAGGGAACAAGATTCACACCGTGGAAACCGGTCACTCTTTTCTCTTTTGCGACACGAAGCTAGACGTTCCTACAAATGATAGCAATTGGCATCGATCTTTTGCTTCTTTTGCTCTCTCGTCTTTTTTTTCTCTTTTTGATGATGATTCCAAAATGCCAATGCCTACTTGTATCTAGTCTCTCACAAGCGCCAAACTCGCACTCTCGGTGCCACTAATGCGATGCCAAGCAGTGTAAAATAACTAGTCCGAATAGGTAAGGTACACAATGGATGGGTTAGATCAAGCGGAAGCAAGTTATACCTCTCTTGTTGATGATCATGGACTTGCGGCCGGTGGGTGTCGATGTCGTGGCGATCCATTGATGTGCTTGCGTAGATGGCGTCATGGGAGTCGCGTGACAACTTGTTTGACTCAATTCGGATCAACGACGACAAAGAAAAACAAGTTACAAAATTTGTCCAAGAATCGAAGAGCAGGATTTTTCTGAGATTTTTGCTCAATTTCGAAATTCCTCTCAAATCAAGATTTTTTTTGGACAAATTAGAGAAAAGTGGCTGAATAGAAAGGTGGGGAATGGTCTTAGGAAACTAATCCACGGATCAAATCCACAAAAAACTCAACAAATCCACAAATCGATCGAAATCCCTTTTTGGCTATTTTTGGTGAAATTTTTGAATTTATGGTGGATAGAAGAAAAATTGGTGGGAAAGGAGGGGAGTGGGGGTCGGATTCATGTCATTCTAGCTCTGGATACCATATGATGCGGAGGGGTTAGCTTCTAGTTGGACCGATCTTCACGAATCGACGAAGAACACGAAGAATGAACGAAGAACATGATGAACACGAGAGGGGAACGAGGGGGAATCGGGGGAAATCAAGGGGGAAGTGTGGCAAATCGAAGGGAGATAAATCGCAAGAACCGAAGAATCCTAAATCTCCCGTCAACTAAACCCCTAGGGACGCCTACGGGACGATCGATCCAACTGAACTCACCTTAACGGAAACCGCTTCACACCCGTGGCAGGTCCACCACGCCAATAGAACCTCAAGGATTTACTAGAGGAAGATTGGAAAACTTCTAACTGAATCCCCAGGGGAGAGGAAAGGTAGTTGGATGAATCTTGATACGATCCTAGATAAACATCATAGGAGTATCCTTTATACGGTCCCAGGTACACACCATAGGAGTAGCGTCAAAGAGGGATACAAGAGAAATTCTCAAAGTTATAATTTCATCTCAACCCTAGATGTGACCATGGGGGTCTCCTTATATATCCTAGGGGGTGGGTAGGGGTGAAAAAGGGGTCCTTCACCCACTTTTGCGTGCATGTAGGGAAGCCAGCCTAGGCCGGGCGGTTCGGTTGGGTGGCCGGCCTGGGGCGCGCAGGGAGGCCGGCCTGGGCTGGGCTCCAGGCCAGGCATTTTTGTTAGGCCGTCGGCCTAGACGCCGGCCCGGCCGGGCAGCAGGCCGGCCAGCCTGCACTCCTCTTTCTCCTTCTTCTGTTCTTCTTCCTTGAGGGCTTCTTCTTGGGCATCTTCCATGGCTTCTTGGGCAACTTCTTGAGCATGTTCTTGGGGACCTTGATCATCGTCTTGGGGGTCCATGGTGGGTTCAAACTTGAGCACACAAAGGGCATTTCCATGAGGTAGCGCACCATTCGCCAAGTCACCAAAAGCATGAAGCGATAGGAGTGAGTTCACCTTGTCATGTATGGCCTTTGCTCGTGATCTTGTCATTGGTGCACTTGGTGGAAATGGGTGGGCTGCATCATGAACTTAGACCCTAACTAAGTATAACAATACGATCAGGTCATTTAGTTTTATTGTTATGTCTTACATTCGAAGTAACCTTATTCCTTAGACCATGAGATCATGTTAATCACTAATACCGAAAGAGTACTTTGATGACATCAAACGTCACACTCTAACAGGGTGACTATAAACATGGCGTTAGGTATTCGGAAAGTGTTAGTTGAGGCTCATGGATCAAGAGTGGGATTTGTCCATCCAAAATTACGGAGAGATATACTCTGGTCCCTCTCGGTGATATCACATCGACACTGCTTGCAAGCATGTGACTAGGTCACAAGGATGTCATATCACAGAACGAGTATAAGAGTACTTGTCGGGTAACAAGATCGAACAAGGTATGGTTGATACCGATGATCGGATCTGGGACAAGTAAAATATCGCGAGACAAAGGGAATTAGTTACGACGTTGAAGGTTCACACGATCATGAGAGTCATCGTTGAATATATAGAAGTCATCACGGATCTCCAGATCCCGCTGTTGATTATTGACCGAAGAGGAGTCTCGATCATGTCTATATTATTCGAGAACCATAGGGTCACACACTTAAGGTTCGATGAAGCATTTGAGAGGATACAAAATACCAAAGAATGTTTTGGGCAGCACCAAAATTGTTTCGGGGAAAATTGAAATAGTTCAAGGGGGTTTTCATCAAATGGTTTTTAATATAATTAACAATTGATTCGAGGTGCTATATGCAAATTTTTGTTAAGGGAATTAACAAATATAAAAAAAATGTTTTATTTATTTATTAAAGAAAAACCTTTTGATTTTCTAAGTGGGAAATTATGGGAGCATGAGTGGGTGTGAGTGGAGCTTCCACTCACATGAAATGGGAAGAGGTGGGGGCACACCATGGCTGGCCGCACCTCCCCTTTGGGCTGCCTCCCCTCCCCTATAAAAGGAGGGTGAGAGCTCCTCTTCCTCACACACTTGTCCCACCTCCCTTCCACTCCACCCGCTGCTCCATTCCATGGTCTCCGGCTTGGCGAAGCCCTGACCATGGGATTCTTCACCACCACCAAGCCGTCGTGTTGCTGGAGTCCCGGAGGATACTCTACTTTCGCTGCCCTGCTGGATCAAGGGAACAGAGGTCTTCATTGAGCTGAACATGTGACCAATTACGGAGGACGGATTGCGGTGCACATCTTCTCGCTTTCGGGATCTGCGTGAGTATGACTATGGCAACAACGATATTTTGTCTCGTACCACTTAGAGTCTTTGAGGGATGTTTTCCTAAGACTCTTTCTCCTTGTTACCTTTCATCTCCTAGATTAGATCTTGGCCCTTCAGGTTTATCGTGCGTAGGGAATTTTTTTGTTTTCTACGCAACATACCCTTCAGTGGTATCAGAGCCGGATCTATGCGTAGATGATTTGTACGGGTAGAACACATAGGAGTATGTGGGCGTTGATGATTATGTTTTTGCCTCCTTGCGTATTTTATGATCTTAGTGGCATAGTTGGATGAAGCTGCCCTAGACAAACTTTACGTGTACTATGTACGCGAGACCTGTCTCACTTGTGGCTGAGGGGGTGTCCGTTTCTCCAACTATAGTTAAGATCTAATCTACAAAGGGTTGTTAAAAAATATGTTCTATCAACTTTGTGCCTCTTATACGTAGGTATGAACGGTTCTATCCACGTAAGCCCAAGCCACGTAAAATATGCAAAAATAAATTAGAGGCGTCTAACTTGTTTTTAGAGGGCATGTGATGTAATATTGTCAATGTTACAAACTTTATGTATGAGATGATATCTTTGTAAATTATTGACATACCGGCTGGAGCCATATGGTTGTCTTATTTTTATGGCATGCGTGCTGTATATCATATCCATGTGATATGTCGTAATGGACAATCAAGATGGAGGTGCCACGGACCTTGGTGCCATGTCGGTGGAATGATGGAGATCATACCATGATGCACAAGATGGAGATCAAGTGCAAGAAGGACCATATCATATCACATTATCCATGCATGTGATGTTAATCCCTTTATGCATCTTATTTTGCTTAGATCGCGACGGTAGCATTATAAGATGATCCCTCTCACTTAATATCAAGATAATAGTGTGTTTTTCCTTAAATATGCACAGTTAAGAAAGTTCGTCATTTCGAGACACCACATGATGATCGGGTGTGATAGACTGAACGTTCGCATACAACGGGTGTTTTAAAGCCTAGCATGTACAAACATGGCCTTGAAACCCACGCAATACTACAGTTCTACTTGGCGAGCCTAGCATGTACAGACATGGCCTCGGAACACGTAACCGAAAGGTAAAGCATGAGTCATATGGATGATATGATGAACATGTTTATGTTCTCCTTTGAAACTACACCGTCTCACGTGATGATCGGTTTTGGTGTAGTGAATTTGGTTCGTGTAATCACTAAAGACGACTAAGAGGGATGTTGTTTTTGAGTGGGAGTTCATGGGATAATTTTAGAATTAACTTGAACTTAATTTATCATGAACCTAGTCTAAATAGTCTTTGCAAATATGTTGTATATCATGGCACCACCCACCTTCAATTTCAATATGTTCATGGAGAGAGAAAAACTAGCGAACAATGGAAGAAACTTTACCAATTGGGCACTTAACCTGAGGATTCTCCTCACCGCTTGCAAGAAGCTCTATGTGCTTGATGCACCGCTAGGTGACCAGCCAGCTAATGATGCTTCTGATAAAGATAAAAATGTTTATCTGACTCAACAAGAATTCCATAGTATAGTTCCTTGCGGCATCCTCTATGGATTGGAGCCAGAGCTGCGAAAATGTTTCGAGAACAACACTGCCTATGCTACAATGGGAGAACTGAAATTGATTTTCGATACCCATGCCGAAGTTGAGAGTTATGACGCTTCAGAAAAGTTCTTTAGCTGCATGATGGAAGAGAACAACTCCATTAGTGAGCACGTACTCAAGATGTGTGCGTACGCTGATAACCTCATAGCCTTGGGAATAACGATTCCCAATGAGATAGGGATACATCGTGTTATCCAATCTCTGCCACCTATCACAAGAACTTTGTGAGGAACTATAATATGCAAGGCATGAAGAAGACTCTTCCCGAGCTTCTCTCGATGTTCAAAACCGCTGAAGTGGAGATCAAGAAAGAACATCAAGTGTTGATGATCAATAAGACCACTAGTTTCAAGAAAGAAAAGAAAGGCAAGCCAAGGGTAAACTTAAAGAAGGGTGGCAAATCTGTTGCTGCACCTGAAAAGAAAATCAAGTAAGGCCCTAAGCCTGAGACTGAGTGCTATTATTGCAAGGGCACTGGCCACTGGAAGCGCAATTGCCCCAAATATCTGGCAGATAGGAAGGCCGGCAAAGTGAACAAAGGCATATATATGATATACTTGTTATTGATGTGTACCTTACTAGTACTCGCAGTAACGCCTGGGTATTTGATACTGGTTCGGTTGCTCACATATGTAACTCGAAACAGGAGCTGCAGAATAAGCGACCACTAGCAAAGAATGAGGGGATGATGCACGTCGACAATGGATCAAGAGTTGATGTGATCACCGCCGGGACGCTGCCTCTTCGCTTACTATCTGAATTAGTTATAAACCTAAATAATTGTTATTTGGTGCCTAAATTGAGAATTAATATCATTTATGGATCTTGCGTAATGCAGAGTGGTTATTCCTTTAAGTCTGAGAACAATAGTTGTTCGATTTATATGAATAATATCTTTTATGGTCACACACCTTAGAAGAATGGTTTATTTCTTTTGAATCTTGATAGTATTGATACACATATTCATAATGTGAATTCCAAAAGAATTAAGTTAAATGATGATATTGCTCTTACATGTGGCATTGCTGCTTAGGTCATATTGGTGTTAAACGCATGAAGAAGCTCCATTATGATGGACTCTTAGAATCACTTGATTATGAATCATTTGAAACATGTGAACCATGCCTTATGGGCAAGATGACTAGAACCCCGTTTTTTGGAACTATGGAACGGGCTATAGACTTACTGGAAATCATACATACTGATGTGTGTGGACCAATGAGTGTATCGGTGCACAGTGGATATCTTTATTTTGTTTCTTTCACATATGATTTGAGTAGATATGTATTTATTTACTTAATTAAACACAAATCTGAGACATTTGAAAAGTTCAAAGAATTTCAATGTGAAGTTGAAAATCAATGTAACAGAAAGATTAAATTTCTACGATCTGATCGTGGAGGTGAATATTTAAGTTACGAGTTTGGCATGCATATGAACCAATCTGGAATAGTTTCACAACTCCCACCTGCTGGAACACCATAGCGTAATGGTGTTTCCGAATGTCGTAATCGTACTTTATTGGATATGGTTCGTTCTATGACATCTTTTACAGATTTGCCACTATCGTTTTGGGGTTATGCACTAGAGACCGCTGCATTCACTTTAAATAAGGCACCATCTAAATCCGTTGAAACGACACCGTATGAACTATGGTTTGGAAACAAACCTAAGCTGTCATTTCTAAAAGTTTGGGGATGCGATGTTTATGTGAAGAAGCTTCAACCTGATAAACTCGAACCCAAAGCGGAAAAATGCGTCTTCATAGGATACCCTAAGGAAACTATAGGGTACACCTTCTATCACAGATCCAAAGGCAAGATTTTCGTTGCCAAGAATGGATCTTTTTTTGGAGAAGGAGTTTCTCTCGAAAGGTGTGAATAGTAGGAAGGTAGATTTCGACGAGTTTATTGAACCTTCTCTTCTTGAAATGTCGAGTAGCGCAGCGCCAGAAGTTGTTCCGGTGCCGAACCCATCAGTTGAAGAGAGAGCTAATGATAAAGATCATGAAACTCCAGAAGAGGAAACTACCGTGCCTCGTAGGTCAAGTAGGGATCGTATAGCTCTTGAACTGTATGGGAATCCCGTCTTAAACTTCATGGTAGATGGAGGTGATGACCCTGCGATGTATGATGAAGCGATGATGAGCCCAGATTCCAACAAATGGCTTCAAGCCCTAAAATCCAAAATAGGATCCATGTACGAAAACCAAGTTTGGAGTTTGGTGGACTTACTCGATAACCACAAGGCCGTTGAGAACAAATGGATTTTTTTTTAAACTGACGATGATGGTAACGTGACCATATATAAAGCTCGACTTGTCGCAAAAGATTTCCGATAAATTCAAGGAGTTGACTATGATGAGACTTTCTCATCGGTAGCGATGCTAAAGTCAGTTAGGATTATGTTAGCAGTTACTGCATTTTTCGATTATGAAATCTGGCAGATGGATGTCAAAATGGCATTCCTTAATGGTGATATTGAGGAAGAGTTGTATATGATGCAACCCAAAGGTTTTGTTGATCCTAAGGATGCTGGCAAGGTGTGCAAGATTCAACGTTCCATTTATGGACTGAAGCAAGCATCCCGGAGTTGGAACCTCCATTTTGATAAGGTAATCAAAGGGTTTGGATTTGTCCAAACATACGGAGAAGCTTGTATTTACAAGAAAGTGAGTGGGAGCTCTGTAGCATTTCTAGTACTCTATGTGTATTACATATTGTTGATTGGAAATGATATAGAACTTTTAAAAAGCGTAAAAGGTTATTTGAATAGTAGTTTTTTTAATGAAAGACCTCGGTGAAGCAACTTATATATTAGGCATCAAAATCTACAGGGATAGATCAAGACGCTTAATTGGACTTTCGCAAATTACATACCTTGACAAGATTCTGAAGAAGTTTGGTACGGAAGATAGTAAGAAGGGGTTCTTACCAATGTTCCAAGGCAAAACGTTGAGTAAGACTCAATGTCCAGCTACAACAGAAGATAGAGAGATAATGAATAAGATTCCCTATGCTTCGACCATAGGTTCTATTATGTATGCTATCTATGTACAAGACCGAATGTGGCACATGCTATTAGTTTGACTAGTAGGTACCAACCCGATCCAGGTTTGGAACATCGTTCGGCGGTCAAGAATATCTTTATGTACTTGAGAAGAACTAAGGATATGTTTCTCGTATATGGCGGTAAAGAAGAGCTCGTCGCAAGATGTTACGTCGATGCTAGCTTCAACACTGATCTGGATGACTCTAAGTCTCAATCCGGTTACGTATTTGTTATGAATGGAGGAGCAGTAAGCTAGAGGAGTTTCAAGCAATCCGTGGTTGCGAGATCATCAACAGAAGCGGAATATGTTGTTGCCTCAGAGGCAACACATGAAGAAGTTTGGATGAAGGAGTTCATATCCGAACTAGGTGTGGTTCCGTGTGTGTTGGATCCAATGGTTATCTATTATGACAACAATGGTTCCATAGACAATGCTAAGGACCCAAGGTCTCACAAGAATTCCAAGCATATAAATAATTGTTTTCACTCCATCCGTGAACATGTCGCGGATGGGGATGTGAAGATTTGCAAAGCACATACGGATCTGAATGTGGCAGATCCGTTGACTAAACCTCTCCCAAAGGCAAAACATGATCAACACCAGAACTCAATGGGTGTTAGTGGGAGACTGAAGGGAATATGTCCGAGAGGCAATAATAAAGTGTTTATTATGGTATTCCTTGTTTATGATAGATGTTTATTTCTCATGCTAGAATTGTATTAACCGGAAACGTTAATACATGTGTTATTAATAAACAAACAAACGTTCCTAGTAAAGCCTCTCTCTTAACTAGCTAGTTGACTAACAGATGATCAAGGTTTCCTGATCATGAACATTGGATGTTGTTAATAACGAGATCATGTCATTAGGAGAATGATGTGATGAACTTAGACCCTAACTAAGTAGAACAATACGATCTGGTCATTTATTTTTATTTTTATGTCTTACATTCGGAGTAACCTTATTCCTTAGACCATGAGATCATGTTAACCACTAATACCTAAAAAGTACTTATATGACATCAAATGTCACATCGTAACAGGGTGATCTCCAGTGGCAGCAGCAACATCTATTCAGAACTAGGGAAAACCTCCTAAAAACCCAAGCTGGCATTAAGTTGCAGCAGGATGAAATAGAGGAGTACGAAAGAAGGAATAGGTCTTGCATAAAACCTACATGGTTACCCGGAATCGCAAGACCGTAAGTATTTCTGCCAAAAGAACGGTTCGAAAACCCTTCCTGGCAAAAGCAAGTAAACGGCATTGATGGCAAGGGTGAACGTGTATACAAAACCGCAGCAGAAATCGCGGAAGCCGCATTCGCCATCCTCAATGATGATTCGTATTCCAATGACGAAAATCTTCAAGGGGTGTATGCTTTCTTAGTGTCGGATATATACCGATTAGGGGTATATCTGGCATTGTCGTAAAGAGCCGGATTACCAGGGTAGCCTGAATGGTAATGGATCACGGTCCATTAGGCGGCCCAGTAAGCTGACGCGCAGAAGCCGGATTCTAGAAGAACCCGGACCACGGCCCACGTGGTGCGGCTTGGAGTAGAAGGCGGATCCTTGCTTTCCAAGTTAGACACTTACCGTAGTCTTCTAGGTTTCCTTTCTGTAAGCCCTAACCCGACTGTCTATATAAAGACGTACGGGAGAGAAGAAAGATACAAACAATAAGCTAGAAGCCAACTCGCCGAGAAGTAGATCCTTGTCGAGTTAGCTAAATCCCAACTCGCATTGTACTTTGTATACTTTAGGATTCAACCCTCATTTAGTGAGATTGCAGGAGTAGGAACGCCTCCTAGTTGCGACGTACCGAACCTGGGTAATTTTGGTGTCTCTGATTGTCATACTACTACGCCCCCCCACATCTCTATCAGTAGTCTCATGGAACCCCCGTCTATGAACTCTACTACGATGTCTCGACAGTTGGCGCCCACCGTGGGGCCAGTGGCATCAGGTGTTATGTTTCGATCGGGGATACTCGGCGGAATCGGCAGTACAATAACTGTCGGAAGCTTGGAATTCGACAACGACGTCGGGCGCTTCCTCGACAATGGATCGTACATGGCAGCTCAGAATCTTCTGGTAAGTGCCTGCGTTTTACCGATTGGATCTCCAAACATCTTTATCGGATTAACTGCAGACGCAATGGGATTCTGTGGTGGAAGTAGATTTATCCCACCCACCCTATACCCAGTTGAAGAAAACTATGATGCCGGATTTTGCTCAGATCGCCAATATCTTGCTGAATTTGCTGCCTCTTCGGAGGTGCCTGCAATCAGATCTCAATTTATTGGCATGGTGCAACCCGAGGTCGCCAAAAACACGGATGAAAACAATCCCGTGGAAAAGGCAGAAGAAAACAATCCCACAGCAGAGGTGGAAGATCTGACATCCGTTGACACGACGACGAACTGAGAAGCCGATTCTGTGCTAGCCGCCATTGAGGCGAGACTAGAGTCGAAATGCGGATTGGCGAGCTCGATTCCAAGGACGAAGATGAAGATGCTTTCAAAAGAAAGGTCAAATCTCTTCAAGAGGGATTCCATGACGTGCTTATGGTAAAACCGGCGGAAAACTCGGATGCCTAAAGCCAGGAAGACCCTCAAACACCTCCGCCAAATGAGGAAAGAGAGGATGGTGAAACCAGTCCAACTTACCCTGATGTCAAGGAATTAACAGAAGAAGAACCTGGTAAAAAACCTCCCTCTTCCAAGAAAAGAAACAAGACTGCTCAGAAACTCCAGTACAAACTCCGGAAGAAAAAACTGGCGGATACTGTCGTGGGATAATCACGGCATACGTTACCGGGGGTAACTTATCTTGGGGCAAGACGACACTGGTGTTTGGGAGAGGGTTTAGCTCAGAGGAAAACTTGATGATATGCGATCTGGTAGCCGGCAAGCAAGTCGCCGAGTCTCCGATCTCGATATATTAATCTCAACTCTCGTGTTACATTGGATACTCGATACCTAGAGATATTGCTCGAACTCTTGGATCTCCCTAAACTAGACCTAGGGGCCGGCTTATAAAGCACCCGGACCCCCTGGCTTGCCCTCCAAGGCGCACCCTGAATCCTACCCGGACACCGCATACAGAACCCTAACTTTCCTTACCGTAACCCACAATCCGGGTTACCAGGCCTACAAACTTGGGCCTTATAAAAGTTCTTTTATCCTTAGCCGGATCTCACGCAGTGTCCTTTGGGCCGAGTTATACCTTGGCGTTGGCCTACCGGGTTATCATCCCTCCATCAGTAGTCCCCAGAATAGCCTGGGCTTCACGGGATCCTCCTTGAAGCGCTTGCTATTCCCTGTAAAAATATCAGACGTACAAATCCAAAGAGGTCGGGTTAAGGTGCTTTGATAAACAGCTAGGCCTAACTCCAAGGTGGCCATATAGCAACCCGGCTTTCTCTAGGTCCTTCTTTTCTCCGGGTCAACGCCCTGATAAGAATGTCAAAGATCCGGCTTACTTTACTCGATAATTGAACCCGATATTGCGGAGATCTCCTTCTTATCTCTGTCCGGATATCTCGTCCAGAACTTAAAGCATATCTCAAAAAATCCGGGCAGATAGCCGTTATTCCGAAATTTTCGGTTCCCGCCCGTTGGACTAGGTTTATCCGCCCGCACCCTTATAAATAGGTACTTAGGGGTTAACCTAACCCCAACGGCTCATTGACCCCTTTTCCTCCTTCTCTTCACTTCCGCGCTCAAGCTCGCAGAGCACCGCCACGGAGACCTCGCGCGCGTCACCGGCCCCAATCCGCCGCCGGCTATGCGCCCTTGTCCTGCCCGCCGGGAATCGCTAAGGGGCACCAGGATTGTGATATTTGCCTCCGCCGGGCTTCACTTCAATCTCCTCCAGTAAGTTTCTCGCATCCATTAGCTTGACCTCGTAATTTCTCGATTTACTCCAGATTGGATCTAGGTCAATCCGCGGGTCATTTTTTCTTGCCGCGCCGAATTAGACCTCGCAATCCCACGCTAGTTCATCCAATAACATGACAGATGGGCACATATCCCTCCCCTATCATCATTAACCATTAATTTCTCCGTAGAATCGTCCGCAAGTTTTCCAATCTAGATCCATTTCGTCCCAATTTTCCGCGCATGTCATTGACACCCGGAAAATCCTTTTCTTCCGGTTCTTTCGCTTGCAGTAGATACATGGACAATCATCCGTCTTCCTCAAACACTTTTCAATACGTAAGTACCCAGTAGTTTCTATAATGATACCTGATACCCGGATAATTTGTAGTCTTTGCTCCGTAGAATGATACCCGGACAATTCTTAGCTTCCATGCTTTCTCGATATCGCTTGCAAATACTCGGATAGCTCATGGTTTCCGGGTCTTACTCCTTGTACCTTTTTATCTTGTGCTTTGCAGGTTAATCCCATGGCTCCCAAGAAGCAGGGGAAACAACCAGCCAAGGCTAAGACCACCAACTCCATATCCGCCAACTGGGCGCGATCCACTGTTACGAAGGCCAAGTTAGAAGAGCTGGCCGAGTTAGGGATTCTCCCTTCTCAAAAAGATATCCATTGGAGGGTGCCGGGTGATGAGACCCGGCACACGCCTGCCGACGACGAGGTAATCTGCTTCGTCGAACACGTGACCCGGGGGTTCCATCCTCCGGGTCACCCCTTCTTTCGAGATGTTCTGAGCCACTATGGCCTCCGGGTATTTGACATAGGGCCTAACTCTATGTTGAATATTACCCATTTCATTGTTTTATCTGAGTCATACTTGTGCACTCCGCCAAGTTTGGCTCTCTTTATTGAACTTTTCCAGTGCAAGTCGTGCCGCGAAAGCGGTGACGGAGCACTTCTTGCTTGCGGCGGGGTCTCCATCCAGCGTCGCAAAAATTCTCCCATGCCACCTCTCACACTCAATTCCCACGTCAAACACAGGCAACTCTCATACTTTTACTGCCGAGACACCTCCCCACCCGGCGAAAAGAAGCTGCCGGGTTACTCGGAGGGCCTCCTCGATATCTCCGAGACCTTCAACGCTTTTGCCCCTAACTCGGACAGGGAGGCAATCCAACCTTTGTTGGCTAAAATTGATATTCTTTCGGCCCAAGGTCTCATTGGGCTTAACCTGGTGAAAACTTGGGTTGATTTCCGGATCCAACCCAATTCCATCCGCAAAAAGTTAATGTGCGAGTACTCGGGGCACACCACGGACGCGCTCCGATATTCCACCAACAGCTTTTGTCGCACCCAAGGTTTCTAGAGGATACTCATCGCACGAACTGGAAGTCAGGTGCTTGGATTATGGGGCATAACTGCTCCCACGTCCCAGCTTCCTGGTAGGCCTGCGCTTATGCGCGACAACACAAGTCCTGCTTCCACCGTCGAAGTAAACTATCCGCTAGGAACCTAAGGCACTACTGTCGACGTACTTCATATTCAAACACGCACTGTACGTCAACAACTTTGAACGAAATGATAACACAAACTGTCTCTAAGACACAACAGAATGAAACAAGTGCAACTGGCCTTCACTAAGGCAGAAATATCGAATACAGTCATCCAGAGGACACATGTCCCAACATATCATCCATTACAACAGCGGAAGCAATCAAAGGGGTCTGAGTACAGACAAATCCATGGCTTAAGAAGCCGGAAAAAATAAATAAGACGAAGCCCATCCACGTAGGTCCTGGATCCTGCCCTGGTCCAGCTAACTACTCGTCTGCAGACTCGTCGAACTCCACAAAGTAGCCATCCTGGGAAGCATCGTAGTCGTAGTCGTACTCTGCGTAAACCACAGCCCCAACGGGGTCAGTACATCCAAGTACTGGCAAGCAAGACTCACAGTTCATCAAAGAGTTACCCGTCAACACAAGCATAGATGCTTGGGATCAACGGAAGGAAGGGGTGAAATAAAAGTTGCTGCTGGCTGCTCTAACCAACTACAGAAGATATCTACAAGTTCCGGCTAACAGAATAAGATAAGATCGAGGATTGTAACCAACTGAAAGATACCTTCAACCAAACCCATCCTGGATCTCGCCCCTTATCCAAAGAAGCAATCCGAGGATAACTCACACAGTTGGATTAAGATGAATCAAGTTATTTGTGTGAATAACCTATTACTAGTCAGATTATTAATCTTTGGGTGAAACATGATTGCTCATTATGTTGAAGTTGTCCTGGGTACTTGTTAGCCAGTACTTTCACCAAGTAATCCATAACCGCGGAAAACACGGCTTCTCGAGAAGATTATCCCTGCAGGGTTGCACCAATTTGGCCGTACACTCATGAATATCCCGCCAGATGGGATGCCTCCCACCAAGCGGGGCACTCAACACAACCAACCATTCTTCGCATCAAGCCCAAAGCACCTTGGGCGCACGGCTAATCGAGCCCAGAAGAAAATGGACCCTCATAGCACTCTAAGAACGTGTCCCCCTATATGCCGACTACAAAAGTTCCACCCTGCGCTGGGCTCGCAAAAACATGCATGCGGCAAATGGAAACCACGAACTAAATGAGGCGATTTGGACGAGATGCGAATCAGGTCAAGTTGAGGGGGGCGCCCATACTCGCTTCCCAAATGCGGGTAGTGCGCTCATCATGGATCAGTAGACAAGACCCTTTTCCTATTATGGTCGACACTAGCAGGCTCCATAACCACTCATGGGCCTCCTGCCGGTGCCTTATCATCAAATTATTATTACCATTAGCAATTAACAGGATTGATTGATTAACAACGAGCCCCGGTACATGATAATAAGATATTAAAAGTAGTAACCGACAACAGACTCGAGTAAAAGCAACCCTAAGCATGCTAGATAATACTAAGGCACAAGCAAAGGCTGTAGGTATGGAGGTGAGGCAATATCATTGGCTCAGGGTATCATGTGATAGGTTCGGAGAACAAGCAACGATACATAGAGCTAGCAGTAGTAGACAAAAGGATAGTATCGACAACAAGTGTGGAAAGGAACTCGATGATTCATGTGAGTGATAACTTGCCTGGCAGCTCAGCCTCGTACTGGGCTAGGTCCTGAGTAGTGGTGTCGTAAGGCTCATCGGTACCAACGTCGTCGTCTAATCGAGAAGAAGCAAAAACAACAACGGAGGAAGACGGGCAATCAATACATGGCATAGGTGCACAAACATTGGATGATGCATGTCATGTTTAATAGATGCACCAAACTAAACTAGTTGAGATGGGACACAAGTTTAAATGGATTCCATATGCAAAGGTTGCATATGGAAGCCCATGCTTTAGAGTTGAATTAATTGTTCTATCACTAAGCATCATGTGTAAGTGACTTAGTATGATGCATGCATGATGAGGAACAATAAGATAACAAAATTAAATGCAATTGGAGTGATAGTTAACAATTTGGAAAAGCATTTATTAAGTTTGGAATTTTGTTACTTAAACATGGCACACAAGTAAAAGTTGTTATCATCAAGTTAAAGTGTGCAAAACAATTTACAAATTTTATATTTGAAAAGGTTATCAAATTTTAGTTGGATTACATGTTTCACAATTTGAAATTGGACTTAGGATTATTTAATTATGAATTAAACAATATTAAACAAGTTTTAATTGAATTTAAAACAAGCTTAAATATTAATTGAATTTTATTTGTTCAAACCATAAATTCAAATCCACATTTGAAAAGTTCACACTTTGGTGGTTTGAAAACATAATTTGCATGTTCAAAATAATTTTTATTAATCAAGTTATGATTTTTATCAAATTTAATTGAATTAAACAAGGTTTAAATTGTTTAGGCAATTTAAATTATTCAAACCAGAAAACAAAATTTATATTTGAATAGAGTATTCAAAAAGGTGTGAAAAACATATTTTATTTGAATTATTTGAAAACAGTATGAATTAGTTATGAATTATTCCAATTTGCATTTGAATTATTCAAATTTGAAATTTGAAAATTCAAAACAGAACACAAGTTGGATATTTGGAAAGATTATAAAATTTGGATCAGAATAGATATAAAGTTTGTGTTTATTGGATTTATAAAATAAAAGATATTGAATTTCCAAGTTTCTATTCAAATCTGTTTATTTAAAAGGAATTTATAAATTTTGAATTGCGCAGAAACTTTTGTTACACAGCTCCACGCTACACGCAGTCACTGCGCAGCGGACCAGCTGCCAACGTGGCTCTGCGCAACGCCGCGTGGCCACAGAGGTCACTGACAGTGGGCCTCGCTGCGGAAGAAAAGAAACAAAAAGATTTGCGGGCGCTGCGGCTCGAACCCGCGCCCTGCTCAAGTTCAGAAAGGAACGCAACCAGTGCGCTGCGCTGCGGTGTGTTGACAGTAAACGCTACGCGTGCAGGTTGAGGTTCAGTCCAAAAACCTGAACTTTTAACTGACAAAACTGAACTGCGTTTGCTTGCTCGACAGACGAAGCCTCGCCGGCGGCGTTTGGCACGGTGGCGCTCGCAACAGATGGATGCGTGGGCGTGCAAGAGTGCAAGGGGATGCAGCAGCAGAGGGAGGGCGGAAGTGGAGGCTCACCACCGGAGCAATTCGTCGCGGAGGCGGACGGTGACGCACGGTGACGTTGGCTGCCGCGGCGAGGAAGTGGACGTCGCCGTCGAGGTAGAGGTCCTCCAGGAGAACTCCGGTGTCCGTGGCGTAGAGGAAGGAGAGAGCCACCGATTCCCGGAAACGAGAGGTGCTGCGGAGCCCTGCACCGTCGACGAACACGTCGGATTCAGACCATGGTGGCGCGGTGGCCGGAACAGAAGAGGATCGCGGCGAAGATCAGATGCTCACCTTGGTCCCTTCTGGTGTCCAAGAGGGAGAAGGAAGGGTGGCGACGCGATTGAAATTGACTGGGGGCTAGGTGGGAGCGAGGTGCGGTGGCGCCATGACGATCTTCAGGGGGCTGTCGCCGGCGAGAGGTTCAGAGGAGGACAAACGCGTCGGGGAAGAAACAGATGGAGGCGGCGGCGAGGCGTAGCTAGCACCTAGGGTTAGGGTTAGGGCAGCAGGGGCCCTAGGGCATGCTTTATAGGGTGGAGGCGCAGCGGGGCCGCCGTGGTCGCGTCGGGGTCGCCGTGGAGGCCTCCGATGGCGCGCCGTACAGGGGGGAGAAGGAGGATTAGAAGGGGAGCGCGAATCTCGGCGCAACGAACCGGTACGGGCGGTTAAGTGACGGGCTGGGCGCGCGCGGGGTAGGCTTAGCGGGCTTGGGCCAA
Organism: Alopecurus myosuroides; assembly: GCA_028641055.1. NCBI lineage: Eukaryota > Viridiplantae > Streptophyta > Magnoliopsida > Poales > Poaceae > Alopecurus > Alopecurus myosuroides. The sequence goes on from CM054058.1 coordinate 402,110,446, forward strand.
GTTAGCTGTCGCGCGCGCAGAGGGTTAGCTGCTTTTTATTCTTTTTCTGTTTTATTTTTTTTTGCAGTTTGCTTTTGGAAGAAAAAGGTAGGGTTTTGCTTATAGAAAAATTTGAAAAAATTTGGTTAAGCCTTCTAGGTAATTAGAAACCACCCTGCAAGCTTGGATTTCAAAAATTGAAATTTAAAATTATAGTTTGTGTTTGAATCCAAAATAGAGGGATTTGAGTTTAATAAAACCTTAATAAAAACATGTATAAGAATAGGGTTACCCCTAGGGTTTTAGAAGGATTTAGATGGGGAAGAAATGTTTGGTGAGTTTTATGGTTTCCAAAAGGGTACTGATTTGAGAATTTGGAATTGATTTGGATTTAATTGGTGGAATTAAAGGAATGATTTGAGGCAACAATTTAATAGTTGAACATCAATGAATTATTTGGAAAACAATGAAAGGTTTTGTTTTGCAATTCTTTGTTTGAAAGATTGTAACAGACAAGTGTGAAAACAAGGTTTGATTCCTTAAGAAAACAATGCAAACATAATTAAAACAAATGCAATGAGATGATGACATGATGCATTGCTTGAAAATAAACAAGAAATTGAACCACTAAGGGATGTTTTCATACTTGGATGTTACAAAACGCCCCCCCTTGAAGGAATCGCGCCCCGAGATTCCCTACTGAGATGTGAAAAGGTCCGGATACTTCTTGCGAAGATCCTCTTCGGTCTCCCACGTTGCCTCTTTATCAGAATGATGCGACCATTGGACTTTCAAGAACTTGGTGCTCCTGTTGCGAGTCTTACGCTCGGTCTCATCGAGAATACGAATAGGGTGCTCCTCATAAGATAGATCATCTTGCAGCTCAATGGAATCATGATCAACTGCACGATCTGGATCTTTGAAACACTTCTTGAGTTGTGACACGTGGAACACATCGTGCACTTTGGATAGTTTTTCTGGAAGTTCAAGACGATAAGCATTCTCTGCACGTCTTGATAGGATGTTGAAAGGGCCAATGTATCTTGGTGCAAGCTTTCCTTTCACACCAAAACGATGAGTGCCTCTGAGGGAAGTTACACGGAGATATGCCTTATCACCAGGTGCATAGACCATATCCCTGTGCTTGCTATCATAATAGCTCTTCTGACGAGATTGAGCAATCCTGAGATTGTCACGAATGATACGAACTTTCTCCTCGGCTTCCTTAACAATGTCAGGGCCTAAAAGTGAACGTTCACCAGCTCCAGACCAATTGATTGGACTCCTGCATCTGCGACCATACAGTGCCTCAAATGGTGCCATGCCTAGGCTTGCCTGGTAGCTGTTGTTGTAGGAGAATTCAGCATATGGAAGGCAATCCTCCCATTTCATGCCAAAGGAGAGACCACATGCTCTGAGCATATCCTCGAGAATTTGATTGACTCTTTCGACTTGCCCCTGAGACTGAGGGTGATAAGCTGTGCTGAACAGAAGTTTGGTGCCCAAAGCTTCTTGAAAGCTCTTCCAGAAATGAGAAGTGAAGATACTTCCACGATCTGAGCTTATTTCCAAAGGAACACCATGAAGAGGAACAATCCTTGCTGTGTAGAGCTCTGCTAACTGGCTAGCTGAGATAGTTTCCTTTACAGCGAAGAAGTGAGCAACCTTAGTGAGACGATCAATAACAACGAAGATTGCATCGTTGCCCTTTCTGGACTTTGGAAACCCAGTAACGAAGTCCATTTCAATCATGTCCCACTTCCACTCAGGAATTTTCAGAGGTTGGAGTAGACCTGCTGTCTTCTGATGGACTGCCTTAACACGTTGACAAACGTCGCATTCAGAAACGTATTTAGCAATTTCACGTTTCATGCCAGACCACCAATACAGAGTCTTGAGATCCTGGTACATCTTTGTACTTCCAGGGTGAATGGATAGAGGAGTTTCATGAGCCTCCTTGAGAATGATATCCTTGAGACTTTGAATCTGAGGGACTGCAATGCGTCCTTCGAAGAACACAGTTCCCTTGTCATCAATTGAGAAGGACTTGAACTTATCATTGCCCTCCTTGATGTGATCCACAATCTTCTTGATTTCATTATCACAAAGTTGTTCAGAACGAATCTTGTCCTCGAGAGTTGGGCTGGCTGTCAAGCTAGCAAGGTATCCTTCAGGAACAAGACCAAGGTTCAGCTTCTGGAATTCTTCATGAAGTGGAGGTTGGCTTTCCATGATCATGAGATTATTGCAATAGGATTTGCGACTGAGGGCATCGGCCATAAGATTAGCCTTGCCTGGAGTGTAAGAAATGGTGAGATCAAAGTCTTTAATCTTCTCAATCCATCTCCTTTGCCTGAGGTTCAGATCTGGCTGAGTGAAGATGTATTTCAGACTCTTATGATCGGAAAAGATTTCAGTTTTGTTACCCAACAAGTATTGTCTCCATTTCTTGAGGGCAAACACAACTGCTGCAAGTTCAAGATCATGTGTGGGATAGTTTTGCTCATGTGGGTTCAACTGACGTGAAGCATAAGCGACAACTTGACGTTCTTGCATAAGAACTGCTCCTAGGCCTTGGAGAGATGCATCACAGAATATCTGGAAAGGTTTGGTAGTGTCGGGGCCAACTAGAACAGGTGTGGAAGTGAGTTTAGTCTTCAGGAGGTTGAAACTCTCATCACATTGTGGAGTCCAAACGAACTTTTTGTCCTTCTTTGTGAGATCAGTGAGAGGTTTGGCAATCTTGGAAAAGTTTTGGACGAAACGACGGCAATAGCTAGCCAAGCCAAGAAAACTTCTGACTTGCTTCACCGTCTTAGGGGGTTTCCAGTCAACAATTGCCTTAACCTTTCCAGGATCAATGGCAATGCCTTTGGCAGAGATGATATGACCAAGATATGCAACTTCTGGAATCCAGAACTCACATTTGGAAAACTTGGCATATAGACGATGCTCGCGAAGTTTCATGAGAGTGAGACGAAGGTGTTCTCCATGCTCTTCCTCGGATTTGGAATAGACTAGAATGTCATCAAGATATACCACAACGAACTTGTCGAGGTATTCATGGAAGACAGAATTCATGAGTCTTGAGAAGGTCGCCGGTGCATTGGTGAGACCAAAGGACATGACGGTGTATTCATATAGACCGTAACGAGTGGTGAAAGCTGTCTTAGGAATATCTTCCTTTCTGATCTTTATCTGATGGTAACCCATCCTCAAGTCCAACTTTGAGAATATTGAGGCTCCAGCAAGTTGATCAAAAAGATCATCGATACGAGGAAGTGGATACTTGTTCTTGATGGTTTTCTCGTTGAGAGGACGATAGTCAACCACGAGTCTTTTTGTTTGATCCTTCTTGGCAACAAACAGAGTTGGGCAACCCCAAGCGGAGGAACTAGGCTGAATGAAACCTTTGTCCATATACATATCGATTTGCTCCTTCAACAATTTCAGTTCAGGAGGAGCTATCTTATATGGATGCTTAGAGATTGGAGCAGTACCTGGCTCAAGCTCGATCACGAACTCAACTGCTCTGTCCGGGGGCATCCCTGGCAACTCTTCTGGAAAGACGTCAGGGAATTCACAAACCACCGGAACATTTTCAATTGCAGGAAGGGGTTTGGCATCGAGGCTGAACAGCTGAACAGAACTTGATCCATATGGAGAATAGACTATCTGGCCTGAAGTGTGGGAGAGAGTTATTGACTTTTGAGCACAGTCAATTTTAGCTTTGTGGGTCTTCAACCAATCCATACCCAGAATGACATCAATGTCAGAATTTCCCAGCAACATGAGTGAAGCAAGGAATACACGACCTCCAATTAGGATCTCATTGTCCATGCTTATCTTGGAAGTCAACATTTGCGGTCCCGGAGAGTGAACAGTCATTTGATTGCTTAGCGGAACCAGAACTAGGTTGTATGCTTTTGCAAAAATCTTTGACACAAATGAATGCGATGCTCCAGTATCAAACAACACTTTAGCTGGAATAGAGTTTACGGGTAATATACCGAGAACGACGTCAGCAGCTTCCTCGGCTTTGTCGGCCTTGATATGGTTCACTCTCGCGTTCCTCCCGACAGGCCTATTGTTGGAGTTGAAGGCTTTAGCCGGAGGAGCACGAACCATAGCCTGGTTGGTGTTGGGGCGAGGAGGTAGGGGTAGCTGCTTCTGAGTGCACTTATCAGCATAATGTCCAGTATCCTTGCACTTGTAGCAAGTGACGACACGAGAAGGACCTGGCCTTGGCTGCCCCATAGGGAACCTCTGACCCTGCATCTGAGATGGGTTGGGTGGGCGGGGACCAAAGCCTGGAGAAGCTTGGGCATTTGGAGCCCGAGTGACAGCACCATTTGGCACCCAGATGCGGCGCTTCTGCGGAGGGGTGGTCATGTTGGAGGAGGAACCACCCTCACGCGAGTGCTTGCGGGACTCTTCGAACGCCTTGCGCCCATTCTCTTCATTGAGCGCGGTGTTCACGAGCTCCACGAAGTCCTTGCACTTGATGTTTGTGAGAGCGTACTTCAGTTCCGGGTTAAACCCTCGGCGGAACCTTGCCATCTTCTTGGCTTCGGTGGACACTTCGTCACCAGCGTACCGAGCGAGACGATTGAACTCGTTCTGGTAGCCGAGAACGTCCAGCTTGCCCTGTCTGAGAGAGCAGAATTCCTCACGCATCTTTTCCATGAGACCATCCGGGATGTGGTGCTTCAGGAAGGCATCCTTGAAACATCCCCAGTTGATAGGAAAGCCAGCCCTCATGGCCTGGTAGTTCTCCCACCAAGTAGCTGCCTGACCCTTCAGTAGGTAGGTGGCATACTTGACCTTATCCTCTTCAGCAACATGAGCTATCTCCAGAGCTCTTGCTACGTCACGGATCCAGTCATCAGCATCCAGGGGCACACGTGTTGTCACGAAAGCTTTTGGGCCCAAGCTGAGGAAGTCCTTGATGGTGACCCTTGGAGCATTCTGGTTGTGTTGCTGGTTAGCCTGGATCTGGGCCATCTGTGTCACCACTTGGGTCATCTGAGCCAACAGTTCCCCCATTGGTGGTGGCGGAGGCGGGTTGTTCCTGGTTGGAGGCATCCTGAACAGAAATTCATTTTAGCACAACAACAGAAAAGGATAGACTTGGTAACCGAAAGATAGATTATTCCGACGCATGAATAGATAACCAACAGGTACATCATCACATGTTCAAATACATCAGAATATCCAACAGACCAACACATGGTTCGAAAACGAAAGGATAAACTAGACACAGCTAGTAATGGATACAACGGTACTCCCATGCTCATCACGCAGGACGGCGGTGAGTAGTACGACGAGAGATACGGTGAGGAGGAATCCCACGGAAGTAGGTATCACGACGATCCATGTAGATAGGAACTGCTCTGAGAGCAACTCTCGGTGTGGTGAAGTAGAAAGCGTCCTCTCCCTGTGCTCCATAGCGGGGAATCCCTGTGTAACCAGCTCCGAGGTCGAGAAGTGGGCCTCTGATCGGCTCGTAACCTCCAGCATCTGGCAACGGAAGACCAGCTGGCTGAACGACACGTGCGAAGTGCTCGTCTCCAACAAAGTCTGTGGTGTACGTCGCCAGACGAGTGAGAGCAAGGTGGAGCTGCTCCCTGACTGAGGCTAACTCCTGAGAAAGTGCGGAAGCAACGGCATCACTGTGACTAGCGAACTGGGCAGTGATCTGGAGCCTGGAGCTATCAGTCTCGTAGGTATCCATGTCGCGGTGGACAGTGAAGTGAACTCCCGCTGCCGTGATGTAACCACGGGGGATGTGACGAAAACTGGACTTATCAAACCCCCAGTAGTCAGCACGGAGGACGGTGAGACTCACGTACGCTGCCTGCTGCACGGCCATATCCACTGTGGACCCTACTGCCTCGTACTGGTGTGCAATGCTCCTGCCATCATCCGACAGAATGTAGACGATAGCCCGGTAGCAAGTCTGGTCAAACTCTCGCTGGTGCTCGTAGACCTGGTACTCTGGTGCCCAACGGAACCCCAGATAGGTAACCATGTCTCTCAGCAACTCCGGAAAACCGGCGGTGCTCTCACAGCGAGTCATGCGAACCACCTGCGGGTAGTAGCTGAGACCCATCTGCAGATGATTTGGAAGGTTTTGATTAGACTCCGGTAGATGAAAAAGGATTTGGAAAACAACAACAAGGTTCAACGGACGATAAGTTTGTTGAAAAGAACATGATATCGAAGCAACATCGGGAAAACGAGACCAAAAATCCTGAGGTACTACAGAGAACCCAAAACACGTGAAATCCTAACTTGAAAGTTTAGGTGAGAACAGAAAACAACGTTGCACTTCCTTACCAGAAAAGGGTGGGTGGGTGGGGAAAGAAGAAAAATGGCAGAATTCCTACTCTCACGTTTCATTTTTCCTATATAGCTACAAAATAGTTTCTAGACTCAACTGCGACCAGTAAAAAGGGATCCTACAGGCAGACAGGCTCTGATACCATTTGTCGCACCCAAGGTTTCTAGAGGATACTCATCGCACGAACTGGAAGTCAGGTGCTTGGATTATGGGGCATAACTGCTCCCACGTCCCAGCTTCCTGGTAGGCCTACGCTTATGCGCGACAACACAAGCCCTGCTTCCACCGTCGAAGTAAACTATCCGCTAGGAACCTAAGGCACTACTGTCGACGTACTTCATATTCAAACACGCACTGTACGTCAACAACTTTGAACGAAATGATAACACAAACTGTCTCTAAGACACAAGAGAATGAAACAAGTGCAACTGGCCTTCACTAAGGCAGAAATATCGAATACAGTCATCCAGAGGACACATGTCCCAACATATCATCCATTACAACAGCGGAAGCAATCAAAGGGGTCTGAGTACAGACAAATCCATGGCTTAAGAAGCCGGAGAAAATAAATAAGACGAAGCCCATCCACGTAGGTCCTGGATCCTGCCCTGGTCCAGCTAACTACTCGTCTGCAGACTCGTCGAACTCCACAAAGTAGCCATCCTGGGAAGCATCGTAGTCGTAGTCGTACTCTGCGTAAACCACAGCCCCAACGGGGTCAGTACATCCAAGTACTGGCAAGCAAGACTCACAGTTCATCAAAGAGTTACCCGTCAACACAAGCATAGATGCTTGGGATCAACGGAAGGAAGGGGTGAAATAAAAGTTGCTGCTGGCTGCTCTAACCAACTACAGAAGATATCTACAAGTTCCGGCTAACAGAATAAGATAAGATCGAGGATTGTAACCAACTGAAAGATACCTTCAACCAAACCCATCCTGGATCTCGCCCCTTATCCAAAGAAGCAATCCGAGGATAACTCACACAGTTGGATTAAGATGAATCAAGTTATTTGTGTGAATAACCTATTACTAGTCAGATTATTAATCTTTGGGTGAAACATGATTGCTCATTATGTTGAAGTTGTCCTGGGTACTTGTTAGCCAGTACTTTCACCAAGTAATCCATAACCGCGGAAAACACGGCTTCTCGAGAAGATTATCCCTGCAGGGTTGCACCAATTTGGCCGTACACTCATGAATATCCCGCCAGATGGGATGCCTCCCACCAAGCGGGGCACTCAACACAACCAACCATTCTTCGCATCAAGCCCAAAGCACCTTGGGTGCACGGCTAATCGAGCCCAGAAGAAAATGGACCCTCATAGCACTCTAAGAACGTGTCCCCCTATATGCCGACTACAAAAGTTCCACCCTGCGCTGGGCTCGCAAAAACATGCGTGCGGCAAATGGAAAACACGAACTAAATGAGGCGATTTGGACGAGATGCGAATCAGGTCAAGTTGAGGGGGGCGCCCATACTCGCTTCCCAAATGCGGGTAGTGCGCTCATCATGGATCAGTAGACAAGACCCTTTTCCTATTAGGGTCGACACTAGCAGGCTCCAAAACCACTCATGGGCCTCCTGCCGGTGCCTTATCATCAAATTATTATTACCATTAGCAATTAACAGGATTGATTGATTAACAACGAGCCCCGGTACATGATAATAATATATTAAAAGTAGTAACCGACAACAGACTCGAGTAAAAGCAACCCTAAGCATGCTAGATAATACTAAGGCACAAGCAAATGCTGTAGGTATGGAGGTGAGGCAATATCATTGGCTCAGGGTATCATGTGATAGGTTCGGAGAACAAGCAACGATACATAGAGCTAGCAGTAGTAGACAAAAGGATAGTATCGACAACAAGTGTGGAAAGGAACTCGATGATTCATGTGAGTGATAACTTGCCTGGCAGCTCAGCCTCGTACTGGGCTAGGTCCTGAGTAGTGGTGTCGTAAGGCTCGTCAGTACCAACGTCGTCGTCTAATCGAGAAGAAGCAAAAACAACAACGGAGGAAGACGGGCAATCAATACATGGCATAGGTGCACAAACATTGGATGATGCATGTCATGTTTAATAGATGCACCAAACTAAACTAGTTGAGATGGGACACAAGTTTAAATGGATTCCATATGCAAAGGTTGCATATGGAAGCCCATGCTTTAGAGTTGAATTAATTGTTCTATCACTAAGCATCATGTGTAAGTGACTTAGTATGATGCATGCATGATGAGGAACAATAAGATAACAAAATTAAATGCAATTGGAGTGATAGTTAACAATTTGGAAAAGCATTTATTAAGTTTGGAATTTTGTTACTTAAACATGGCACACAAGTAAAAGTTGTTATCATCAAGTTAAAGTGTGCAATTTACAAATTTTATATTTGAAAAGGTTATCAAATTTTAGTTGGATTACATGTTTCACAATTTGAAATTGGACTTAGGATTATTTAATTATGAATTAAACAATATTAAACAAGTTTTAATTGAATTTAAAACAAGCTTAAATATTAATTGAATTTTATTTGTTCAAACCATAAATTCAAATCCACATTTTAAAAGTTCACACTTTGGTGGTTTGAAAACATAATTTGCATGTTCAAAATATTTTTTATTAATCAAGTTATGATTTTTATCAAATTTAATTGAATTAAACAAGGTTTAAATTGTTTAGGCAATTTAAATTATTCAAACCAGAAAACAAAATTTATATTTGAATAGAGTATTCAAAAAGGTGTGAAAAACATATTTTATTTGAATTATTTGAAAACAGTATGAATTAGTTATGAATTATTCCAATTTGCATTTGAATTATTCAAATTTGAAATTTAAAAATATTTTGAAAATTCAAAACAGAACACAAGTTGGATATTTGGAAAGATTATAAAATTTGGATCAGAATAGATATAAAGTTTGTGTTTATTGGATTTATAAAATAAAAGATATTGAATTTCCAAGTTTCTATTCAAATCTGTTTATTTAAAAGGAATTTATAAATTTTGAATTGCGCAGAAACTTTTGTTACACAGCTCCACGCTACACGCAGTCACTGCGCAGCGGGCCAGCTGCCAACGTGGCTCTGCGCAACGCCGTGTGGCCACAGAGGTCACTGACAGTGGGCCTCGCTGCGGAAGAAAAGAAACAAAAAGATTTGCGGGCGCTGCGGCTCGAACCCGCGCCCTGCTCAAGTTCAGAAAGGAACGCAACCAGTGCGCTGCGCTGCGGTGTGTTGACAGTAAACGCTACGCGTGCAGGTTGAGGTTCAGTCCAAAAACCTGAACTTTTAACTGACAAAACTGAACTGCGTTTGCTTGCTCGACAGACGAAGCCTCGCCGGCGGCGTTTGGCACGGTGGCGCTCGCAACAGATGGATGTGTGGGCGTGCAAGAGTGCAAGGGGATGCAGCAGCAGAGGGAGGGCGGAAGTGGAGGCTCACCACCGGAGCAATTCGTCGCGGAGGCGGACGGTGACGCACGGTGACGTTGGCTGCCGCGGCGAGGAAGTGGACGTCGCCGTCGAGGTAGAGGTCCTCCAGGAGAACTCCGGTGTCCGTGGCGTAGAGGAAGGAGAGAGCCACCGATTCCCGGAAACGAGAGGTGCTGCGGAGCCCTGCACCGTCGACGAACACGTCGGATTCAGACCATGGTGGCGCGGTGGCCGGAACAGAAGAGGATCGCGGCGAAGATCAGATGCTCACCTTGGTCCCTTCTGGTGTCCAAGAGGGAGAAGGAAGGGTGGCGACGCGATTGCAATTGACTGGGGGCTAGGTGGGAGCGAGGTGCGGTGGCGCCATGACGATCTTCAGGGGGCTGTCGCCGGCGAGAGGTTCAGAGGAGGACAAACGCGTCGGGGAAGAAACAGATGGAGGCGGCGGCGAGGCGTAGCTAGCACCTAGGGTTAGGGTTAGGGCAGCAGGGGCCCTAGGGCATGCTTTATAGGGTGGAGGCGCAGCGGGGCCGCCGTGGTCGCGTCGGGGTCGCCGTGGAGGCCTCCGATGGCGCGCCGTACAGGGGGGAGAAGGAGGATTAGAAGGGGAGCGCGAATCTCGGCGCAACGAACCGGTACGGGCGGTTAAGTGACGGGCTGGGCGCGCGCGGGGTAGGCTTAGCGGGCTTGGGCCAAGTTAGCTGTCGCGCGCGCAGAGGGTTAGCTGCTTTTTATTCTTTTTCTGTTTTATTTTTTTTTGCAGTTTGCTTTTGGAAGAAAAAGGTAGGGTTTTGCTTATAGAAAAATTTGAAAAAATTTGGTTAAGCCTTCTAGGTAATTAGAAACCACCCTGCAAGCTTGGATTTCAAAAATTGAAATTTAAAATTATAGTTTGTGTTTGAATCCAAAATAGAGGGATTTGAGTTTAATAAAACCTTAATAAAAACATGTATAAGAATAGGGTTACCCCTAGGGTTTTAGAAGGATTTAGAGGGGGAAGAAATGTTTGGTGAGTTTTATGGTTTCCAAAAGGGTACTGATTTGAGAATTTGGAATTGATTTGGATTTAATTGGTGGAATTAAAGGAATGATTTGAGGCAACAATTTAATAGTTGAACATCAATGAATTATTTGGAAAACAATGAAAGGTTTTGTTTTGCAATTCTTTGTTTGAAAGATTGTAACAGACAAGTGTGAAAACAAGGTTTGATTCCTTAAGAAAACAATGCAAACATAATTAAAACAAATGCAATGAGATGATGACATGATGCATTGCTTGAAAATAAACAAGAAATTGAACCACTAAGGGATGTTTTCATACTTGGATGTTACAGCTTTGCAGCTGGTGACACCAACAAGACTATCAAGGGCTTCTTGACAGAGAAGTTGGAGGTAATCCGGAATATAGCCGGGTTAGAGCCCTTTACGCGCGAGAACCCGGCCCCTGAGGTAAAGATCCGGCTTCCATATTTTTACCTTCACACTTTCCACTTGATACAACTGTTAACTCTCATTCTTATATCTTCATCTCAGGCCGATGACGTTTTTTGGAAGATTGAAACTCCTCCTAACTCTGAAAGCCCAGAGGAGAAAGAAGACACCGTTAACTCGGATGAAGGTACATTTCGAGTTTCACTCGGTTTCTCTGAGCTCGTTGTTGCTCTTTCTTCATTTTCCGACTGTAAACCTTGATAACTTTCAGAACAAGAGGACAAGGACGAAGAAGAAGAAACCGAAGGCAAGGTAGAATCCGCAAGCGACGAAGATGAAGCTGAGCCGACGATCAAGGTCGGAACAAAGAGAAAACCCCGAGGGGTCGTCTTCAAGGTTCCATACCGTTTCCTCGCCTCTAAACCATATTCATTTGATAACATGCGCGAGCTAAACCTGGAGTAATCCCGCTGGCCGTACCTGAAGGAACCGCCCATGACCAAGCGCAGAATGACTCGGAATTTTCCGGGTGAGGGCGCTCTTAATCCGGGTATTTCGTCGTCTCCGGCTCGACGGCTGGTACTCACCTAATCCTTTCTTTGAATATCAAAGTCTTTCCGAACCATCCCCTTACGGGATAATTCCGTGTCTTGCTTGATGTTTTTCAGTTTTGTCCGGGTCCAGCAGCGAGTTCCCCTCGGACTACATGGTGAATCCTGGGTAAAGTTCCTTTCCTGAAGCTTTATCACCTTTCCGTCACTTTTTCCCAGTTGTACGCTAACTGCTTACTTATACTGTCCATAGAGCCGCGGTCACTATCAGCGACCAAGAAAATATGGAAACTGATGACCCGGGTAAGGAGAACCCGATCGATGATATGACTACCGTAGCTGGCGGAGAAGAAAAAGTGCCACCAATAAACCCGGCCGATCAAGAAGCCGAGTATCCAATAGCCTCGCACGCACACGAGGAGGAAGAAGCTGCAGCCTTGGGCACGGGAGGAGGAGCACCAGACTCCGATACTCGGACGACCTGGATACCTTCTCCCACCAAGACGAGAGCTCCTTCTCCGAGTCTCCAAGATCCCGGGTCTTCCAACTTGGGCAACAATACTTTCGATCAGATGATGAGCGCTCTCCTTGCTATGAAGGCCTCGGAGAACGATGTGCTAGAGCGTATGGCAGCGGAGCACCAGGTAATGTTACCTGGTATCTCTTCGTATCCATCTAGTCCCCAAGTTTCGAGTATAACTTGTTGAATTTGTGCTCGGTACTCTGTGCGATACTCGGCTTGCCACTATACCCGACTAATTCTCATACTTTGGTCTCTTACAGGCACAGGCCACCGGTCTGATGAAATTTTGCTCAAAACCGAACAACTTCTGCTTGCCGAGGTAAAGCGGAGAGAGGCCCTTGAGGCTGAAGTGGAAACCTTGAAAAAAGATGTTTCCAAATACAAGAAAAGGTGCACCACTGCTCAAACCGCACTGAAAAAGTTATCGGACCAAATTACCGATACTTATCGTATCTTGCTTAATAAGTTTCTTGCTGCTGACTGCTTTCATGCCTCTGCTTTGTTACTTGATTCATGATACTCAGAATTACTGATATGGCCTTTCTTGTTTCAACTGCAGGTGCTAACCTTGCGGCCCCAGAAGAAGATGATGTTAAAAAAGCTAAAACTTTAAAGACTGTGCTCCGGACCTTCTTCGCCGGCACCAAGTGGATATTGGACGCCGTGCAATGGCCAACTGAGGCATATCCGGGTGAAGAAAATCTTATCCAAGCATGCTCCACCGTACCTGCGTGGATCGAGCTCTGGAAACGCTCGGCATGCCGGGTTGGTATGACCCGGGCCTTTATGCTAGCTAAGGCTTACTTTCCTAAGCTTGAGCCGGCAAAGGTGATATCCGGGCTTCCAGAATTCAAAGCGGATGGCTCCAAGTTTGGGCCCAAGGATTTCAAGGCCGTACAATCCGCAGTGCGTCACTCGGAAACCACTTTGGCCGATAGTATGGACCTGCGCACGTTTATGAGTGCGTACGATGCTGAAAACAAGATCGTGCATGTGACACCCCGAGATCGAGCACTATGCAGATTTCAGCATTCCCGCCAAAATCCACATAATAACCGATTCCAGGTTGCCACTTGTGATAACATTACAACAGTTCACGAATAATCCACAACAACAACAGAAAAGAGATTTACAAGGTGACTCAAACGAGTCAGGGATACAACTGATACAATACGAAGATCCAAATAACAGCGGAAGAAACAACATAGTGTCCGGCTACGGACAAGATCCAAATTGGACTAAGAGTCCTGAAGATAACCGAGAGCGTCCAATCCCTGCCCAGGCCAAGCCGGAGGGATTCCCGAGCTAACGTCGTGAGACTTCAAACCTGTTGACTGCAATGTTGAATATGCAGCCACAAAAGAGATTCGTGGGTCAGTACGGTTAAGTACTGGCAAGTGGATAAACCATACTCACAAGATACCGGCATAGCCAGTCATCACAAGATACAAATACTTTGGGATCAACGGAAAGGAAGGGGTTATTGCAAATAAGCGACAGCAGGCTGCACTAACCAACTACAGAGAGATACTACAACTTTCGGCTAACAGAAAGAAGATAAGATCGAGTATTGTAACCAACTGAAAGATAACTTCAAACAAACCCATCCTGGATCTCGCCCCTTATCCGAAGAAGCAATCCGAGGGTAACTCACACAGTTGGATTAGTGATGGTTCAGATTATTGTGTCAATAAGCCTATTACTAGTCAAGTTGTTAATCATTGGGTGTAAGATTGTTAATCATTAGGTTTAAGTTGTCCTGAGTACTTGTTAGCCAGTACTTTCACCAAGTAATCCATAACCGCGGAAAACACGGCTTCTCGAGAAGATTATCCCTGCAGGGTTGCACCAATTTAGCCGTACACGCAAGAATAACCCGCCAGATGGGAGATCACCCCACCAAGCGAGGTACTCTACACAACTCAACTCTTCTTCGCATCAAGCCCAAAGCACCTTGGGCGCACGGCTAGTCGAGCCCAGAAGAAAATGGACCCTCATAGCACTCTAAGAACGTGTCCCCCTATATGCCGACAACGAAAGTTCCACCCGGGATCCAAGGGCTCGCAAGATCATGCATGCAGCAAATGGAAAACCCGAACTAAATGAGGCGATTTGGACGAGATGCGAATCGAGTCAAATTGAGGGGGGCGCCCATACTCGCTTCCCACATGCGGGTAGTGCGCTCATCATGGATCAGTAGACAAGACCCTTTTCCTATTAGGGTCGACACTAGCAGGCCTCAAAACCACAAAGGGCCTCCTGCCGGTGCCTTATCATCAAATTATTATTACCATTAGCATTAACAGGATTGATTGATTAACATCGAGCCCCCAGAACGATAATAGTAAAAGAAGTAACCAACAACAGACTCGAGCAAAAGCAACCCTAAGCATGCAGCTACGACACGAAGGCCAACGAGGTAAACAATCAACAGTTAATAGGAAGTGGAAGGAAAGGCTATATCATGGCTGCAAGGTAAACATATAATAGGATCGAGACACAAGCATCGAAACAACAGGCTAGAATAGGAACAACGGAAAGAATCGGTAACAAGTGATGAAAGGTAGCCATATGGCAGCAAGTGAGTATACTTGCCTGGAATCCAGCAAGGTAGCAGAACTTGTCGTTGCTCACATCATCTCAACGTCCTATCCGGGAAGAAGCAATGAACCTCGAACAAACACCGGATGCAATAATTACTACTACAGCAAAAGATCCAGCATGATCAAGATATGGATGCATGACAAGTTTAAAGATGCATCAAGGTAAACTAGTTGACAAGATAAACAGATTTAAATGGACCCATATGCAATTTGAGTTGCATATGAAAAGCCCATGAATTATGGTTGAAACAATTGTTTTCCAACTAATCAACAGGTGAAGGTGGATTAGCATGATGCATGGATGAGGAAAACAACAAAATAACAACAATAGAACCAGTTGGAAATAAGGTTTACCAATTTTAGAAATTTATTTATTAAGTTAGAAAATTTTGGTTCCTTAAGGGTGTCACACAAACAATTGTTGTTTTCATCAAGTTAAAGTGTTAAAAACAAATAACAAAATTTATATTTGAAAAGAACATCAAATTTTAGTTGGATTACATGTTTCAAATATTGAAATTGGAATTAGGATAATTTAATTATGAATTAAACAAGATTAAACAAGTTTTAAATGAATTTAAAACAAGCATGGATTTGTATTTGAATTTTATTTGTTCAAAACATAAATTTAAATTCACATTTGAAAAGTTTAGACTTTGATGGTTTGAAAACATATTTTGCATGTTCAAAAATAATTTATTTTGAGCAAGTTATGATTTTAGCAAAATTTAAATGAATTAAACAAGGATTAAATTATTTAGGCAATTTAAATTATTCAAACCATGAAACAAAATTTATATTTGAAAAGGTTATTTGAAATAGCATGGAAAACATATTTTATTTGCATTTATTGGATTAAGAATGAATTAGTTATGAATTTTAGCAAATGGCAATTAAATTATTTGAATTCAAATTTAAATTGCATTTGGAAATTTCAAAACAGGAAACAATTGGTACCATTAGATAGAGATTAAATTTGGACCTGTGCACATATTTTATTTTTGTTATTTAGAGTTATAAAACAATTTTTATTTGCATTTTGGTTCTAGGGGCCAATCTGTAATTTTAAGGGACCTTGATTAAATAGAACGTGCAGGAAATGTTTTTGTTACCGCGTATTAACCTAACCGCAGCCACTGACCGTGGGCCACTGGCCAGCGTGGCGTGCGCGTGGCCACTGTGGCTTACAGGTGGGCCTTGGACGCAGGGGAAAATTCCCAAAAGAAATTGCGTCGCGGGGGAATCGATCCGTGGCCGCTGCGCGGCTCTCCGTGGCGCGTTACCACTGCGGTGGCTTGCAAATTCTTGTCAGTAAGGGCAGCGGGGTGGGGATAAGATTCAGTAGCGGGGTTTTATTTTTCCTGTAACTGAACCTGCGCACGGTGCTGACAGACCGGAGATCGACCACTGCCGGCGAGGAAACGAACACTGCGGCTGCTGCTGCGATGGTCGTGCGTGCGGTGCATCGTGACTACAGCTAGGGTAACGGAGAGGGCAAGATGGAGGGAGAGAGAGGCGAGGGGAGTGGATGCTCACGGTGGGGAAATCGGAAGCTGACGGTGGCGCGGATGTCCGGTGACAGCGAGATAAACACCGATGGCGCCGTCGACTCGGGCAACCTCCCGCCCCCGAGCCTTCACCAAATCCGACGAGGGTCACCCCCTAGTTCCATTCCCAACGGCAGTGCAACCCCGAGGTGACCGTGGCGATCGGGCTAAGGGGAGGCGGTGGTGTTCACGGTGGTTGTTCAGGTACAGAAGAGAATCGTGGGGGGGAGAGAGGAGCGACGACGGCGCTCGCTGGGAGAGAGGAGGCTAGGTCTAGCAGTGGGGGAGAGGGGGACATGGGTTTTATGGTGAGCCTAGCCTAGTACGGTTGCACATCGAGGAGGGGAGGCGATCGATCGGGTGGTGGAGAAGAAGACGTACAGAGGTGACGACAGCAACGAGGTAGACGACAACAGAGAAAAGGTAGTGGGCTGGAAGGGATAATGGGCTGGGGAGAATAGGAGGATGGGGTGGGCTGCCCTTTTCTCTCAGCTCACCCCTCTCTTCTCTATTTTTCTCTTTTGTTTTTTTTTTCCTATGAACATTTTTTGTAAAGGGTAAAAGAGGGAGAAGGAATAGAATTTGGAGGGGGGGTTTAGGGTTTTCTTTCATAAATTTATTTGGGTTAGTTTTCAAAACAGAAAATTAGAAGCAAATGTTTACATTATTCACAACTTTGAAAAATCTTACTTTGATTTAATGTTGTTAGTTGAATTTTCCAAATAGAGTTTGGGGTTTTTATTTGATACATAATTTCTATTAAGTTGCAAAACAATAATCAAAAGCAAAGGTTAGTTAATGATTTCAAAATTGGAAATGTTAGTTTGATGTTTAAGTGGTTAGTGGAATTTCAAATAATGTTTGATTTGGGAAATTTTGGAAATAAGCAAATTTCATTTAATAAGCATCAAGCAATTATACAAACATTATTGAATTTAATTTGTTTGCCAAATTTTAATATTTAAACCCATATTGAAATATGATAAATAAGATTGATTTGATTTGAATTTTTGGAATTTGCCATTAGGGTTTTAATAACAGGGAAAATTTTATTTAGCAGGCAATTTGAAATAAATTCAACTTCAACTTATTGAAAACAATTTGAGTTGCAACTTTCAATTGAAATTTTTAGACATGTGTGAAGGTTTAAATTGTTTTTGAATTTTTCAGTTGTGATGCAAACATGGTGCAATGCAATATGATGCATGTGATGCAAGCAAAAAAAAGAAAACAAACAACTCTCTATTAGGGTAACACCCTAGGTGTTACAGACGACACCACTAACAAGGGATTGCGCCCTCGCAATCCACCTGCTAACCCGGGAGGGGAAAGAAGTTCGACTATCGATTCTTCGTGCTTCCAGTTGATTTCCTCGACACCACTAACATTGGCTTCTCGACACCACTAACAAGGGATTCTTGCTCGGAGTGACGACGATGTTCTCCCACCAGGAATCTTCCGATGATCGAACCTATTAGGTTAAAGGCTCAGAAAACGTCCACCCACGTAGGATCCTAACACTTTGAAAGATAGACAAGGGGGAGACTCCAAAACAAATAAGATGGGAGGGGAAATAGAATAGGGATAAGGAGAAAAACAAGAATCCTATTGAGATGTTTTTCCAAAATAGTTTAGATGAAATAGTTTTTTGACATTCTAGAAACAACGACCGTTAGCGAGGTTATCCTACAGGCTTTGCGGACCTGTTGCTTCGATAACCATTCGTATCGAAACAATATCGGGAATCGGGAACCAAGGCTCTGATACCATTTGTGACGCCCCGAGATCGAGCACTATGCAGATTTCAGCATTCCCGCCAAAATCCACATAATAACCGATTCCAGGTTGCCACTTGTGATAACATTACAACAGTTCACGAATAATCCACAACAACAACAGAAAAGAGATTTACAAGGTGACTCAAACGAGTCAGGGATACAACTGATACAATACGAAGATCCAAATAACAGCGGAAGAAACAACATAGTGTCCGGCTACGGACAAGATCCAAATTGGACTAAGAGTCCTGAAGATAACCGAGAGCGTCCAATCCCTGCCCAGGCCAAGCCGGAGGGATTCCCGAGTTAACGTCGTCAGACTTCAAACCTGTTGACTGCAATGTTGAATATGCAGCCACAAAAGAGATTCGTGGGTCAGTACGGTTAAGTACTGGCAAGTGGATAAACCATACTCACAAGATACCGGCGTAGCCAGTCATCACAAGATACAAATACTTTGGGATCACCGGAAAGGAAGGGGTTATTGCAAATAAGCGACAGCAGGCTGCACTAACCAACTACAGAGAGATACTACAACTTCCTGCTAACAGAAAGAAGATAAGATCGAGTATTGTAACCAACTGAAAGATAACTTCAAACAAACCCATCCTGGATCTCGCCCCTTATCCGAAGAAGCAATCCGAGGGTAACTCACACAGTTGGATTAGTGATGGTTCAGATTATTGTGTCAATAAGCCTATTACTAGTCAAGTTGTTAATCATTGGGTGTAAGATTGTTAATCATTAGGTTTAAGTTGTCCTGAGTACTTGTTAGCCAGTACTTTCACCAAGTAATCCATAACCGCGGAAAACACGGCTTCTCGAGAAGATTATCCCTGCAGGGTTGCACCAATTTAGCCGTACACGCAAGAATAACCCGCCAGATGGGAGATCACCCCACCAAGCGAGGTACTCTACACAACTCAACTCTTCTTCGCATCAAGCCCAAAGCACCTTGGGCGCACGGCTAGTCGAGCCCAGAAGAAAATGGACCCTCATAGCACTCTAAGAACGTGTCCCCCTAAATGCCGACTACGAAAGTTCCACCCGGGATCCAAGGGCTCGCAAGATCATGCATGCAGCAAATGGAAAACCCGAACTAAATGAGGCGATTTGGACGAGATGCAAATCGAGTCAAATTGAGGGGGGCGCCCATACTCGCTTCCCACATGCGGGTAGTGCACTCATCATGGATCAGTAGACAAGACCCTTTTCCTATTAGGGTCGACACTAGCAGGCCTCAAAACCACAAAGGGCCTCCTGCCGGTGCCTTATCATGAAATTATTATTACCATTAGCATTAACAGGATTGATTGATTAACATCGAGCCCCCAGAACGATAATAGTAAAAGAAGTAACCGACAACAGACTCGAGCAAAAGCAACCCTAAGCATGCAGCTACGACACGAAGGCCAACGAGGTAAACAATCAACAGTTAATAGGAAGTGGAAGGAAAGGCTATATCATGGCTGCAAGGTAAACATATAATAGGATCGAGACACAAGCATCGAAACAACAGGCTAGAATAGGAACAACGGAAAGAATCGGTAACAAGTGATGAAAGGTAGCCATATGGCAGCAAGTGAGTATACTTGCCTGGAATCCAGCAAGGTAGCAGAACTTGTCGTTGCTCACATCATCTCAACGTCCTATCCGGGAAGAAGCAATGAACCTCGAACAAACACCGGATGCAACAATTACTACTACAGCAAAAGATCCAGCATGATCAAGATATGGATGCATGACAAGTTTAAAGATGCATCAAGGTAAACTAGTTGACAAGATAAACAGATTTAAATGGACCCATATGCAATTTGAGTTGCATATGAAAACCCCATGAATTATGGTTGAAACAATTGTTTTCCAACTAATCAACAGGTGAAGGTGGATTAGCATGATGCATGGATGAGGAAAACAACAAAATAACAACAATAGAACCAGTTGGAAATAAGGTTTACCAATTTTAGAAATTTATTTATTAAGTTAGAAAATTTTGGTTCCTTAAGGGTGTCACACAAACAATTGTTGTTTTCATCAAGTTAAAGTGTTAAAAACAAATAACAAAATTTATATTTGAAAAGAACATCAAATTTTAGTTGGATTACATGTTTCAAATATTGAAATTGGAATTAGGATAATTTAATTATGAATTAAACAAGATTAAACAAGTTTTAAATGAATTTAAAACAAGCATGGATTTGTATTTGAATTTTATTTGTTCAAAACATAAATTCAAATTCACATTTGAAAAGTTTAGACTTTGATGGTTTGAAAACATATTTTGCATGTTCAAAAATAATTTATTTTGAGCAAGTTATGATTTTAGCAAAATTTAAATGAATTAAACAAGGATAAAATTATTTAGGCAATTTAAATTATTCAAACCATGAAACAAAATTTATATTTGAAAAGGTTATTTGAAATAGCATGGAAAACATATTTTATTTGCATTTATTGGATTAAGAATGAATTAGTTATGAATTTTAGCAAATGGCAATTAAATTATTTGAATTCAAATTTAAATTGCATTTGGAAATTTCAAAACAGGAAACAATTGGTACCATTAGATAGAGAATTAAATTTGGACCTGTGCACATATTTTATTTTTGTTATTTAGAGTTATAAAACAATTTTTATTTGCATTTTGGTTCTAGGGGCCAATCTGTAATTTTAAGGGACCTTGATTAAATAGAACGTGCAGGAAATGTTTTTGTTACCGCGTATTAACCTAACCGCAGCCACTGACCGTGGGCCACTGGCCAGCGTGGCGTGCGCGTGGCCACTGTGGCTTACAGGTGGGCCTTGGACGCAGGGGAAAATTCCCAAAAGAAATTGCGTCGCGGGGGAATCGATCCGTGGCCGCTGCGCGGCTCTCCGTGGCGCGTTACCACTGCGGTGGCTTGCGAATTCTTGTCAGTAAGGGCAGCGGGGTGGGGATAAGATTCAGTAGCGGGGTTTTATTTTTCCTGTAACTGAACCTGCGCACGGTGCTGACAGACCGGAGATCGACCACTGCCGGCGAGGAAACGAACACTGCGGCTGCTGCTGCGATGGTCGTGCGTGCGGTGCATCGTGACTACAGCTAGGGTAACGGAGAGGGCAAGCTGGAGGGAGAGAGAGGCGAGGGGAGTGGATGCTCACGGTGGGGAAATCGGAAGCTGACGGTGGCGCGGATGTCCGGTGACAGCGAGATAAACACCGATGGCGCCGTCGACTCGGGCAACCTCCCGCCCCCGAGCCTTCACCAAATCCGACGAGGGTCACCCCCTAGTTCCATTCCCAACGGCAGTGCAACCCCGAGGTGACCGTGGCGATCGGGCTAAGGGGAGGCGGTGGTGTTCACGGTGGTTGTTCAGGTACAGAAGAGAATCGTGGGGGGGGGGGGAGAGAGGAGCGACGACGGCGCTCGCTGGGAGAGAGGAGGCTAGGTCTAGCAGTGGGGGAGAGGGGGACGTGGGTTTTATGGTGAGCCTAGCCTAGTACGGTTGCACATCGAGGAGGGGAGGCGATCGATCGGGTGGTGGAGAAGAAGACGTACAGAGGTGACGACAGCAACGAGGTAGACGACAACAGAGAAAAGGTAGTGGGCTGGAAGGGATAATGGGCTGGGGAGAATAGGAGGATGGGGTGGGCTGCCCTTTTCTCTCAGCTCACCCCTCTCTTCTCTATTTTTCTCTTTTGTTTTTTTTTTCCTATGAACATTTTTTGTAAAGGGTAAAAGAGGGAGAAGGAATAGAATTTGGAGGGGGGGTTTAGGGTTTTCTTTCATAAATTTATTTGGGTTAGTTTTCAAAACAGAAAATTAGAAGCAAATGTTTACATTATTCACAACTTTGAAAAATCTTACTTTGATTTAATGTTGTTAGTAGAATTTTCCAAATAGAGTTTGGGGTTTTTATTTGATACATAATTTCTATTAAGTTGTAAAACAATAATCAAAAGCAAAGGTTAGTTAATGATTTCAAAATTGGAAATGTTAGTTTGATGTTTAAGTGGTTAGTGGAATTTCAAATAATGTTTGATTTGGGAAATTTTGGAAATAAGCAAATTTCATTTAATAAGCATCAAGCAATTATACAAACATTATTGAATTTAATTTGTTTGCCAAATTTTAATATTTAAACCCATATTGAAATATGATAAATAAGATTGATTTGATTTGAATTTTTGGAATTTGCCATTAGGGTTTTAATAACAGGGAAAATTTTATTTAGCAGGCAATTTGAAATAAATTCAACTTCAACTTATTGAAAACAATTTGAGTTGCAACTTTCAATTGAAATTTTTAGACATGTGTGAAGGTTTAAATTGTTTTTGAATTTTTCAGTTGTGATGCAAACATGGTGCAATGCAATATGATGCATGTGATGCAAGCAAAAAAAAGAAAACAAACAACTCTCTATTAGGGTAACACCCTAGGTGTTACAGACGACACCACTAACAAGGGATTGCGCCCTCGCAATCCACCTGCTAACCCGGGAGGGGAAAGAAGTTCGACTATCGATTCTTCGTGCTTCCAGTTGATTTCCTCGACACCACTAACATTGGCTTATCGACACCACTAACAAGGGATTCTTGCTCGGAGTGACGACGATGTTCTCCCACCAGGAATCTTCCGATGATCGAACCTATTAGGTTAAAGGCTCAGAAAACGTCCACCCACGTAGGATCCTAACACTTTGAAAGATAGACAAGGGGGAGACTCCAAAACAAATAAGATGGGAGGGGAAATAGAATAGGGATAAGGAGAAAAACAAGAATCCTATTAAGATGTTTTTCCAAAATAGTTTAGCAGAAATAGTTTTTTGACATTCTAGAAACAACGACCGTTAGCGAGGTTATCCTACAGGCTTTGCGGACCTGTTGCTTCGATAACCATTCGTATCGAAACAATATCGGGAATCGGGAACCAAGGCTCTGATACCATTTGTGACGCCCCGAGATCGAGCACTATGCAGATTTCAGCATTCCCGCCAAAATCCACATAATAACCGATTCCAGGTTGCCACTTGTGATAACATTACAACAGTTCACGAATAATCCACAACAACAACAGAAAAGAGATTTACAAGGTGACTCAAACGAGTCAGGGATACAACTGATACAATACGAAGATCCAAATAACAGCGGAAGAAACAACATAGTGTCCGGCTACGGACAAGATCCAAATTGGACTAAGAGTCCTGAAGATAACCGAGAGCGTCCAATCCCTGCCCAGGCCAAGCCGGAGGGATTCCCGAGTTAACGTCGTCAGACTTCAAACCTGTTGACTGCAATGTTGAATATGCAGCCACAAAAGAGATTCGTGGGTCAGTACGGTTAAGTACTGGCAAGTGGATAAACCATACTCACAAGATACCGGCGTAGCCAGTCATCACAAGATACAAATACTTTGGGATCAACGGAAAGGAAGGGGTTATTGCAAATAAGCGACAGCAGGCTGCACTAACCAACTACAGAGAGATACTACAACTTCCGGCTAACAGAAAGAAGATAAGATCGAGTATTGTAACCAACTGAAAGATAACTTCAAACAAACCCATCCTGGATCTCGCCCCTTATCCGAAGAAGCAATCCGAGGGTAACTCACACAGTTGGATTAGTGATGGTTCAGATTATTGTGTCAATAAGCCTATTACTAGTCAAGTTGTTAATCATTGGGTGTAAGATTGTTAATCATTAGGTTTAAGTTGTCCTGAGTACTTGTTAGCCAGTACTTTCACCAAGTAATCCATAACCGCGGAAAACACGGCTTCTCGAGAAGATTATCCCTGCAGGGTTGCACCAATTTAGCCGTACACGCAAGAATAACCCGCCAGATGGGAGATCACCCCACCAAGCGAGGTACTCTACACAACTCAACTCTTCTTCGCATCAAGCCCAAAGCACCTTGGGCGCACGGCTAGTCGAGCCCAGAAGAAAATGGACCCTCATAGCACTCTAAGAACGTGTCCCCCTATATGCCGACTACGAAAGTTCCACCCGGGATCCAAGGGCTCGCAAGATCATGCATGCAGCAAATGGAAAACCCGAACTAAATGAGGCGATTTGGACGAGATGCGAATCGAGTCAAATTGAGGGGGGCGCCCATACTCGCTTCCCAGATGCGGGTAGTGCGCTCATCATGGATCAGTAGACAAGACCCTTTTCCTATTAGGGTCGACACTAGCAGGCCTCAAAACCACAAAGGGCCTCCTGCCGGTGCCTTATCATCAAATTATTATTACCATTAGCATTAACATGATTGATTGATTAACATCGAGCCCCCAGAACGATAATAGTAAAAGAAGTAACCGACAACAGACTCGAGCAAAAGCAACCCTAAGCATGCAGCTACGACACGAAGGCCAACGAGGTAAACAATCAACAGTTAATAGGAAGTGGAAGGAAAGGCTATATCATGGCTGCAAGGTAAACATATAATAGGATCGAGACACAAGCATCGAAACAACAGGCTAGAATAGGAACAACGGAAAGAATCGGTAACAAGTGATGAAAGGTAGCCATATGGCAGCAAGTGAGTATACTTGCCTGGAATCCAACAAGGTAGCAGAACTTGTCGTTGCTCACATCATCTCAACGTCCTATCCGGGAAGAAGCAATGAACCTCGAACAAACACCGGATGCAACAATTACTACTACGGCAAAAGATCCAGCATGATCAAGATATGGATGCATGACAAGTTTAAAGATGCATCAAGGTAAACTAGTTGACAAGATAAACAGATTTAAATGGACCCATATGCAATTTGAGTTGCATATGAAAAGCCCATGAATTATGGTTGAAACAATTGTTTTCCAACTAATCAACAGGTGAAGGTGGATTAGCATGATGCATGGATGAGGAAAACAACAAAATAACAACAATAGAACCAGTTGGAAATAAGGTTTACCAATTTTAGAAATTTATTTATTAAGTTAGAAAATTTTGGTTCCTTAAGGGTGTCACACAAACAATTGTTGTTTTCATCAAGTTAAAGTGTTCAAAACAAATAACAAAATTTATATTTGAAAAGAACATCAAATTTTAGTTGGATTACATGTTTCAAATATTGAAATTGGAATTAGGATAATTTAATTATGAATTAAACAAGATTAAACAAGTTTTAAATGAATTTAAAACAAGCATGAATTTGTATTTGAATTTTATTTGTTCAAAACATAAATTCAAATTCACATTTGAAAAGTTTAGACTTTGATGGTTTGAAAACATATTTTGCATGTTCAAAAATAATTTATTTTGAGCAAGTTATGATTTTAGCAAAATTTAAATGAATTAAACAAGGATTAAATTATTTAGGCAATTTAAATTATTCAAACCATGAAACGAAATTTATATTTGAAAAGGTTATTTGAAATAGCATGGAAAACATATTTTATTTGCATTTATTGGATTAAGAATGAATTAGTTATGAATTTTAGCAAATGGCAATTGAATTATTTGAATTCAAATTTAAATTGCATTTGGAAATTTCAAAACAGGAAACAATTGGTACCATTAGATAGAGAATTAAATTTGGACCAGTGCACATATTTTATTTTTGTTATTTAGAGTTATAAAACAATTTTTATGTGCATTTTGGTTCTAGGGGCCAATCTGTAATTTTAAGGGACCTTGATTAAATAGAACGTGCAGGAAATGTTTTTGTTACCGCGTATTAACCTAACCGCAGCCACTGACCGTGGGCCACTGGCCAGCGTGGCGTGCGCGTGGCCACTGTGGCTTACAGGTGGGCCTTGGACGCAGGGGAAAATTCCCAAAAGAAATTGCGTCGCGGGGGAATCGATCCGTGGCCGCTGCGCGGCTCTCCGTGGCGCGTTACCACTGCGGTGGCTTGCGAATTCTTGTCAGTAAGGGCAGCGGGGTGGGGATAAGATTCAGTAGCGGGGTTTTATTTTTCCTGTAACTGAACCTGCGCACGGTGCTGACAGACCGGAGATCGACCACTGCCGGCGAGGAAACGAACACTGCGGCTGCTGCTGCGATGGTCGTGCGTGCGGTGCATCGTGACTACAGCTAGGGTAACGGAGAGGGCAAGCTGGAGGGAGAGAGAGGCGAGGGGAGTGGATGCTCACAGTGGGGAAATCGGAAGCTGACGGTGGCGCGGATGTCCGGCGACAGCGAGATAAACACCGATGGCGCCGTCGACTCGGGCAACCTCCCGCCCCCGAGCCTTCACCAAATCCGACGAGGGTCACCCCCTAGTTCCATTCCCAACGGCAGTGCAACCCCGAGGTGACCGTGGCGATCGGGCTAAGGGGAGGCGGTGGTGTTCACGGTGGTTGTTCAGGTACAGAAGAGAATCGTGGGAGGGAGAGAGGAGCGACGGCGGCGCTGGCTGGGAGAGAGGAGGCTAGGTCTGGCAGTGGGGGAGAGGGGGACGTGGGTTTTATGGTGAGCCTAGCCTAGTACGGCTGCACATCGAGGAGGGGAGGCGATCGATCGGGTGGTGGAGAAGAAGACGTACAGAGGTGACGACAGCAACGAGGTAGACGACAACAGAGAAAAGGTAGTGGGCTGGAAGGGATAATGGGCTGGGGAGAATAGGAGGATGGGGTGGGCTGCCCTTTTCTCTCAGCTCACCCCTCTCTTCTCTATTTTTCTCTTCTTTTTTTTTCCTATGAACATTTTTTGTAAAGGGTAAAAGAGGGAGAAGGAATAGAATTTGGAGGGGGGGGGGGGGGTTTAGGGTTTTCTTTCATAAATTTATTTGGGTTAGTTTTCAAAACAGAAAATTAGAAGCAAATGTTTACATTATTCACGACTTTGAAAAATCTTACTTTGATTTAATGTTGTTAGTTGAATTTTCCAAATAGAGTTTGGGGTTTTTATTTGATACATAATTTCTATTAAGTTGCAAAACAATAATCAAAAGCAAAGGTTAGTTAATGATTTCAAAATTGGAAATGTTAGTTTGATGTTTAAGTGGTTAGTGGAATTTCAAATAATGTTTGATTTGGGAAATTTTGGAAATAAGCAAATTTTATTTAATAAGCATCAAGCAATTATACAAACATTATTGAATTTAATTTGTTTGCCAAATTTTAATATTTAAACCCATATTGAAATATGATAAATAAGATTGATTTGATTTGAATTTTTGGAATTTGCCATTAGGGTTTTAATAACAGGGAAATTTTTATTTAGCAGGCAATTTGAAATAAATTCAACTTCAACTTATTGAAAACAATTTGAGTTGCAACTTTCAATTGAAATTTTTAGACATGTGTGAAGGTTTAAATTGTTTTTGAATTTTTCAGTTGTGATGCAAACATGGTGCAATGCAATATGATGCATGTGATGCAAGCAAAAAAAAGAAAACAAACAACTCTCTATTAGGGTAACACCCTAGGTGTTACAGTGTAGGAAGAAGCACCCCTGCCCTTCGATATTTTGGAGAAATGGAATGCTGATTCGGCCAGGAAAAGGGAAGAAACCGCGAAGAGGGAAGCCGAGTTAGGATCAGGGCCAACCACCTCTACGCCGGCTGTCCGCCCGCCTGTCCGTCCTGATGCGAAGAATCCGAGTGACGATGCTGGGAAAGCTGAAGAGCAAGCCCAGGACTAAGACCCGGAGGGCAAGGGCAAAGATGTGGACCCGACTCAGGAAGCCGAGTAAACAGATGCCATTATGATACCTTGGTCTTTCGATGCTTTTGTTGGAAACGGATATTCTTTTGACGGTGCGCCTGTGCACCTTTGATACTACTAACGAGATTTGTAATGCGCTTTATTTCCTTGATATACCTCGTGCCTCTCCTGGCCTTTGGATGGATTTGATACTTGTCTGTTTTTGAACTTATTCTTGATATCCGACTTTCTTTATGGTTCCCTTTTGTGAGACTCGGTTTCCGAGTATCGTGGGTTTTGACAAGTGGACTTTTCTCTAAGTCCCCAAGTCCCCAAGACTCGGATGTTAGGGTTTTTCGAGCTTAGTAACGAAGCAACTTGTTTCTGTTTCGAAATCCCCAGTCCCCAAGACTCGAAATCCGAGTCTGGGATGTGTGGTCTTTCCAGGAGAACAAATTGTTTTCTACTAAGCCCAAAACCTAGAGCCGTTTCACATGGGTATGAAGTTATGCTTAATAAACGTTGAGTTTCCGGCTATTAGCCCTGTACTCTGCATAACTTGTGGTTTAGATGACCCTTTTGACTATCTTGTACCATAAGCCGGCTTTCGCGTGGATATCATGTTGTTACATCTGTACGAAAACAGGGTCAGGCAAGTCCCTATTGGGCTTCATGGCTGATTGTAATCGTAAGCGAGCAAATCATGCCACTTTAGTGCGAGTCACATCGAGCTTAAGTAAGAAAAGTCAAGAAAATTTGGCTCCTTTGTCCGGTTATAAGATTGCAGCCGTACTCGTTTGCGAGTAATCGGCCCTTATAACTCATAGGCATCAAGGCCGGGTCTTTGAGTTTGTAACTGTGCTATTCAAGCAATCAGCCCCCAAGACCTAGATATATGCAACATACTTAAGGAAACTGATGTACTGATAACGATAAATAATACTTACCTGTAACCGAAGTAAAGATCATAACAAAATAAGACTTGATAACGCATGTGAAGAAGATATATTGCTTAACCATCTCTTTATTGATACGAGAAAGTTTGGGTCAGCAGGCCGCCTCATTAAAAACCTTCCAGTCCCCTTAGGTACCCTGGATAGGAAAAGAGTGCGTCTGAAACCTGCTGCCCGTTACATTGTTTAGTTCTTCTTGGGAGCCTGTCCGGAACTGACGTAATCGATACACATTCTCCACTTGTTGGTCTTTTTTACTATGAGTACCGGATTTGCTAGCCAATCCGGGTGAGGCATTTTCATGACGTGGCTGACTGTAAACGGTCGTGTGATTTCTTCTCCTATGGCAGATTGTTTGGAGGGATCATGTTCGATGAAAGCCACCATCTTGGTGTCTTGTGTTGCCTTGAACTTTGCCCTTTCATCTTTAGTACTCGGTCTTTTCAATGATGTTCTGTCATCCGGGTCTGCTTGAGACCGGTAATGCTTGAGTTCCTCTTTTCTGCAAGCTTGCTCAGCCATTGCTGCGTCTCCTTCATCGCACTCAGCCGCTATATCCCGGCTTCCATGTATGGTGATGGTCTGCTTAGGACCCGGGATTTTTAGCTGTAGATACACATAACACGGCCTAGCCATGAATTTAGCATAAGCCGGCCTTCCGAACAGCGCGTGATAAGGACTGCACAACTTGACCACCTCGAAAGTGAGCCACTCAACTCGATAATTATCCTTTGATTCTCCGAAAGCTACCTCCAATGCGATTTTTCCCTCGGGGCACGCTGAGTGACCCGGCACTATCCCATGAAAAATTGTTGAACTTTTCTGTAGCTGAGACTCCTTGAGACCCATGCGTAGAAAGGTCTCCCAATACAGGATATTGATGCTACTTCCACGATCCATCAGGACCTTTTTCAGCTCATACCCATTGACCTGCGGTGCAACTACTAATGCTAAGACTCCCGGGTGTTCTATTCTTTCCAGGTGATCTCTTCTGCTCCATGTTACATCCTGCTCTGACCACCTCAGGTATCTCGGAATAGCCGAGGAAACCGAGTTTACCGCTTGCTTCAGTATCTTTTTGTCCTTATTAGAATTTCCTGTAGTATGCACGTGATATTGACCCAACTGCTTGGGGTTAGCCTGGAAACCTCTGGCTCCCCCTTGGTTGTTACCCTGATTTCCTGCTGCCGGGTTACCGACTGGGGGTGGGCCGTTGCTCGGGTTTCCACCTGGACCCGGTCCTCCTCCCCGACCTGCACCTCGCATGGCTCTGTTCACTTCCTCGTTCTTCCATCTCTGTAGGTCGGCGCACTGCTCCAAGGAGGGGTTAGCCGGCCTACCGTTCCTGCTGTGTTTCGGGCACGCCATTCTGAAGATGTCCCAATTGTTACTCGGCCTTGGCGGCCCTTGATAGTTTCCTCCATTGTGATTTCCAGTATTGAAATTTCCTTCTGCCCTGGGTCTCGAAGACCCGGCTTCTGTGCTGGCGACAAACTCGGAGCCTTCCTCGAACGGGCGCTTGTTCTGGTTGTTTCCGTTATTACCCGGCGCTGATCCATTGCCGGCTCTTCCATTATTACTTGTGTTCGCTTTTGCTTTTTTGTCATCAACTTCCTCTTCTGTAGTGTCCGTTGCGACGTGTTTGTTGCATGCATCCATCAGTTCTCCCATCGTGACCTCTGAAGCATTCCGACTAGATTTCATGCGGGTTAACTTTTGCACTAAAGGTGTGTACTTGCATGTTTTTGCCATAGCTTGTAACGCATCCTTGGGCTGAATATCTGTGGATGAATGAAGTATTTCCATAACCAGGCGCACCCAGCTGCGCGCCGACTCTCCCTTCTTCTGGATGCATCGTTCTAGGTCATCAATAGTGAATAAATTTCTGCACGTCCCGTGAAAGTGCTTGATAAACGCAGTTTTCAACTCCTCCCACGACTTGATAGATCCTTCCGGTAAATTGGTGAACCATAACTTTGCTGCTCCTTCTGACATCATCAAGTACATGAACTTGGCTTGAAGATTCTCGGACGCATTGCGAATTGACATAGCCATCTCATAACTGCACAACCATGTTTCCGGATCCATAGTCGGCTCATAATTCACTACTTTACCCGGTTCCTTGAATTTATCCGGGTAAGGCTCAGCCCTGATGTTGTCCGACAGGCACTTAGGCCCAGCAAGATTAGTCGGGACCGGCCTTACTCGAGAAACGTGTGATCCTGCAGGGGGTGTAGCCAGACGCGGGACTGCTGGTGGCCCATGCACTGCAGACCCGGCTGCGGCTCTCCTGGCTCTGGAACTGTCCACGATAGCTTGTGCTGCTGATGCTGCTGGTACTGCCTGAACGCGGGGAGGAGGCGGCATTTGCTGCTGCTCTTCCCTCCGCCGCGCTGAACTTGTCTGGATATTGCCGGTATTGCCTCGTTGCTGACTGATATATGGCGTCCCATGCATTCCACTTCTGTGATCCGGGTAATTAACTTGCTGTGCCACCGCGGTGCGCAATAGATCTATCGCCCGCCGGGTCTCCCCTGCGTGGGGTGACTCTCTCACGGGGATTTGGTTTAACGCGAGTGTTGCTGCGTACATGTTATCCATGGGGTTGTTGTAATGACCCGCTGGTGTGCGAAAACGCGATGGTGGTGGTGGTGGTGGTGGTTCAGTATTGCCGGTAGTAACTCCAGTCTGTGGTACGGGTAACCCGACCTGCGTGTCTACCGGTTGTACTCCTCCGGTTGTTGGCTGAGGGGCGGTTCCTTGGTTTGCCGCTGGGATCGGCTGATCCTGAGGCGTGATGAATAGCGCAGCTGGGTTTATGACTCCTCCCAATGCTGGTAATCTGGTTTGGTGCCTTTGATGTATTCTAGTCGTTTCCTCTCGGAGCCGGGTTTCTAGCGCATCCAGCTCACGTTGGCGCGTGGCCATCCCTTGCCTTTCTGCTTCTACCTGCCTTCTCTGTTGCTCCAATGCACGACGGGCTACGTCCAGATCCCTGACACGTTCCGCCGCGTTTTCTGGAGTGATAACGGTGGCAAGAACTGTGGGATCTAGAATCAGATTGTTGTCGAACAGGGCCGGGTGTTGTGGATTGGAAGGACCCGCTCCTGGTGTCCGGTTTGCTAGGAATCCAAACGTGTTCGCGTGTAACTCGTTTTCCGCCGCTTGACTGGTAACCGATGCCGACTCCCCGTCAACCCGGGCCAAAACCGGGTTCCCGTTAGCCGGACCTTGCTGCTGGGCCAATGCTTGTGTTGCTCTGACCGCGGCCGCGGTCACGTTCTCCTGGTTGAGATTGGTCGCGGGAGCCGTGTAAACCGCGACCCGGCGCACAATGCTTGGTGCGAATTCATACTGTTCCTCTTCGCTGCTATTTTCCTCATACCGATTCTCTAGCAGATGCAGGATAGACTCGGTATCATCTTCTTTCTCGACCCAGCCATGCGGGGTCCATGCCGGCTCCTCCGGTTGTTCCCTCTTCGTGGTGGGTTCTTCTGTTGGATCTGTCGTCCCAACTGATTCTTCTCCATCTGACTGAACGTAGGTGGCCTCCCCTGACACAGAATCAAATCCAAAGTCGTCAGCGATCGAACCGGAAGTACGTACCATACCGATGAAGACGTTGATCCGGCCGATTGTCACGATAGATCCGGATTCGAGGTGATCCGACTCTGGCCCCCAGCCGGAATCGTCCACCATCTTCTCTCCTTCGCGGTCGGTGTAGATCTCGCCGATGACAAGATTCTCCATGTTCTTCCGAGCTTCTCCCGTGATGTAAACACCTTTGGACGCAGGCCCCACGGTGGGAGCCAACTGTCGTGGGATAATCACGACAGACGTTACCGGGGGTAACTTATCTTGGGGCAAGACGACACTGGTGTTTGGGAGAGGGTTTAGCTCAGAGGAAAACATGATGATATGCGATCTGGTAGCCGGCAAGCAAGTCGCCGAGTCTCCGATCTAGATATATTAATCTCAACTCTCGTGTTACACTGGATACTCGATACCTAGCGATATTGCTCGAACTCTTGGATCTCCCTAAACTAGACCTAGGGGCCGGCTTATAAAGCACCCGGACCCCCTGGCTTGCCCTCCAAGGCGCACCCTGAATCCTACCCGGACACCGCATACAGAACCCTAACTTTCCTTACCGTAACCCACAATCCGGGTTACCAGGCCTACAAACTTGGGCCTTCTAAAAGTTCCTTTATCCTTAGCCGGATCTCACGCAGTGTCCTTTGGGCCGAGTTACACCTTGGCGTTGGCCTACCGGGTTATCATCCCTCCATCAGATACCGCTATCCAAAACCTGGAAGTAGGAGGAGGAAGCGGATTCAAGCCTACGGAGAAGCAAACAAAGAAAATCCCTGTTCCGCCAATGTGAGAACAGGACGAACGTGATTTACTTCAAACACCAGTGGGACTGCACGAACCCTCTGAAGTGTTGGAAGCCAGGAGACAAGCTCTCCAAAGGCAACATCAACATCTATTCAGAACTCGGAAAAATCTCCTAAAAACCCAGGCTGACATTAAGATGCATCAGGAAGAAATCAAGGAATACGAAAGAAGGAATAGATCTTGCATAAAACCTACACGGTTAACCAGAATCGCAAGACCAGAATTATTGCCGCCAATGGAACGGTTCCAAAACCCTTCCTGGCAAAACCAAGTAAACAACATTGATGCCAAGGGATTACCTGTATACAAAACCGCAACAGAAAACGCGGAAGCCGCATTCGCCATCCTCAATGATGATCTTTAGTCCAATGAAGAAAAGCTTCAATGGGTGTATGCTTTCTTCGGAAAGGCATTGCAACAGAAACAACGGGGCAGGCAAGATCAGGGAAGTTGCATGATGACTCGGCCCTATGCAAAACCGCCACATGAACCGCTGGAGCACCTGGACCTGGCGAACCTGGAGATTCAGGCAATTCCAAAGAGAAGAAAGAAGATCTGAGAAAGGACTAGAAAATTCCAGATAACAAGGATGCAACGTCCAGGACAGGATCCCATCCACCAAAAGGTGGAATTAATCCCCGAGATCGGAAGGAACAAAACCGGAAAGACAGAAAAGCAATGCCGCCTCCGAGACGCGCTGCTGAAAAAGCCGGAAGATACGACATTCCTCACATGCGTGAGAGATCCCGTACTCCTCCTAGTAATAAAGAAAGGCCAAGGAGTAGAACTCCACCTTATTCCAAAGGACACGGCAACGGAGGAAATAGGGATAATCCCGGAAAAGCGCACTCGCGCAACAACAGAAAAGAAAGGAGCAGATCCCCATCTATCCATTCAGCCGGCAGATATTCCGTTCACGCTGACAGAGCGGAAAGAGATGATTTATACTTTGGACCTAAGTGTTTCACTGACAGGATCCGGATAATAACTCTACATTTTGGTTTTGCCAAAGTTGGTCCAACATATCAAAAGTATATCGGCAGTTCAAACCCGGATACCTGGCTCTCAAACTACTATACAGCCGTCCAGATTAACAAATGGATATATCTAGAGGCGGTAAAATTTCTCCCCCTAATGTTGCTGGATGGAGCAAGAGATTGGATCAACGGGCTTCCGTCAAGAACCATGGATAGCTAGGATGATATGGATAGAGTTTTCACTCAGCATTTTCGGGGAACATACAAACGCCCCAATAGCATCAACCAGCTAAACCGCTGCATCCAGTTTGAAGATGAGCCATATGTCGACTTTATTTCAAGATGGACTGCAATGAAGAACAACTACTCTAGAGTAACTGATGTACAAGCAATGCATGCTTTCATCAATGGTTTAAAACACGACGTCGTACCGTTCATGGTTGGTTCAAAGAAGCACAAAGATCTCGGATCTATGCTTACAACCGCAAATGAGTACGCAGCGGCTGAAGACGACATCAGAGCGAGATGTGGAAATATTGATGCTTTGGATCAGGCCAAAAAGACGCCGCGTTCTAAGAAAAAAGCTACTCCAGAAGCACAGCCAAAACCCAAAGAAGTTAATTTAGCCTTTGGAAAGGATAATGGCAGCAAATGGAAAGGGAGAAACACAGAACCCATCTCCTACTCAAAGGAAGAGTGGGAAAAGATTAAGTCGGAAAACTGTTTCCACCATTCGCAATTTGGGAAACCTACCCATACTAATGCGCAATGCCGGGTTAATAAGCATATGAAAGGCAGTGCAGGATCCGGGAACAAGGGGAAAAGCTCCAAGAGGAAATTCTCCAAGCAAAAACCAGAAGCTGGAAAAGAAGACAGTGAATCGGACAATGATGAAAAAAATCCAGGAACAACAGCGAAAAGGCGAACCAAAGTTTCCAAGAGTTGATGGAGAATGCAATTTAACTTTCCTGGCAACTCCCTCAGCAAAGGTGGAGTTTTTACTGCCATGATCACTTGGCGTGTGTTTGTCTTCTGGACCCTTCGGGAGGGGCAGACCTTCTGTATCATTCCTAGGAGTCCATGTGGGTTCGGGTACCCATTGGCTCCCTGGTTTGCGGCGGGTGGCGCTGGTAGCGCGGCCAATACCGCGTTCTGATGTCCTGGTGGACCTGGTTGACCGAGGCTCTGTTCTTCTTCGTGTAAGCCTTGTGGATGTCCTGTAACTTTCGTCAGTCCTTGAGGAGATGAGTTGCCTTGGTCTTGCCTGTGTGCTTATCTGTGAATAGATGTAGCATGCAATAACCATCAAGGTCTTCCTCGGGAGTTTTGTCATCCGGTTTAGGCTTCCATTCGCGATTTCCACGAGGCCCGTTGTCACGATTTCTAGTGAACTCCGTTGCTGCCAGTTCTTCTCGATCGTCGTGGTCGTAGTGTCTCTTCTTCTTCTTTCGACCGTGGCGATCTTCCTCATGCGCGGGTGAAGATGCTTTCTCGTTGCGCACGGAATCTTCACCGTTAGCCCATCTTTCGGCTATTGCCATCAACTCCTCGATGGTTTTAGGCGCAGCTCGTCCCAGTTCTTCTCATAAAGCAGCGCGCCGAGCTCCTTTGGTGAAAGCATCGACCGCAGCCTTCTCTAGCATGTTTACCGCCGTGTTTTTGAGTGTGGTCCATTGCTGAATATATTCGCAAGTAGACTCACCGCTCTTCTGCATGCACGCTCGCAGCTCCTCAATAGACGCCGGTCTTTTGTATGTTGCTTGGAAGTTTTTGCAGAAGGTGTAGGTTAGATTGTCCCATGACCCGTAGCATGCCTGCGGTCTTCCTTCGAGCCAGCTGCGTGCAGATCCTACAAGGTGTAGGTTCAGGTACTGCATGGACGTTGTCTTGTTCCCACGTTGGGATTTCACAGCCGCGAGGTAATCTCATAGACAAGACTTGGGCTCTTGCGACCCGTTGTACTTCGGGACCTCCGTCGTAAGTTTGAACCTCTTGGGCATCGGTGCCTCTCGGGTGTCGCGGGTGAAGCACAATGCACCGCAAGCCTCCTCGTCGGATGATGCAGATAGTGATCGTGCGTGGTTCCTGATTGCTCGGGCCCTATTGACCTTGTTTTGCGTGATGTCGTTTCGTGCGTTGTATTCAGGCTGGTCGCGATTAGCCTCCTTTCACGGCTCCCTGCTGCGGTGTTGCGAGCGGCTGCTGTGATGTCGTGGACTGCGATCACGATCTCTCGGGCTATTGTCGCTGCTACTCAGGCTATCGCGCGGCGCCGGGCTTCTTTCCCTCGGGCGCGACGAGGTGATTCCTTCCTTCTAGGCGACGTGCTCCCGCGTCTGCAGGGTGTTTCCTTGTCCTTATGAGGGGTCTTTTCAGTTTCTTGCGATGTCACGTGCTTGCGGCTGCCATGCCTAGCCCCTTCTGGACTTGTCAGTATTGCTCCGCGCGGGGATCATTCTCGAGCGGTTGGTTCTCTTGTAGATATGTGGCTGCTGCCAAGAGTGCGGTGGCGGGAGTCGTCGGGTGTACGTTGTCGTCACCGTCGACGTGCATGAGGGATGTCTCGAGTGTCTTGCTGATTCCACTTAGGGATTCGCGATCCATGGCAACGGTCTTTGAGACGTATCTCTTTTTTGGGGGGTTGTTTCCCACCGAGCGAGTCTGCGCTGGGAGAGGGCCGCATGGCGCGCGCTTGACTCATCCGCCGCTTTCTTTCGCGCTTCCAGATTCCTGCGGGCTTCATTGATCACTCGACCTGCTCGCACTAGATGATAGTGGTACGCAGTCAGATCTTCATGGGGAGCTCCCTCCACGACAGGCTGGCCTAGGTGTACGACATCCTTCGCTCTGACCCAGGCATCTCACGACACTTTGATGCGCTCTCACTCCTTCCGGCTTTCCTCAGTTTCCTCGGGTGGATCAGCTGATCCTGCCATGCAGACCTGGGCCAGATATGGCTCGCGAGTCCTAGGCGTGGGTCGACAACTTTTACCAACCCGAGAGGGTTCCTCAGCCACGATATTGTAGAAGTTGCAGATGCTGGGGCAGATGGATCCACCACTGGTCGCTAGGTCGCGACCAGCGACGTCATGCGGCGAGTCGAGGGTTGCCGGGCTTGAGACAGACTCGGAGTCTGATTTGCCGAGATCGACCTGCTCGGGGAAGTGCAAGATTCCCGTCTTGTTGGCGTGGAATTGGAGGCTCTCGAATGTCAAGTTGACGCTCTTTTCCAATCCGCTAAACGCCGGGCGCGATTCCGGCGAGTGGGGCGCGTAGATGATCGACCTGAAACGGATCGGTTCCACTGGAGTGGAAGTTCCAGGGCTCCAGCTGAAGGTTGGCCATGATGAAGCCGAAGACTCCATAGATCCAGTGCCCTCCGTTCCCACAGACGGTGCCAATTGTCGATTAGTCATCTCAACAAGTCCCTCGGATGATCCGGTAGGGTTTCGATTAAGAGAACGTATGGATGCTGGTGATGATCGTCGGCTAACAGGGGGCACGATTTACCCAGGTTCGGGGCCCTCGTAGAGGTAAAACCCTTACTCGTGCTCTTTCAATATGTATTATGAGTAGATCGGTTACAATGGGGGGGTGCTCAAGTTGAGAGTATCGTCTCGAGCTCAAGGCTTTGGTGGCGAAAACTAGCTTGGATCCCCACTCGGTGGTTCTCCTGGCTTTATATAGGTGGCCAAGTCTCAAATCGAGTCCGGGGGGGTTACAAACCCTAGTTTTAGGTCGGTACATGTTTCCTTCTTGACACGCAAGTCTTTGCGGGTGGGCTTCAGTGGGCCTTCTAGAACCTTCACGTGGCACCTTCCTCTGGGCTTATGTCTTGGGCCTTAGACTGGGTAGCCTCACCCGATAGGTCCAAGATTCATCCCCACGTCAATAGAGGCCCCGAACTGTTACTGCGGGATGACGGTGGATGACGAGGGTGATGGTGCTGGTGGTGATAATGATGATCATGACGATCTTGATGATGTCCGTAGTGATGACGGTGACGATGGCAATGATTTCCCCTCTTCGGAGAGGAATTTCCCCGGCAGATTTCTCCCTGCCAGAGAGCTTTTGTCTCTCGGGTGCTTTCCGCCCCGAGGCAATACTTCGTTGATGGTCTGGGGCTTAGGGTTCCTTGGGGGTCAAGTACGCGAAACAGGTCGACTAGAGGTGGGCCAGGGTGGCCACACCACCTGGCGGCGCGGCCAAGGGGGGGGGGGCACCTCATGGTGTGGGCCCCTGGTGGCACCCCTCTAGCTCCCCTCGTGGCTGGCTCCCTCATAT
This sequence comes from Alopecurus myosuroides, assembly GCA_028641055.1. NCBI lineage: Eukaryota > Viridiplantae > Streptophyta > Magnoliopsida > Poales > Poaceae > Alopecurus > Alopecurus myosuroides. The sequence continues at coordinate 402,148,819 of CM054058.1, forward strand.
GGACTTCTAAGACATCTCTGGTGTCCCCCCTCTTCTTCTGATCTTCTAAAATATGGTATCTTTACGGTGCTTTTTTTCCAATCAGATCTCTGGTCCCGGTGTTTATTCTCCAAAAATTACGAAACATGCAAAATAATATAAATTAACATAAGTAATGCATTATAACATGAAATATATCAATGGATAACATAAAATAACAATATAACAATGTCAATTGTAGCACCTATACTACTTGTTTCACTTTTAATTTGGTTGGTGACTATAACATGAATGAAATTTGTATGGTGGATCACATATGTATTACTTGTGATAGAATTGCTGAATAGAACATTGTGTTACCTTGGTTGGATTGTTTACAATTTGATACATATGAGTATAATGTTACACATATGTTTAATTTGCCACAAACTTTGATAAATACATACACTACTACATTTGTACTTCACTTATATTTGCAAATTGAGTTTCAATTTACATAATAAAGGTAATAAAAATGTTAAAACAATTGGGCGTACTACTACGACTAAATTTGATCATAGATCTTCTGTGAGAACACTTGATTTGATACTAAACAATAAGAATTTATACATAGATGTTTCTCCTTATGATCATGATTTTATGAGCTTCGCTTATACTTGCAATTGTGATTGGTATTTGATGAGATGCTATTTGTTTTCATATGACAATTATGTGTTATTTACATGCAAAATTTGTGGTCCCGTGTCATGTGAGAAAGTTTATCATGACCATACAACTAATGCACCCCATTATAGATACATATATTGTGCATACACATTGTTCTTTTTATGTCTTCCACTCTGAGTTTACCACAAGCCGCGGACGTCTTGTATTGAAGAAAGGGAGGATGATGAGGATATAATATGGGTCCACGGTGATTATACATGCTTAAGTTGGAAGGAAATATTCAGCCTCACTAATGTTCATTATAAGGTGAATTCTTTCCTAGTAATAAATAGTGTTTGTGTTTATAAGAATGTTTACTACCTAAGCCTATGCATTATGTATTAGCAGGGTTATTGATAACACAAACATGAATGGAGGAATACCTCGAGGCATACTGGAAACCAAGATGGAGATGCTGGAAAACAAGAGTACAAATGGGAAAACAATTATTCAAGTGATGAAAACAAATGTGCAAGTGTGGAAAACAACTCCAGGAATGTTCTTCCACACAAGCAATGATGGAAACAAGTGGAAGGAGCCCCATTGAAGATCAATGCCCATATATAAGTCCTAATTCAATTTGGCATGGCTTGTATGCCATAATGGCCGAATCCCCCAAAAGTAGGTCGGTTTGTTTCTCTCCTAGTCCAAGTAGGACTCCTAGTTGAGTCCTAGTCCTGGTAGGAGTCTCTCCTAGTCGAAGTAGGAGTCCTAGTTGAGTCCTAATCCTATTAGGAGTAGTGCTTGCGCAAGGAGCCCTTGTGGCCTCACCCCTCCTCCTTTATATACCTGCCACCTGCGTGTGGATTCGATAGAACAAGTTTAAACAAAAACACCTAGCCTCTAGTAGTATTGCTGCCAAGCATTCATCGTATACCTGCAAAGTTGTGTGATATCTTGTTATTCCACTGGGAATAAGGGGATACAGGACCACTCGTGATCTTTGATTGCGTGCGCAAGAGTGTGTAGTTGAGAATATCCAAAGGGGTTGATTGCCGTTGCATTGGCAACATGGGTTATCTAAGTGAGAGGTCTCAGTGTAGCACTAGTTATCAGAAAATCCACAAAACATCCACCAAAAATAGAAGAGCTCATTGAGAAGATCGGGCCACCCCATATAAATTGTGATTGTCATCTTAAGAAACAAGTACATGTTAAATGAGGATATCTTTGGCAGCGCCGAGGGAGGGGTCGCCTTTTTGGCGCAACGTGAATAAGATCAAACACCTCTTTAAACTCGGAGCAAATCACTCCATCGGTAACGGGGCCAAAACCCAATTTTGGGTGGACCTATGGTTCGAAGACCAGCCGCTTCGGGATAGATTCCCGCTTATTTTCGACATGTTCCTAACCAGTCCATTTTAGTGCGTCGGGCCATGAAGGGGGAACAGTCTTCTGCGCACTCTTAACCGGCTGGGCTTGTCTCGGTGGCAGAAGATCTAACAACCCATAGGGCAGATGAACCTATCAGACAGTTTGGACCAGATCTCCTGGACCCTCGACCCCTCTCGAAGGTACACGATATCCTTAATGTAATACAAGTTGTCGCATGGGGCGACAATGACTCACTTTCAGGATCAGGACGCGTTGTAAAGGATGCAAGCGAACTAAGACGCTTTGCACGCTCTCTTCAAGGCTGATTACACCAGGACGTTGACTTAGCTGTTGATGACGCGAGGGGCGATGGCAGGAGCTGGTGTGATGCCTGTGTGTCATGTTTGGCTGTAGTTGATTGTTGCATTTTTTTGCATTTTTATCTTTAGGGTCAGAGTAATCCAAAGTTGGCAACTTTTTTCAGGAAATCCTTCTTCTAAAATAGAACGTTTGGCCAATTTTGCCTATACATACACATTGTAAAGGAAAACGCTGAGCGTCCTCCGGATGATCGAATTTTCCGATCCTCCGCACGGAGCGCGCGACACGTGTCATTTTTTTTCCGTTGGCCTACTCCCGCACGAGCAACTCTCCCGCGGCGGCGAACGGTTACAGAAAAAACTCAAGAAAAATTGGGGAGAATACGACCGCGTCGCCCGTGATGATGCCCCGTGTTGCTAGCACCGGTGTAGAAGCAGTCAGCCGTCAACCGCCGCCGGGATCGGGGAAGATAGACCCTGGCAGCGGGGAAGACATGTCGTCTCCCGCGGCTGTGCCTCTGCAGCAGCCGATGTCGTCCGTGGTAGCACCACCACGCAAGCAGCATAGCTAGAAACCGATAGCAGCACGGCCCGCCACTTATGGCAGCGCCGGCGTCCATCCACGGTAGCACCACCACGGGAGCATAGCCGATGGTTTCTGGTAGCATGCATCTCCATCCTCCCCATGGGAGCATCGCGGTTCTCCCATAATAGCATCTTCCTTCACCCATTGGAGCAAGGCCGTCGTCTCCGGCGCCCTCCCACCGGAGCACGGCAGATGGTCCGTGGTAGATATCCATCCGCCCACGGGAGCATCGATGTTCACCCATGGGAGCATCATAGTTCGCCCAAGTTTTGCAAAACATCTTAAGAACAGAAATCTGCAATGTAGCACTATTGGACGACTCTAGTTTGAACAATCCACCAAATAATTCAACTCTATGATACCCTAGTCGAACTGATTGAGTGAATACATTAACCGTGCAATCAACCATAGTGAAAAGTAGTCAAGGAACCAATTACATCACAAAAATCCATCACGTGAATCACCTAGAAAGAAGGCAAGTCCCTGCTGATCTGGAGACAAATGTAGTCCCTGGTTGGAGTCCTCCGTCTAGTTCATGGAGGTGTCATCATCCAAGTGGTTGCTGCTGCCACAGCTACTAAAACACTGTTTAAAAAGATCCAGCACTCCAGCATACGAGAACATGCGATTACATTTCAGATAAATAATTACCTACACTTATATTGTATAACGTACTAGAAAAAAATCAGCACGACAAGGGGCTGACAAACCTTTCAAGATATATAATAGCGGGGAACATTTCCTTGCATACTAACTTGAACGTGAATATTTGATCAACATTCAAGAAAAATTACATGAACATGAACATTGTAGTAGATCACCGGCCAGGTACCTCTTGCTCCAGGATGTTGGAGCCGCAGATCGGCCGTTCGGGATGAGGCTGTCCACGTGGGGTCAACAAACCCAGCGTTGTTGACAACGGACATGGGATCCCCCTCGCAGGATGCTATAGGTGGGAGATAGACCACTCAGGTCGGCTCTGCCACGGCTTGCAGGGCGGGTTAGGAGCAAGTCCACGCGATGGGGCGGGTAGACGAGAGCAGATCGACGCGGTTGGCTTCCAGAGCACCATCTTCGGTGGAATCTAGCGGCGGCAGGCTGGCAAACCACCGCAGCGGCTCACTGTCGTGGAGAAGAGAGAGGCTGCTGGCTCGGATCATGGAGTGCAGAGAAGATCCGCTGGAGAGAGATTGAGGGGATGTAGGCGAAGGTATGTGAGAGGTCGAGAGGGCATAGCAGAGGCGGCGGCAGAAGGAAGAAGGGGATGTTGGAGAAGTAGGGTTCGATTTTGGGACGGTGCGGTGGTGGCCACAACAGATATTCTATCGGGCCTTTGGAATATGCTGCGGGCCGAAATATTCTAAAGAACGCGCGAAGACGAGGGAAGAGTGGCGGGGATGCCTAAAAATCTTTCTAGAAATAATACAATTCCTGATCTAGTGTATATATGTTGTTAAAAAAGTTTAATTTAACAAATAAATGTAATTTTAGTAGATTTTCCCCCTTATCTCCAAGATAACGCTTTGATCCGGAAAACATGTCAGGCATGCATTATTGTAAGCGTTGGCACAAATTGTCGTCCAATTCTGATCGGGTGCCCCATGCGGTGCTCCTAATATTTTTTGAAACAAATTAAAAGCACAGTTAAACAAAATTTATGCATTTCATTAAATATTGGGATATATTTTACAAATTTAAATGGATTTTGACCTATTCTAGACCTAAATCTAGTACTTGTAGTCATAGAAGGCCGACTAGTCGAGCCCCCGGTCCTCTCCACCAATGGTCATGTCCTCGTCGCCATTATCGTCGTCATCGGGAACCGTTTGGATGCTATAATACAACATGTACTGGAACTTGTTGTCGGTTGGTTCTATCGTGTTAAACAACGACTTTGTGGGTTGTTGGAGTTGTTGTCTGAACTCGTCCTCATCCTCCTCAATCTTCGGCGCGGCCCGGTGGGCACCTTCTCGGCTTTTTCCGTCCGAGGAAAAACCGACGCCATCGTGGTGAGGGTTGTCGTGACGACTATTGTCGCGCCAGCATTGCCTCCGGTCGTGACGGTTCCACAATTCGGGCTTCGTCGGCCCCTCGTATTGATCGAGGACCACATGGCGGTCTGCCACGCTGATGGTCGACCAACTCGGGATGTTATTGATCGTCAAAGGCGGGTCTGCCAGCTGCTCTGGCGTGAGGTGTCGACGATATTTCCGGATGAGGGCACGCAGCCTTACCTCGCCATTGGTGATAGGAGGGATGACCAGGGCGATGTCGCTAATGTTCCACTCGATGGGGAGTGCAGGCCCGGTGGCACATGGTGGTCGTTCTTGGTGACCACTAACGTGTCCTCCCTAGCAAGGCAATTCTTATATTGGGCATCTCCATCGACTTCACCGTTGTTCGCCATTGCGCCGTTGGGAGAGGAGGTGAACGGCAACAACGAATTGAGGAGGTTTGTTGTGTGTCATGCTTTATAAAGCCGATGTGGGAAGGTGGGTGAGTTATTTCATTAATTTTTTGTAACACAAATGGTGCAACACGAACTTATATGTTACATCATCAATGTCCTAGTAACACGGTTTTTTATCTTATCAACTATGTGTTACTGCCCTCCATGCAGCACACCTGATGTGTTACTGCAATTTTACTCTGCAACACTTTTTCTCATGTGTTACTTGATTGTGTTACTTAAACTATGTTTTTGTTGTAGTGATTGTCGTTATCTCCGACGCCCTCCCATCCGACCAAGGGAGCATCAACGATTGACTATGTGAGCATCTCCGTCTGCCTATGTCAGCATCGTCTTTACCCATATGAGCATCGTTCGCCCGAGCATCGACGCCGTCCTCCATGAGAGCACAGCCGCTTGTCTTCAGCAGCATCGGCTCCTTCCTATGGGAGCACCGCCGTGCTCCTTTGGCAGCACTACTGCCTTGCCGTGGGAGTGTTGCGCCGCCGGTCATGGAGACAAGACCTTGAGGCGCGCCATGGCGAGTAATAGGAGTACCGAGCTCGTGGCGCGCGGTGCTCTGCTGGACTCGAGCAGAGGAGGTGGGTGGGTGTGGGGCGGCCGGGATTTGAGAAGAGGAGGCACCAGCTCGCCGGATTTTTGCCGGCCGCATAGGTGACGTCAATGGTGGGGAGGCCTGGGGAGCACGGCGGCGAGCGCCAGAGCGCGGCCGTTCACCGTAGCGCATCACATGGGACCGGTGCGTGCTCGAAGTCGAGGACGGCGGCGGGGCGAGCTCGTCGAGGAGGAGGCCGGCATCAGCAAGCTCACGGGGGTCGACGCGAGCGCGAGGTGGAGGCCGGCAGCGCTGCGAGTTGGCGGGGGTGGAGAAAGGGGAGAGGTCGTCTGGACTCTGGCGCAGGGACGTGCGGCGTTGCTTTTCATTTGGAGGAAGGATGCGGCGAGGACGAAGCAGCGGGGCAACATGAGAGGAGAAGGAAGCGGTGGTGTGAGGGCCCACAGGGGATGCGTGTTGCAATGCCAAGGCGGAGGACACGGTGCGGCGTATCCTCCGGAGGAGCCGAAGCATTTTCCCATTGTAAAAGTGCTATCAAGACAAGTTTGCACATTGTCTCTACCGACCCAACCGAGGAACTTCTTAAGATACAAGTACAAAGTTTAATTTGGCCTATGTCCAAAATAACAGTTATTTCTGAAACTGAAAAGGCCAATATAATAACAGTGGCGAGCACCTTTTTTTATCTCAATTAACTTGGTTCTATATTAGTTATGTACCATCAAGATCTAATGTATGTATAACACAAGTAAAAGAGTAGAAAGTGCAAAACAGATATGCCACTCAGTCATAACAGCACAAGTAAGCATAAACCGCAATACCAAGATGGTCATACCACGTAAGCAGTATCATGACTTAGTTCCACAGGCAGAAAGCATCGCTTCTGCTACAACACTCAACAACTTTCTTGCTGACAGCAAGGCACAAACGATAGCTATGTAGGGAGGATTGCAAAATGGCAAGTGCGGACATAACAACTTACATCACTCAATCTCCGGTAACCTTGTAAGCCATTACTTTCAGTATTCAGTGGATGCACCATATCGGTAACCGGTTGGAAGCAGTCAGAAGCGGCACGCCAGCCGTCGGAGGCCATGCCTCGACGCGTCGATCAATCAACAAGAATCGCCCTCTGTCACTCATCAGGAATAGATCAGTGCCTGGCACTTTGATGCTACGATCATCGAGGAAGTATACTGCTGGCTGTTCCCCTCGCACCCAAAAGAGCCTTGAGCACGCCCACCCAACAAAGAGATGACGGCCGTAATGTTTCTCCACTTCATCCCAGGACGCGCGACCAGGAATAGCATCCACCATGTCACCATTGTAAGTCCTGAAGAAGTCATTTTCTCCCAAGATGGCCACATCCTCTTCGTCGTCTTCGAGAATGAGGTTGAGGCTGACCACTCGGAGAAACTCTGTGTGATTGCTTCCATGCTGATGCTTGACAACCATCAGAAGATATGCACCTGAGTTAACCAGATAGCGCCTCAAAGAACTTCCTGGCCCTTGTGCGGTTGTGAGCTCTGTTACACGCAATAGCAAAACAACGATGAAATTAAGCAAAATCGAACCAACGGGGACACGAGATTTTAACGTGGAAAACCCTTCCAAGGAGGAAGAGAAAAAACCACGGGCGCCAGCCAGCAATACTTCACTATTTCGGGTAAGGTTACAATCGCGCCGGGATTTACAATGTATGACTTATCCCGTGCGGCGGCTTACAAGAGGTATATAAAGGCGGTCCTGACCTAACTAGGTCGGCAACAGGTAATCCAACTCCGACTCGGTAACAACTCGTACCGTAAAAATCCACTCGTCAGAAGTTCGGCCTTTATCAGTATATACGAATATGAATTTGGATCACCATAAAATAACAAGCTCAACGTCCTCGGAGTAAGTCAAGCGCTCGTGAACACGGTAGCTGATCCGCCATGGTCCACCCTGATCAAAACCTGGCTCAACCATGTGCACATTCTCATCAGTTGTGAGTATGTGAACACTGCCAAGATACCAGACAATGTCTTCTATCTTGCAGTCCAACGTTTCTTCTAAAACCCATTCCAACATATTTTTACGCCAAAACCCGATCATTGGCTCTTGATTGCCCTCAACCTTCAGTATCGCTGCCGCAAAATAATTGGTATCTACAGGGGGTGCGGAGAGCACAACTGCGTCCAGTTTGACCTTATGGATGATATTGCTGACCTTCGCATGGATAGGTAAGATGATGCGTGTATCAGTCTTCATGTGGAAAAGCTCATGTTTGTGCGGCTCGTCCCATGCTAGGGCGAACCACCAGTCTTCAAAGGATCCAATAAAGCGGGCTTCCTTCACATCATCTGGAAGATTTTGTTTGTAGGTCGTTTTGCCATCTGTGCTGTGGAAGCGAGGACTCTGACTGGATGGGAAAATGGCCCAAGGCTGAAGCTTAGCAGGTGGTTTTGGGGTATTCTTCTTCAGAACCTCCCTCCACCATCTGTTGCGTAGGCTGCCTGGACACGCTCAGCCGGACACAAAATCGAGGAAACGATGCTGACAATGAGGTCAGCGTCAAGCCCAGCCCATGGGGATGACTCGGACGCCGTGGAGGCCTGTACTGCCTGTTCTTCCACACACCCCTGGCTAGCAATCTCCTTGTTGATGATATTCTTCGCACAACATTCCTGGTTCAAGGAAAAGAGAACGGATCAGGTTAGACGTACTTCAACATCACAACTTTCTATCGTTTTTTGCTACCTTATGCATCAAATATCAAATGGACTAAACAGACAAGTAGCCAGTACAACGGTAATACTCCCTCCGTTCAATAATAGATGACTTCCACTTATTTAGATATGGATGTATCTAGACACGACAAATGCAAGTCATCTATTGTTGAACGGAGGGAGTAACTAATATGCGTGCGCTCAGAAATGTAAAGAATTAAATTTGGTCGAGCAATATACGTATTTTGAGTTAGCCGAGATCCAATCTCCGGAGAGCACCCCCTGTAATTCACACCTTTTTACACCATCGAAATAATTCCAACGGGCACTAACCCGTCAAATCGAGTAGTCCACTAGCGCCCTCTTTCTTTACAAAACCCCGGGTCCCTAACCATGGGGATTGTTGAGTTCATATCCTCCACATTGAGAAATTATGCTTATGCTTATACTATGTTTGCTCTAAAATAAGGCATTATCTATTGTCTAGGATGTGCATCGTAGCTTGTCAAACCGATGTCATTAAATACATGTTGCATAGACCATTCTTAGTGGTAGAATCGGTAAATGGGCTTGTGCTTTGATTGAATATGATTTGTCTTATGAGTCTCTAAAATCTATTAAAGGCCAAATCGTTGCTAATTTTATTGTTGAACATCGGATTGACGGTAGGCATGATAATAATATTCACCATGTTTCTTTAGTGCCATGGAGATTATATTTTGATGGTTCTGTTTGTGACAATGGTCAAGGTGTTGGTGTTTTTTATATATCTCCTCATGGTGTTGTTTTTGAAGCCCCATGTCGTTTAGAATATTTCTGCACAAATAATCAAGCCGAATATGAAGGTTTATTATTCGGGCTAGAACTTTTAGTTGCTATAGGTCCTACACATATTGAGGCTTTTAGTGATTCGTTGCTAATAGTGCAACAAGTTAACAAGTTTTTTCAATGCAACAACGAATCATTTAATGTTTATCTTGATAAATATCTAGATATAATTTCTACCTTGGTTTGTTTAGCATTGCTCATATTTCTAGACAAGACAATTGGGCCGAAAATGAGTTAGCACAACAAGCATCTGGATATCATGTTGGTCGTGGCATGTGAAAGTGCAATATGGTCAACTAGAGGGGTGGGTGAATAGCTGACTACCTTTTTTCTTCTTTCCCTTTTTAGATTGGGCTAAACAAATAAAGCACGAGGTTGTCTAGATGTGCATCTAGGTGAACAACCTATGTGATAAAACACAAAGTACGCAACAGAAGCAATATGTAAAGGGGCAAGATAAACCACAAGTTTAAACAAGGAGACAAGGATATGTTTCCCGTAGTTACTTCCCAAGGGAAGTACGTCTACGTTGGAGAGGTGGGAAGCCACCTAGGCTCTTCGCAATAGAACGGATGTGCACACCTTATTCTCCTTGAGCTTCTCCCTAGTGCGACGTGACAAACCCCCTGAAGTGCTGGAAGCCAGGAGACAAGCTCTCCATCGGCAGCAGCAACATCTATTCAGAACTCGGGAAAACCTCCTAAAAACCTAGGCTGACATTAAGTTGCAGCAGGAAGAAATAGAGGAGTACGAAAGAAGGAATAGATCTGGCATAAAACCTACACGGTTACCCGGAATCGCAAGACCAAAAGTATTGCCACTAAAAGAACGGCTCCAAAACCCTTCCTGGCACAAACAAGTAAACGACATTGATGCCAAGGGCGAACGTGTATACAAAACCGCAGCAGAAAACACGGAATCATTCGCCATCCTCAATGATGATCTGAACTCCAATAATGAAAAGCTTCAAGGGGTGTATGCTTTCCTAGGAAAAGCATTGCAACAACAACAGCGAGGGCAGGAAAGATCAGGGAAGTTGCATGACGGCTCGCCCCTATGCAAAACTGCCACATGCGCCGCTGGAGCACCCGGACCTGACGAACCTGGAGATTCAGGCAATTCTAAGGAGAAGAAAGGAGATCCGAGAAAGGACAAGAAAATTCCAGATCATAAGGATGCAGCGTCCAGAACAGGATCCCATCTGCCGAAAGGTGGAATTAATCCCCGCGATCGGGAGGAACAAAACTGGAAAGACAGAAAAGCAATGCCGCCTCCAAGACGCCTAGCTGAAAAAGCCGGAAGATACGACACTGCTCACATACGTGAAAGATCATGTACTCCTCCTAGGAGCAAAGAAAGTCCAAGGAGTATAACTCCACCTTATTCCAAAGGACATGACAACGGACGAAATAGCGATAATCCCGGAAAAGCGCATTCGCACAACATGGTAAAGAAAGGAGCAGATCCCCTTCTATCCATTCAGCCGGTAGATATTCCGTTCACGCTTATAAGGCGGAAAGAGATGATCTATACTTTGTACCTTACTGTTTCACTGACAGGATCCGGCAAATAACTCCACATTCTGGCTTCGCCAAAGTTGGTCCAACACACCAAAAATATATCGGCAGTACAAACCCGAATACCTGGCTTTCAGACTACTATACAGCCGTCCAGATTAACAAAGGGACAGATCTAGAGGCGGTAAACTTCCTCCCCCTAATGTTGCTAGATGGAGCCATAGATTGGATCAACGGGCTTCCGTCAAGAACCGTGGATAGTTGGGATGATATGGCTAGAGTATTCACTCAGCATTTTCGGGGAACATACAAACGCGCCAAGAGCATCAACCAGCTAAACCGCTGCATCCAGTTTGAAGATGAGTCGTATGTCGACTTTATCTCAAGATGGACAGCAATGAAAGACAGCTGCTCTGGAGTAAGTAATTTACAAGCAATGCATGCTTTCATCAATGGCTTAAAACCCGGCCTTGTACCGTTCATGGTTGGTTCAAAGGAGCACAAAGATCTTGGATCTATGCTTACTACCGCCAATGAACATGCAGCGGCTGAAGACGACAATAGAGGGAGAGGTGGAAATATTGACGCTTTGTCTCAGGCCAAAAAGACGGCTCGTTCTGAGCTACTCCAGAAGCACAACCAAAGCCCAAAGAAGTTAATTTAGCCTTTGGAAAGGATAATGGCAGAAAATGGAAAGGAAGAAGCACAGAACCTATCTCCTACTCAAAGGAAGAGTGGGAAAAGATTAAGTCGGAAAACTGTGTCCACCATTCGCAATTTGGGAAACCTACCCATACCAAAGCGCAATGCCGTCTAAATAAGCGTATGAAAGGCACTGCAGGATCCGAGAACAAAGGAAAGAACTCCAAGAGGAAATTTTCCAAGCAAAACCCAGAAGCTGAAAAAGAAGACAGTGAATCGGACACTGATGAAAAAATCTAGGAAAAGCTGCGAAAAGGTGAACCACAATTCCCGAGGGTTGATGGAGAATGCAACCGAACTTTCCTGGCAACTCCCTCAGCAAAACAGGCCAAGAGAACACTTCGAGAAATAAACGCGGTTGTTCCACCAACCCCCAAATTGTTGAAGTACTCGAATATGCCAATTACCTAGGATCAGTCTGATCATCCCGAAAATATCCCAGAACCCGGCACACAAGCGATAATTGTAAGACCTATTGTTCAAAACACTAGGCTAAAAAGAGTGTTGATGGATGGAGGAACCAGTATCAATTTCATGTACCTGGATACACTAAAGCATCTGCGAATCTCCGAGACCCAGCTCAATCACAGCAACATACGTTTCAACGACATCGTTCCTGGCAGACAAGCACATTCCCTAGGAGAAATTTCCCTAGACGTAACCTTTGGAGAAAACGAGCGCTTCCGACAGGAAGAGATCTCTTTAGAGGTAGTGTCGTTCGAAAGTGTATACCATGCAATACTCGTACGTCCAGCTTTCGCCAAATTCATGGAAAGATCACGTTATATTTATAACAAGCTGAAGATGCCACGGCCAAAAGGAGGATTAATAACCATATCGGGAGACTTCAAATTGGCAAACAAGCTGGAAAAAGGAAACGCCCTTTGCGCCGAACAAGTGATAGAAAAGGAGGAATTGAAAGAGCTTGCAAAAGAAGTACCGCCGAGAGAAATGCCGGCAGGAAAAGAAAGCCGGAAGCCGGCAAATAGTTTTAAAGCTTCCGAGAATATAAGACGGGTTATCCTAGATCCCAAAGATACGACAAAATTTGTCGTAGTAGGGACCGGGATGACCGACAAATAGAAAAGCGCGCTCATCAATTTCCTCCGTGAGAACTGGGATATTTTTGCCTGGTGTCCTGCGGACATGCCGAGTGTACCCAGGGAACTTGCTGAGCATCAACTTAAGGTGATTCCAGGATCTAAACCCGTCAAACAGGGTATCCGTCGATTTGACGGAAGAAGACGGAAGGCTATTGGCAAGGAAATTATCCGGCTTTTAGCAGCTGATTTTATGCGGGAAGTAATACATACTGATTGGTCTACAAATCCAGTATTAGTCCCAAAGAAAGACAACATTGTTCTTAGGATCTCTATAGATTACACCGGATTGAACAAATTGTGTCCAAAACATAGGTTCGCGTTACCGCGAATCGATCAAATAATAGATGCCACTGCTGGCTCTGAGCTTTTATACTTTTTGAATGCTTATTCCTGATACCATCAAATACGTATAAAGGAGGAGGATCAAATCAAAACTTCCTTTATAACCATGTACGGAACATACTATTACATAACCATACCTTTTAGCTTGAAGAACGCAGGGGCAACATACCAGCGTTGCATGCAACGTTGTTTGCCTAGTCAGATTGGCAAAAATGTACACGTTTACGTGGATGATATTGCCGTAGTTCCATGGAAAAGGATACACTCCTTGAAGATCTACGAGAAACTTTTGAAAATCTGCGCACATATAAAATGAAGTTAAATCCATTAAAGTTTGTATTCGGGGTTCCCTCAGGAAAACTTCTGGGTTTTATCGTTCCTCACAGAGGAATTGAAGTAAATCCGGAAAAGATCAAGGCAATCTTGAACATCTCAAAGCCTACGTTCTTAAAAGATATACAAGGATTGACGGGTTCTGCAGCCGCGGTCAGTAGGTTTATAAGCTAGCTAGGAGACAAAGCTCTGCCATTATACAAATTGTTGAAGGAATCCGACAAATTTGAGTGGACAGAAGAGGCGTTCAAAGTATTAACCGAGTTAAAGGAAACCTTGATGAAAGCTCCGATTTTGGCATCGCCAAAAGATGAAGAGCCCATGTTACTGTATCTTACAGCGACAAACATGGTTATTAGTGCAGTGATAGTTGTGGAAAGACAGAAGGAAGAGCAAAGCACACCAGACGACAATTCAATCCCAGGTGTTGGTAGATTTCATCGATGATTGGATAGAAGCAATTGAAAACACACCAATGCCGGAGTCGGAATACTGGGTCATCCTTTTTGACAGACCCAAGATGAAGGAAGGCGCTGGAACTGGTGTAGTGCTAAAATCCCCAAAAGGAGTATTATGGAGTATGTATTACAAATACACTTCAACGCCATCAAAAACGTGGGAGAATACGAAGCTTTGCTTCATGGATTGCATATTGCAAAAGAAATAGGCGTCAAACGCATACTATACTATGGTGACTCAGACTTCGTGCATCATCAGCTAAACCAAACATGGGACGCCAAAAGCCCCATCATGGCCGAATATCGGAGAACGGTGGACGAGTTCGCCATTTGCTTCCTGGGACTTGAAGTACTTCATATAAAAGGAAAGAAAATTGGAACGCGGATGCGTTAGCCCGCATGAGCTCGGAAAGAGTGAAAACCCTACCACCAGGTGTGTTTGTCTAGCATTTGCACAAACCATCGATTAAAGGTGGAGATGTTGATTATCCTCTCGTTTCCGAGTCAATTGAAGTCCTGCTCGTTAATCCGGATTGGAAAATTCCATATTTAACCTTCTTAGTTGATCAGAAGTTCCCGGATGGAGCAGACGAGGTCTTGCAAAGACAGATACAACGTCGATGCAAAGGATACATGGTAATTGATGGTTGCCTGTATAAGCGCAGCACTGTCGGAATTTTTCAGCGATGTATTTCGCCAGAGTTTTTTTAGTTTAGTAAGAAAAGTACTGGGTGAGGCTCCTCACATCCATAACATATTAAGGCCGAGAAATCTTGCAAGAAATCCACGCAGGAGATTGCGGACATCATGCTCAATCAAAAAGCATAGTCAAAAAACATTCCGTGCAGGGTTTTTCTGGCTAACGGCTAAGACAGACGCCGAACACATAGTAAATAGATGTGCCGGATGTCAGTATTACGCCAAGCAAACGAATATGCCAGCCCAAGCACTCAAAACTATCCCCATTACATGGCCATTTGCGGTCTGGAGGCTAGATATGATGGGACCATTCAAAACTGCAAGAGGTGGACTCACACATCTACTTATTGCGGTAGATAAGTATACCAAGTGGATGGAGGCGAAACCCTTCAAAAAAACTTGATGGTGTGACTGCCAGAAATTTCATTTTTTTTTACAGAGTCATGAAATACGGCGTTCCACACAGCATAATCACGGATAACGGGACAAATTTCTCAATTGTAGAGTTGGCAAAATATTTCCGACAAACGGGAATACGCCTAGATCTCACATATGTGGCACACCCACAATCCAATGGGCAGGTTGAAAGAATGAATAGCTCAATTCTGCAGGGAATACGCCCAAGACTCGAATATCCTCTTCATAGAGAAGCTGGAGCGTGGGTAGAGGAATTACCTTCCGTGCTTTGGAGTATTCAAACGACGCCAAATAGATCAACAGGGCAAACCCCGTTTTTTCTGGTTTATGGCGCAGAAGGAGTGCTTCCATCGGACATACTCCATGATAGCCCAAGAGTGTAGGCTTACGATGACTCGGATGCCGAAAGCGCACGACGGGATGCCGTCGATCTTTTAGAAGAAGAACGAGACCTTGTGTTTCAAAGATCCGCCATTTAGCAGCAAGGTTGCAACGCTACCATAGTCGGAAAATCAGACACCGTTCTTTCAAAGAAGGTGACTTAGTGCTAAGATTGGTGCAGGAAAGGAAGCACAAGTTAGCCCCAGTCTGGGAGGGGCCATTCGTCATTAGCAAGGCTATGAAAAATGGATCTTACTATCTTGTAGATATTCGGGATACAGATGATGATCCCAAAATACCGAATCGCAAAAGAAAGAGAAAGATAGATGTTGAACTGGGAGAGACAAAGAGACCCTGGAGCATCCAGAAGTTACGTCCCTTCTACACTTAGTTCAATTTCTATGTAAACATCTTTGAGATCATGAAATAAAGTTGTTGGAATTCATGCATTTATGTTTTACAAGTTGATTATAGTACAAAGCATAAGTCCGTCTTATCTATTTCCCAATGATCTTTCAAAATACTCAATGTTAACCAGAATTGTGCCTGCGTGCTCGGAGTTAAGAAAACTGAATGATTTTCGGCCTAAGGAGGCTTAAGGAAACCCAGATTGTACCCGCGTGCCTGAGTTTCATACATATTTCAAAATTTCTTACTTTTCTCTAAGTATTATCTGATTGTTTTCATGTTGGGTCACTGAAATTAGTAAGTAAAAATGCCTTGGTACAATCCATGTTTCCGAGTTTTGACTGATCGGTTAAACCGAGTCACTTGGCGTGAAGATTAAGTACTATTGAGCCGTTTCAAACACTAAGGACAGTTAAAGCTTATAAACCAGAGAACTTAGAAGATAAAGGAATTAAAACTCGGAAAACTTGCAAAGACTTATAAATTAAACTGCAAAAGCGGAGTACTTGTTTATACAAATGATATATAGCATTACAATGAATATTACATTGTAAGAATAGTAATGCTTCTATTTTTCCTGCCTTCTACCCAGGACTCAAGCAGCTTCTTCGGGATCCGAGTCTTCATCCTTGCTGCTGGAATCCTCAGGAGGAATTTCCTCCTCGGGATAAAAGGTGGAGATGTTAACCATCTGCGCTATTTTGGTAGCGTGGCCTTTGACGGAGTCGAAGATGCTGGCCGCTGCGCGTCCGTGTATCCTTGAGGGATACATGACGCCACGCGCCAAGACTTGGCGGTGGTATAATGCATACGCATGAACCCAAGGTCCATGCGCGCACCACCGCGAGCCGCGGAGCGGAACCAGGATTCTTTGCGGTTCACCACCTCCTCGATCGCCTCTGGAAGCTTGGGGACTTCCGAGAATTCTCCTGCTCTGTCGGGAATGTACTTATTGATAAGTAGCATTCTCGCAGATTTAAGCACGGTGAAGACCTTCTCGAAAGCCCGGATTCTTTCGATCCGGGTAAGGGAGGGGCTACCTTCTGTTTCAATCAACAAAAGAAAGTTAGGACAAACAGAAGAAGGGAAAAAGGAAAAATCCGGTAAAAGTTTTAAAATTTGGCGAGAATTATGTCCATCTCCGTGCCTTCCTCTAGGCGCTGGTTCAGGGCATTCTCCAAGTCTCTAATTGTGGCCTTGTCCTTCTCGGCCTGGCTGGAGGCCTTGGACTCGGCAATGCCGACAGCCAGTTGGCTGGCCTCCAGGTCTTTCTGGAGCTTCACAGTAATCTTTTGAAGTTCCAGGTTTTCCTTGCGTAGGTTCTCGCATTGCCGGCATCTTCAGCAATTTGTTTGGCTTTTGCCAAAGAAGCTGAAAAGCAAGTAAAATGAAGAGTTAAAAACTCGGAAAATTCCTTAGAAAAAATCCTAAACAAAATCAGTGATAAAATTACCTGCAGATTCATCCAGCTTTTGCTGAACGGAGGCAAGCTCCGAGTCCTTATCTTCAAGAATGCTAAGGATTGATGGTAAGTTTACTAAAAACTTCCTTGTTAATGTTTTCAGCAGTTTGCTGAAACACGGAAAAGAGACAAAACGCTTAAGTCAAAAAACAAGCAAGGTCATGGTAAAAGCATTAAGTCAAAAGTGAATACATTTGGCAAAATGCTTGGGGGCTAGAGATATTACCTAGCTCATCCGTTGGAGATTCAACAAATTCTCGTTGAATTCCTTTGCATACTCGGCAAAGAGAATTCCAACGTGGCAAAGACCATCTTGGATAATCTTCCGAGGCAAAAACACGAAGTTATTCCTAACAATAAGTCTGCCTTGCGGCCAAGGACGGATTAAA
Organism: Alopecurus myosuroides; assembly: GCA_028641055.1. Classification (NCBI taxonomy): domain Eukaryota; kingdom Viridiplantae; phylum Streptophyta; class Magnoliopsida; order Poales; family Poaceae; genus Alopecurus; species Alopecurus myosuroides. Next base: position 402,166,496 of record CM054058.1, read on the forward strand.
GGAGCTGGGGCAAAGAACTTTGTTGCCCATGGATGAATATATCCATGTTCGTCAAAGTGTTCTTCTTGTTTTACCTTGAATTGCGGGTCATAGTTGGGGATTGACTCTTCCTTTGGAACATTGGAAGGACCCCCATCCTCCAGCTCCATCGCCCTTTCCCTCGCGTCTGACTCCAGCGTAATGGGCTGGCTGGTCCGCAGGGGATCCTCTTCCCTGGCAGCAAAGTTTTCCTCCTCAGCTGCAACCGGAGTGTCTGGAGCAGCAGCAGGAGAAGGCTGTGCCCCTCTTCTGGCAACATACTTCAATTTCTTCTGGATTTTTGGCTTTAGTGTTGTTGGAGCCAGGCTAGAAAGGAAAAAATCCGAGAAATTAGAATTTCGAGAAGGAAAAGAAGTTCCTGCAACAAAAAGCAGAGAAAAGAAAAGAAAAACCCGGATGATTTACCTGTAAGTCGCGACGGGAACTCTGTCAAGTTCAATCACCTCTTGAGCAGTGGAAGGCTTCTTGCGTTTCCGTCCGCCTGCAAAGTTGGCACGCATTGCGTCCAACTCGGCATCGGTGGAAAAATCCTCCTCAGAAAGATCGGCCAGTTGTAAAAGAAGCGCAAAATACGGCTAAGTTAAAAATCTGAGAAAGAGAAAATCCGAGAAATTGCCCAAAGAAGAAAAATGTTACCTTTCGAGCTGAATTTCCCTCATGATACATTTCTCGGCTTCTTCATACTGGTCACGAGTAGCGACCAGATGATTTACCCACTTCTTGAAATTCCTCTTGGAGAACGCTTTGTATGTTCCCCTCATTGCATCCTCCGAGCCCGTATAGTCGCACAGTAACCAGGTTCTGCGGTAAGCCAATGGCTGGATGCATCTCCCGAACCAACACATAACTGTGTCTGTGCCAGTGAGAGGAGGAGAAGAGGAGACGAGTTTGGCGATGCGCCGGTTGATTCTCATCAGATCATCCGGCAAAGTTTGGACTGCGTCCACTGCCCAGTTATCTTAGGGAGTGGCCGCAGAATTGACAAAAGGTGGAATGCACGTCTCCTTTCCAGGAAACGGGACATCTTCATGGTAAAAGAAGGAACCCATCCAAAATTTGACGGATTCCGAGGTTTTAATCTTTGGAAACCAGTCCTCCCTAAACCTACGCAGGGTGAAGGAGATGGTCCCGCAGATGGGGAGAGCGCCCTCAGAGGGGTTGCGCTTCAGCCCGAAGAAATACTGCCAGAAATCTAACCTAGGCTCTATCCCTAGATACCCTTTGAAGAGGGTTTGGAACCCGGAAAGATAAAGAATGGAATTGGGAGGAAGATTATGTGGTTGGATGTTGTAGTGGTTGAGGACTTGGAGTAAAAAGGCAGAAGGTGGAAATACCATACCTGTGTTGATGAGAGAGGTAAGGAGAACCATTTCTCCGGCTTTTGGCAACGGCTCACAGTCGTCCTCCTCGTATCGCCATTTGCCCTTCCGCATGAGTCCCTCCTTCTCCATTGTCGGAAGAAGGGACGGAACCACGTTGCAAAGGCTCCAGTTCCCGGAGTTTTCCTCCATGTCTTCTTCGGCTCCGGCAGCGCCCAAGGCGGCGAGCTCCTCACCGCCGCGAGCGAGTTTTTCTTCCGCTGGCTCGGTGGCGAGGGGCGGAGTAGGCACGGTAGATGACGACGGCGCGCTTTCAACCGTGGGAGGAAGATCCCCACGGGTCAAATCGCCGGCGTTTCCCTCCGGCGCTCTCGCGGTGGCGCGGCCGGGGGAGTCCAGCTGCGGGTCGATGTCGTTTATGATGATGTCAATGTCCAGAGCGACAGAGCTCGCTTCCGTGGGGCGGGGTGATCCTCCGATGTTCATCTTCGGGCGGCGCGGCGTTGATCTGGATCCTCCGATGGTTCTTCCGGAGAAGGTGGCGTCACTCGTTCTCTGCTCACTCTTGCAAGCTCGAGCTCGGGCTCTGTGGCTATGGCGCTGGGGGCTTGAGGGAGAAGAGGAAGCAGAAGGGGATTCCAGAGGGCCCGAGGCGGCTATTTATAGCTGGAAAAGCAATGAAATGGCCTACAACGGCTATTTTAGCCGTTGGATCCTTGACGCGTGTCACGCCCGGAAATTCCGGGAAAGGAGGGGATGGGGTGATAATGACTATCTCCTCGTTTCCCGCGAGAATATGTCAGAGATATGTTTCATGGTTTTTGACTGAACCCAAGCGTCTGTGATGTCAGCATGATTTCATCGCTGACGTCATGAAGTTCCTTCTCCACGAAGGCTCGTGGAAGAAAAAGCCGGATTCTGATGAAATCCGAGTTTCGCGTTATGATCTATTTGGGAAAAATAAGAATTGGGACAAGGCGCCAACATTTCTCGGAACAGGATGCGGATTGACGAAAGGTGGCAGAATGAAGTCGCAATCCTTCTTGGGGGCTACTTTCGGATATATACCGATAGGGGTATATCCGGCATGGGCCTAAAGAGCCGAATTACCAGGGTGGCCTGTTTGGTAATGGATCATACTCCATTAGGCGGCCCAGTAAGCTGACGCGCAGAAGCCGGATTCTAGAAGAACCCGGACCGCGGCCCAAAGTGGTGTGGCTTGGAGTAGAAGATGGACTCCTGCTTTCCAAGTTAGATACTTACCGTATTGTTCTAGGTTTCCTTTCTGTAATCCCTAACCCGACTATCTATATAAAGCCGGACGGGATAGAAGAACAAGAAGCAGAAGGCAATAAGCTAGAAGCCAACTCGCCAAGAAGTTGATCCTCGCCGAGTTAGCGAAACCCTACTTACATTGTACTTTGAATACTTTAGGCTTCAGCCCTGATTTAGTGAGATTGTAGGGGTAGGAACGCCGCCTAGTTGCGACGTACCGAACCTGGGAAAAGTTGGCGTTCCTGGTTGTCATACTACCACGTCCCCCCACGTCTCTACCAGTAGTCTCATGGCACCCCCTTCTATGAACTCTACTACGATGTCTCGACAATGGGTGAATAGGTGACGTGGGGATGATTCCTGGACCTATCGGGTGAGCCTACCCGGTCTAAGCCCAAGACCTAGGCCCAAAGACAGGTGATATCCCGCGGTTCTAGAAGGCCCAACAGAAGCCCACCCGCAAGACTTGCGGGTCAAGACAAGAACTCCTATACGTAGTCTACTAGGACTCGTGTAACTCCCTCTTGGCTGCATATATAAAGCCAGAAGGGAGGAGAGAAAAGGGGGATCCAATCTAGACATGAGAAGAGGAAGATACAAGCCACAACTAGACTAGGCAATACCCGAGATACCCCGTACACGCTAACAACTCGACTATCTCGACATAATACACACCAGACAAGCAGGAGTAAGAGATTTACCTCTACGACGGCCCTAAACCTGGGTAAATCTTGCTCCTTGTTAGCCGTCGAGACTACCAGCGTGTACAGCGTTCCTCTATTCGAAACCCTACCAGACCACCCGAGGGATTTGTCGACACGACTCTTCGACAATTGGCGCCGTCTGTGGGAACGAGACGCGCTGGATATACGGTCTCGCCGGCCTCATCTAAATCAAAGCTTCGGGTCCTCGACCCATGGATACGATCTACTTCGGATCCTGCAACTTCATCGAGCACTCGCCGGCATCGCGCACGGCCTTTTTCATTATCTACATCGACATCATTCTTCGCGTGCAGGCGGCAGGACAGCAGCAATATACATATTGTGGACTCCATCAACGGCGACCCGAAACTCATATGGAAAATTCCTTTGGTGTAAAGATACGAAACCAAATTTTCTATCGGATCCAAAAAGAATCGGCGAATTCCGACGGTTAGATCTCCGTGGATGACCCGAACACTGAAGCCCTGTCAGAATCTGGCGGAACTCTGCGCGACTTTAGGAAAACAATTCTCACAGTCGACTCGGACATCAATTCAAACATCACACCGTTGAAAAGCTCCGGAATACAATCCCGCACCACTCCGTATTTTTTAGCCAATTCCAACGGTTAGATCTCCGTCAGAGGTTCATGCACCGCGACACATTTTGGATCTCTGCGAGTTCGCGAATTCAAATCGCGGATACGAATCCTATTTCGGCAATTTGCGAGTCGACACAAAGACCAAGCAACGTCAACAAAACATGGCGACTCGCCATACTAGTGCCCAGGGGTCCCGACATCAACAGTTCCCTCCGTGTACACACAACAAACATCGCGACTCCGCCGCGTTGACTCGGTCCGCCGCGTCGAGTCATTCGAGCAAACATCGCGACTCCACCGCGTCAAATCCTTCGGAAAGCATCACGACTCCGCTGCGTCGAATCCTTCGGGAAGCATCGCGACTCCGCCACGTCGACTCGGTCCGCCGTGTCGAGTCCTTCGGACAAACATCGCGACTCCACCGTGTCGACTCGGTCCGCCGCGCCGAGTCCTTCGGACTTTCGGTCGAACATCGCGACTACACTGCATTGACTCGGTCCGCCGAGTCAAGTCCTTCATATAAGCATCGCGACTCCGCCGCGTCGACTTGGTCCGCCGCATCGACTCTTTCGGACAAACATCGCGACTCTGCCACGTCGACTCGGTCCGCTGCGTCGAGTCCTTCGGGAAGCATGGCGAATCCGCCTCGTCGGGTCCTACCGGACAACATCGCGACTCCGTCCAGAAAACATCACGACTCCGCCGCATAACTCCGCTACATCGAATCCTCTCCACTAAGCGTCTCGGGGGCTGTTGAAAGTGCACTATGGTCAACTAGAGGGGGGTGAATAGGTTGACTACCAATTTTTCTTTTCTTTTCCTTTTAGTAGGGCTTAGCAAGATAAAGTAAGGTTCTCTAGATGTGCAACTAGGTGAGCAACCTATGTGAACAAAACTATATGCGCAACGGAAGTAAAGCGTAAGGTAGTAAAGCAAACGACAAGTGTAAACAAGGAGACAAGGATATGATTCACCGTAGTTCCTTCTCAAAGAGAAGTACGTCTACGTTGGAGAGGTGGGGAGCCACCTAGGTGCTCCTCAATAGCACGGTTGTGCACACCTTGTTCTCCTTGAGCTTCTCCGGTGAGGGAGATGCTCGTTTCCACTATGAGGTCGACTTGAAGGCGTTGACCAAACCCTTACAATGACTTGAGGTCACTCCACAAGATGGATGGAGGCTCTCAAGCAATCCGTAGCTTCTTGCAACAAGGTGGAAACTACAAGCACGAGATCTACTAAGGTTTCTAGGCCTCAAGTAGGATTCTAGATCTACTAGGTTGTGGTGTATGGATTTGAGATTCCTTTGGTGGAAGTGTGGATCTAGGTCTCCTCTAGCTCTCCACCAAGTTTGGGAGTATTTGGGTGGACGGAGTGGGAGATCTAGGTGGTTGAAGCTTTCATTAATGGCTAGGAGAGGGAATGGGGAAAGCTTGACATTTAAGAGGTAGGGGAAGGGGTATTTATACCCCTTGCATTTAAGTGGCCGTTGCATTCCAGTTCCACCGGAGGCTCCGGTGGTTTCAGCGGAGGCTCCGGTGGTCTCCTGTTCACTGCGCAGTTGCGCAGTGCCCTAGCTTGCACGCGGTGGAGAACGGCCCGGAGGCTCCGGTGGAAATTGCGGAGGTTCCGCCCACCGGAGGCGCACCGGAGCTTCCGGTGGAACCTCCGTCCTGCGGTAACAGAAGGGTGGTTTGGCGGAACAACCATCGGACCCTCCACCGGAGCCCATTTACACTGGACCATGGGGTCCACCGGATGTCCACCGGAGGCTCCGGTGGTACCTCCGCCCTGTGGTAACAGAAGGGCATTTTGGCGGAGGTGCCACTGGAGGCGCACCGGATCCTGCTTGCGCGTGAGCCAAGTGTTTGGCGGATGGCGGAGCCTCCGGTGGAATTGGCGGAGGTTCCGCCCACCGGAGATCCACCGGAGGTTCCGCTGTAGGTTCCGTTCTGCGCCAACAGAGGGGTGGTTTAGCGGAGCAACCACCGGAACTCCACCGGAGCCTCAGCGGAGCCTCCGGTGGATTCACCGGAGCCTCCGCTCCTGCATATTTGGTTCCCTGGCTCCCTTTCACCTAGCACTTTTCATATAGAACGAGCATGTGCCCCATAAACTTAATGAACCTAATAACCTGGGCATTTTCATTCATTGAACAAACATTAGATCAAATGGTTATGTTTTCATATGATTACCAAAACGGACGATGATCTTTCATTCTCCCCCTTTTTGGTAATTGATGACAACATAACAATTTGCATGCTTATAGACACAATATGAACGGAGCTCCCCCTAAAGATGTGCTCCTTTCATATTGAGATCATCTAAGGCATGATATAAACTAGTAATATGACAATGATAGCACAAATAATAATATGACAATGATAGCACATAACACATAAATAATATCACAAGGTTCACACACGAACATAACATAACAAGGTTCACGATAGATACGAATAAACACAAACGAAGATCCAAATAGTTCAAATAAACTCCCTCAAGAGAAAGATGCAAATCGAGAGAGCTTGAGGGAGACCCATGCAAATGCCCGTTCCTAATATAAATCTCCCCCCTTTGGCATCAAGATACCAAAAAGAGAGACAGACCAAGATGCAAACGTCTTAAATCACTCGGAGGAGGAAGAGGCTTCCGAAGCCGGGGAGGGATCACGGTGGTGAGAGCTAGTGGCTTCATCTCCTTCTTCCTCGGACCATTCAATGAGCTTGCCCTTGGAGTCCTTTGCTTGCCATGCATCCCAATCTGTGATACTATCAAGAGCCGGGGATTCAATGGAGAGACCCTCTTCACGGAGACGTTCACGAGATGCTTGAGCCTTTTTGCGGTCCTTGAGTTCCCGATCATAATGTGCTTCCCATTGATGTTGCTCTATTTTCTTGTTCAAACTAAACACTTTCTTGATAGCCCGTGCCATCCATTTGAAGGCATTGCTAGAGGGAGGAGGATGAGATGGACCCTCGGCTTCTTCCTCATCAACAATGATGCGAGGCCTAGCCTTGTGCTTGCGGACGACGGGAGTGGGATGCACAACGGGTTCGATATGATCTTTCATGAGAAGCCTCTTTTCTGTGTGAGAGATCCAATGTGCATCATCAAGAGGGTCATTGGGAAACTTCTTATTCCATACGTCAAGGATAATCTTCATGATAAATGGCCCAAAACAAGCATTCTTCCGGTTGGTTATGGCATACCACAACTCATTCCAAATATAATCCAACACATCAAGCTTGCGGGGAGTGTCATCCATCCGGTGTTGGTGAGTAAGGAGCATAAGGTTCTTCAAGAAACCTTGAATCTCATCCACATTGCCCGCCTTTGGGTTGATGGTCTCGCGATAGATGCGCAACATGATATCATATGTGGGATAGAGGCCCTTCACAAACCCAACGGCGTATTTCTTCCAATGATAGAGAGGAGTGAGGCCATCCTTGGGAAGTGAGGAGGTGTTAATGACATGAACTCGGAACCATCCGTTTGCAAACGCTTCTCCTTCGGCAAATGGACCAAAATCCGGGTAGCCACCAAGGATGACACCAACATCTTTCCATGTGATGTCAAGCTGCTTGTCCTTAGTCATCCAAATCATATTACGCTCGGTCTCATTGGAGAGATGAACCGTGGCAAGAAACTGACAAACAAGCTCTTCGTCGAAATCTTGTTGAAGAGTGATAATAGGACCAAGACCAAACTTCTGAATGAGCTCAAGAGCCTCTCCAAAGTACTTGTGATTCCTTTCCATGTGTCCAATATTGATGGCGTGTTGAGGGACGACATTTTCCTTCGGCTTCCTCATCAAAATCTCATTGTAAATCTGTGCTTGGAAGATGGTGTGAAAACGAGGATCCTTACCCCGGAATTGGGGCATCAAACGATCTCGGGCAACAACATATGGGTTTGCACCCCTTTCCTTCAAGAACATAGCCTCGGACATCTTGGAGGCGGTTGTTGTGGTGTTCCTCCTTGGCAACGTCTTCTCGGGAGCCGGGAAGCGCTTGCGCTTGCCTTGAGAGCTGTCAAGTTCGGCTTGAACCTCATCCACGGGTGGAGGCTTGCGGCGGCCGGTGGTCTTGTACCGTTGCCCTTTTCCCTTCGAACCGGAAGCATCTAAGAGAGAAAGCAAGAAGAACATGAAGAACTAGTAAAGCTCGAGACGATAAAGCACACACAAAACCAAGAAACCAATATACTCATGGTGTTAGGGTTGAATAATCTAGGGTTAGGGCAAATGAGTTCCCATACAACCACAACGATTCAAACCTAACATGCATTTTCTAGGTTCTAGGGTTTGTACTAGGGAAATTCCACTCCTAAAACTCCAATCCACAAATCTAGAAGGCTAGAACATGAACTCCTATGCATCTCATCCATCAACTAGATGAGAGAGCACGTACCGGCTGCATCCATGGTGAAAAAGGAAGGAGGGAAGGATCCCGGGGCGTCCTGATGCAAGGAGAATGCCTCCCCGCGGTGGAGCACCCAAATCCGGCGGCGGAGAGCTTGAGGGCGGCGGCGGTTTGTGAGGAAGAAGATGGGGGCGGGTGGGGGAAAATGAGATTGGATCTCACTTACCCCCGCGCGCCCACAACTTATCCACAAAATTTTTCCGCCGGCGGAGCCTCCGGTGGATTCACCGGAGCCTCCGCTCCCGCCAGCGGAGCCTCCGCTCCCGCCAGCGGAGCCTCCGGTGGATTCACCGGAGCCTCCGCTCCCTGTCCCAAAACATTAGGTTTTGGCCCGCTGAGCCACAGGGACCCAGCGGAGCCTCCGGTGAGATTCCGGTGGACAGGCCCAGCGGAGCCTCCGGTGGTTTCACCGGAGGTTCCGCCCAACTGGAATTTTGGCACACCAAGATTGGAAAATCACGAGCAATACTATAGAAACAAGGGTTTGGGCAAGTGGGGCTTGGGTTGGAAAAACGTTACTGATATACGAGAGACATTACTCGACGGGGTCCGCAAGAAGCAATAAAAAGATAGAAGACCGGACCCGCACGAGTTGTCAAGACGGAGATATGATAGGCGTGAAAGATCCAAAGCACACAATTGTCGGTGGCCGAGGCCACCATGTTTGAGTGTGTAACTTGGCACCGCGAAGATATATCTTGGGTCCAAAATTACTACTCACAAGCACAATAAGTCACAAATGACTAGATATGCAATGATGATTTATTTTTCGCATAATAGGAGGAGCGCATATTCATGAGTTGAGTAGTGCTCCCCCTATGTCCATGCCTACATCTAAGCCTAATAGCATGCATAATGAGGGTAGATATGCAAGGTTTCAAGTGAAGTTGGAGGAATCTATGACATTTAGTTCATTCCTCAAAGCTCGAAATCTTGGTTCATCAAGGGCCTTCGTGAAGATATCGGCAAGTTGATCCGTTGTGGAGACATATGAGAGATCAATATCACCTTTCTCAACATGATCCCGAATGAAATGATGACGGATCTCAATGTGCTTCGTCTTGGAATGAAGAACCGGGTTGTAGGCGATCATGATAGCACTCTCATTATCACAAAGAAGAGGCACCTTGTCAAACTGAATACCATAATCCTTCAAGGTTTGCCTCATCCATAGCAATTGGGCACAACAACTTGCCGCGGAGATATACTCGGCCTCGGTGGTAGAGAGAGCAATGCAATTTTGCTTCTTAGAAGACCAACATACCAAAGAGCGGCCAAGGAATTGACAACCCCCGGATGTGGACTTCCTATCCGTCTTCTCTCCCGCATAATCCGCATCCGAGTATCCAATGAGCTGAAAGCTTGAACCCTTGGGGTACCAAAGTCCGAAGTTTGGGTATGAACTAGATATCGAAAGATTCTTTTCACAGCTTCCAAATGACTTTGCCTTGGGGAGGCTTGAAACCTTGCACATTTACCTACGCTATACATGATATCGGGTCTAGATGCACAAAGGTAGAGCAAAGAGCCAATCATGGAGCGGTATACCTTTTGATCTACCTCTTTACCGTCGGGGTCGGGTTTCAAGTCGGTGGTTGTGGACATAGGAGTCTTCATAGGTTTGGCATCATTCATGTTAAACCTCTTGAGCATGTCTTGAGTGTATTTGGCTTGTTTGATAAAAGTCCCTTCATAATATTGATTGACCTCAAAGCCAAGAAAGAACTCCAACTCTCCCATCATAGACATCTCAAACCTATCGGTCATAAGCTTGCAAAACTCCTCATTGAACAAGGTGTTAGTAGACCCAAAAATGATGTCATCCACATAGAGTTGGCATATGAACAAGTCACCTCCAACCGTCTTGGTAAAGAGAGTGGGATCGATTAAACCAACATTAAACCCGCGATCTACTAGAAACTCTTTAAGGTGCTCATACCACGCACGTGGAGCTTGTTTAAGTCCATAGAGCGCCTTATCAAGTTTATAGACATGATCGGGGTGGTTGGGATCCTCGAAACCCGGAGGTTGCTTGACATATACTAACTCATTAATGGGACCATTAAGGAAAGCACTTTTGACATCCATTTGTTGTAACTTGAAGTTATGATGAGATGCGTAAGCAAGTAAGATACGAATGGATTCAAGGCGAGATACGGGGGCAAAAGTTTCACCGAAATTGATACCTTCGACTTGAGAAAAACCTTGGGCCACCAATCTTGCCTTGTTGCGAATGATAATGCCATTTTTGTCTTGCTTGTTCTTGAACACCCATTTGGTGCCAATGACATTTTTGCAATCCTTGGGTCTTGGCACTAATTTCCACACTTTGTTGCGCTCGAAGTTATTGAGTTCATCATGCATGGCTTCAAGCCAATCTTGATCTTCGAGAGCTTCATATACCTTCTTGGGTTCAATGAAGGAGACAAAAGCATGAGCCTTGCTAAAATCCGCCAATTGCCTTCTAGTGACCACTCTTCCACGAACTTGTCCAAGAATCATGTCCTCCGTATGACCCGCTCGTTCAAGATTCTCTAGCCTTCTCTTTGCTCTACGAGCTAGTATCTCCTCCAAAGATTCCTTGGATATTGATTGAGAATCACCTTCTTCATCGGAGACATGTCCATCTTCATTTCGTACTTGATCAAAGTTGGGTGATGAATCACCACTAGGTTGAGCATTCTCAACAATAATAGAATCTTGATCATGATTTAGATGTGTTTCTTGGCCTTGTTCATTAGCTTGGCCTTGATAGTTAGCTTGAGGGCTTGGTGCATCTTGTTGGATAGCTTGATCATCAATGGGTGTAGTCAATGGCTCCACTTGAGTGGGGCATAGTCCTTCTCCCTCCGTCATCCGGTAACCCTCAATGGGAATTATTTCACCAATCCCCATTCTTCTTATGACGATGGGAGGAATTGCATCTCCTACAACACCATGATCTATACGCCCCCCTTGGGAGACGTTGTCCTCATCAAACACTACGTCTATAGCTTCTTCAACTTGCCCGGTGGACTTGTTGTAGACTCTATAGGCATGAGCATTCGTGGCATAGCCAACAAAGATACCCTCATAAGATCTAGTCTCAAATTTTGACAACCGTTTTCCTTTCTTGCGAATGAAGCACTTGCAACCGAAGACCTTGAAATAAGATACATCCGGTTTCTTGCTCGTGAGAATCTCATAGGGAGTCTTGTTCAAGATCTTGCGAAGATAGAGCCGATTGGTAGCATGACAAGCGGTGGGGATGGCTTCGGCCCAAAAGTTATAAGGAGAAGAAAACTCCGCAATCATAGTCCTAGCCGCATCCATCAAAGTCCGGTTCTTTCTCTCCGCAACACCATTTTGTTGAGGGGTATAGGGAGTGGAATATTGATGAGCAATGCCTTCTTCACTAAGAAAACCCTCAACGGTGTAGTTCTTGAACTCCGAGCCGTTATCACTCCGAATGGCCAAGATGGTAGCATTGTGTTGGCGCTCCACTAGAGTGATGAACTCGATGACTCTATTTTGAGTCTCACTTTTCCTCTTGAAGAAATACACCCAACAATATCTTGAATAATCATCCACAATCACCAAGCAATACTTCTTTCCTCCGAGGCTATCATAAGATAGTGGTCCAAAGAGATCTAAGTGAATGAGCTCGAGAATTCTTGTGGTGGAGATGGTTGTCTTGGTTGGGTGTTGCTCTCCATGTTGCTTCCCAAAGGTACAAGAGCTACACACACGATATTTAGCAAACTTAGCTTTGGTTAGTCCTAGAACGTGATTGCCACTTTGGAGGTCATGTAACATTCTCATATTGGTGTGGGCTAGTCGGCGATGCCAAAGCCATCCCACATCAACTTTAGCCATTAGGCATGTCGCGGCACACGTGTCTTCTTTAGAGAAGTCCACTACATACATGCCGTTCTCGACAAACCCAACAAAGGCTACTTTAAGAGAAGTCTCCAAAGTGAAAATCACACTCTCTTTATTAAAGAACGAGGTAAAACCACAATTTGCAAGTTGAAGAACGGACATCAAGTTATAGCCTAGGGACTCAACAAGGAGAACATTCTCAATTGATAAATCATTTGAGATAGCTACCTTGCCTCGTCCCAATACCTTAAGCTCGGACTTGTCACCAATTGTAACGCAATTGAGATGCGGTAGAGGAGGTTCAATATTACTTATTGCGTCATGGCTTCCGGTCATGTGTTGGGATGCACCACTATCCACTGTCCATCTATGTGCTCCGGAAGCGTTTCCCTACAAGAGATCAATTTCTTGATTTAGGTACCCATCCTTCAATGGGTCCTCTTTTGTTAGTCACAAGGGTCTTAGGAACCCAAATAGTCCAATGATAATCATCACCATAAGAAGTACCAACGTATTTAGCATAAACATGTCCATCTCTAGATTTCATAAGAACATAAGATGGGTTATATTTTCCGGCAAAATCATTATGAGTGATGCTCCCCCTAGAGGTATCACCACTCATAATGGCGTTGGTCTCCTTTTCTTTGGGCACCTCACCCTCTTTCACAAAGATAACATTATTGGAGGGAGAGGTGACACTCTTGGATTTCTTATTTGACTTGGAAACAAAGCCAAGTCCCTCTTTTCCTTTCTTGGCACCTTGAGAGCTTATTGCATCATTGAGAATTCTTTCCTTCCCTACAATGTTAGTTGTAGAAGAAGAGGTAGGCACAATAACAATGCTATTTGATGAAGATGCAACATGCTTATTAGATTGTTGAGCTAGAAGCTTGATTCGAGACTTAGCAAGTTTGTCATGAATTTCTTTGAGAGATGCAAACTCCCCTTTTAGTTTGTCATGTTCCTCGACAAGTTTTTCATGAGCTATTCCTAGCTTTAATTATTCCTCTTCAAATTCTTTAAGTAAGACAAGAGATTTGGCATGTTCTATCTTAAGCTTGGCAAGAGATTTTTCGTTATCTTTTCTAAGCTTAGAAACACTAATAGCATAAGTCTCTTGTAGACTTGATAGTTTTTCTTCAAGAGAAGCTCTCATGGATCTCTCCTTTTCGAGAGCCTTGATGAGTTCGTCATCATGATTCTCATGGCTACCACCATGGTTCTCCAAGGTCGTGATGATCTCCTCCTTCTCATCAATGAGAGAGTTGGCGTCATCAAGTTGCCTTAGGAGAGCTTTTACTTTTTCTTTAGTTTCACCTTCAAGACTACACAACCAAGATCCTAGGTTCTTGGCCTCCTCATCATCAACAATGTTTTCAACACAATCCAATAATGAGGGAGAGCTAGTGATAGTAGACTTGGAGGTGGAAGATATTACCGCGGTGGCTTTTGCCATGAGACATGTAGGTCGGATCGATGCCTTCTCATTGGGAGATTCGAATAGAGAGACCGATGAAGAGGAAGTCGTAGCTATGGCGACGTGGGCGACATCTACGACTTCATCTTCTCCTTCATCTCCGGAGTAGTATGTTTCCAATGTTGGGCCCTCTTGAACATATAGAGCCCTTGGGACTCTTCTAGCGAGGTTCTTGTTTTATGGAGACTTGTTCTTGTCCTTGCGAACAAGCTTCCCTTCATTCTCTTCTCGTGGCTCAAAAGGACACTCCTTGACGAAGTGGTTTGCACTTCCACAGTTGTAACAAGTCCTTGGCCGCTCCCCTTTCTTCCTAAAGGTCTTGTTCCTTGAGGGTCTAGGGGCACCGGCCTTGTGAGCCTCCCATCTCTTCCAATACCCTTGCATTGCAAGAGCAATACATTTGTGGGCACCCTTGTATGTATCCTCATAGTCCTCATCATCATCATCATCATCATCATCATCCACTTCTTCTATCTTGGCCATGGCCTTAGATTTTAAGGCAAGGTTAGGAGACTTCCCATGGCCTCTTGAGCGAGCAAGAGCATCATCCGCGCTCTTGTGAGACAAAGATATGGCTATGAACTCACTAAGGACACCAATGGAGTTGAGTGAGTTGTAGTCGGATCTTGTTCGAATGCTAGTGGAGAGATTCTTCTCAAAAGGAGTTATGGCCTTGAAAAATTTCCTCTTGATCCACTCATCGGAGATTTCCTCCTTTCCAAAGTCCCTTAATTGATTGCCAAGGGTGACCACTCTTCTATATAGCTCCTCGGGACTCTCATCTTCATGCATGACAAAGTTCTCGAACTTTTCAAGAGCAACATCGTATTTTGATGATTGGATGCTTGCATTGCCTTGGAACAAGGAGTCAAGCTTATCCCAAGCTTCCTTGGCGGTCTTGATACCGCGAATGTGTTCAAGATGTTCTCTTGGGAGGGCCTTTTGAATAGTCACAAGATCGGTCTTGTTGAGTTGAAATTCCACATCCTCTCTTGGAGTCAAGTTGTTCGGATCGTGAGGGTGAAATCCATATAGAATGCTTCTCCACAATGCGGTGCAAGATCCTGAAATGTGAGACTCCATATCGAACTTCCAAGAAGAAAATTCGTTAGTGTTAAGCATGGGAGGAACTCCAACATTAACCATGTGTGGCATAGTGGCAATAGGGTGAATAGAGTCGTAATTGGGAGGTGGTGGAACTTTAGATTGAGACCCCGAACCGTTAGCCGATTGAGACTTGGAGCCCTCGGAGCTCACACCACCCTTAGCCTTTTTATCGGCTTTTGCTTTGGCTTTCGCCTTAGCTAAAGCGATGTTAGCTTCCATCTGGTCGATATCCGGAATGGAATCTTCGTCCGAGCTAACATCGTCGGTAGTGAGAGGTGGTTCCGTGTACTCCTTGGTTTTCCCCATTAGTGCCTCCATCATTTTCTTCATGCTAGACACATCCGAGCTAACAATAGAGCTAACCTTAGATAGTTCGGTTTGGAGAATTCCAACCGTATCTTGTAGGTTAGATATAGTGTCGGCCATTTTGGATATTTCCGCACTAGAACTTCCGGGGGCATTTTCATCGACCATTGTACTCTTGGGCGGTTAAGCCCTTAGTAAGAGCCGAGGCTCTGATACCAATTGAAAGTGCACTATGGTCAACTAGAGGGGGGGTGAATAGGTTGACTACCAATTTTTCTTTTCTTTTCCTTTTAGTAGGGCTTAGCAAGATAAAGTAAGGTTCTCTAGATGTGCAACTAGGTGAGCAACCTATGTGAACAAAACTATATGCGCAACGGAAGTAAAGCGTAAGGTAGTAAAGCAAACGACAAGTGTAAACAAGGAGACAAGGATATGATTCACCGTAGTTCCTTCTTAAAGAGAAGTACGTCTACGTTGGAGAGGTGGGGAGCCACCTAGGCGCTCCTCAATAGCACGGTTGTGCACACCTTGTTCTCCTTGAGCTTCTCCGGTGAGGGAGATGCTCGTTTCCACTATGTGGTCGACTTGAAGGCGTTGACCAAACCCTTACAAGGACTTGAGGTCACTCCACAAGATGGATGGAGGCTCTCAAGCAATCCGTAGCTTCTTGCAACAAGGTGGAAACTACAAGCACGAGATCTACTAAGGTTTCTAGGCCTCAAGTAGGATTCTAGATCTACTAGGTTGTGGTGGATGGATTTGAGATTCCTTTGGTGGAAGTGTGGATCTAGGTCTCCTCTAGCTCTCCACCAAGTTTGGGAGTATTTGGGTGGACGGAGTGGGAGATCTAGGTAGTTGAAGCTTTCATTAATGGCTAGGAGAGAGAATGGGGAAAGCTTGACATTTAAGAGGTAGGGGAAGGGGTATTTATACCCCTTGCATTTAAGTGGCCGTTGCATTCCATCGGAGGCTCCGGTGGTTTCACCGGAGGCTCCGGTGGTCTCCTGTTCACTGCGCAGTTGCGCAGTGCCCTAGCTTGCACGCGGTGGAGAACGGCCCGGAGGCTCCGGTGGAAATTGCGGAGGTTCCGCCCACCGGAGGCGCACCGGAGCTTCCGGTGGAACCTCCGTCCTGCGGTAACAGAAGGGTGGTTTGGCGGAACAACCACCGGACCCTCCACCGGAGCCCATTTACACTGGACCATGGGGTCCACCGGATGTCCACCGGAGGCTCCGGTGGTACCTCCGCCCTGTGGTAACAGAAGGGCATTTTGGCGGAGGTGCCACCGGAGGCGCACCGGATCCTGCTTGCGCGTGAGCCAAGTGTTTGGCGGATGGCGGAGCCTCCGGTGGAATTGGCGGAGGTTCCGCCCACCGGAGATCCACCGGAGGTTCCGTTGTAGGTTCCGTTCTGCGCCAACAGAGGGGTGGTTTAGCGGAGCAACCACCGGAGCCTCAGCGGAGCCTCCGGTGGATTCACCGGAGCCTCCGCTCCTGCATATTTGGTTCCCTGGCTCCCTTTCACCTAGCACTTTTCATATAGAACGAGCATGTGCCCCATAAACTTAATGAACCTAATAACCTGGGCATTTTCATTCATTGAACCAACATTAGATCAAATGGTTATGTTGTCATATGATTACCAAAACGTACGATGATCTTTCAGCTGTCTTTCGCCGCGGCCACACTCGTTGCTCGGGGGTTGTGCTGTAGAGTAGACGCACTCGAGAATTCGCCGCAGCCGCACTCGACACTCGGGGGCTGAGGCGCGAAACAGCCGCACTCGACACACGAGTCCGGTTCATCGATTTCGGCGATATTTACTCCGTCACTCGGCACCGCCTCGTCGACTACGGCAGTGTCATACAAAGTGCAACGTAGGAACCACAATGTCGGCTGCAACTTCGACAGTCGACACAATCCTCCACTCGGAGTCGACGGTCGACTCATATCCTCCGCTCGGAGTCGACAGTCGACACATATCCTCCGCTCGGAGTCGACAGTTGACACAGATCCTCCGCTCGGAGTCGACACATACCCTCCTCCGAGAGTCGATGCATGTCCTCCTCCGCGAGCCAACAGAAGACAAGCACAAGGGGTTAGCTTCAGAAACAACTTGAGCCTATGCCCGACTCTTCGAGTCGAGCATAGCCTCGAGGGCAACTCCCATCGGGAGCATTGCCGTCACCCGATAAATCGAAGGAGCAATGTTGGAAAATCTTTGAGTCTATGTCCGATTACAAATAATCGCACATAGACTCGGGGGCTACTCCCATCGGGAGGGCTGGCCGCGCACCCAATAAGCGCTGGTCGCGCAACCGACGAGTGCTACCCGCGCACTCGACGTACTACCGCGTCGGAAGCATCTAACACGTTGGCCGCGTATCTGAGGAGCTCTGTCGGATTTCTTCATCCAGGTCCTTATTGTGGTCGTACAAACTGCATATTAACTCGGAGGAAGAAAAGCAAAATATCAAACTTGTCCGTCTCGACGAGACGCATACAACAACACGGGCCAATTCGCGAAATCAGAACATCTTGAAGATTTTATGGATCCATCTTCTTGTGTGGACTCAGTGGCTGAGCGTCCGCGTCAACTACACGACTTCCACGTCGTCGTGCGAATCCGCCACGTCCTCGTCGACTACACGAATTTCGCGTCGACTCCGTCCACCATGTCAAGTACATATCCAGCGCATTGATTCCGTCCGCCGTGTCGAGTACATCTCTACCGCGTCGACGTCGTCCGCCTCGTCAACTACACGACTTCCGCGTAGACTCCGTCCGCCGTGTCGAGTACACCGCCACCTCGACGACTCCATCCGCCGTGCCAAGTATACTTTCACCGTGTCGACTCCGACACGTATAGTCTCTGACACTTTTCGCCACGTCCCATCAGGAGGCAGAACAAAGTGCTCAGTGCACCACGACATCACACGACTATCAGCCAGCAGACTTATTTCTCTTCGGAATCTTTAAACAAAAAGGCACTCGTCATGCAACAGGGAGAAGATTGTGAGTATGCGGCTCCCGCAAAAACCACGACTCCGCACTACGATGTACAGACACATGAATCGAAACAAAAGTAATCACTTGTTGTGTGTCCAAAAGAAAATCGCGAGTCCCTAACACGAATTTACTTTCGTATAGCCCTGCCCACTCTACCCCACTTCGTCACGTCCCATCGGGAGCAGGCGAGTGCACGCAAGTGCGCAGTGACATCACTACATACCTCATCAAGACACAAAATCTCTTTCGTATGGACACCCAAACACGGAATTTCTTTCGTATAAGCACCCTGACACGAAATCTCTTTCGTATGGGCACATTAAGACGCGAAATTTCTTTCGCATAGGCACCCATACACGAAATCTCTTTTGTATGGGCGCGTCAAGACGCGAAATTTCTCTCGCATAAGCACCCTAACACGAAAACTCTTTCGTATGGGCACATCAAGACGCGAAATTTCTTTCGCATAAGCACCCTGACACAAAATCTCTTTCGTATGGGCACATCAATGACGCGAAATTTATTTCTCATAGGCACCCAGACACAAAATCTATTTCGTATGGGCGCGTCAAGACGCGAAATTTCTCTCGCATAAGCACCCTAACACGAAAACTCTTTCGTATGGGCACATCAAGACGTGAAATTTCTTTCGCATAAGCACCCTGACACGAAATCTCTTTTGTATGGGCACATCAAAGACGTGAAATTACTTTCATATAAGCACCCTGACACGAAATCTCTTTTGTATGGGCACATCAAGATGCGAAATTTCCTTCGCATAAGCACCCTGACATGAAATCTCTTTCGTATGGGCACATCATGACACGAAATTTCTTTCGCATAGTCACCTTTTCACGAAATCTCTTCCGTATGGGAACATCAAGCCAAAATTTCTTTCGTGTAAACTTCATAACGAGAAATCTCTTTTGCACAAGATCAAGAAGGAAGATCTCTTCACCCGAAGAATCGCACATGACCAAGGTAAAATCGCGAGTATGCGGCTCCCGCAACTCTACCATACGATGTATTTACACATCCTTATCATGGATCGTTTGGCCGACTAGGCACATCCGGATGCCGTATTATTTCGAGTACGAAGGGAAGACCCAAAGTACTCTCTTTTGGGTCTGGAATCGCACTCAAGCTGCGTCCTCCGGTAAACTTTCCGTGTCAACAACACGAAGAAAAATCCTAGTGGACGCGCCGGGTACCCCCTTTAGGTTAATTTCGACTCGGTAAGATCTCAACGGCTCAGTCGAAACGATCACCTCGCCGGATTCGAGTCGGAGGTCTCAAATTCGTGTAGGCCAGAACCGTTTTTGCCCTAGATGCAATTAATTGGCCCTGATCTTTCGGCAGAGTCAAGCGACTGAGCTACATCCTTCTGCGAAAACAGCCAACACAAGGCACATTTATCACTCGATGCTCGAGTACATGAGCGCGTCGTGCACAGGGTATACGCCCTCAAAACCAGGCGATTCAATGACCAGTCGAAGAATCCAAGAACAAACTTTGTGTGCTTACCCAACTGTTCTCAGTCGAATAAGCACTCGGGGGCTACTGACGTGGGGATGATTCCTGGACCTATCGGGTGAGCCTACCCGGTCCAAGGCCCAAAGACAGGTGATATCCCGCGGTTCTAGAAGGCCCAACAGAAGCCCACCCGCAATACTTGCTGGTCAAGACAAGAACTCCTATACGTAGTCTACTAGGACTCGTGTAACTCCCTCCTGGCGTCATATATAAAGCCAGGAGGGAGGAGAGAAAAGGGGGATCTAATCTAGACAGGAGAAGAGGAAGATACAAGCCACAACTAGACTAGGCAATACCCGGGATACCCCTTTACACGCCACCATGGCATCACCATTGTAACATCTCGACTATCTCGCCATAATACAGATCAGACAAGAAGGAGTAAGGGTTTTACCTCTACGAGGGCCCCGAACCTGGGTAAATCTTGCTCCTTGTTAGCTATCAAGACTACCAGCGCGTACATCGTTCCTCTATTCGAAACCCTACCGGACCACCCGAGGGATTTGTCGACACGACTCTTCGACAATAGGTGACTACCATTTTTTGTTTCTTCTTTTCCTTTTTAGATTGGGCTAAACAAGCAAAGCACGAGTTTTTCTAGATGTGCAACTAGGTGAACAACCTATGTGATACAATACAAAGTACGCAACGGAAGCAATATGTAAAGTGCCAAGATAAACCACAAGTGTAAACAAGGTGACAAGGATATGTTTCCCGTAGTTCCTTCCCAAGGGAAGTATGTGGGATATATACCGATTAGGGATATATCTGGCATTGTCCTAAAGAGTCGGATTACTAG
The DNA here is from genome assembly GCA_028641055.1 of Alopecurus myosuroides. Taxonomy (NCBI): domain Eukaryota; kingdom Viridiplantae; phylum Streptophyta; class Magnoliopsida; order Poales; family Poaceae; genus Alopecurus; species Alopecurus myosuroides. The sequence goes on from CM054058.1 coordinate 402,186,946, forward strand.
GGTGGCCTGATTGGTAATGGATCATAGTCCATTAGGCGGCCCAGTAAGCTGACGCGCAGAAGCCGGATTCTAGAAGAACCCGGACCACGCCCAAAGTGGTGCGGCTTGGAGTAGAAGGCGGATTCCTGCTTTCCAAGTTAGATACTTACCGTAGTGTTCTAGGTTTCCTTTCTGTAAGCCCTAACTCGGCTATCTATATAAAGCCGGACGGGAGAGAAGAAACATACGGACAATTATCTAGAAGCCAACTCGCCGAAAAGTTGATCCTCGTCGAGTTAGCGAAACCCTACTCACGTTATACTTTTTATACTTCAGACTTCAGCCCTGATTTAGTGAGATTGCAGGAGTAGGAACGTCGCCTAGTTGCGACGTACCGAACCTGCGTAAACTTGGTGTTCCTGGTTTTCATACTACCACGCCCCCCCCCCCACGTCTCTACCAGTAGTCTCATGGCACCCTCGTCTATGAACTCTACTATGATGTATCGACAGTTGGCGCCCACCGTGGGGCCAGCGACGTCAGGCGTTATGTTTCGATCGGGGATACTCGGCAGAATTGGCAGTACCATAACTGTAGGAAGCTTGGAATTCGACAACGACGTCGGACGCTTCCTCGACAATGGATCGTACATGCCAGCATGGAATCATCTGGTAAGTGCCTGTGTTTTACCGATTGAATATGCAAACATATTTATCGGATTAACTGCAGAGGCAATGGGATTTTGTGGTGGAAGTAGATTTATCCCACCCTACCTATACCCGGTTGAAGAAAACTATGATACTGTATTTTTCTCAGATCGCCAATACCCCGCTAAAAGTTTCGCCTCTTCGGAGATGCCTGCAATCATATCTCACTTTATTGGTATGATGCAGTATGAGGTCGCTAAAAACACGGATGAGGCAATCCCGTGGAAGAGGCAGATAAAAACAATCCCACATTGGAAATGGAAGATCCGACACACGTCAATGAGACGATGAACTGGGAAGCCAACTCCGTGCTAGCCGCCATCGAGGCAAAATTGGAGTCGGAATCCGGATCTGAAGATCTAGACTCCGATGACGAAGATGAGGATGCTTTTGAAAGAAAGGTCAAATCTATGCAAGGGGGCTTCCACGAAGTGCTTATGGCAAATCCGGCCAAAAAAACGGATGCCGAAAGCCCGAAAGACCCCAAAACACCTCCGCCAGATGAGGAAAGAGAGGATGGTGAAACCAGTCCAATTTACCCTGATGTCAAGGAATGGACAGAAGATGAACCTGGTAAAAAAAAACCTCTTCCAAGAAGAAAAACAAGACTTCCAAGAAAATCAAGTATAAACTCCGGAAGAAAAAATTGGCAGACACTTCTAATCAAAACCTGGAAGTAGAAGGAGGAAGCGGAGTCAAGCCCGTGGAGAAGAAAATGAAGGAAATCCCTGTTCCACTAATGTCAGAATAGGACAAACTTGATTTAATTCAAACTCAAGTGGGACGTGACAAACCCCCTGAAGTGCTGGAAGCCAGGAGACAAGCTCTCAAGCGGCAGCAGCAACATCTATTCAGAACTCGGGAAAACCTCATAAAAACCCAAGCTGACATTAAGTTGCAGCAGGAAGAAATCGAGGAATACGAAAGAAGGCATAGATCTTGCATAAAATCTACACGGTTACCCAGAATCGCAAGACCGGAAGTATTGCCGCCAAAGGAACGGTTCCAAAACCCTTCCTGGCAAAAGCAAGTAAGCGGCATTGATGCCAAGGGAGAACCTGTATACAAAACCGCAGCAGAAAACGCGGAAGCCGCATTCGCCATCCTCAATGATGATCTGTACTCCAATGAAGAAAAGCTTAAATGGGTGTATGCTTTCTTCGGAAAGGCATTGCAACAGCAACAACGGGGGCAGGCAAGATCAGGGAAGTTGCATGATGACTCGGCCCTATGCAAAACCGCCACATGCGCCGCTGGAGCACCTGGACCTGGCGAACCTGGAGATTCAGGCAATTCCAAAGAGAAGAAAGAAGATCCGAGAAAGGACAAGAAAATTCCAGATAACAAGTATGCAGCGTCCAGGACAGGATCCCATCCACCGAAAGGTGGAATTAATCCCCGATATCGGGAGGAACAAAACCGGAAAGACAGAAAAGCAATGCCGCCTCCGAGACGCCCTGCTGAAAAAGCCGGAAGATACGACATTCCTCACAGGCGTGAGAGATCCCGTACTCCTCCTAGTAATAAAGAAAGGCCAAGGAGTAGAACTCCACCTTATTCCAAAGGACACGACAATGGAGGAAATAGGGATAATCCCAGAAAAGCGCACTCGCGCAACAATGGAAAATAAAGGAGCAGATCCCCTTCTATCCATTCAGCCGGCAGATATTCCGTTCACGCTGACAGAGCAGAAAGAGATGATCTATACTTTGGACCTAAGTGTTTCACTGACAGGATCCGAAAAATAACTCTACATTCTGGCTTTGCCAAAGTTGGTCCAACATATCAAAAGTATACCTTCAGTTCAAACCCGGATACCTGGCTCTCAGACTACTACACAGCCGTCCAGATTAACACAGGGACAGATCTAGAGGCGGTAAAATTTCTCCCCTAATGTTGCTGGATGGAGCCAGAGATTGGATCAACGGGCTTCCGTCAAGAACCATGGATAGCTAGAATGATATGGCAAGAGTTTTCATTCAGCATTTTCGGGGAACATACAAACGCCCCAATAGCATCAACCAGCTAAACCGCTGCATCCAGTTTGAAGATGAGCCATATGTCGACTTTATTTTAAGATGGACTACAATGAAGAACAACTGCTCTAGAGTAACTAATGTACAAACAATGCATGCTTTCATCAATGGTTTAAAACCCGGCCTCGTACCGTTCATGGTTGGTTCAAAGAATCACAAAGATCTCGGATCTATGCTTACAACCACAAATGAGCACGCAGCGGCTGAAGACGACATCAGAGCGAGAGGTGGAAATATTGATGCTTTGGCTCAGGCCAAAAAGACGTTGCGTTCTAAGAAAAAAGCTACTACAGAAGCACAGCCAAAGCCCAAAAATGTTAATTTAGCCTTTGGAAAGGATAATGGCAGCAAATGGAAAGGAAGAAACACAGAACCCATCTCCTGCTCAAAGCAAGAGTGGGAAAAGATTAAGTTGGAAAACTGTTTCCACCATTCGCAATTTGGGAAACCTACCCATACTAATGCGCAATGCCGACTTAATAAGCATATGAAAGGCAGTGCAGGATCCGGGAACAAGGGGAAAAGCTCCAAGAGCAAATTCTCCAAGCAAAAACCAGAAGGTGGAAAATAAGACAGTGAATCGGACTCTGATGAAAAAATCCAGGAACAACAGCGAAAAGGCGAACCAAAGTTTCCAAGAGTTGATGGAGAATGCAATTTAACTTTCCTGGCAACTCCCTCAGCAAAGGTGGAGTTTGTACTGCAATGGTCACTTGGCGTGTGTTTGTCTTCTGGACCCTTTGGGAGGGGCGACCTTCTGTATCATTCCTAGGAGTCCATGTGGGTTCGGGTACCCATTGGCTCCCAGGTTTGTGGCGGGTGGCGCTGGTAGAGCGGCCAATACCGCGTACTGATGTCCTGGTGGAGATATGGGCTGTGGCGGCTGGCATCCTTCTTGGATTTGCGGGTATCCCTGGTTGACCGCGTCTCTGTTCTTTTTCGTGTAAGCCTCGTGGATGTCCTGTAACTTTCGTCAGTCCTTGAGGAGATGAGTTTCCTTGGTCTTGCGTGTGCGCTTATATGTGAATAGATGTAGCGTGCAATAACCGTCAAGGTCTTCCTCGGGAGTTTTGTCATCCGGTTTAGGCTTCCATTCGCGATTTCCACGAGGCCCGTTGTCACGATTTCTAGTGAACTCCGCTGCTGCCAGTTCTTCTCGATCGTCGTGGTCGTAGTGTCTCTTCTTCTTCTTTCGACCGTGGCAATCTTCCTCAGGCGCGGGTGAAGATGCTTTCTCGTTGCGCACGGAATCTTCACCGTTAGCCCATCTGTCGGCTATTGCCATCAACTCCTCGATGGTTTTAGGCGCAGCTCGTCCCAGTTCTTCTCGGAAGGCAGCGCGCCGAGCTCCTTTGGTGAAAGCTTTGACCGCAGCCTTCTCTAGCATGTTTCCTGCCGTGTTTTTGAGTGTGGTCCATTGCTAAATATATTCGCAAGTAGACTCACCGATCTTCTGCATACACGCCCGCAACTCCTCAATAGACGCGGGTCTTTTATATGTTGCTTGGAAGTTTTTGCGGAAGGTGTAGGTTAGATCGTCCCATGACCCGTAGCATGCCTGCGGTCTTCCTTCGAGCCAGCTGCGTGCAGATCCTACAAGGTGTAGGTTCAGGTACTGCATGGACGTTGTCTTGTTCCCACGTTGGGATTTCACTGCCGCGAGGTAATCTCATAGCCAAGACTTGGGCGCTTGCGACCCATCGTACTTCGGGACCTCCGTCGTAAGTTTTAACCTCTTGGGCATCGGTGCCTCTCGGGTGTCGCGGGTGAAGCACAATGCGCCGCAAGCCTCCTCGTCGGATGATGCGGATAGTGATCGTGCGCGGTTCCTGATTGCTTGGGCCCTGTTGACCTTGTTTTGCGTGATGTCCTTTCGTGCGTCGTATTCGGGCTGGTCGCGATTATCCTCCTTTCGCGGCTCCCTGCTGCGGTGTTGTGAGTGGCTATTGTGATGCCGTGGACTGCGATCACGATCTCTCGGGCTATTGTTGCTGCTACTCGGGCTATCGCCGCGGTGTCGGGCTTCATTCCCTCGGGCGCGACGAGGTGATTCTTTCCTTCTAGGCGATGTGCTCCCGCGTCTGCGGGGTGTTTCCTTGTCCTTATGAGGGGTCTTTTCAGTTTCTTGCGATGTCACGTGCCTGCAGTTGCCATGCCTAGCCCCTTCTGGACTTGTCGGTATTGCTCCGCGCGGGGATCATTCTCGAGCTGTTGGTTCTCTTGTAGATATGTGGCTGCTGCCAAGAGTGCGGTGGCGGGAGTCGTCGGGTGTACGTTGCAGTCACCGTCGACGTGCATGAGGGATGTCTCGAGTGTCTTGCTGATTCCACTGAGGTATTCGTGAGTCGAGGGTTGCCGGGCTTGAGACAGACTCGGAGTCTGATTCGCCGAGATCGATCTGCTCGGGGAAGTGCAAGATTTCCGTCTTGTTGGCGTGGAAGTAGAGGCTCTCGAATTTCAAGTTGACGCTCTTTTCCAATCCGCTGAACGCCGGGCGCGATTCCGGCGAGTGGGGCGCGTAGATGATCAACCCGAAACGGATCGGTTCCACTGGTGTGGAAGTTCCAGGGCTCCAGCTGAAGGTTGGCGATGATGAAGCCGAAGACTCCATAGATCCAGTGCCCGCCGTTCCCACAGATGGTGCCAATTGTCGATTAGTCATCTCAACAAGTCCCTCGGATGATCCGGTAGGGTTTCGATTAAGAGAACGTATGGATGCTGGTGATGATCGTCGGCTAACAGGGGCACGATTTACCCAGGTTCGGGGCCCTCGCAGAGGTAAAACCCTTACTCGTGCTCTTTCAATCTGTACAATGCGGGGGTGCTCAAGTTGAGAGTATCGTCTCGAGCTCAAGGCTTTGGTGGCAAAAACTAGCTTGGATCCCCACTCGGTGGTTCTCCTGGCTTTATATAGGTGGCCAAGTCTCAAACCAAGTCCGGGAGGGGGGGTTACAAACCCTAGTTTTAGGTCGGTACATGTTTCCTTCTTGACCTGCAAGTCTTTGCGGGTGGGCTTCAGTGGGCTTTCTAGCACCGTCACGTGGCACCTTCCTCTAGGCTTATGTCTTGGGCTTTAGACTGGGTAGCCTCACCCGATAGGTCCAAGATTCATCCCCACGTCAATAAAGGCCCCTAATTGTTACTGCGGGATGACAGTGGATGATGAGGGTGATGGTGCTGGTGGTGATAATGATGATCATGACGATCTTGATGATGTCCGGAGTGATGACGGTGACGATGGCGATGATTTCCCCTCTTCGGAGAGGAATTTCCCCGGCAGATTTCTCCCTGCTAGAGAGCTTTTCTCTCTCGGGTGTTTTCCGCCCCGAGGCGGCGGCGGAATAATACTTCATTCATGGTCTGGGGCTTAGGATTCCCTGGGGGTCAAGTACGCGAAACAGGTCGACTAGAGGTGGGCCAGGGTGGCCACACCACCTGGCGGTGCGACCAAGGGGGGCGCCACCTCATGGTGTGGGCCCCTAGTGGCCCCCCTCTAGCTCTCCTCGTGGCTGGCTCCCTCATCTGGACTTCTAAGACATCTCTGGTGTCCCCTCTCTTCTTCTGATCTTCTGAAATATGGTATCTTTACGGTGCTTTTTTCCAATCAGATTTCTGGTCCCGGTGTTTATTCTCCAAAAATTGTGAAACATGCAAAATAAGATAAATTAACATAAGTAATGCATCATAACATGAAATATATCAATGGATAACATAAAATAACAATATATCAATGTCAATTGTAGCACCTATACTACTTGTTTCACTTTTAATTTGGTTGGTGACTATAACATGAATGAAATTTGTATGGTGGATCACATATGTATTACTTGTGACAGAATTGATGAATTGAACATTGTGTTACCTCGGTTGGATTGTTTACAATTTGATACATATGAGTATAATGTTACACAGATGTTTAATTTGCCACAAACTTTGATAAATACATACACTACTATATTTGTACTTCACTTATATTTGCAAATTGAGTTTCAATTTACATAATTAAGGTAATAAAAATGTTAAAACAATTGGGTGTACTACTACGACTAAATTTGATCATAGATCTTCTGTGAGATCACTTGATTTGATACTAAACAATAAGAATTTATACGTAGATGTTTCTCCTTATGATCGTGATTTTATGAGCTTCACTTATACTTGCAATTGTGATTGGTATTTGATGAGATGCTATTTGTTTTAGTATGACAATTATGTGCTATTTACATGCAAAATTTGTGGTCCCGTGTCATGTGAGAAAGTTTATCATGTCCACACAACTAATGCACCCCATTATAGATACATATATTGTGCATACACATTGTTCTTTTTGTTTCTTCCACGCTGAGTTTACCACAATCCGCGGACATCTTGTATTGAAGAAAGGGAGGATGATGAGGATATAATATGGGTCCATGGTGATTATACATGCTTAAGTTGGAAGGAAATATTCAGCCTCACTGATGTTCATTATAAGGTGAATTCTTTCCTAGTAATAAATATTGTTTGTGTTTATAAGAATGTTATACTACCTAAGCCTATGCATTATGTATTAGCAGGGTTATTGATAACACAAACATGAATGGAGGAATACCTCGAGGCATACTTGAAACCAAGATGGAGATGCTGGAAAACAAGAGTACAAATGGGAAAACAATTATTCAAGTGGTGAAAACAAATGTGCAAGTGTGGAAAACAACTCCAGGAATGTTCTTCCACACAAGCAATGATGGAAACAAGTGGAGGGAGCCCCATTGAATATCAATGCCCATATATAAGTTCTAATTCAATTTGTCATGGCTTGTATGCCATAATGGCCGAATCCCCCTAAAGTAGGTCGGTTTGTATCTCTCCTAGTCCGAGTAGGACTCCTAGTTGAGTCCTAGTCCTGGTAGGAGTCTCTCCTAGTCGAAGTAGGAGTCCTAGTTGAGTCCTAATCCTATTAGGAGTAGTGCTTCCGCAAGGAGACCTTGTGGCCTCACCCCTCCTCCTTTATATACCTGCCACCTGCGTGTGGATTCGATAGAACAAGTTTAAACAAAAAACACCTAGCCTCTAGTAGTATTGCTGCCAAGCATTCATCTTGAAGTATACTTGCAAAGTTGTGTGATATCTTGTTATTCCACTAGGAATAAGGGGATCTTGGACCACTCGTGATCTTTGATTGCGTGCGCAAGAGTGTGTAGTTGAGAATATCCAAAGGGGTTGACTGCCGTTGCATTGGCAACAAGAGTTATCTAAGGGAGAGGTCTCAGTGTAGCACTAGTTATCAGAAAATCCACAAAACATCCACCAAAAATAGAAGAGCTCATTGAGAAGATCGGGCCACCCAATATCAAGTGTGATTGTCATCTTAAGAAACAAATACATGTTAAATGAGGATATCGTTGCCAGCGCCGAGGGAGGGGTCGCCTTTTTGGCGCAACGTGAATAAGATCAAACACCTCTTTAAACTCGGAGCAAATCACTCCATCGGTAACGGGGCCAAAACCCAATTTTGGGTGGACCTATGGTTCGAAGACCAGCCGCTTCGGGATAGATTCCCGCTTATTTTCGACATGTTCCTAACCAGTCCATTTTAGTGCGCCGGGCCATGAAGGGGGAACAGTCTTCTGCGCACTCTTAACCGGCTGGGTTTGTCTTGGTGGCAGAAGATCTAACAACCCATAGGGCAGATGAACCTATCAGACAGTTTGGACCAGGTCTCCTGGACCCTCAACCCCTCTCGCAAGTACACGATATCCTCAATGTAATACAAGTTGTCGCATGGGGATACAATGACTCACTTTCAGGATGTGTGAAAGGTGAGGATGCCCATGAAATTTAAGATTTTCGTGTGGCAAGTGGCTATCGGCAGACTTCCCTTGGCCGAGCAGGTGGCTATCCTCCATGGCCCGTCGGACGATAATTGTTCGTTGTGTGGTCAGCTAGAGAATGCTTACCAATGTTCTTCATTTGCTCTCTGTAGCATCCCAACTTTTAATAAAGATGGAATACCTGTGTTATTGTGCTAGTCCCTGGATCAAATGCTAGCACCACAGTACAAAATGAAATATCATGCAAATGCATCAAATTCTATTACATCGCATGATCCAGTCTTTACAAAATAGGATTACAACTTGCATAGTCTTAGAAGACTAGAAGAAAACAAAGAAATACAGCGGAAAACATAGTACAACATTGAGCCCATCTTCTTCATGTGCCACAAGCAAAACATGTTGGCGATAGTCTCGAGATCCTAAACGAAATCCTCACTCGTCTTCAGAAATATCTGCAATATGGAATATGCAGCCACAAGGGAGTCAATACAATTTAATGTATTGGCAAGTAACACTATGGTGGATATAAATGGCAAGACTAATACTACATGCTCATTTGGCTGAGTGGAGTTTTGGCTAAGTTTGCATAAAGCCAATTTTGTCCTATCTCTTTTGTAAAAGAAACTTTTCTTTTCAAAGGGGTGGCAACATTGGAGTAAGATCCAAGCACCACAATACTGTTCACTTGGTCAAAATTTTACTTATTGAAATTGATGATGAGATTCTTCCGTCAATCCTTGTCCAGCTGCTCATAGTTGTCCGTAACCGGGGACACGGCTAAGATCTTAGTTTGTTGACTCTGCAGAGTTTGTGCACTTTCACCTTCAGACTCAAATCAGCCCAAACATCCTATACACCCTGAGTGCATTAAGGAAAGGAGAAGATTGAGACGAGATCTTTCAGAAGAAATTCCACCACCGTTTGGCTTACCCGTTCCACCTATAATTATGCTACATCTGCTTGTAAGCCTAGTGAGTTCATTCAACTTAGTTGATCAAGACAGAGCCCATATGACTAAAGGCTGCACGGGAAGCTACTAAACTTAGAAGGACATAGTAATCTCTTTGTTCCTGGGTGGCCATCCGCAAGTGACAACCTCAAGTGGAATAACCCTTAGATAAGGGCCCTGAGGAAACACTCAACATAACCCAGTCTTACCACTTCCACCCAGGTGGTTCATTCATTAGTTATACTTAGGATTTTTCCTCAACATCTAGTAAAACAATTTGTAACATTGCATAGCACCTAGTAAATTCTAAGGCTATCAAAATAACAAGGTAAAAGGGATGGCTACACACTACTAGGATAATAGCATATCATAGTATAACTTAGTAAAATTTCCTATCATGCATACTACTCAAAATCAACTAATGCATATAGAAAATAATGGGTAGTTGATGGTGTGTTACTTGCCTTGTTGTAGTTGGTGAAGATATCACACTCTCTTCACAAAAGATCGTTGCTCTCCGTACAATCTATTCATTGAAAACACAAAACCAAATAAACAAGCATCCTAGCAATCAAACACATAGGTGGAGAAAGCAAACATAGCAAATAACATAACAAAGGAGTTGGACCCAGTTGGCTAGGACAAGGTCAAGGTTTGAGTTTTGAAAGATTCATTTCATAATGGTTCAACACATTGTTAAGGAGTTTCCAAAGGTTTACTTGGAAAGGACTAGGTTGAGTTTGATGTGATCTAACTTTATTATAACCATACTTGTCGAGGAAGTTCCAAGAGTTCACTAAGAATAAACATATTACTTCTTCAACCAAAGTAATACATTGCAAACGCTTGGTCATATTCACCTTCAAAAATATTTAAGTGACCATGTTAGTATTTTCCATTGTGGTTAGGGTAGGTCTACTAACTTCATCATCAAAGGGAAAATATTACTGAGTCTTGGGTTTTCCATTTGGGTCAGTGGTTGGACAAAAACAACTTGTTATTCTTCAACTTGTGTGAATTGCTTCTAGACCTCATGTGATTGCCTTCTTGAAGATCATCATCATGCCATCTAAGTTGTTTCCTCCTTGCTATGGTGCTTCTCTTGGTCTTGATAGATTCTTCATGTGTTTTACTTCACTAATTGGTTTGGGTATGGGATGGGCACAAATACCACTAAGTCAAGAAAATAAGAAGAAAGATAGGAAGAGAGGGGAAGATGTTTTCTTCTAAATTTCTTCACACTTGTACTTCTTGAGTTTTCTTCTAGGTGTGGAGTCCAAGTCTTTTCTTCAAAACTTCTTCATTGATATTCCTTGTAGCTATTCATGTTTCCACTAAGTTGAAAGTGAAGAACCTTATATTTCTTGAGTCTTGTTTTCCATTTGCTAACTTGATGGATTCTTGAAGCAAGAATAGGGGGATGGAGGAGTAGATAGAAAACTATGGTACTATTGTTTGAGGTTCACTACTTGGTATTTTATATGGTTAGCATATACTAGGGGCTTGGTTTTGGATTCCAAATGGCCACAACATCAAAGAAAATCAAATAGAAATAAATTCTAGGGCATGATAATATGGGTGGATTACTATGTTAGGTTTTTGGTCAAAAACACATGGTCATGGTCCAAGGGTGTCTAAAATGGTTGGGCAAGGTTTTTCTGGTCCAAGGTTGTCAAATGGAACAATTTTGCAAAAGGAACTATATTGAAATTATTTACAGAAATAAATCTATGAAAAAATTACTCAAATACTCCAATAAATTCTAAATTCAATTTTAATTTGATCAACAATTATTTTGGGACAGGGGATATGAAAGTACACATCCTAAGGTTTCCAAATATATTTTATTTACAATTTTTGGATTTGTAGAATTTGAATTATGCCAAATTTCATCAAACAAGCATATTTGAAATTGAGTAAATTTAAGTTTTTCAAATTTGAATTTGGCCAGTGCCAAAAGTTTCTAGATGTCAAGGGCTTTCCAAAAAGTCCAAGATTGCTAAATTTGGGCTTATAGATCAAAAGTTATGTTAGATCTAAGTTGCAGGGACTAATCTGTAAAACTGCCAAAAATTCTACCGGGAGAATAATTTGAATTAAAGGCTGGGCCACGTGGGAGCTCCTGATTGGATGGTACTGCTGACTGGGTTGCTGACCGTGCAGGCTGACGTGGATAAGTGATTTGATCAGGGCCGTTGGATCCAGATCTGAGGGCGACGTACCCCTTCGTCTAGGATCTAATCCTAGGCGTAGATCCTAGATCTAACGGACAGAGGAGAGGGGAGGGGTTTACCGGAGTTGGCTCGCCGGAAAATGGCGATGGCGGCGGTGCTGTTCACGGGAGGTTGACGGCGGCGCGTTCCGGTGTGCCTCCGGGCTCGGGGAGTGCAAGGTGACGCTCAGCGCGGCACGGCGAACTCGCGGGTGGCCACGGCGCTTGCTCGCGCTTCCGGGAAAGATGGAGCAACGCGGACGGTGCGGCGGCGAGCTCCGGCGAGTCTCGGGCGTAGATGGCAGCGGCGACCTGCTGCGCGAGAGATCAGACGGAGGGCATCAAAACGTGCGCAAGGTCACGGGGGTCCAGGGAGAGGAGGTCTCGGGCACGGGGAAGGTCTCACCTGGCCGGAATTCGCGAAGCACGGCGGCGGTAGGTTCTGTCTCCGGCGAGCTATTGCGGTGGTCTACGGGCATAAAAAGGAGAGGGAGGAGAGGGGAAAAGAAGAGGGATTCGTGGACGTTTTATAGAGGCCGGGAAGGAAGCAAATCGTGGTCTTAATGGTGAGAAATCACTGGGATTGAATTTGGCCGAAAACCTCGCAGTTTCCAAACGGAGGAAGAAGAAGGATGACGTCACTGATGACGTCATCAAGATTTTTCTTTTAATTTCTGTTTAAAAGATTTGATTATAACTTCTGTTCTAATTATCCAAATGATATGAAATAAATTTCTAAATTCTTGAAATTTAAACTACTTTCCCACAGTACCATTTTTGTAAACTTTTCAACATATTTTATTTTTGAATTTTGGAAATTTGAAATAATTCCTTAATAGAGCTTAATGTGATTTTTAATTTAGAAAATTATAAAATACAATTATTAGTCAAATATAATTTCAGTGGCTTTATAAAGATCAAATACTATTTTCCAAAACCATTTCAAGGAGTTTTCATCTCTTTTATGTTTTGAAAATATAATTAATTCACTAATAGTACTTAATACCATTTTAAAATATAAAATAGTAAAATGGGGTTTTTGATTCAATAAATTTTTAGAGACATTAAACATTTCAAATAATAGTTTTGGAAGTCAATTTCAAACCATTTTCATAGTTAATAATTTTAGGATATGAAGGATTTATTAATAGTAACTTAATGCTATTTTTTTAGTTTATATCAATTAATTATTATTGTTGATCAATAAAATTTAGAATAAAACCACTAGTCATAATATTGTTTTCAAACCTTTTGTTATGTTATTATCAAAGCAATGCATTTCATTTTCACCCCTTCATATTTAAAACTTGGAATAACAACTAAAAGTTATTATTAATAATTTTATTCTCATCAAAATATTTTTGGGGATTAGAACTTTATTAAGGTTTATAAATCTTTGATTTTTGATGCCATAAAATAAATTCAGATTAATATTGGAGTTGTAAACATTTTAGTTAAAGGTTTGTTGATGAAAAGATATTCCCTTTATATAATTAAGAAATTTATTTTTGAATAAGGTTTTAGGGTTTAAGGAACAAGGGCATAATTGGATTCCTAATTCCAATAAACTTGGTATAGGACCTAATATCTCATTTGTGTCTGAGTTTTATTTGTTTTTGGTGATTGATATTGACATGAAAACAAAAGTTTCAAATTTTTGTGATTTTTGCATTTTCCAAAAATCAGGGATGTTACACTCTCCTACTAAACCTGCTTGTAGTGTTCTCTGCCAGCTACTTGGGTGTAGCTGGTTCCTGCCAATTTCCTGCAGTTTTTCACAATTCTATCTAGTATCGTGGGCCCTCTCCATAGGGTCGTGTGGATTATATTTTTGGCCCAATCGTGCGACTTGTGGCATATCCGACATAAACTTTCTATCTAATCTAAATTGATTAACTCCTCTTCTAACATTATTTTTGAAACTGCCATTTTCTTACGGCAATAGACGATTTTGGCAAAAAAAAGTAGGATCAGGACGCATTGTAAAGGATGCAAGCGAACTAAGACGCTTTGCACGCTCTCTTCAAGGCTGATTACACCAGGACGTTGACTTAGTTGTTGATGCCGCGAGGGGTGATGGCAGGAGCTCGTGTGATGCCTCTGTGTCATGTTTGGTTGTAGTTGATTGTTGCATTTTTTTGCATTTTTATCTTTAGGGTCAGAGTAATCCAAAGTTGGTAACTTTTTTCAGGAAATCCTTCTTCTAGAATAGAACATTTGGCCAATTTCGCCTATACATACACATTGCAAAGGAAAGCGCTGAGCGTCCTCCGGATGATCGAATTTTCCGATCCTCCGCACGGAGCGCGCGACACGTGTCATTTTTTTCCCGTTGGCCTACTCCCACACGAGAAACTCTCCCGCGGCGGCGAACGGTTACAGAAAAAACTCAAGAAAAATTGCGGAGAAGACAGACCGCGTCGCCCGTGACGATGCCCCGTGCTTCTAGCACCGGTGTAGAAGCAGTCAGCCGTCTACCGCCGCCGGGATCGGGGATGACATGCCGTCTCCCGCGGCTGTGCCTCTGCAGCAGCCGACGTCGTCCGTGGTAGCACCACCACGCAAGCAGCACAGCCAGCAACCGATAGCAGCACGGCCCGCCACTTATGGCAGCGCCGGCGTCCATCCACGGTAGCACCACCACGGGAGCATAGCCGATGGTTTCTGGTAGCATGCATCTCCATCCTCCCCATGGGAGCATCGCGGTTCTCCCATAATAGCATCTTCCTTCACCCATTGGAGCAAGGCCGTCGTGTCCGGCGCCCTCCCACCAGAGCACGACAGATGGTCCGTGGTAGATATCCATCCGCCCACGGGAGCATCGATGTTCACCCATGGGAGCATTGTCGTTATCTCCGACGCCCTCCCATCCGACCAAGGGAGCATCAACGATTGACTATGTGAGCATCTCCGTCCGCCTATGTCAGCATCGTATTTTCCCATATGAGCATCGTTCGCCCGAGCATCGACGCCGTCCTCCATAGGAGCACAGCCGCTTGTCTTCAGCAGCATCGGCTTCTTCCTATGGGAGCACCGCCGTGCTCCTTTGGCAGCACTACTGCCTTGCCGTGGGAGTGTTGCGCCGCCGGCCATGGAGACAAGACCTTGAGGCGCGCCATGGCGAGTAATAGGAGTACCGAGCTCGTGGCGCACGGTGCTCTGCTGGACTCGAGCAGAGGAGGTGGGTGGGTGTGGGGCGGCCGGGATTTGAGAAGAGGAGGCGCCAGCTCGCCGGATTTTTGCCGGCCGCATAGGTGATGTCAATGGCGGGGAGGCCTGGGGAGCACGGCGGCGAGCGCCAGAGCGTGGCCGTTCACCGTAGCGCATCACATGGGGCCGGTGTGTGCTCGAAGTCGAGGACGGCGGCGGGGCGAGCTCGTCGAGGAGGAGGCCCGCAGCGGCAAGCTCACGGGGGTCGACGCGAGCGCGAGGTGGAGGCCGGCAGCACTGCGAGTTGGCGGGGGTGGAGAAAGGGGAGAGGTCGTCTGGACTCTAGAGCAGGGACGTGCGGCGTTGCTTTTCATTTGGAGGAAGGATGCGGCGAGGACGAAGCAGCAGGGCAACATGAGAGGATAAGGAAGCGGTGGTGTGAGGGCCCACAGGGGATGCGTGTTGCAATGCCAAGGCGGAGGACACGGTGCGGTGTATCCTCCGGAGGAGCAGAAGCATTTTCCCATTGTAAAAGTGCTATCAAGACAAGTTTGCACATTGTCTCTACCGACCCAACCTAGGAACTTCTTAAGATACAAGTACAAAGTTTAATTTGGCCTATGTCCAAAATAACAGTTATTTCTGAAACTGAAAAGGCCAATATGATAACAGTGGCGAGCACCTTTTTTTATCTCAATTAACTTGGTTCTATATTAGTTATGTACCATCAAGATCTAATGTATGTATAACACAAGTAAAAGAGTAGAAAGTGCAAAACAGATATGCCACTCAGTCATAACAGCACAAGTAAGCATAAACCGCAATAGCAAGATGGTCATAACACGTAAGCAGTATCATGACTTAGTTCCACAGGCAGAAAGCATCGCTTCTGCCAACACTCAACAACTTCCTTGCTGACAGCAAGGCACAAACGATAGCTATGTAGGGAGGATTGCAAAATGGCAAGTGCGGACATAACAGCTTATATCACTCAATCTCCGGTAACACTGTAAGCCATTACTTTCAGTATTCAGTGGATGCACCATATAGGTAACCGGTTGGAAGCAGTCAGAAGCGGCACGCCAGCCGCCGGAGGCCATGCCTCGACGCGTCGATCAATCAACAAGAATCGCCCTCTGTCACTCATCAGGAATAGATCAGTGCCTGGCACTTTGCTGCTACGATCATCGAGGAAGTATACTGCTGGCTGTTCCCCTCGCACCCAAAAGAGCCTTGAGCACGCCCGCCCAACAAAGAGATGACGGCCGTAATGTTTCTCCAGTTCATCCCAGGACGCGCGACCAGGAATGTAATCCACCATGGCACCGTTGTAAGTCCTGAAGAAGTCATTCTCTCCCAAGATGACCGCATCCTCTTCGTCGTCTTCGAGAATGAGGTTGAGGCTGACCACTCGGAGAAACTCTGTGTGATTGCTTTCATGCTGATGCTTGACAACCATCAGAAGATATGCCCCTGAGTTAACCAGATAGCGCCTCAAAGAACTTCCTGGCCCTTGTGCGGTTGTGAGCTCAACGTCCTCGGAGTAAGTCAAGCGCTCGTGAACACAGTAGCTGATCCGCCATGGTCCACCCTGATCAAAACCTGGCTCAACCATGTGCACATTCTCATCAGTTGTGAGTATGTGAACACTGCCAAGATACCAGACAATGTCTTCTATCTTGCAGTCCAACGTTTCTTCAACAACCCATTCCAACATATTTTTACGCCAAAACCCGATCATTGGCTCTTGATTGCCCTCAACCTTCAGTATCGCTGCCGCAAAATAATTGGTATCTACAGGGGGTGCGGAGAGCACAACTGCGTCCAGTTTGACCTTATGGATGATATTGCTGACCTTCGCATGGATAGGTAAGATGATGCGTGTATCAGTCTTCATGTGGAAAAGCTCATGTTTGTGCGGCTCGTCCCATGCTAGGGCGAACCACCATTCTTCAAAGGATCCAATAAAGCGGGCTTCCTTCACATCATCTGGAAGATTTAGTTTGTAGGTCGTTTTGCCATCTGTGCTGTGGAATCGAGGACTCTGACTGGATGGGAAAATGGCCCAAGGCTGAAGCTTAGCAGGGGGTTTTGGGGTATTCTTCTTCAGAACCTGCCTCCACCATCTGTTGACGTAGGTTGCCTGGACACGCTCAGCCGGACACAAAATCAAGGAAACGATGCTGACAATGAGGTCAGCGTCAAGCCCACCCCATGGGGATGACTCGGACGCCGTGGAGGCCTGTACTGCCTGTTCTTCCACGCCCCCCTGGCTAGCAATCTCCTTGTTGATGATATTCTTCGCACAACATTCCTGGTTCAAGGAAAAGAGAAAGGATCAGGTTAGACGTACTTCAACATCACAACTTTCTATCGTTTTTTGCTACCTTATGCATCAAATATCAAATGGACTAAACAGACAAGTAGCCAGTACAACGGTAGTACTCCCTCCGTTCAACAATAGATGACTTCCACTTATTTAGATATGGATGTATGTAGACACGACAAATGCAAGTCATCTATTGTTGAACGGAGGGAGTAACTAATATGCGTGCGCTCAGAAATGTAAAGAATTAAATTTGGTCGAGCAATATACGTATTTTTTTCTCTCTCTCAAAAGCTGGAGCCAGTACGGAATAAATGACTTCGCATCCCAGACCGACATGTTTCCATGTTTTAGATTGTATATCTACCTCAAAAAATATGATCATACAAGGAGAAATTTCTGCCAATAAAACATAACTACACACTCTTAGGCTGGATAGCCACTTGTCATATGAAATGCGAAAAAAAATCATAGTGATATTTCTGAACAAATCATGCACAAGCCCAAGCAAAGTGGCCACACAAGATCTAGGATCCACTTGTATATGAAAAAGATATACATGATTCAGTATGTAACATTCCGGAAGAAACAACCTTTTTTGGTCCAGAATTCGTGAGCACCCCTTCCCCAGTAGTTCTATCAGACATGGCTAGCAACCAGCCCCCAGTATCTCCACCTTGAACGACCGAACCATCAGCAAATCTAACCTACTGCGCTTCCTAGCCACCGGGCATAGCCCAATTCAGTTTGTGATTGCATCAAACACATGTCCACCAACCTAGCTGCGCGACTGTGGCACTACCGTGTACTGACTCGGTGAATCTGGACATCGGGTCCGCCACTGGCCAAACGTCGAACAGCTGGCGGGCATCCCGCCGCGGAGCTACCCTGACACGTGGAATTACCATAGGCGTCGTCAGCGGAGCTTGTGCTCGGGCTTCGCTTTGGAGCACCTCACACTAGCCACGGCATGGAATAAGAGACATAATTCGGACGCCGGTGCCGGACCGGCGGTTAGGGTTTTGGACGGCGAGAAAGGAGTTATGGAAGGGCTCACCTTGGCGCGCTTCTCCTTCAACACCCGTCTCTCCTCCATCTCCAATTCTCTCAACGCGCGGAAGATGGGAGAGCGGAGCGATCGACTGCGAAGTAGAGTGGAGCGATGGAAGGCGCCGAGGGACGAGGAGGAGCGGCGGCAACGAGTGCTGTTCCTCCGGGTATTTTAGTTTTGCTTTTTTTTCCTTTTTGTTTTAGAACTGCGCTGTTCCTCCGGGTAGCACCGTCAAATAGGAAGCCACGCCTGTAGAGAAATGCGGCCCATGCAGGAGGGAGGAGGCGGCGCTCGGGATGGGAACTGAGCTCATGTACGTGCGTGTCTGTGTGGTTGGGGTAGGTTTTTTTTTTTTTTTTTGAGAGGGTGTGGTTGGGGTAGGTGGGTCAGGGTTCGGTGTGGCCAAATGCTGGGCCGGTTTGGCCTAGCAAGCCCAAACGTTTTTTTCTTTCTTTTCTTTTGTGTTAGCTTTATTAGTTTCCGAAAATACAAAAGAGAGAAATTCAAAAAAAAAAGAGGTTTGGGTATTATAGAAATAGTTTTGGATGCGAAAGAATAACTCCAGAAAAACTTATGAGAAAGTTTTGGTGCATTAAATTATGTTTGCAAGTTTTATATGTATGATGCCATGATGATGCAGAAAAGCAAAACAGACAAACAAAAAAACTAACCGGGGGAAACCCCGGGACGTTACAGAGGTTACCCGGTGCGGCCCGCTAAGGGGTACGACAAGACTCCTCAAGTGATGTATACATAAGCCCGCGAAGATCCGGGCCGCAACAGAAGAAAACTCTACACCAACAAGATTAGGAAAGAGTAGTTACCGACTTTGATTCGAAGTCCAGTACATGTATGACCCTTGAGACCCATGTTACCTATATAAAAGCACGGGAGGGGGTCACAACATGGACGTACAACCCTATATTCAAAGCTAGCCGAGATCCAATCTCCGGAGAGCACCCCCTGTAATTCGACACCTTTTTACACCATCGAAATAATTCCAGCGGGCACTAACCCGTCAAATCGAGTAGTCCACTAGCGCCCTCTTTCTTTACAAAACCCCGGGTCCCTAACCATGGGGATTGTTGAGTTCATATCCTCAACATTGAGAAATTATGCTTATGCTTATACTATGTTTGCTCTAAAATAAGGCATTATCTATTGTCTAGGATGTGCATCGTAGCTTGTCAAACCGATGTCATTAAATACATGTTGCATAGACCATTCTTAGTGGTAGAATCGGTAAATGGGCTTGTGCTTTGATTGAATATGATTTGTCTTATGAGTCTCTAAAATCTATTAAAGGCCAAATCGTTGCTAATTTTATTCTTGAACATCGGATTGACGGTAGGCATGATATTAATATTCACCCTGTTTCTTTAGTGCCATGGAGATTATATTTTGATGGTTCTGTTTGTGACAATGGTCAAGGTGTTGGTGTTTTTTATATATCTCCTCATGGTGCTGTTTTTGAAGCCCCATGTCGTTTAGAATATTTCTGCACAAATGATCAAGCCGAATATGAAGGTTTATTATTCGGGCTAGAACTTTTAGTTGCTATAGGTCCTACACATATTGAGGCTTTTGGTGATTCGTTGCTAATAGTGCAACAAGTTAACAAGTTTTTTCAATGCAACAACGAATCATTTAATGTTTATCTTGATAAATATCTAGATATAATTTCTACCTTGGTTTGTTTAGCATTGCTCATATTTCTAGACAAGACAATTGGGCCGGAAATGAGTTAGCACAACAAGCATCTGGATATCATGTTGGTCGTGGCATGTGAAAGTGCAATATGGTCAACTAGAGGGGTGGGTGAATAGGTGACTACCTTTTTTTCTTCTTTCCCTTTTTAGATTGGGCTAAACAAATAAAGCACGAGGTTGTCTAGATGTGCATCTAGATGAACAACCTATGTGATACAACACAAAGTACGCAACAGAAGCAATATGTAAAGTGGCAAGATAAACCACAAGTGTAAACAAGGAGACAAGGATATGTTTCCCGTAGTTCCTTCCCAAGGGAAGTACGTCTACGTTGGAGAGGTGGGAAGCCACCTAGGCGCTCCGCAATAGAACGGATGTGCACACCTTATTCTCCTTGAGCTTCTCCGGTGAGGGAGATTCTCGTTTCCACTATGAGGTCGACTTGAAGGCGTTGACCAAACCTCTACACAAGGTTGAGGTGCCTCCACAAGATAGTTGGAGGCTCTCAATCAATTTGAAGCTTATTGCAACAAGGTGGAAGTACCGAGCACAAGTTCTACTAGAGTTTCTAGGCCCCAAGTAGGATTCTAGATCTACAAGGATGTGGTGGATGGATTAGCAATTCCTTTGGTGGAATCGGGGATCTAGATCTCCTTTAGCTCTCCGCAAAGGCGAGTATCGACATGCTCATCATATCATCCATATGACTCATGCTTTAACTTTTGGTTACGTGTTCCGAGGCCATGTCTGTACATGCTACGCTCGCCAAGTAGAACAGTAGTATTGCGTGTGTTCTGAGGCCATGTCTGTACATGCTAGGCTCGTCAGCACCCGTCGTATACGAACGTTGAGTCGGTCACACCCATTTCTAATAGTGCAACAAGTCAAAACCTGGAAGTAGGAGGAGGAAGCGGAGTCAAGCCCACGGAGAAGAAAACGAAGGAAATCCATGTTCCACTAATGTCAGAACAGGACTAACTTGATTTAATTCAAACCCTAGTGGGACGTGACAAACCCCCTGAAGTGCTGGAAGCCAGGAGACAAGCTCTCCATCGGCAGCATCAACATCTATTCATAACTCGGGAAAACCTCCTAAAAACCTAGGCTAACATTAAGTTGCAGCAGGAAGAAATAGAGGAGTACGAAAGAAGGAATAGATCTGGCATAAAACCTACACGGTTACCCGGGATCGCAAGACCGGAAGTATTGCCGCCAAAAGAACAGTTCCAAAACCCTTCCTGGCAAAAGCAAGTAAACGACATTGATGCCAAGGGCGAACATGTATACAAAACCGCAGCAGAAAATGCGGAAGCCGCATTCGCCATCCTCAATGATGATATGTACTCCAATGAAGAAAAGATTCAAGGGGTGTATGCTTTCCTAGGAAAAGCATTGCAACAGCAACAGCGAGGGCAGGCAAGATCAGGGAAGTTGCATGACGGCTCGCCCCTATGCAAAACTGCCACATGCGCCACTGGAGCACCCGGACCTGGCGAACCTGGACATTCAGGTAATTCTAAGGAGAAGAAAGGAGATCCGAGAAAGGACAAGAAAATTCCAGATCATAAGGATGCAGCGTCCAGAACAGGATCCCATATGCCGAAATGTGGAATTAATCCCCGCAATCGGGAGGAACAAAACTGGAAAAGATGAGTCGTATGTCGACTTTATCTCAAGATGGACAACAATGAAAAACAGCTGCTCTGGAGTAAGTGATTTACAAGCAATGCATGCTTTCATCAATGGCTTAAAACCCGGCCTTGTATTTCATGGTTGGTTCAAACGAGCACAAAGATCTTGGATCTATGCTTACTACCGCCAATGAACATGCAGCGGCTGAAGACGACAATAGAGCGAGAGGTGGAAATATTGACGCTTTGGCTCAGGCCAAAAAGATGCCTCGTTCTGAGAAAAAAGCTACTCCAGAAGCACAACCAAAGCCCAAAGAAGTTAATTTAGCCTTTGGAAAGGATAATGGCAACAAATGGAAAGGAAGAAGCACAGAACCTATCTACTACTCAAAGGAAGAGTGGGAAAAGATTAAGTCGGAAAACTGTGTCCACCATTCGCAATTTGGGAAACCTACCCATACCAATGCGCAATGGCGTCTAAATAAGCGTATGAAAGGCACTGCAGGATCCGGGAACAAAGGAAAGAACTCCAAGAGGAAATTCTCCAAGCAAAAGCCAAAATCTGAAAAAGAAGACAGTGAATCGGACACTGATGAAAAAATCCAGGAACAACTGCGAAAAGGCGAACCAAAATTCCCGAGAGTTGATGTAGAATGCAACCTAACTTTTCTGGCAACTCCCTCAGCAAAACATGCAAAGAGAACACTTCGAGAAATAAATGCGGTTGTTCCACCAACCCCCAAATTCTTGAAGTACTCGAATACGCCAATTGCCTAGGATCAGTCTGATCATCCCGGAAATATCCCAGAACCCGGCACACAAGCTCTAATTGTAAGACCTATTGTTCAAAACACTAGGCTAAAAGGTCGCGACCAACGACGTCACGTGCCGAGTCGAGGGTTGCCGGGCTTGAGACAGACTCGGAGTCAGATTCGCCGAGATCGATCTGCTCGGGGAAGTGCAAGATTCCCGTCTTGTTGGCGTGGAAGTGGAGGCTCTCGAATGTCAAGTTGACGCTCTTTTCCAATCCGCTGAACGCCGGGCGCGATTCCGGCGAGTGGGGCGCGTAGATGATCGACCCGAAACGGATCGGTTCCACTGGAGTGGAAGTTCCAGGGCTCTAGCTGAAGGTTGGCGATGATGAAGCCGAAGACTCCGTAGATCCAGTGCCCGCCGTTCCCACAGACGGTGCCAATTGTCGACTAGTCATCTCAACAAGTCCCTCGGATGATCCGGTAGGGTTTCGATTAAGAGAACGTATGGATGCTGGTGACGATCGTCGGCTAACAGGGGGCACGATTTACCCAGGTTCGGGGCCCTCGTAGAGGTAAAACCCTTACTCGTGCTCTTTCAATCTGTATTATGAGTAGATCAGTTACAATAGGGGGGGGTGCTCAAGTTGAGAGTATCGTCTCGAGCTCAAGGCTTTGGTGGCAAAAACTAGCTTGGATCCCCACTCAGTGGTTCTCCTGGCTTTATATAGGTGGCCAAGTCTCAAACCGAGTCCGGGAGGGGGAGTTATAAACCCTAGTTTTAGGCCGGTACATGTTTCCTTCTTGACCCGCAAGTCTTTGCGGGTGGGCTTCAGTGGGCCTTCTAGAACCGTCACGTGGCACCTTCCTCTGGGCTTATGTCTTGGGCCTTAGACTAGGTAGCCTCACCCGATAGGTCTAAGATTCATCCCCACGTCAATAAAGGCCCCTAATTATTACTGCGGGATGACGGTGGATGATGAGGGTGATGGTGCTGGTGGTGATAATGATGATCATGACGATCTTGATGATGTCCGGAGTGATGACGGTGACGATGGCAATGATTTCCCCTCTTCGGAGAGGAATTTCCCCGGCAGATTTCTCCCTGCCAGAGAGATTTTCTCTCTCGGGTGCTTTCCGCCCCGAGGCGGCGGCGGAATAATACTTCAGTGATGGTCTGGGGCTTAGGGTTCCCTGGGGGTCAAGTACGCGAAACAGGTCGACTAGAGGTGGGCCAGGGTGGCCACAATACCTAGCGGTGCGGCCAAGGGGGGCGCCACCTCATGGTGTGGGCCCCTGGTGGCCCCCCTCTAGCTCTCTTCGTGGCTGGCTCCCTCATCTGGACTTCTAAGACATCTCTGGTGTCCCCCATCTTCTTCTGATCTTCTGAAATATTGTATCTTTACGGTGCTTTTTTCCAATCAGATTTCTGGTCCCGGTGCTTATTCTCCAAAAATTGTGAAACATGCAAAATAAGATAAATTAACATAAGTAATGCATCATAACATGAAATATATCAATGGATAACATAAAATAACAATATATCAATGTCAATTGTAGCACCTATACTAGTTTCACTTTTAATTTGGTTGGTGACTATAACATGAATGAAATTTGTATGGTGGATCACATATGTATTACTTGTGATAGAATTGCTGAATTGAACATTGTGTTACCTCGGTTGGATTGTTTACAATTTGATACATATGAGTATAATGTTACACAGATGTTTCATTTGCCACAAACTTTGATAAATACATACACTACTATATTTGTACTTCACTTATATTTGCAAATTGAGTTTCAATTTACATAATAAAGGTAATAAAAATGTTAAAACAATTGGGTGTACTACTACGACTAAATTTGATCATAGATCTTCTGTGAGAATACTTGGTTTGATACTAAACAATAAGAATTTATACATAGATGTTTCTCCTTATGATCATGATTTTATGAGCTTCACTTATACTTGCAATTGTGATTGGTATTTGATGAGATGCTATTTGTTTTCATATGACAATTATGTGCTATTTACATGCAAAATTTGTGGTCCCGTGTCATGTGATAAAGTTTATCATGTCCACACAACTAATGCACCCCATTATAGATACATATATTGTGCATACACATTGTTCTTTTTGTTTCTTCCACGCTGAGTTTACCACAAGCCGCGGACGTCTTGTATTGAAGAAAGGGAGGATGATGAGGATATAATATGGGTCCATGGTGATTATACATGCTTAAGTTGGAAGGAAATATTCAGCCTCACTAATGTTCATTATAAGGTGAATTCTTTCCTAGTAATAAATATTGTTTGTGTTTATAAGAATGTTATACTACCTAAGCCTATGCATTATGTATTAGCAGGGTTATTGATAACACAAACATGAATGGAGGAATACCTCGAGGCATACTGGAAACCAAGATGGAGATGCTGGAAAACAAGAGTACAAATGGGAAAACAATTATTCAAGTGGTGAAAGCAAATGTGCAAGTGTGGAAAACAACTCCAGGAATGTTCTTCCACACAAGCAATGATGGAAACAAGTGGAGGGAGCCCCATTGAATATCAATGCCCATATATAAGTCCTAATTCAATTTGGCATGGCTTGTATGCCATAATGGCCGAATCCCCCTAAAGTAGGTCGGTTTGTATCTCTCCTAGTCCGAGTAGGACTCCTAGTTGAGTCCTATGTGACGCCCCGACATCGGGCACTATGCAGATTTCAGCATTCCCGCCAAAATCCACATAATAACCGATTCCAGGTTGCCACTTGGGATAACATTACAACAGTTCACGAATAATCCACAAAAATAACAGAGGAGGTATATACAAGACGACTCAGACGAGTCAAGGATACAACTGATACAATACAAAGATCCAAATAACAGCGGAAGAAACAACATAGTTGAAAGTGCAATATGGTCAACTAGATGGGGGGTGAATAGGTGACCTACAAATTTTACTTCTTTTTCACTTTTAATGGGGGCTTTTAAGAAAGTAAATGCTTGATTACCTAGATGTGCAACTAAGTGAGTACCCTAGGTGATACGAAGCAAGTAGCAGCGGAAATAAAGGAACAGTACAAGATAACAACAAGCGAAAACACGGAGACAAGGATATGTTTCCCGTAGTTCCTTCTTAAAAGAAGTACGTCTACGTTGGAGAGGTGGGGAGCCACCTAGGCGCTCCTCAATAGCACGGATGTGCACACCTTGTTCTCCTTGAGCTTCTCCGGTGAGGGAGATTCTCGTTTCCACTATGAGGTCGACTTGAAGGCGTTCACCAAACCTTTACAAGGGGTTGAGGCTACTCCACAAGTGAGATGGAGGCTCTCAACAATCGAAGCTTCTTGCTACAAGGTGGAAGCTACAAGCACTAGGGTTTCTCTTGGATGACAAAGCAACCAAGAGATTACAAGATCCCAAGAGTTGTGGTGTGGGTACACACGTTTTGGCTTGGTGGAAAGGTAGATCTAGTCCTCCTCCATGAGATCCTTGAAGGGCATCGAGTTTGGTTGGAGGAGGAGGGAGATCGAGGCGTTTTGAGCTCTACAACAATGGAGGAGAGAGAGGAATGGACGAGCTACCTATCTAGAGGAAGAAGACAACTATTTATAGGCTCCTCCAAATTCTGACCGTTGCAGTCCAGCGGGACCGGAATATTCCGGGGCAAAGGCCGGAAATTTCCGGTGTTACTTGGCCGGAAATTTGAATTCTCCGGGGGGCGGATATTTGAAATATCCGGGGGCGGAAATTTCCGCCCCAATCCTCCGCCCCCATCTCTGTGCGCAGGCACCAAGTAGTTGTCGAAAAACTGCTAAGGACCAGGGGCCAGATATTTGCTCCGGAAATTTCCGGGGCAAATTTCCGTCCCACCTTCTGTGCGCGGGCATCGAGCAATGATGGAAAAACTGCTAAGGACTGGATGGCCAGAATATTGAAATATCCGGGGGGCGGATAATTGAAATGTCCGGGCCCGGAATTTTCCGGACAGAATCTCCGCCCCCATCTCTGTGCGCGGGCAACATGTAGTAGTCCAATTTCTGCTAAGTCCTTGAGGGCCGGATTTTTGTGCCGGAAATTTCCGGGGCAAATTTCCGCCCTGGCTGTGCGCGGGCATAAAAATACTTAGTCGTTTTCGTGGATGCCAAGAAGGGGGCCGGAAATTTCCGGTGTGAATGCCGGATAATCCGGCCTTTAATGTCCGGAATTTCCGCCCTGCAAACTGAAAAATCCGGTGGCAGTAATTCCACAATATAGTTCTTCTCTTTGATCTTTTGACGAGGATATAACAATGATCACCTGAGATAATAGCTGCACAGTCTAAACCACATTGTTAGATAGGAGATATCCGTGTTATCATCATCACCAAAATCATTAGAAGGACCATGAGCTTTCAATCTCCCCCTTTTTGGTGAATGATGACAACACATGTATTTGCGGAGGAGTAAACAAACAATGCAGGAAATGAAAACAACACAGATAGCATATATAGGAGACATGCCTCCCAATAATAATAGTTCAACACAAATAACGAGTACGATAGAACGAAGTTCGAAAAGACGCACGAAATAGGAACTGGCAACAAAGAACGAAAGAAACCCTCCCAAGCAAATGCCCACGATCATCTAGATCTTCTCCCCCTTTGGCATCAAGATACCAAAAAGAGAAAAGAGAGAGCTACGTCCCATGGAGCAAACTCTAGGCCTGGGTGTCCTTTTCTTCCTCTTCAGCTTCACTATCGGTGACATCCTCCATGTCCTCATCAGCATCAACACCGATATCCCAGTCAACGTCACGGTTGTTCCAGTTCTTGTATGCAATCCTGGGAGGAGGAAGTGGTGGCACATTGGGAGCACCAATAGCAGTCATGATGTGGTGCTGGTTCTCGAGGATGGTGCGGCGCTCCACATAGGCAGAGTAGTTCTCCTTGTGGATGTAGATATTCATGCACAGCACCTTCTCAACTGCACGAACGAGCCACGAGCGTTTCTTCTTGCCAGGAGGAGGAGGACGCATGCGAGGATCATGATGCCCCTGACCAGTGGTGCCAACATCACGGGAAGACTGCTGAGTGTGGGCGGCCTTCTTGTACAAGGTGACGTCCTTGTGCTCCTCACAGTCGAGTTCCAGGTCCTCACGGAGTGCTTCAGGATAGCGGGCCTTGATGAGCTTCATGATATAGGGAGCATACGGGGCACTTTGCGGTGAAAGAGGGCAAAGTGGATCTCATTGAAAATGAAATCCATGACATCAATCCTGTGAGCCTCCATGTCAGTCATGTCACTCTCAGAGAAGGTCAAGTAGGCGTGGTACATGAGGTTGACCAATCCACCGCGAATAGCATCGTTATTGCCCGCACTTGGAGCAATGGACTCCCTGAACATGCGCAGAAGAATGTCATAGACGGCGAAGAGACCTTTAGCCGATCCAATTGTACCCTGAGGACCATAGAGCTCAGCTAGCCTATTCTTCTCATATTCTTCCCCATGGATATGCATGCGGTGACCCTGGGGTGTGTTGATGCCAGCAAAAGGATAGTCAAGCACAGTGGCAAAGTCGTGGAAGTTGGCGGTGAGCAGGTGAGGGCCAGACATCCATGACATCCCAATCTCTTCAGAATCATCAATCACTAGAGTGGCATAGAACTGCTGGATGAAGGTGGTGTTGTAGGAGCATCTAGTCTCCATAAGCGGACGCAGACCAAGAACCTCAGCTAGCTGAACAGAGTTGTTGAAGTAGTCGGGGTTGGCAGCCAGATGAGCAAAGTTGATCACTTTCATGGGGCAAACTGGCTTGCTCATCACGGTGTACACCTGCTTGAATAGGGTCTCCTGCTCAACATGCCAAAAGCATGAATCAATGGTGGGGTCCTGAGGACCCTCCGTGTACCAAGCCTTGGCCCGCCATGCCTTAAACTCTGTGATGGGCATGGTGCCCACGTTGAGAGTGGTCTTGCCTGACTGTCTGCCACCCCTGCGGGCAGCCCTGTCAGCATCACGCTGACGCTCATACTCCCTCTCAGCATCTCTCGCACGCCGGCGAGTTTCATTGTCCTCAACAAAGGTCCCTTCCTTATTTTCTGTCAGGTGACGGAGTCGTTTCCGAGAGCTGGTCAACTTGGGAGGCCTAGAGCTTGAACCATCTGCGAGGAAAGCCAAAAAAGAATGCAAAGAAAACCAAACAAGAATAAAAAACGGGGGCTCACGAGTTGTGGAAGTTGAATAACAGTGAACTCTGTTCAAGATTCAGTATAGGCCAGAAATTCCGGTCATGGATGCGGAAATTCCGGGGGACGGAAATTCCGTCCTCAGGGGAAATTTCCGGGGTGCGGAAATTCCGGTCCTGGGGCGGAAATTTCCGGCCTACGGGATTTTCGAATCCAGATCTGAATCTGGGCCTATAATGGATCTAGAACGAGGAATCTAGTACGAGAATGAATCCTGGAGAGTACGTGATATGAGTGGGAACAAATAAGCATGCTAGGTCAAGTTTATCACTAGATAGGAGAACAAAGCATCAAATCAAACCCAAACTTGCGGAGAAAACATACACATACCGGGATCCATGGCAGGAACGGGCGTGCGGTCTCTTAATCCGCAAGAGTTGAGTAGAGGATGAGGAGGGGAGGCGAGGGGAGCCTCCCGGAAGTCTCGGAGGCGGCGGCGGCGGCTGGAGGCGAGTGGAGGCGAGGGGAGGGAAACAGTCTGGAACTGCTCCCTCCCGGCGTCCTTATATAGCCCCAGGCCAGCCACACCGGAAAATTCCGGTACTAAGGCCGGATATTCCGGGGTCCGGAAATTTGGGCCGGAATATTCCGCCCAAATATCCGGTGTGCCCTCTGTGAGCGGGCACGCGGGATATTTGGGGGATTATTTGAGTCCATTTTCGAACCCCGGAAATTTCCGGGACTTAAGGCACGGAATATTCCGGGCCCCGGAAATTTACCCCGGAAATTTCCGCACCGATTGTCCGGGGTGCCTTCTGCGAGCGGGCACATCGGAAAGGGGCGAAATTTCTGGGACAAATGTTTGAGGGCCGGAAAATTCCGGGCCCTAGGCCGGAATTTCCGGTGTTCCCACGCCATCCGAGTTTATGGTGGAAGATGGAACAAATCGTGAGCCTCCAAAAAACGAAAAACACAATAAATCGAACGAGCACGAGGAAAACATCAAGAAACAAATTCAAAAAGGAAAAAGTTGGTGGCCGGAGCCACCGTGTTTGAGTGACACCAAGGAGTCGCGAAGATGTATCTTGGACTCAAGAGTATCACTCACGTTTTAAGCACAATAAGTCACAAATTGACTAGATATGCATGACGTTTTGATTGTTTTACGCATGATAGGTGGAGTGTTTGCTCATGAGTTGAACTACACTCCCCCTATGTCCATGCCTACATCTAGACTAGATAGTACATATAGTGAAGGTACTCATGCAAGGGTTCAAGAGAAGTTAGACGCATCGATCACATTTAGTTCATTCCTCAAACCCCGAAATCTTGGTTCATCAAGGGCCTTCGTGAAGATATCCGCGAGTTGATCCTTGGTCGCAACATAGGAGAGGTCAATATCACCCTTCTCAACATTATCCCGAATGAAGTGATGCCGTATCTCAATGTGCTTCGCCTTGGAGTGAAGAAGTGTAACATCCCAAGTATGAAAACCATCCCCTTAGAATGTTTGTTGCATGTTTATTAAAGTATTGCATCATGTCATCATATTGTTTTCATTCTGTTTGCATTTGTTTCTTATTTGATGCATCTGTTTTTCCCTGTTTTCCCAATTCAAATTTAAACTTTATTCAAACAATTGTTTCATACTTGCTCTGTTACAATATTTTAAATAAAAATCACAAATAAAAACAACCAATTTGTTTCATTTTATTCCATAGTGATCACTTGTTAAAATGATGGTTTTAAATCAATCATTTAAATTCCAAATCATATTTAAAACTTCAAATCAAGCATCAAACAGCAACCGATTTGAATTCATGCAAATTATAAAACAAATTTAATCAATGGGTTATAATTAACATAGGGGTTACCCTATTTAAAAGTTGGTTTTTATTAATGATCATTTGATATTAAAATTTCACCCAAATTTGATTTAAATTCAAACAGCAAACAAGTTTCAAACTTTTTGAAAAATAAAACTTAGCATCTGTTTGCAAATGGCCTAAGGAACTTCCCCTAATTTTTCCAAATTTTTCACTACCCTAAAAACCATCTTTTCCTTCCAATTTCTTTTTCAGCAAAAAAAAACAGGAGAACAAATTTTAAAAACAAAATTTTTTGGCGCCAACAGAGAGTGGGCTGCGCCCAGCCCACTTCTCCTTTCCTTCTCCTCGTTTTCTTCCGCAGCGCAGCCCAGCCCGCTATCCCCGCAGAAAAACGATTCGTTTTTTTTTCTCTCTTCTATTCCGTCGTCACCCTCCTGTACGGCGTCCATCCGGAGCGCCACGGCGGACGCGGTCACATCCCGACGGCGATCCGTGCCCCTCTGCCCCTATAAAGCCGCCCTAGGGCCTCGGGCCTTGCCCTAGCTAACCCTAGCCCTCTCCCCTCGAGCTCCCGCCGCCGTCTGCCCCTCTCCCGGCCACCTCCCTCGCTCTGTCCCCATCACCGGAATTTCTCCCCTCTGAACCCCGATGGCAACCACCGCTCCCCGTACGCCTCCTTCTTAGCTGATCACGGGAACCGCACGACCACTCCCTCCTCTTCCGATTGGACACCGCAGTGGAGCTCGCCATCGACTACAGCCGCGCCGCCGTCCTCTTCCACGCCGCAGCTGCCGTCGTCACGCCGTCGTCATCGAGCACCTGCTGCCCTCCCGGTGAGCCACCACCGTGCTGTCTCCTCCTCCTCTCTGTTACCATCTGCTCGCAACCATCTGCACCAGCATCCAGCACACGCACGCACCCCCCAGATCGAGCACGGCCGCGTTGTTTCCCCGCCGGCGAGCAACGACCATGTTTCTGTCAGTTAGCTTCAGTCCGCGCGCGCACTTGTGGGATTCAGTTAACAGGTTGACACCTTAACCTGTCCGCGCTTCTTTCCCTGACAAAACTGAAGCGGCAACGCAGTGGTTGCGCTGCTCTGTTCCTTGCGCGCGGTCGTGGGATCGATCCCCCGCGGCCGCAGATAAAAACCATCCTTTTTCCCGCAGCGGAAGCTGGCAGGGCCCACCTGTAAGCCACGGTGGTTGCCACGCAAGCGCAAGGCACGCCACGCTGGCCCGTGGCCCACCCTGCAGTGGCTGTGGCTAGCTGGTAGCGCTGTAACAAATGTTTAAACACGTTTCTGTTTCAAAATAGAACCTTTTTAATTACAGTTTGGTCCTCAATTTTAATTTGTTAATAACTTTTAATCTATAACTCTAAATAATAAAATCTAAACATGTTTTTTGTGCTAAATTAAATTGTCTATCCAACTATGCCATTTGTGTACTGTTTTGAATTTTCAAAATGCAATTCAAATAATTCAATTGCAATTTTCTAAATTCCATAACTAAATCATAATAAATCCAAATCATGCAAATAAAATATGTTTTCAATGCTATTTCAAATAACCTATTCAAATATAAATTTTGTTTCATGGTTTGAATAATTTAAATTGCTCAAATAATTTAAATCTTATTTAAATCATTTAAAATTGCTAAAATCATAACTTGCTCAATTTAAAATATTTTTGAACATGCGAAATATGTTTTCAAACCCCCAAAGCATAAACTTTTCAAATGTGAATTTGAAATTATGTTTTTAGCAAGTAAAATTCAAATAAAACTCATGCTTGTTTTAAACTCATTTAAAACTTGTTTAATTTTGCTTAAGTCATAATAAATTCATCCTAATGCCTTTTTCAATATTTGAAACATGTAATCCACCCAAAATTTCATGATCTTTTCAAATATGAATTTTGTTATTCATTTTGCACAATTTATCTTGGTGAAAACAACAAGTACTTGTGTGTCACCTTTAAGGCACCAATAATTCCCTAAATTAATAAATAAAATTCTTAATTGGTAAACCCTATTTTAAATTGGTTCTAATGTTGTTATTTTGTTGTTTTCCTCATGCATGCATCATACTAATCCACGTTCACCTGTTGATCAGTTGGAAAACAAATAATCTAACCAAAATCCATGGGCTTTTTATATGCAACTCAAAATTGCACATGTGTCCATTTAAATTGTGTTACCATGTCACTTAGTTTATTTTGATGCATCTATTAAATTGACATGCATCATCCTATGATTGTGCACTATGCCATGATATTGATTGTTTATCTTTCTGTATTGTTTGTTCGCTTCTTCTCGGATAGACGACGACGTTGAGACCGACGATCTTTACGACACCCCTTCTGAGGATCTAGCTCAGTACCCGGCTGCTGAGTTTGCAGGCAAGTTATCACTCACATGAACCATGGTGTTCCTTTCAACATTGGTTACCGATACTTTCCGTTGTCTATTTTTGCTAGCCATATGTATCGTTGCTTCTGTTACGAACCTATCACATGATACCCTAACCCCTGATATTGCCACACCTCCAGTCCTATAACCCCGTTGCTTGGGCCCGTGTCTTACTAGCATGCTTAGGGTTGTTTTGCTCGAGTCTGTTATCAGTTACTTTCTGTTATCATATCTGCTTATATTCTGGGGCTCGATGTTAACCAACAACCTGTTAATTTGAGGTAATAATAATTTGCTGATAAGGCACCGGCAGGAGGCCCGGCGTGGTTTTGAGGCCTGCTAGTGTCGACCCTAATAGGAAAAGGGTCTTGTCTACTGATCCACGATGAGCGCACTATCCGCATGTGGGAAGCGTGTATGGGCGCCCCCCTCAATTTGATTCGATTCGCATCTCGTCCAAATCACCACACTTAGTTCGGGCTTTCCATTTGTTGCACGCATATGCAGGTACGAACCCGAGGCCAGGGTGGAATTTTTGTAGTCGGCATTTAGGGCGGCGTGGTCTTCCAGTGCTATGAGGGTCCCCTTTTCTTCGTGGGGCTCGATTAGCCGCGCACGCACAGCACGTGGTGCTTTGGGTTTGATGCGAAGAAGAGTTGAGTTGTGTAGAGTGCCTCGCTTGGTGGAAGTGCATTTCCATCCTGGCGGGATATTCTTACGTGTACGGCCAAATTGGTGCACCCCTGCAGGGATAAATCTTCTCGAGAAGCCGTGTTTTCCGCGGTTATGGTTGACTTGGTGAAAGTACTGGCTAACAAGTACTCAGAACAACTTACACCTAACTAATGATAACTTGACCAGTAATAGGCTTATTGACACAACAATTTGATCCATCATTAATCCAACTGTGTGAGTTAGCCTCGGATTGCTTCTTTGGATAAGGGGCGAGGTCCAGGATGGGTTTGTTTGGTGGTTAGCTATAGTTGGTTACGATACGCTATCTTATCTCCTTCTGTTAGACCGGAAGTTGTAGTTTGTTCTGTAGTTGGTTAGTGCCGCCAGTTGCAGCATCTTTTATATCCATTTCTTCCGTTGATCCCAAGGCATCTGTGCTTGGTGTTGACGGGCTACACTTTGGTGAACTGTGAGTCTTGCTTGCCAGTACGTTTATGTACTGACCCCTTTGGGGCTGTGGTTTCCGCAGACTACGCTTACGAGGATCCCCGTGACGGCTACTACGTGGAGTTTGACGAGGCTGCTGACGAGTAGTTAGCGGACCCGGGCAGGATCCGAGACATCGTGGATGGGCTCCATTTTCTTTTCATTCCCGGCTTCTTAAGCCTATTTGGATTTGTCTGTACTCAGACCCCTTTGAATGGTTCCGCTGAGTTGTAACGATGTTATGTTGGGACATGTGTCCTCTGGATGACTGTATTTGCTATTCTCTGCCCTAGTGAGGGCCAGTTGCAACTTATTTTCATCTTTTGTGTCTTAGAGATATGTTATGTTATCATCTTGTTCAAAGCCGTTGACGTACCATGTGTGTATGGTATGAAGTACGTCAATGGTAGTGTCCTGATTTCTACGGGATAGTTTACATCGACGGTGAATAGTAAAGATTGGTTGTCACACATAAGTGTTGGCCTACTCGTAAGAGATGCGGGTGCCGGTAAGCCCCGTAATCCAATCAAAATACTGTTCAGTTCGTACGGTGAGTATCCTCTAGAAGTCCGGGTGCGACAAATGGTATCAGAGCCTGTCTGCCTGTAGGATCCCCTTTTACTGGTCGCAGTTGAGTCTAGAAACTATTTTGTAGCTATATAGGAAAAATGAAACGTGAGAGTAGGAATTCTGCCATTTTTCTTCTTTCCCCACCCACCCACCCTTTTCTGGTAAGGAAGTGCAACGTTGTTTTCCCTTCTCACCTAAACTTTCAAGTTAGGATTTCACGTATCCTGGTTTCTCAAGGATAGTTATATCTACTAGACCATAGGAATGGAG
Organism: Alopecurus myosuroides; assembly: GCA_028641055.1. NCBI lineage: Eukaryota > Viridiplantae > Streptophyta > Magnoliopsida > Poales > Poaceae > Alopecurus > Alopecurus myosuroides. The sequence continues at coordinate 402,221,677 of CM054058.1, forward strand.
GTGGTTGTAACATGATTTATAATGTTGCCTACTCATGATTGAGAACGGAGGCGTGTAAGCCCCGGAAGCAAATCCTCTATCCCTTAAGCAGTAGATATTGATCCTTTAGAAGCCCGGATGGGTTTTCCGTAGTACCTCAGGAGATTTTGGTCTCGTGTTTCCCGTTGTTGCTTCGATATCCTGTTCTTCTCAACGTCCTTTTTCGTCCGTTCAAACCTTGTTGTTACTTTCCACTTCAGTTATCTACCGGCGTCTAATCAAAACTTCCCCGATCATCTGCAGATGGATCTCAGGTTCTTCCCGCAGGTGGTTCGGATGACTCGTTGTGAGAGCACCGCCGGTTATCCGGAGATGCTGAGAGACATGGTCACATATCTGGGGTTCCATTGGGCACCAGAGTACCAGGTCTACGAGCAGCAGCGAGAGTTTGACCAGACCATACTACCAGGCTATCGTCTACATTCTGTCAGATGATGGCATGAGCGTTGTCCACCGCTACGAGGCAGTAGGTTCCACAGTGGATATGGCCGTGCAACAGGCAGCTTACGTGAGTCTCACCGTCCTCCGTGCTGACTACTGGGGGTTTGACGATTCTATCTATCGCCACATCCCCGTGGTTACATCACTTCAGCGGGAGCTCACTTCACCCTCTACGACAACCTGGATGTCTACGAGCATGATAACACCAGGCTGCACACCACCGCTCAGTTTGTGAGGCACAGTGACGCTGTTGCCACCACACTTTCTCAGGAGTTGGCCTCAGTCAGGGAGCAGCTCTACCTTTCTTTGACTCGTCTGGCTACGTACACCATAGACTTTGTTGGAGATGAGCGCTTTGCACGTTTCCATCAGACAGTTGGACGTAGTTTGCCAGATGCTGGAGGTTACGAGCCGATCAGAGGTCCACTCCTCAACCTCGGAGCTGGTTACACTGGGATTCCACGCTTTGGAGCATAGGGAGACGACGCTTTCTACTTCACCACACCGAGAGTCGCTCTCAGAGCAGTCCCGATCTACGTGGATCGTCGTTCTACCTACTTCCGTGGGATTCCTCCTCACCGTATCTCTTGTCGTACTACTCACCGCCGTCCTGCGTGATGAGCATGGGAGTGCCGATGTATCCGTTCCTAGCTATGTTTAGTTATCCTTTGGCTTTCGAACCATGTAATGGTGTGTTGGATATTCTGATGTATTTGAACATGTGATGATGTACCTGTTGGTTATCTATTCATGCATCGGAATAATCTATCTTTCGGTTACCAAGTCTATCCTTTTCTATTGTTGTGCTAAATGCATGTCTATTCAGGATGCCGCCAACAAGGAGCAACCCGCCTGAACCACCTCCGCTCACGGAGCTGTTGACTCAGATGACTCAGGTCGTGACTCAGATGGCCCAGATCCAGGCTAACCAGCACAACAACCAGAATGCTCCGCGAGTCAGCATCAAGGAGTTTCTGAGTCTGGGGCCGAGAGCTTTCGTGGCAACACGGGAGCCTCTGGATGCTGATGACTGGATCATGGAGATGGCCAGGGCTCTTGACATTGCTCACGTTGCTGAGGAGGATAAAGTCAAGTATGCCACCTACCTACTGAAGGGTCAGGCAGCTACCTGGTGGGAGAACTACCAGACCATGAGAGCTGGATACCCTATAACCTGGGGTTGTTTCAAGGATGCCTTCCTGAAGCACCACATCCCAGATGGTCTCATGGAAAGGATGCGTGAAGAGTTCTGCTCTCTTAAGCAGGGCAAGCTGGACGTCATTGGCTACCAGAATGAGTTCAATCGCCTCGCTCGTTATGCTGGTGATGAGGTGTCCACTGAGGCCAAAAAGATGGCAAGGTTCCGCCGAGGTTTTAACCCGGAACTGAAGTACGCTCTCACCAACATCAAGTGCAAGGACTTCGAGGAGCTCGTGAACACCGCGCTCAATGAGGAGAATGGGCGCAAGGCGTTCGAAGAGTCGCGCAAGCACTCGCGTGAGGGTGGTTCCTCCTCCAACATGACCACCCCTCCGCAGAAGCGCCGCATCTGGGTGCCAAATGGTGTTGTCACTAGGGCTCCATATGCCCAATCTTCTCAAGGCTTCGCTTCCCGCCCACCCAACCCAGCTCAGATGCAAGCTCAGAGGTTCTCAATTGGGCAGCCAAGGCCAGATGCACCTCGTGTCGTCACTTGCTACAAATGCAAGCAGACTGGACACTATGCTGATAAGTGCACTCAGAGGCAGCTACCTCCACCACCTCCTCGCCCCAACACCAACCAGGCAATGGTTCGTGCTCCCCCGGCTAAAGCCTTCAACTCCAACAACAGGCCTGTCGGGAGGACCGCGAGAGTGAATCATATCAAGGCCGACAAAGCTGAGGAAGCTGCTGACGTCGTTCTCGGTACATTCCCCGTAAACTCTAACCCAGCTAAAGTGTTGTTTGATACCGGAGCATCGCATTCTTTCGTGTGAAAGATCTTTGCAACAGCAGTTAAACTACCTTTTGTTGGTTTGGGTTCCCCGCTAGTAGTAAACTCCCCTGGAGCAACTATGCAAACTTCCAAGATCAGTCATGAGAATCAGATCTTAATTGGAGGCCACATATTCCTTGCTTCCCTCATTCTGCTTGGCAATTCTGACATTGATGTCATCCTTGGCATGGATTGGTTGAAGGCCAATAAAGCTACGATTGATTGTGCTAAGAAGTCAATAACTCTGTTCCACCCGTCTGGCCAGATAGTCTATTCTCCAAGTGAATCAAGTTCTGTTCAGCTGTTCAACCTAGATCAAAACCCCTTCCTGCAATTGAAAATGTTCCGGTGGTTTGTGAATTCCCTGACGTCTTTCCAGAAGAGTTGCCAGGGATGCCTCCGGATAGAGCAGTTGAGTTCGTGATCGAGCTTGAACCAGGTACTGCTCCAATCTCTAAGCATCCATACAAGATAGCTCCTCCTGAACTGAAATTGTTGAAGGAGCAAATCGATATGTACATGGAGAAAGGTTACATTCAACCTAGTTCTTCCGCTTGGGGTTGCCCAACTCTGTTTGTTGCCAAGAAGGATCAAACAAAAAGACTCGTGGTTGACCATCGTCCTCTCAACGAGAAAACAATCAAAAACAAGTATCCAATTCCTCGTATCGATGATCTTTTTGATCAACTTGCTGGAGCCTCAATATTCTCAAAGTTGGACTTGAGGATGGGTTACCATCAAATAAAGATCAGAAAGGAAGATATTCCAAAAACAGCTTTCACCACTCGGTACGGTCTATATGAATACACCGTCATGTCCTTTGGTCTCACCAATGCACCGGCGACATTCTCAAGACTCATGAATTCTGTCTTCCATGAATACCTCGACAAGTTCGTTGTGGTATATCTCGATGACATTCTGGTCTACTCAAAGTCTGAGGAAGAGCATGGAGAACACCTTCGTCTCACTCTCATGAAACTTCGCGAGCATCGTCTATATGCCAAGTTCTCCAAATGTGAGTTCTGGATTCCAGAAGTTGCTTACCTTAGTCATGTCATCTCCGCCAAGGGCATAGCCATTGATCCAGAAAAGGTTAAAGCAATTGTTGATTGGAAACCTCCTAAGACGGTAAAACAAGTTAGAAGCTTTCTTGGCTTGGCTAGCTATTGCCGTTGTTTCGTCCAAAACTTTTCCAAGATTGCCAAACCTCTCACTGATCTCACAAAGAAGGACAAGAAGTTCGTTTGGACTCCACAATGTGATGAGAGTTTCAATCTTTTGAAGACTAAACTCACTTCTACCCCAGTTCTGGTTGGCCCAGATACTACCAAACCTTTCCAGATATTCTGCGATGCATCTCTCCAAGGTCTAGGTGCAGTTCTTATGCAAGAACGTCAAGTTGTGGCTTATGCTTCACGTCAGTTGAATGCACATGAGCAAAACTATCCCACACATGATCTTGAACTTGCAGCAATTGTGTTTGCCCTCAAGAAATGGAGACAATACTTGTTGGGTAACAAAACTGAAATCTTTTCCGATCATAAGAGTCTGAAATACATCTTCACTCAGCCAGATCTGAACCTCAGGCAAAGGAGATGGATTGAAAAGATTAAAGACTTTGATCTCACCATTTCTTACACTCCAGGCAAGGCTAATGTTATGGCCGATGCTCTCAGTCGCAAGTCATACTGCAATAATCTCATGATCATGGAAAGCCAACCTCCACTTCATGAAGAATTCCAGAAGCTGAACCTTGGTCTTGTTCCTCAAGGCTACCTTGCTAGCTTGACAGCCAGTCCAACTCTCGAGGACAAGATTCGTTCTGAACAACTTCGTGATACTGAAATCAAGAAGATGGTAGAACACATCAAGGAAGGCAAGGAGAAATTCAAGTCCTTCTCAGTTGATGATAAAGGAACTGTGTTCTTTGAAGGACGTATTGCAGTTCCTCAAGTTCAAACTCTCAAAGATATCATTCTCAAGGAGGCTCATGAAACTCCTCTATCCATCCACCCTGGAAGTACAAAGATGTACCAGGATCTTAAGACACTGTATTGGTGGCCTGGCATGAAACGTGAAATTGCTCAATACGTTTCTGAATGCGACGTTTGTCAACGTGTTAAGGCAGTCCATCAGAAAACAGCCGGTCTACTCCAACCTCTCAAAATCCCTGAGTGGAAGTGGGACATGATTGAAATGGACTTCGTCACTGGTTTTCCAAAGTCCAAGAAGGGCAACGATGCAATCTTCGTTGTTATTGATCGTCTCACTAAGGTAGCTCACTTCTTTGCTGTCAAAGAAACAATCTCAGCTAGCTAGTTAGCAGAGCTCTACACAGCAAAGATCGTTCCTCTTCATGGTGTTCCATTGGAAATAAGCTCAAACCGTGGAAGTATCTTCACTTCTCATTTCTGGAAAAGTTTTCAAGAAGCATTGGGCACCAAACTTCTGTTCAGCACAGCTTATCACCCTCAGTCTCAAGGGCAAGTCGAAAGAGTCAATCAGATTCTCGAGGATATGCTCAGAGCATGTGGTATCTCCTTTGGCATGAAATGGGAGGATTGCCTTCCATATGCTGAATTCTCCTACAACAACAGCTACCAGGCAAGCCTAGGCATGGCACCATTTGAAGCACTCTATGGCCGCAGATGCAGGAGTCCAATCAATTGGTCTGGAGCTGGTGAACGTTCACTCTTAGGCCCTGACATTGTTAAGGAAGCTGAGGAGAAAGTTCGTATCATTCGTGACAATCTCAAGATTGCTCAGTCTCGTCAGAAAAGCTACTATGACAGCAAGCACAGGGATATGATCTATGCACCTGGTGACAAGGCATATCTCCGTGTAACTCCCCTCAGAGGCACTCATCGTTTTGGTGTGAAAGGAAAGCTTGCACCAAGATACATTGGTCCTTTCAACATTCTCTCAAGGCGGGCAGAAAATGCCTATCGTCTTGAACTCCCAGAAAAACTATCCAAGGTGCACGATGTGTTCCACGTGTCACAGCTCAAGAGGTGTTTCAAAGATCCAGATCGTGCAGTTGATCATGATTCCATTGAAATGCAAGATGATCTATCTTATGAGGAGCACCCTGTTCGTATTCTCGATGAGACCGAGCGTAAGACTCGCAACAAGAGCACCAAGTTCTTGAAATTGCATTGGTCGCATCATTCCGATAAAGAGGCAACGTGGGAGACCGAAGAGGATCTTCGCAAGAAGTATCCGGACCTTTTCCTTTCTCAGTAGGAATCTCGGGGCGCGATTCCTTCAAGGGGGGCGTTTTGTAACATCCCAAGTATGAAAACCATCCCCTTAGAATGTTTGTTGCATGTTTATTAAAGTATTGCATCATGTCATCATATTGTTTTCATTCTGTTTGCATTTGTTTCTTATTTGATGCATCTGTTTTTCCCTGTTTTCCCAATTCAAATTTAAACTTTATTCAAACAATTGTTTCATACTTGCTCTGTTACAACATTTGAAATAAAAATCACAAATAAAAACAACCAATTTGTTTCATTTTATTCCATAGTGATCACTTGTTAAAATGATGGTTTTAAATCAATCATTTAAATTCCAAATCATATTTAAAACTTCAAATCAAGCATCAAACAGCAACCAATTTGAATTCATGCAAATTATAAAACAAATTTAATCAATGGGTTATAATTAACATAGGGGTTACCCTATTTAAAAGTTGGTTTTTATTAATGATCATTTGATATTAAAATTTCACCCAAATTTGATTTAAATTCAAACAGCAAACAAGTTTCAAACTTTTTGAAAAATAAAACTTAGCATCTGTTTGCAAATGGCCTAAGGAACTTCCCCTAATTTTTCCAAATTTTTCACTACCCTAAAAACCATCTTTTCCTTCCAATTTCTTTTTCAGCAAAAAAAAACAGGAGAACAAATTTTAAAAACAATTTTTTTTGGCGCCAACAGAGAGTGGGCTGCGCCCAGCCCACTTCTCCTTTCCTTATCCTTGTTTTCTTCCGCAGCGCAGCCCAGCCCGCTATCCCCGCAGAAAAACGATTCGTTTTTCTTTTCTCTCTTCTATTCCGTCGTCACCCTCCTGTACGGCGTCCATCCGGAGCGCCACGGCGGACGCGGTCACATCCCGACGGCGATCCGTGCCCCTCTGCCCCTATAAAGCCGCCCTAGGGCCTCGGGCCTTGCCCTAGCTAACCCTAGCCCTCTCCCCTCGAGCTCCCGCCGCCGTCTGCCCCTCTCCCGGCCACCTCCCTCGCTCTGTCCCCATCGCCGGAATTTCTCCCCTCTGAACCCCGATGGCAACCACCGCTCCCCGTACGCCTCCTTCTTAGCTGATCACGGGAACCGCACGACCACTCCCTCCTCTTCCGATTGGACACCGCAGTGGAGCTCGCCGTCGACTACAGCCGCGCCGCCGTCCTCTTCCACGCCGCAGCTGCCGTCATCACGCCGTCGTCATCGAGCACCTGCTGCCCTCCCGGTGAGCCACCACCGTGCTGTCTCCTCCTCCTCTCTGTTACCATCTGCTCGCAACCATCTGCACCAGCATCCAGCACACGCACGCACCCCCCAGATCGAGCACGGCCGCGTTGTTTCCCCGCCGGCGAGCAACGACCATGTTTCTGTCAGTTAGCTTCAGTCCGCGCGCGCACTTGTGGGATTCAGTTAACAGGTTGACACCTTAACCTGTCCGCGCTTCTTTCCCTGACAAAACTGAAGCAGCAATGCAGTGGTTGCGCTGCTCTGTTCCTTGCGCGCGGTCGTGGGATCAATCCCCCGCGGCCGCAGATAAAAACCATCCTTTTTCCCGCAGCGGAAGCTGGCAGGGCCCACCTGTAAGCCACGGTGGTTGCCACGCAAGCGCAAGGCACGCCACGCTGGCCCGTGGCCCACCCTGCAGTGGCTGTGGCTAGCTGGTAGCGCTGTAACAAATGTTTAAACACGTTTCTGTTTTAAAATAGAACCTTTTTAATTACAGTTTGGTCCTCAGTTTTAATTTGTTAATAACTTTTAATCTATAACTCTAAATAATAAAATCTAAACATGTTTGTTGTGCTAAATTAAATTGTCTATCCAACTATGCCATTTGTGTACTGTTTTGAATTTTCAAAATGCAATTCAAATTTGAATTCAAATAATTCAATTGCAATTTTCTAAATTCCATAACTAAATCATAATAAATCCAAATCATGCAAATAAAATATGTTTTCAATGCTATTTCAAATAACCTATTCAAATATAAATTTTGTTTCATGGTTTGAATAATTTAAATTGCTCAAATAATTTAAATCTTATTTAAATCATTTAAAATTGCTAAAATCATAACTTGCTCAATTTAAAATATTTTTGAACATGCAAAATATGTTTTCAAACCCCCAAAGCATAAACTTTTCAAATGTGAATTTGAAATTATGTTTTGAGCAAGTAAAATTCAAATAAAACTCATGCTTTTTTTTAACTCATTTAAAACTTGTTTAATTTTGCTTAAGTCATAATAAATTCATCCTAATGCCTTTTTCAATATTTGAAACATGTAATCCACCCAAAATTTCATGATCTTTTCAAATATGAATTTTGTTATTCATTTTGCACAATTTATCTTGGTGAAAACAACAAGTACTTGTGTGTCACCTTTAAGGCACCAATAATTCCCTAAATTAATAAATAAAATTCTTAATTGGTAAACCCTATTTTAAATTGGTTCTAATGTTGTTATTTTGTTGTTTTCCTCATGCATGCATCATACTAATCCACCTTCACCTGTTGATCAGTTGGAAAACAAATAATCTAACCAAAATCCATGGGCTTTTCATATGCAACTCAAAATTGCACATGTGTCCATTTAAATTGTGTTACCATGTCACTTAGTTTATTTTGATGCATCTATTAAATTGACATGCATCATCCTATGATTGTGCACTATGCCATGATATTGATTGTTTATCTTTCTGTATTGTTTGTTTGCTTCTTCTCGGATAGATGACGACGTTGAGACCGACGATCTTTACGACACCCCTTCTGAGGATCTAGCTCAGTACCCGGCTGCTGAGTTTGCAGGCAAGTTATCACTCACATGAACCATGGTGTTCCTTTCAACATTGGTTACCGATACTTTCCGTTGTCTATTTTTGCTAGCCATATGTATCGTTGCTTCTTTTACGAACCTATCACATGATACCCTAACCCCTGATATTGCCACACCTCCAGTCCTATAACCCCGTTGCTTGGGCCCGTGTCTTACTAGCATGCTTAGGGTTGTTTTGCTCGAGTCTGTTATCAGTTACTTTCTGTTATCATATCTGCTTATATTCTGGGGCTCGATGTTAACCAACAACCTGTTAATTTGAGGTAATAATAATTTGCTGATAAGGCACCGGCAGGAGGCCCGGCGTGGTTTTGAGGCCTGCTAGTGTCGACCCTAATAGGAAAAGGGTCTTGTCTACTGATCCATGATGAGTGCACTATCCGCATGTGTGAAGCGTGTATGGGCGCCCCCTCAATTTGATTCGATTCGCATCTCGTCCAAATCACCACACTTAGTTCGGGCTTTCCATTTGTTGCACGCATATGCAGGTACGAACCCGAGGCCAGGGTGGAATTTTTGTAGTCGGCATTTAGGGCGGCGTGGTCTTCCAGTGCTATGAGGGTCCCCTTTTCTTCGTGGGGCTCGATTAGCCGCGCACGCACAGCACGTGGTGCTTTGGGCTTAATGCGAAGAAGAGTTGAGTTGTGTAGAGTGCCTCGCTTGGTGGAAGTGCATTTCCATCCTGGCGGGATATTCTTACGTGTACGGCCAAATTGGTGCACCCCTGCAGGGATAAATCTTCTCGAGAAGCCGTGTTTTCCGCGGTTATGGTTGACTTGGTGAAAGTACTGGCTAACAAGTACTCAGAACAACTTACACCTAACTAATGATAACTTGACCAGTAATAGGCTTATTGACACAACAATTTGATCCATCATTAATCCAACTGTGTGAGTTAGTCTCGGATTGCTTCTTTGGATAAGGGGCGAGGTCCAGGATGGGTTTGTTTGGTGGTTAGCTATAGTTGGTTACGATACGCTATCTTATCTCTTTCTGTTAGACCGGAAGTTGTAGTTTGTTCTGTAGTTGGTTAGTGCCGCCAGTTGCAGCATCTTTTATATCCATTTCTTCCGTTGATCCCAAGGCATCTGTGCTTGGTGTTGACGGGCTACACTTTGGTGAACTGTGAGTCTTGCTTGCCAGTACGTTTATGTACAGACCCCTTTGGGGCTGTGGTTTCCGCAGACTACGCTTACGAGGATCCCCGTGACGGCTACTACGTGGAGTTTGACGAGGCTGCTGACGAGTAGTTAGCGGACCCGGGCAGGATCCGAGACATCGTGGATGGGCTCCGTTTTCTTTTCATTCCTGGCTTCTTAAGCCTATTTGGATTTGTCTGTACTCAGACCCCTTTGAATGCTTCCGCTGAGTTGTAACGATGTTATGTTGGGACATGTGTCCTCTGGATGACTGTATTTGCTATTCTCTGCCCTAGTGAGGGCCAGTTGCAACTTATTTCCATCTTTTGTGTCTTAGAGATATGTTATGTTATCATCTTGTTCAAAGCCGTTGACGTACCATGTGTGTATGGTATGAAGTACGTCAATGGTAGTGTCCTGATTTCTACGGGATAGTTTACATCGACGGTGAATAGTAAAGATTGGTTGTCACACATAAGTGTTGGCCTACTCGTAAGAGATGCGGGTGCCGGTAAGCCCCGTAATCCAATCAAAATACTGTTCAGTTCGTACGGTGAGTATCCTCTAGAAGTCCGGGTGCGACAAGAACGGGATTATAGGCGATCTTGATGGCACTCTCATTGTCGCACAAGAGAGGAACGTTGTCGAAGATGATGCCATAATCTCTCATTGTTTGCCGCATCCAAAGTAATTGAGCACAACAACTCGCCGCGGAGATGTATTCAGCCTCAGTGGTGGAGAGAGCAATGCAGTTTTGCTTCTTGGAAGACCAACATACCAATGAGCGGCCAAGAAATTGACAACTTCCGGATGTAGATTTCCTATCCGTCTTCTCTCCCGCATAGTCCGCATCCGAATACCCAATGAGCTGAAAGCTTGAACCCTTGGGATACCAAAGACCAAAGTTTGGGGTATGAACTAAATATCGAAAGATACGCTTAACCGCTTCAAAGTGACTTTGTCTTGGGGAGGCTTGAAACCTTGCACATTTACCAACGCTATACATAATAACGGGTCTAGATGCACAAAGGTAGAGAAAAGAGCCAATCATGGAGCGGTATACCTTTTGATCTACCTCTTTACCATTCGGATCGGGTTTCAAATCAATAGTCGTGGACATGGGGGTCTTCATAGGTTTAGCATCATGCATATTGAATCGCTTGAGCATATCTTGAGTATACTTGGCTTGCTTGATAAATGTGCCTTCGGGATGTTGCTTGATCTCAAAGCCAAGAAAATACTCCAATTCTCCCATCATAGACATCTCGAACTTGTCCGTCATAAGCTTGCAAAACTCATCATTGAATGCAACGTTAGTGGAACCAAAGATGATATCATCCACATAGAGTTGGCATATGAACAAGTCGCCTCTGACCTTTTTGGTGAAAAGGGTGGGATCGATTAAACCAACATTGAACCCACGATCTACCAAAAACTCTTTAAGGTGCTCGTACCACGCACGTGGAGCTTGTTTAAGCCCATATAGTGCCTTATCGAGTTTGTAGACATGATCGGGGTGGTTGGGATCTTCGAAACCCGGAGGTTGCTTGACATAAACCAACTCATGGATGGGACCATTCAAAAAAACACTTTTAACATCCATTTGTTGCAATTTGAAGTTATGATGAGAGGCATATGCAAGTAAGATACGAATAGATTCAAGACGAGCAACGGGAGCGAATGTTTCACCGAAATCGACACCTTCAACTTGAGAGAAGCCTTGAGCAACCAATCTAGCCTTGTTGCGGATGACGATGCCGTCCTTGTCTTGTTTGTTCTTGAAGATCCACTTAGTGCCGATGACGTTCTTGCAATCCTTGGGCCTTGGAACCAATTTCCACACTTTGTTGCGCTCGAAATTGTTGAGTTCATCGTGCATAGCTTCAAGCCAATCTTGATCTTCAAGAGCTTCATAGACCTTCTTTGGCTCAATGTGAGAGACAAATGCATGAGCTTTGCTAAAATCCGCTAGTTGCCTCCTTGTGACGACCCTTCCACGAACTTGTCCAAGAATCATGTCCTCCGTGTGACCGGCACGAGCAAGATTATCTAGCCTTCTCTTTGCTCTACGAGCTAGCATCTCCTCCAAAGTTTCCTTGGATAGGACTTGATCATCACCTTCATCATCGGAGACATGTCCACCTTGGTCTTGATCATTGATGGGAGGTGGATCCCTTATGTGATGAATTGCATCATCACCATGTGTATCTTGTTCTTCATTGTGAGCTTGGCCTTCATCATGAGCTTGGCCTTGATTGTTAGCTTGGCCTTGTGGTGAGGCATGAGGGCTTGGTTCATCTTGTTGGGTAGCATGGTTATCAATGGATGTAGTCAATGGCTCCACTTGAGTAGAGCATAGTCCTTCTCCCTCCGTCATCCGGTGTCCCTCAATGGGGATTATTTCACCAATCCCCATTCTTCTTATGACGATGGGAGGAATTCATATCCTACAAAACCATGATCTATACGGCCCCCTTGGGACCCATTATCCTCATCGAACACCACATCTATAGCTTCTTCAACTTGTCCGGTGGACTTGTTGTAGACTCTATAGGCGTGTGAGTTTGTGGCATAACCAACAAAGATACCCTCATAGGATTTAGTCTCGAACTTTGACAAGCGTTTCCCTCTTTTGCGAATGAAGCATTTGCATCCAAAGACCTTGAAGTATGAAACATCCGGCTTCTTGCCCGTGAGAATCTCATAGGGGGTCTTGTTCAAGATCTTGCGGAGATATAATCGGTTGCTAGCATGACAAGCGGTGGAGACGGCCTCGGCCCAAAAGTTATAAGGAGAAGAGAACTCCGCAATCATGGTTCGAGCCGCATCCATAAGAGTCCGATTGTTTCTCTCCGCCACACCATTTTGTTGAGGAGTGTAGGGAGTGGAATATTGATGAGCAATGCCTTCCTCACTAAGAAATCCCTCAACGGTGTAGTTCTTGAACTCGGAGCCATTATCACTTCGGATAGCCATGATGCTTGTATTATGTTGTCTTTCCACCAAAGTGATGAACTCGATGACCCGCTTTTGAGTCTCACTCTTTCTCTTGAAGAAGTACACCCAACAATATCGTGAGTAATCATCCACAATCACCAAGCAATACTTCTTGCCTCCAAGACTATCATATGATAGAGGACCAAAGAGGTCCAAGTGAATGAGCTCGAGGATTCTTGATGTAGTGATGTTCATCTTGGTGGGATGTGCTTCTCCATGTTGCTTTCCTAGAACGCAAGAGCTACACACACGATCTTCGGCAAACTTAGCATTTGTTAGTCCTAGAACGTGATTACCACTTTGAAGGTCATGCAACGTCCTCATATTGGTGTGGGCTAACCGACGATGCCATAGCCAACCCACATCAACTTTAGCCATTAGGCATGTCGCGGCACACGTGTCTCCTTTGGAGAAGTCCACTACATACATGCCGTTCTCGACATGCCCAACAAAGGCTACTTTAAGAGTCGTTTCCCAAGTGACAATCACATTCTCCTTATTAAAGAAAGAGGTAAAACCACTTTTAGCAAGTTGAAGAACCGAGATGAGATTGTAGCCAAGGGACTCAACAAGAAGAACATTCTCAATTGACAAGTCATTTGAGATTGCTACCTTGCCTCGTCCCAATACCTTTAGTTCGGAGTTGTCACCAATAGTAACGCAATTGAGATGAGGTAATGGAGGATGAATACCACTCATTGCGTCATTGCTTCCGGTCATATGTTGGTATGCACCACTATCCATCGTCCATTTGCTCGAACCGGAAGCACTTCCCTACAATAGATTAGTTGCTTGATTTAGGGACCCATCTTTGAATGGGTCCTCTCATGTTAGCGACAAGGGTCTTAGGAACCCAAATACTCCAATGATAATCGTCACCATAAGAAGTACCAACATATTTAGCATATACATGACCATCTCTAGACTTCATAAGAACATAAGATGGATTATATTTCCCGGCAAAGTTATTGTGAGTGGTGCTCCCCCTAGAGGTCTCACCACCCACAATGGTGTTGGTCTCCTTCCCTTTGGTCACCTCTCCCTATTTCACAAATCTTACTTCTTGTGAGGAGGAGGTGACTCTCTTCTTGTTCTTCTTCTTGTACTTCTTCTTCGACTTGGCTATATAGCCAAGTCCCTCCTTTCCATTGTTGGCACGTTGAGAAGCAATCTCATGGGAACTCTTCTCATTTCCTACAAGATTAGTTGTACTACAAGCATTGCTAGGCAAGACATTCAAGCTAGAAAGTGAAGTGGATACAACTTGCTTGTTTGATTGTTGAGCTAGAAGATTGTCACGAGATTTGGTTAATTTGTCATGAATTTCCTTAAGAGACATGAACTCCTTTTCAAGTTTTTCATAACGAGTACCAAGTTCCTCGTGAGCAATTCCTAGCTTCAATTCTTCGTGCTCAAGAGTTTTAATTAAGGCAAGAGATTGAGCATTTTCCTTCCTAAGCTTAGAGACACTTATGGCAAAGTTTTCTTCAAGACAAGACAATTTCTCCTCAAGTGAGGCACGAATGGAACGCTCATTATCAAGAGCTTTTTCAAGCTCTTGCTCATTGCAAGTGTGACCTCCATGGCTTTCTAAGGTCATGATGATCTCCTCCTTTTCATCAACAAGAGAGTTAGCCTCATCAAGTTGCCTCAAAAGGGAGTTCACCTTTTCCTTAGTCTCACCCTTAAGGCTAGATAGCCATATGCTTAACTCATTAGACTCACTATCCTCCTCACAAGCATTTTCAACACAATCCAATAACGAAGGAGGGTTAGTGACAATGGTCTTGGAGTTGGGAGAGCATACCGAAGTGGCTTTTGCCATAAGACATGTAGGTCGGGTAGCCACATTCTCATTGGGGGATTCGAATAGAGAGATCGAAGGTGATGATGCGGTGGCCTTGGCGATGTGAGCAACTCCAACTACCTCATCTTCTCCTTCATCTCCGGAGATGTAAGTCTCAAGAACCGCCCCTTCTTGAACGTAGAGAGATCTTGGCACCTTCCTCGCAAAGTTCTTGTTTTGAGGAGGCTTGGTCTTGTTCTTGCGAATGAGCTTGCCTTCGTTTTCTTCTCTTGGCTCAAAGGGGCACTCCTTCACGAAGTGGTTAGCGCTACCACAATTTTAGCATGTCCTTGGTCGCTCCCCCTTCTTCTTGTAGTTCTTGTTTCGTGGAGGCCTTGGAGATCCGGTCTTGTGAGCTTCCCATCTCTTCCAATATCCATGCATAGCAAGGGCAATGCACTTGTGAGCTCCTGTGTAAGTATCTTCATAGTCTTCCCCATCATCATCATCTTCTTCACTTTCATCAACTCGAGCCATTGCCTTTGACTTCAATGCAAGGTTGGGAGACTTTCCTATCCCTCTAGAGCGAGCTAGAGCATCATCCGCACTCTTGTGTGAGAGAGAGATTGCGATGAACTCACTAAGAACACCAATGGAGTTGAGAGTATTGTAGTCCGCTCTTGTCCGGATGCTAGTGGCGAGATTCTTCTCGAAAGGTGTGATAGCCTTGACAAACTTCCTCTTTATCCATTCATCGGTGATCTCTTCCTTGCCAAAGTCTCTCAGTTGATTGGCGAGAGTGACAACTCGTCTATAGAGCTCTTCAGGAGTCTCATCCTCTTGCATAACGAAGTTCTCGGAGTTGTCAATGGCCACATCATACTTGGAAGACTGAATACTAGCATTTCCTTGAAACAAGGTATCAAGTTTGTCCCAAGCTTCCTTGGCGGTCTTGCAACCGCGGATGTGAGTGAGATGCTCCCTTGGGAGAGCCTTCTGGATAATAACAAGAGCAGTTTTGTTGAGTTGAGATTCAACATCCTCTCTTGGAGTCAAGTTGCTTGGGTCATGAGGATGAAATCCATGGATCACGCTTCTCCACAATGCCGTACACGATCCTGAAATGTGAGATTCCATTTCAAACTTCCAAGAGGAAAATTCGTTAGTGTTAAGGATGGGTGGAACTCCAACATTAAGGATGTGTGGCATGGAAACGATTGGGTGGATAGAATCATAGTTTTGTGGTGGTGGAACTTTTGAATTTGACCCCGAACCATTAGCCGTTTGAGACTTGGAGCCACCGTCACTCTCCTTAGCTTTGGCTTTAGCCTTTTGTGCGGCTTTAGCCTTAGCTTTGGCAATGTTTTCTTCGATTTGGGAAATATCCGGATTTGTTTCCTCATCCGAACTATCCTCATCGGTGACATGGGGAGAGTGAGACGGCTCCTTGGTTCTACCCATCATGTTCTCCAACATCTTCTTGATGGAGGAAACCTCCGAGCCCACACTAGAGCTAACCTTGGACAATTGGGTTTGAATGGTACAAACCGTTGTCTCTAGGTTGGCTATAGTGTCGGCCATTTTGGAGAGCTCCTCCTTAGAAGATTCGGGATCATCCCCATTGACCATGATTACTCTTAGGCGGTTAAGCCCGATAAAAGAGCCGAGGCTCTGATACCAATTGAAAGTGCAATATGGTCAACTAGAGGGGGGGTGAATAGGTGACCTACAAATTTTACTTCTTTTTCACTTTTAATGGGGGCTTTTAAGAAAGTAAATGCTTGATTACCTAGATGTGCAACTAAGTGAGTACCCTAGGTGATACGAAGCAAGTAGCAGCGGAAATAAAGGAACGGTACAAGATAACAACAAGCGAAAACACGGAGACAAGGATATGTTTCCCGTAGTTCCTTCTTAAAAGAAGTACATCTACATTGGAGAGGTGGGGAGCCACCTAGGCGCTCCTCAATAGCACGGATGTGCACACCTTGTTCTCCTTGAGCTTCTCCGGTGAGGGAGATTCTCGTTTCCACTATGAGGTCGACTTGAAGGCGTTGACCAAACCTTTACAAGGGGTTGAGGCTACTCCACAAGTGAGATGGAGGCTCTCAACAATCGAAGCTTCTTGCTACAAGGTGGAAGCTACAAGCACTAGGGTTTACCTTGGATGACAAAGCAACCAAGAGATTACAAGATCCCAAGAGTTGTGGTGTGGGTACACACGTTTTGGCTTGGTGGAAAGGTAGATCTAGTCCTCCTCCATGAGATCCTTGAAGGGCATCGAGTTTGGTTGGAGGAGGAGGGAGATCGGGGCGTTTTGAGCTCTACAACAATGGAGGAGAGAGAGGAATGGACGAGCTACCTATCTAGAGGAAGAAGACAGCTATTTATAGGCTCCTCCAAATTCTGACCCTTGCAGTCCAGCGGGACCGGAATATTCCGGGGCAAAGGCCGGAAATTTCCGGTGTTACTTGGCCGGAAATTTGAATTCTCCGGGGGGCGGATATTTGAAATATCCGAGGGCGGAAATTTCCGCCCCAATCCTCCGCCCCCATCTCTGTGCGCAGGCACCAAGTAGTTGTCGAAAAACTGCTAAGGACCAGGGGCCGGATATTTGCTCCGGAAATTTCCGGGGCAAATTTCCGTCCCGCCTTCTGTGCGCGGGCATCGAGCAATGATGGAAAACTGCTAAGGACTGGATGGCCGGAATATTGAAATATCCGGGGGGCGGATAATTGAAATGTCCGGGCCCGGAATTTTCTGGACAGAATCTCCGCCCCCATCTCTGTGCGCGGGCAACATGTAGTAGTCCAATTTCTGCTAAGTCCTTGAGGGCCGGATTTTTGTGCCGGAAATTTCCGGGGCAAATTTCCGCCCTGGCTTCTGTGCACGGGCAGAAAAATACTTAGTCGTTTTCGTGGATGCCAAGAAGGGGGCCGGAAATTTCCGGTGTGAATGCCGGATAATCCGGCCTTTAATGTCCGGAATTTCCGCCCTGCAAACTGAAAAATCCGGTGGCAGTAATTCCACAATATAGTTCTTCTCTTTGATCTTTTGACGAGGATATAACAATGATCACCTGAGATAATAGCTGCACAGTCTAAACCACATTGTTAGATAGGAGATATCCGTGTTATCATCATCACCAAAATCATTAGAAGGATCATGAGCTTTCAATAGTGTCCGACTACGGACAAGATACAAATTGGACTAAGAGTCCTGAAGATAACCGATGGCGTCCAATCCCTGCCCAGGCCAAGCCGGAGGGATTCCCAAGCTAACGTCGTCAGACTTCAAACCTGTTGACTGCAATGTGGAATATGCAGCCACGAAAGGGATTCGTGGGTCAGTACGGTTAAGTACTGGCAAGTGGATAAACCATACTCACAAGATACCAGCGTAACCAATCATCACAAGATACAAATACTTTGGGTACAACCGAAAGGAAGGGATTATTGCAACGAAGCGGCAGCGGGCAGCACTAACAACTAAAGAGACGCGCTACAACTTCCGGCTAAAAGAAAGGGATAAGATAGCGTATCAGAACCAGCTACAACTACTCACCAAACAATACCCATCCAATGTTACCCCCTACTAAGGAAGCAACCCAAGGAAACTCACACGGTTGGTTAAGGTGACATTCATTTTTATGGTGGAGGTAATCTATATTACTAGTCAAGTTATCATCGTTAAGTGTAAGTTGTCTGAGTACTTGTTAGCCAGCACTTTCACCAAGTCATCCATAACCGCGGACAACACGGCTTCTCGAGAAGATTTAACCCTGCAAGGATGCACCAATTTGGCCGTACACGTAAGAATGACCCGCCAGATGGAAAGGCCCTTCCACCAAGCGAGGCACTCAACACAACCCAACTCTTCTTCGCATCAAGCCCAAAGAACCCCGTGCAATTGAGCGCACGGCTAATCAAGCCCCACGAAGAAAAGGGGACCCTCATAGCCCTCTAAAAACGTGTCTCCCTAAATGCCGACTACAAAAGTTCCACCCTGGCGCCAAGGGTTCGCACCTGCATATGCATGTGGCAAATGGAAAAACCCGAACTAAATGAGGCGATTTGGACGAGATGCGAATCGAATCAAAGTTGCGGGGGGCGCCCATACTCGCTTCCCACATGCGGTTAGTGCGCTCATCATGGATCGGAGGACAAGACCCTTTTCCTAATTAAGGTCGACACTAGCAGGCCTCAAAACCACGCCGGGCCTCCTGCTGGTGCCTTATCATCAAATTATTATTACCCAAAACATTAGCATGTTGTTGATTAAGACAAGCCCAACTATCAACTAAACAGGTGATAGAACAAAGGACAACAGGACTCGAGCGCAAACAAACCTAAGCATGCAACTACGACACGAGGGCCAACAAGGTAAACAAACAACACGTAATAGGAAGTGGAAGGAAGGCTATATCATGGTTGCAAGGTAAACATATGATAGGATCGAGACACAAGCATCGAATCATAAGGCTAGCATAAAGATAACGGAAAGAATCGGTAACAAGTGATGAAAGGAAGCCATAGGTAGCAAGTGAGTATACTTGCCTGAGATCCAGCAAGTAGAGGTACATCCGCAGAACTTGTCGTTGCTCACATCATCTCAGCGTCCTATCCGTGAAGAAGCAACGAACTAGAACAAACACCGGATGCAACAATTACTACTACGGCAAAAGATCCAGCATGATCCTATTTTATATGCATGACAATTAATTGGTGCATCAAAGTAAACCAGTTGACATGGTAAACATATTCAAATGGGCCCATATGCAATTTGGATTGCATATGGAAAAGCCCATGAATTAATGTTGAATTAAATGATCTACAAATAACCATCATGTGAAAGTTGATTAGTATGATGCATGTATGATGAAAACAATAAGAAAACAACAATAGTTTCAGTTTGATATGTTGTTT
The DNA here is from genome assembly GCA_028641055.1 of Alopecurus myosuroides. Classification (NCBI taxonomy): domain Eukaryota; kingdom Viridiplantae; phylum Streptophyta; class Magnoliopsida; order Poales; family Poaceae; genus Alopecurus; species Alopecurus myosuroides. Next base: position 402,241,055 of record CM054058.1, read on the forward strand.
ACCAAGTTTGGAATTTTATTTGTTAAGTTATGAACTTTGGCATTTTAAATGATTTAAACAAACATTTGTTGTTTTCACCAATTTTAAATGTTCAAAACAGATAACAAAATTTATATTTGGAAAGAACACAAAATTTTAGATGGAATACATATTTCATTTGTTGAATTTGGATTTTAGATGAGCAAGTTATTAAATTGACAATTTTAAATGCATTAATTAAGAAATAGTTGTTTTCAGCAATTTAATTTATTCAAAACAGAAAACAAAGTTGATATTTGCAAAGTTCATGAAAAATGGGATGGAAAACATATTTTACATGTTGGAATTGGATTTGAATTGCCCAAGTTATGAATTTTGCAATTTAAAAGGTGTAATTAAAGTATTGAATTATTGAACCATTTTTAATTAGGAAAAACAGTAAACAAATTGTATTGAAAAGGTTGAAAACATGTATAAAATGTTTCAATGAACAATTTGAGCTATTAAACATAATTTTTGGATCATTATTGAATTTATTATGCAATTCTTCATAAGTATTTTATTCTCCCCTTTTTAGTAAACAGAGGGAAACATTTTCAAATTTAATTCAATGTGACCAAATAAAATACCAATGTGTAGAGTTTGTTAAGACAAATTTTTAGAGCCCAAGTTTGCTCAATTTGGGTGAACAGAACTCAAGTTATGAATTTCCAAAGTTTCAAATTTTAATAGCCATTTCTGTATTTAATTATGTAGTGCAAAGTTTATTACAGAAACATGTTGCAACTTTGTGACTAACAGAAAGAGCACAAGATTCTGAATCCATAACAATTTGAATCATTGAAATTGGAGCATTTTTCAATTTGTTATGGATTTTACAAATAAAGGCTCAGATCTGTTTTTCTGGATTTCGGGAAATAAAAGAAAAATAGAGGAAAAAGGGGTGGCTTTTGCTGCGGAAGGGGAGATTCGAACCCGGGGCTCCAGGGAGTGCGGACAGGGTACCACGCCACTGGGCTGCTGTGCGTGTTTGTGATACAATACGAGTCTGACTGAATAAGAGGTGTTACCGTGCGGTTAACTAAATTTTGGGACAGAAACACGTTTATGTGCAGATCAGGAACGACAGACAGAACGACGGCGACCAAACGAGGCAGCGCTGCTCGACGGCAGCCCACAGAGCAAGGGGGAAGGACGGGGAAGAGGGGCCCGAGGGCGGAGGTAAGCTCACCGCGGGGGTTCGTCGACGTAGCAGCGGAGGAGGTAGGCTCGGGGACGAGGGGAAACGCGGCCTGACGGAGCTGCAGTCCGGCAGTAGATGGGCGGCGGAAGAACTCGACGGCGCCGTGGCCCTGGCTCCTCTCCGGGCCGACCGAGGGGACGAGGGCGTAGAGGGAGGTCCCCCGTTTCCATTCCCGCGGGGATCGGGGCCCAACGGCGAGCGCAGCCATGGCGCCATGGCCACCAAGAATCGGCCATGGAGGATCCCGTCCAAGTTCAGAAAGTTCAGAGGCAAAATAATTTGGGGCAGAGGAAGAAGGGAGAAGGGGTGGCGGCGGTGAAGGGAGAAGGAGGGCTAGGGTTAGGGTTTTGGGAGGAGGAGAGGGGCTAGATAAAGGAGAGGGGGAGGGAGCAGGTGAGGGGGGGGCTCTGTGGAGGGTGACGTCCTCCTCGTGCCCGCTCCTGTTCTGTCTGTACGAAGAAGAAGGGGGTAGCGGGCCAGAAAGGAGGAAGGTGGGGTGGCCCATTTGGGCTGGCCTGCCTCCCCTTGCAAGTTTTCCTTTTATTCTTTTTCTCTCTTACTTTTTTTTGTAGAAGATGAATAAGAGAGAGAGATAGAAGGGTTTTGGGGTTCCAAAAGTTATGGGGTTAATTTTTATGGTTTCATTATTGCAAATGCCCAGTTGCACAAAAGTTTGTTTTTGAAAATTTCAATTTCACAAATTATTTGAATTTGCAAACTTGAACTCAAATTAGGGGTTTATTTAATACCAATTTGGAAAACCAACCATTTGTAATTATTTCCAACTCCCAAAATGATTTGTTTGCAATTTTAATTGAAACCATTTGGAACATGTTTGAATTTTTAAATTGGTTTTGAATTTTTCAAAAATGGTTTGAAGCAAAGTGCAATGCAATGATGCATGATGCAATGCCATGCAAAAAGAAAAAGCAACCAAGTTTCTACCCGGGGGAAATCCCCCGGGTGTTACAGACGACACCACTAACAAGGGATTGCGCCCTCGCAATCCACCCACTAACCCGGGAGGGGAAAGAAGTTCGACTAACGATTCTTCAGGCTTCCAGTTGATCTCCTCGACACCACTAACAAGAGATTCTTGCTCGGGTTGATGACGATGTTCTTCCACCAGGAATCTTCCGATGATCGAACCTATTAGGTTAACGGCTCAGAAAACGTCCACCCACGTAGGATCCTAAAACTTTGAAAGATTGAGAGGGAGAGAGACTCCAAAACAAATAAGATGAGCGGAGAAATAGAATAGAGATAAGGAGAAAACAAGAATCCTATTGAGATGTTTCCAAAACAGATTTTGCACAATTAGTTTTTGACACTCTAGAAACACGACCGTTAGCGAGGTTATCCTACAGGCTTTGCGGACCCGTTGCTTCTATAACCATTCGTATCGAAACAACTTTGGGAATCGGAAACCATGCTCTGATACCATTTGTGACGCCCCGACATCGGGCACTATGCAGATTTCAGCATTCCCGCCAAAATCCACATAATAACCGATTCCAGGTTGCCACTTGGGATAACATTACAACAGTTCACGAATAATCCACAACAACAACAGAGGAGGTATATACAAGATGACTCAAACGAGTCAAGGATACAACTGATACAATACAAAGATCCAAATAACAGCGGAAGAAACAACATAGTGTCCGACTACGGACAAGATACAAATTGGACTAAGAGTCCTGAAGATAACCGATGGCGTCCAATCCCTGCCCAGGCCAAGCCGGAGGGATTCCCAAGCTAACGTCGTCAGACTTCAAACCTGTTGACTGCAATGTGGAATATGCAGCCACGAAAGGGATTCGTGGGTCAGTACGGTTAAGTAGTGGCAAGTGGATAAACCATACTCACAAGATACCAGCGTAACCAATCATCACAAGATACAAATACTTTGGGTACAACGGAAAGGAAGGGATTATTGCAACGAAGCGGCAGCGGGCAGCACTAACAACTAAAGAGACGCGCTACAACTTCCGGCTAAAAGAAAGGGATAAGATAGCGTATCAGAACCAACTACAACTACTCACCAAACAATACCCATCCAATGTTACACCCTACTAAGGAAGCAACCCAAGGAAACTCACACAGTTGGTTAAGGTGACATTCATTTTTATGGTGGAGGTAATCTATATTACTAGTCAAGTTATCATCGTTAAGTGTAAGTTGTCTGAGTACTTCTTAGCCAGCACTTTCACCAAGTCATCCATAACCGCGGACAACACGGCTTCTCGAGAAGATTTAACCCTGCAGGGATGCACCAATTTGGCCGTACACGTAAGAATGACCCACCAGATGGAAAGGCCCTTCCACCAAGCGAGGCACTCAACACAACCCAACTCTTCTTCGCATCAAGCCCAAAGAACCCCGTGCAATTGAGCGCACGGCTAATCAAGCTCCACGAAGAATAGGGGACCCTCATAGCACTCTAAGAACGTGTCTCCCTAAATGCCGACTACAAAAGTTCCACCCTGGCGCCAAGGGTTCGCACCTGCATATGCATGCGGCAAATGGAAAAACCCGAACTAAATGAGGCAATTTGGACGAGATGCGAATCGAATCAAAGTTGCGGGGGACGCCCATACTCGCTTCCCACATGCGGTTAGTGCGCTCATCATGGATCGGAGGACAAGACCCTTTTCCTAATTAAGGTCGACACTAGCAGGCCTCAAAACCACGCCGGGCCTCCTGCCGGTGCCTTATCATCAAATTATTATTACCCAAAACATTAACATGTTGTTGATTAATACAAGCCCAACTATCAACTAAACAGGTGATAGAACAAAGGACAACAGGACTCGAGCGCAAACAAACCTAAGCATGCAACTACGACACGAGGGCCAACAAGGTAAACAAACAACAGGTAATAGGAAGTGGAAGGAAGGCTATATCATAGTTGCAAGGTAAACATATGATAGGATCGATACACAAGCATCGAATCATAAGGCTAGCATAAAGATAACGGAAAGAATCGGTAACAAGTGATGAAAGGCATCCATAGGTAGCAAGTGAGTATACTTGCCTGAGATCCAGCAAGTAGAGGTACATCCGCAGAACTTGTCGTTGCTCACATCATCTCAGCGTCCTATCCGTGAAGAAGCAACGAACTAGAACAAACACCGGATGCAACAATTACTACTACGGCAAAAGATCCAGCATGATCCTATTTTATATGCATGACAATTAATTGGTGCATCAAAGTAAACCAGTTGACATGGTAAACATATTCAAATGGGCCCATATGCAATTTGGATTGCATATGGAAAAGCCCATGAATTAATGTTGAATTAAATGATCTACAAATAACCATCATGTGAAAGTTGATTAGGATGATGCATGGATGATGAAAACAATAAGAAAACAACAATAGTTTCAGTTTGATATGTTGTTTACCAAGTTTGGAATTTTATTTGTTAAGTTATGAACTTTGGCATTTTAAATGATTTAAACAAACATTTGTTGTTTTCACCAATTTTAAATGTTCAAAACAGATAACAAAATTTATATTTGGAAAGAACACAAAATTTTAGATGGAATCCATATTTCATTTGTTGAATTTGGATTTTAGATGAGCAAGTTATTAAATTGACAATTTTAAATGCATTAATTAAGAAATAGTTGTTTTCAGCAATTTAATTTATTCAAAACAGAAAACAAAGTTGATATTTGCAAAGTTCATGAAAATTGGATGGAAAACATATTTTACATGTTGGAATTGGATTTGAATTGCCCAAGTTATGAATTTTGCAATTTAAAAGGTGTAATTAAAGTATTGAATTATTGAACCATTTTTAATTAGGAAAAACAGTAAACAAATTGTATTGAAAAGGTTGAAAACATGTATAAAATGTTTCAATGAACAATTTGAGCTATTAAACATAATTTGTGGATCATTATTGAATTTATTATGCAATTCTTCATAAGTATTTTATTCTCCCCTTTTTAGTAAACAGAGGGAAACATGTTCAAATTTAATGCAATGTGACCAAATAAAATACCAATGTGTAGAGTTTGTTAAGACAAATTTTTAGAGCCCAAGTTTGCTCCATTTGGGTGAACAGAACTCAAGTTATGAATTTCCAAAGTTTCAAATTTTAATAGCCATTTCTGTATTTAATTATTTAGTGCAAAGATTATTACAGAAACATGTTGCAACTTTGTGACTAACAGAAAGAGCACAAGATTATGAATCCATAGCAATTTGAATCATTGAAATTGGAGCATTTTTCAATTTGTTATGGACTTTACAAATAAAGAATCAGATCTGTTTTTCTGGATTTCGGGAAATAAAAGAAAAATAGAGGAAAATGGGGTGGCTTTTGCTGCGGAAGGGGAGATTCGAACCCGGGGCTCCAGGGAGTGCGGACAGGGTACCACACCACTAGGCTGCTGTGCGTGTTTGTGATACATTACGAGTCTGGCTGAATAAAAGGTGTTACCGTGCGGTTAACTGAATTTTGGGACAGAAACACGTTTATGTGCAGATCAGGAACGACAGACAGAACGACGGCGACCAAACGAGGCAGCGCTGCTCGACGGCAGCCCACAGAGCAAGGGGAAGGACGGGGAAGAGGGGCCCGAGGGCGGAGGCGAGCTCACCGCGGGGGTTCGTCGACGTAGCAGAGGAGGAGGTAGGCTCGGGGACGAGGGGAAACGCGGCCTGACGGAGCTGCAGTCCGGCAGTAGATGGGCGGCGGAAGAACTCGACGGCGCCGTGGCCCTGGCTCCTCTCCGGGCCGACCGAGGGGACGAGGGCGTAGAGGGAGGTCCGCCGTTTCCATTCCCGCGGGGATCGGGGCCCAACGGCGAGCGCAGCCATGGCGCCACGGCCACCAAGAATCGGCTATGGAGGATCCCGTCCAAGTTCAGAAAGTTCAGAGGCAAAAGAATTTGGGGCAGAGGAAGAAGGGAGAAGGGGTGGCGGCGGTGAAGGGAGAAGGAGGGCTAGGGTTAGGGTTTTGGGAGGAGGAGAGGGGCTAGATAAAGGAGAGGGGGAGGGAGCAGGTGAGGGGGGGCTCGGTGGAGAGTGACGTCCTCCTCGTGCCCGCTCCTGTTCTGTCCGTACGAAGAAGAAGGGGGTAGCGGGCCAGGAAGGAGGAAGGTGGGCTGGCCTGCCTCCCCTTGCAAGTTTTTCTTTTATTCTTTTTCTCTCTTACTTTTTTTTGTAGAAGATGAATAAGAGAGAGAGATAGAAGGGTTTTGGGGTTCCAAAAATTATGGGGTTAATTTTTATGGTTTCATTATTGCAAATGCCCAGTTGCACAAAAGTTTGTTTTTGAAAATTTCAATTTCACAAATTATTTGAATTTGCAAACTTGAACTCAAATTAGGGGTTTATTTAATACCAATTTGGAAAACCAACCATTTGTAATTATTTCCAACTCCCAAAATGATTTGTTTGCAATTTTAATTGAAACCATTTGGAACATGTTTGAATTTTTAAATTGGTTTTGAATTTTTCAAAAATGGTTTGAAGCAAAGTGCAATGCAATAATGCATGATGCAATGCCATGCAAAAAGAAAAAGCAACCAAGTTTCTACCCGGGGGAAATCCCCCGGGTGTTACATCCTAGTCCTGGTAGGAGTCTCTCCTAGTCGAAGTAGGAGTCCTAGTTGAGTCCTAATCCTATTAGGAGTAGTGCTTGCGCAAGGAGCCCTTGTGGCCTCACCCCTCCTCCTTTATATACCTGCCACCTGCGTGTGGATTCGATAGAACAAGTTTAAACAAAAACACCTAGCCTCTAGTAGTATTGCTGCCAAGCATTCATCTTGAAGTATACTTGCAAAGTTGTGTGATATCTTGTTATTCCACTAGGAATAAGGGGATATAGGACCACTCGTGATCTTTGATTGCGTGCGCAAGAGTGTGTAGTTGAGAATATCCAAAGGGGTTGACTGTCGTTGCATTGGCAACAAGACTTATCTAAGTGAGAGATCTCAGTGTAGCACTAGTTATCAGAAAATACACAAAACATCCACCAAAAATAGAAGAGCTCATTGAGAAGATCGGGCCACCCCATATCAATTGTGATTGTCATCTTAAGAAACAAGTACATGTTAAATGAGGATATCGTTGCCAGCGCCGAGGGAGGGGTCTCCTTTTTGGCGCAACGTGAATAAGATCAAACACCTCTTTAAACTCGGAGCAAATCACTCCATCGGTAACGGGGCCAAAACCCAATTTTGGGTGGACGTATGGTTCGAAGACCAGCCGCTTTGGGATAGATTCCCGCTTATTTTCGACATGTTCCTAACCAGTCCATTTTAGTGCGCCGGGCCACGAAGGGGGAACAGTCTTCTGCGCACTCTTAACCGGCTGGGCTTGTCTCGGTGGCAGAAGATCTAACAACCCATAGGGCAGATGAACCTATCAGACAGTTTGGACCAGGTCTCCTGGACCCTCGACCCCTCTCGCAAGTACACGATATCCTCAATGTAATACAAGTTGTCGCATGGGGCGACAATGACTCACTTTCAGGATGTGTGAAAGGTGAGGATGCCCATGAAATTTAAGATCTTCATGTGGCAAGTGGCTATCGGCAGACTTCCCTTGGCCGAGCAGGTGGCTATCCTCCATGGCCCGTCGGACGATAATTGTTCGTTGTGTGGTCAGCTAGAGAATGCTTACCAATGTTCTTCATTTGCTCTCCTACTAAACCTGCTTGTAGTGTTCTCTGCCAGCTACTTGGGTGTAGCTGGTTCCTGCCAATTTCCTGCAGTTTTTCACAATTCTATCTAGTATCGTGGGCCCTCTCCATAGGGTCGCTTGGATTATATTTTGGCCCAATCGTGCGACTTGTGGCATATCCGACATAAACTTTCTATCTAATCTAAATTGATTAACTCCTCTTCTAACATTATTTTTGAAACTGCCATTTTCATACGGCAATAGACGATTTCGCCAAAAAAAAAGTAGGATCAGGACGCGTTGTGAAGGATGCAAGCGAACTAAGACGCTTTGCACGCTCTCTTCAAGGCTGATTACACCAGGACGTTGACTTAGTTGTTGATGCCGCGAGGGGCGATGGCAGGAGCTGGTGTGATGCCTCTGTGTCATGTTTGGCTGTAGTTGATTGTTGCATTTTTTTGCATTTTTATCTTTAGGGTCAGAGTAATCCAAAGTTGGTAACTTTTTTCAGGAAATCCTTCTTCTAGAATAGAACATTTGGCCAATTTCGCCTATACATACACATTGTAAAGGAAAGCGCTGAGCGTCCTCCGGATGATCGAATTTTCCGATCCTCCGCACGGAGCGCGCGACACGTGTCATTTTTTTCCCGTTGGCCTACTCCCGCACGAGAAACTCTCCCGCGGCGGCGAACGGTTACAGAAAAAACTCAAGAAAAATTGCGGAGAAGACAGACCGCGTCGCCCGTGACGATGCCCCGTGCTGCTAGCACCGGTGTAGAAGCAGTCAGCCGTCTACCGCCGCCGGGATCGGGGATGACATGCCTTCTCCCGCGGCTGTGCCTCTGCAGCAGCCGACGTCGTCCGTGGTAGCACCACCACGCAAGCAGCACAGCCAGCAACCGATAGCAGCACGGCCCGCCACTTATGGCAGCGCCGGCGTCCATCCACGGTAGCACCACCACGGGAGCATAGCCGATGGTTTCTGGTAGCATGCATCTCCATCCTCCCCATGGGAGCATCGCGGTTCTCCCATAATAGCATCTTCCTTCACCCATTGGAGCAAGGCCGTCGTGTCCGGCGCCCTCCCACCGGAGCACGACAGATGGTCCGTGGTAGATATCCATCCGCCCACGGGAGCATCGATGTTCACCCATGGGAGCATTGTTGTTATCTCCGACGCCCTCCCATCCGACCAAGGGAGCATCAACGATTGACTATGTGAGCATCTCCGTCCGCCTATGTCAGCATCGTATTTTCCCATATGAGCATCGTTCGCCCGAGCATCGACGCCGTCCTCCATGGGAGCACAGCCGCTTGTCTTCAGCAGCATCGGCTTCTTCCTATGGGAGCACCGCCGTGCTCCTTTGGCAGCACTACTGCCTTGCCGTGGGAGTGTTGCGCCGCCGGCCATGGAGACAAGACCTTGAGGCGCGCCATGGCGAGTAATAGGAGTACCAAGCTCGTGGCGCACGGTGCTCTGCTGGACTCGAGCAGAGGAGGTGGGTGGGTGTGGGGCGGCCGGGATTTGAGAAGAGGAGGCGCCAGCTCGCCGGATTTTTGCCGGCCGCATAGGTGATGTCAATGGCGGGGAGGCCTGGGGAGCACGGCGGCGAGCGCCAGAGCGCGGCCGTTCACCGTAGCGCATCACATGGGGCCGGTGCGTGCTCGAAGTCGAGGACGGCGGCGGGGCGAGCTCGTCGAGGAGGAGGCCCGCAGCGGCAAGCTCACGGGGGTCGACGCGAGCGCGAGGTGGAGGACGGCAGCGCTGCGAGTTGGCGGGGGTGGAGAAAGGGGAGAGGTCGTCTGGACTCTGGAGCAGGGACGTGCGGCGTTGCTTTTCATTTGGAGGAAGGATGCGGCGAGGACGAAGCAGCGGGGCAACATGAGAGGATAAGGAAGCGGTGTTGTGAGGGCCCACAGGGGATGCGTGTTGCAATGCCAAGGCGGAGGACACGGTGCGGTGTATCCTCCGGAGGAGCAGAAGCATTTTCCCATTGTAAAAGTGCTATCAAGACAAGTTTGCACATTGTCTCTACCGACCCAACCTAGGAACTTCTTAAGATACAAGTACAAAGTTTAATTTGGCCTATGTCCAAAATAACAGTTATTTCTGAAACTGAATAGGCCAATATAATAACAGTGGCGAGCACCTTTTTTTTTATCTCAATTAACTTGGTTCTATATTAGTTATGTACCATCAAGATCTAATGTATGTATAACACAAGTAAAAGAGTAGAAAGTGCAAAACAGATATGCCACTCAGTCATAACAGCACAAGTAAGCATAAACCGCAATAGCAAGATGGTCATAACACGTAAGCAGTATCATGACTTAGTTCCACAGGCAGAAAGCATCGCTTCTGCCAACACTCAACAACTTCCTTGCTGACAGCAAGGCACAAACGATAGCTATGTAGGGAGGATTGCAAAATGGCAAGTGCGGACATAACAGCTTATATCACTCAATCTCCGGTAACACTGTAAGCCATTACTTTCAGTATTCAGTGGATGCACCATATAGGTAACCGGTTGGAAGCAGTCAGAAGCGGCACGCCAGCCGTCGGAGGCCATGCCTCGACGCGTCGATCAATCAACAAGAATCGCCCTCTGTCACTCATCAGGAATAGATCAGTGCCTGGCACTTTGCTGCTACGATCATCGAGGAAGTATACTGCTGGCTGTTCCCCTCGCACCCAAAAGAGCCTTGAGCACGCCCGCCCAACAAAGAGATGACGGCCGTAATGTTTCTCCAGTTCATCCCAGGACGCGCGACCAGGAATGTTATCCACCATGGCACCGTTGTAAGTCCTGAAGAAGTCATTCTCTCCCAAGATGACCGCATCCTCTTCGTCGTCTTCGAGAATGAGGTTGAGGCTGACCACTCGGAGAAACTCTGTGTGATTGCTTTCATGATGATGCTTGACAACCATCAGAAGATATGCCCCCGAGTTAACCAGATAGCGCCTCAAAGAACTTCCTGGCCCTTGTGCGGTTGTGAGCTCACCGTCCTCGGAGTAAGTCAAGCGCTCGTGAACACAGTAGCTGATCCGCCATGGTCCACCCTGATCAAAACCTGGCTCAACCATGTGCACATTCTCATCAGTTGTGAGTATGTGAACACTGCCAAGATACCAGACAATGTCTTCTATCTTGCAGTCCAACGTTTCTTCAACAACCCATTCCAACATATTTTTACGCCAAAACCCGATCATTGGCTCTTGATTGCCCTCAACCTTCAGTATCGCTGCCGCAAAATAATTGGTATCTACAGGGGGTGCGGAGAGCACAACTGCGTCCAGTTTGACCTTATGGATGATATTGCTGACCTTCGCATGGATAGGTAAGATGATGCGTGTATCAGTCTTCATGTGGAAAAGCTCATGTTTGTGCGGCTCGTCCCATGCTAGGGCGAACCACCAGTCTTCAAAGGATCCAATAAAGCGGGCTTCCTTCACATCATCTGGAAGATTTAGTTTGTAGGTCGTTTTGCCATCTGTGCTGTGGAATCGAGGACTCTGACTGGATGGGAAAATGGCCCAAGGCTGAAGCTTAGCAGGGGGTTTTGGGGTATTCTTCTTCAGAACCTGCCTCCACCATCTGTTGACGTAGGCTGCCTGGACACGCTCAGCCGGACACAAAATCAAGGAAACGATGCTGACAATGAGGTCAGCGTCAAGCCCACCCCATGGGGATGACTCGGACGCCGTGGAGGCCTGTACTGCCTGTTCTTCCACACCCCCTGGCTAGCAATCTCCTTGTTGATGATATTCTTCGCACAACATTCCTGGTTCAAGGAAAAGAGAAAGGATCAGGTTAGACGTACTTCAACATCACAACTTTCTATCGTTTTTTGCTACCTTATGCATCAAATATCAAATGGACTAAACAGACAAGTAGCCAGTACAACGGTAGTACTCCCTCCGTTCAACAATAGATGACTTCCACTTATTTAGATATGGATGTATCTAGACACGACAAATGCAAGTCATCTATTGTTGAACGGAGGGAGTAACTAATATGCGTGCGCTCAGAAATGTAAAGAATTAAATTTGGTCGAGCAATATACGTATTTTTTTTCTCTCTCTCAAAAGCTGGAGCCAGTACGGAATAAATGACTTCGCATCCCAGACCGACATGTTTCCATGTTTTAGATTGTATATCTACCTCAAAAAATATGATCATACAAGGAGAAATTTCTGCCAATAAAACATAACTACACACTCTTAGGCTGGATAGCCACTTGTCATATAAAATGCGAAAAAAAATCATAGTGATATTTCTGAACAAATCATGCACAAGCCCAAGCAAAGTGGCCACACAAGATCTAGGATCCACTTGTATATGAAAAAGATATACATGATTCAGTATGTAACATTCCGGAAGAAACAACCTTTTTTGGTCCAGAATTCGTGAGCACCCCTTCCCCAGTAGTTCTATCAGATATGGCTAGCAACCAGCCCCCAGTATCTCCACCTTGAACGACCGAACCATCAGCAAATCTTACCTACTGCGCTTCCTAGCCACCGGGCATAGCCCAATTCAGTTTGTGATTGCATCAAACACATGTCCACCAACCTAGCTGCGCGACTGTGGCACTACCGTGTACTGACTCGGTGAATCCGGACATCGGGTCCGCCACTGGCCAAACGTCGAACAGCTGGCGGGCATCCCGCCGCGGAGCTACCCTGCACGTGGAATTACCATAGGCGTCGTCAGCGGAGCTTGTGCTCGGGCTTCGCTTTGGAGCACCTCACACTAGCCACGGCATGGAATAAGAGACATAATTCGGACGCCGGTGCCGGACCGGCGGTAAGGGTTTTGGACGGCGAGAAAGGAGTTATGGAAGGGCTCACCTTGGCGCGCTTCTCCTTCAACACCCGTCTCTCCTCCATCTCCAATTCTCTCAACGCGCGGAAGATGGGAGAGCGGAGCGATCGACTGCGAAGTAGAGCGGAGCGATGGAAGGCGCCGAGGGACGAGGAGGAGCGGCGGCAACGAGTGCTGTTCCTCCGGGTATTTTAGTTTTGCTTTTTTTTCCTTTTTGTTTTAGAACTGCGCTGTTCCTCCGGGTAGCGCCGTCAAATAGGAAGCCACGCCTGTAGAGAAATGCGGCCCATGCAGGAGGGAGGAGGCGGCGCTCGGGATGGGAACTGAGCTCATGTACGTGCGTGTCTGTGTGGTTGGGGTAGGTGGGTCAGGGTTCGGTGTGGCCAAATGCTGGGCCGGTTTGGCCTAGCAAGCCCAAACGTTTTTTTTCCTTCTTTTCTTTTGTGTTAGCTTTATTAGTTTCCGAAAATACAAAAGAGAGAAATTCAAAAAAAAAAGAGGTTTGGGTATTATAGAAATAGTTTTGGATGCGAAAGAATAACTCCAGAAAAACTTATGAGAAAGTTTTGGTGCATTAAATTATGTTTGCAAGTTTTATATGTATGATGCCATGATGATGCAGAAAAGCAAAACAGACAAACAAAAAAACTAACCGGGGGAAACCCCGGGACGTTACAGAGGTTACCCGGTGCGGCCCGCTAAGGGGTACGACAAGACTCCTCAAGTGATGTATACATAAGCCCGCGAAGATCCGGGCCGCAACAGAAGAAAACTCTACACCAACAAGATTAGGAAAGAGTAGTTACCGACTTTGATTCGAAGGCCAGTACATGTATGACCCTTGAGACCCATGTTACCTATATAAAAGCACGGGAGGGGCTCACAACATGGACGTACAATCCTATATTCAAAGCTAGCCGAGATCCAATCTCCGGAGAGCACCCCCTGTAATTCGACACCTTTTTACACCATCGAAATAATTCCAGCGAGCATTATCCCGTCAAATCGAGTAGTCCACTAGCGCCCTCTTTCTTTACAAAACCCCCGGGTCCCTAACCATGGGGATTGTTGATTTCATATCCTCAACATTGAGAAATTATGCTTATGCTTATACTATGTTTGCTCTAAAATAAGGCATTATCTATTGTCTAGGATGTGCATCGTAGCTTGTCAAACCGACGTCATTAAATACATGTTGCATAGACCATTCTTAGTGGTAGAATCGGTAAATGGGCTTGTGCTTTGATTGAATATGATTTGTCTTATGAGTCTCTAAAATCTATTAAAGGCCAAATCGTTGCTAATTTTATTGTTGAACATCGGATTGACGGTAGGCATGATATTAATATTCACCCTGTTTCTTTATTGCCATGGAGATTATATTTTGATGGTTCCGTTTGTGACAATGGTCAAGGTGTTGGTGTTTTTTTATATATATCCTCATGGTGCTGTTTTTGAAGCCCCGTGTCGTTTAGAATATTTTTGCACAAATAATCAAGCCGAATATGAAGGTTTATTATTCGGGCTAGAACTTTTAGTTGCTATAGGTCCTACACATATTGAGGCTTTTGGTTATTTGTTGATAATAGTGCAACAAGTTAACAAGTTTTTTCAATGCAACAACAAATCATTTAATGTTTATCTTGATAAATATCTAGATATAATTTCTACCTTGGTTTGTTTAGCATTGCTCATATTTCTAGACAAGAAAATTGGGCCGGAAACGAGTTAGCACAACAAGCATCTGGATATCATGTTGGCCGTGGCATGTGAAAGTGCAATATGGTCAACTAGAGGTGTGGGTGAATAGGTGACTACATTTTTTTCTTCTTTCCCTTTTTAGATTGGGCTAAACAAATAAAGCACGAGGTTGTCTAGATGTGCATCTAGGTGAACAACCTATATGATAAAACACAAAGTACGCAACAGAAGCAATATGTAAAGTGGCAAGATAAACCACAAGTGTAAACAAGGAGACAAGGATATGTTTCCCGTAGTTCCTTCCCAAGGGAAGTACGTCTACGTTGGAGAGGTGGGAAGCCACCTAGGCTCTTCGCAATAGAACGGATGTGCACAGCTTATTATCCTTGAGATTCTCCCTAGTGGGACGTGATAAACCCCCTGAAGTGCTGGAAGCCAGGAGACAAGCTCTCCATCGGCAGCAGCAACATCTATTTAGAACTAGGGAAAACCTCCTAAAAACCTAGGCTGACATTAAGTTGCAGCAGGAAGAAATAGAGGAGTACGAAAGAAGGAATAGATCTGGCATAAAACCTACACGGTTACCCGGGATCGCAAGACCGGTAGTATTGCCGCCAAAAGAACGGCTCCAAAACCCTTCCTGGCACAAACAAGTAAACGACATTGATGCCAAGGGCGAACGTGTATACAAAACCGCAGCAGAAAACACGGAATCATTCGCCATCCTCAATGATGATCTGTACTCCAATGGAGAAAAACTTCAAGGGGTGTATGCTTTCCTAGGAAAAGCATTACAACAGCAACAGCGAGGGCAGGCAAGATCAGGGAAGTTGCATGACGGCTCGCCCCTATGCAAAACTGCCACATGCGCCGCTGGAGTACCCGGACCTGACGAACCTGGAGATTCAGGCAATTCTAAGGAGAAGAAAGGAGATCCGATAAAGGACCAGAACAGGATCCCATCTGCCGAAAGGTGGAATTAATCCCCGCGATCGGGAGGAACAAAACTGGAAAGACAGAAAAGCAATCCCGCCTCCGATACGCCTAGCTGAAAAAAAGCCGGAATATATGACACTGCTCACATATGTGAAATATCATGTACTCCTCCTAGGAGCAAAGAAATGCCAAGGAGTATAACTCCACCTTATTCCAAAGGACATGACAACGGACGAAATAGCGATAATCCCAAAAAAGCGCATTCGCACAACAATGGTAAAGAAAGGAGCAGATCCCCTGCTATCCATTCAGCCGGTAGATATTCCGTTCACGCTTATAAGGCGGAAAGAGATGATCTATACTTTGTACCTGACTGTTTCACTGACAGGATCCGGCGAATAACTCTACATTCTGGCTTCGCCAAAGTTGGTCCAACAAACCAAAAATATATCGGCAGTACAAACCCGAATACCTGACTTTCAGACTACTATACTGCCATCCAGATTAACAAAGGGACAGATCTAGAGGCGGTAAACTTCCTCCCCTAATGTTGCTAGATGGAGCCATAGATTGGATCAACGGGCTTCCGTCAAGAACCGTGGGTAGTTGGGATGATATGGCTAGAGTATTCACTCAGCATTTTCGGGGAACATACAAACACGCCAAGAGCATCAACCAGCTAAACCGCTGCATCCAGTTTGAAGATGAGTCGTATGTCAACTTTATCTCAAGATGGACAACAATGAAAAACAGCTGCTCTGGAGTAAGTGATTTACAAGCAATGCATGTTTTCATCAATGGCTTAAAACCCGGCCTTGTACCGTTCATGGTTGGTTCAAAGGAGCACAAAGATCTTGGATCTATGCTTACTACCGCCAATGAACACGTAGCGGCTGAAGACGACAATAGAGCGAGAGGTGGAAATATTGACGCTTTGGCTTAGGCCAAAAAGACGCCTCGTTCTGAGCTACTCCAGAAGCACAACCAAATCCCAAAGAAGTTAATTTAGCATTTGGAAACGATAATGGCAGAAAATGGAAAGGAAGAAGCACAGAACCTATCTCCCACTCAAAGGAAGAGTGGGAAAAGATTAAGTCGGAAAACTATGTCCACCATTCACAATTTGGGAAACCTACCCATACCAATGCGCAATGCCGTCTAAATAAGCGTATGAAAGGCACTGCAGGATCCGGGAACAAAGGGAAGAACTCCAAGAGGAAATTTTCCAAGCAAAACCCAGAAGCTGAAAAACAAGACAGCGAATCGAACACTGATGAAAAAATCCAGGAAAAGCTGCGAAAAGGCAAACCAAAATTCCCGAGGGTTGATGGAGAATGCAACCGAACTTTCCTGGCAACTCCCTCAGCAAAAAAAGCAAAGAGAACACTTCGAGAAATAAACGCGGTTGTTCCACCAACCCCCAAATTGTTGAATTACTCGAATACGCCAATTACCTGGGATCAGTCTGATCATCCCGGAAATATCCCAGAACCCAGCACACAAGCTCTAACTGTAAGACCTATTGTTCAAAACACTAGGCTAAAAAAGAGTGCTGATGGATGGAGGAACCAGTATCAATATCATGTACCTGGATACACTAAAGCATCTGCGAATCTCCGAGACCCAGCTCAATCACAGCAACATACGTTTCCACGACATCGTTCCTGACAGACAAGCACATTCCCTAGGAGAAATTCCCTAGACGTAACCTTTGGAGAAAACGAGCACTTCCAACAGGAAAATATCTCTTTAGAGATGGTGCCGTTCGAAAGTGTATACCATGCAATACTCATACGTCCAGCTTTCGCCAAATTCATGGAAAGATCACGTTATATTTATAACAAGCTGAAGATGCCAGGGCCAAAAGGAGGAGTAATCACCATATCGGGAGACTTCAAATTGGCAAACAAGCTGGAAAAAGGAAACGCCCTTTGCGCCGAACAAGTGATAGCAAAGGAGGAATTGAAAGAGCTTGCAAAAGAAGTATCACCGACAGAAATGCCGGCAGGAAAAGAAAGCCGGAAGCCGGCAGATAGTTTTAAAGCTTCCGAGAATATAAGACAGGTTATCCTAGATCCCAAAGATCCGACAAAATTTCTCTTAGTAGGGACCGGGATGACCGACAAATAGGAAAGCGCGCTCATCAATTTCCTCCGTGAGAACTGGGATATTTTTGCCTGGTGTCCTGCGGACATGCCGAGTGTACCCAGGGAACTTGCTAAGCATCAACTCAAGGTGATTCCAGGATCTAAACCCGTCAAACAGGATCTCCGTCGATTTGACGGAAGAAGACGGAAGGCTATTGGCAAGGAAATTATCCGGCTTTTAGCAGCTGATTTTATTCGGGAAGTAATACATACTGATTGGTCTACAAATCTAGTATTAGTCCCAAAGAAAGACAACATCGTTCTTAGGATCTCTATAGATTACACCGGATTGAACAAATTGTGTCCAAAAGATAGGTTCGCGTTACCGCGAATCGATCAAATAATAGATGCCACTGCTGGCTCTCAGCTTTTATACTTTTTGAATGCTTATTCCGGATACCATCAAATACGTATAAAGGAGGAGGATCAAATCAAAACTTCCTTTATAACCATGTACGGAACATACTATTACATAACCATACCTTTTGGCTTGAATAATGCAGGGGCAACATACCAGCGTTGCATGCAACGTTGTTTGCCTAGTCAGATTGGCAAAAATGTACACGTTTACGTGGATAATATTGCCGTAGTTCCATGGAAAAGGATACACTCCTTGAAGATCTACGAGAAACTTTCGAAAATCTGCGCACATATAAAATGAAGTTAAATCCATTAAAGTGCGTATTCGGGGTTCCCTCAGGAAAATTTCTGGGTTTTATCGTTCCTCACAGAGGAATTGAAGTAAATCCGGAAAAGATCAAGGCAATCTTGAACATCTCAAAGCCTACGTTCTTAAAAGATATACAAGGATTGACGGGTTCTGCAGCCGCGGTCAGCAGGTTTATAAGCTAGCTAGGAGACAAAGCTCTGTCATTATACAAATTGTTGAAGGAATCCGACAAATTTGAGTGGACAAAAGAGGCGTTCAAAGTATTAACCCAGTTAAAGGAAACCTTGATGAAAGCTCCGATTTTGGCATCGCCAAAAGACGAAGAGCCCATGTTACTGTATCTTACAGCGACAAACATGGTTATTAGTGCAGTGATAGTTTTGGAAAGACGGAAGGAAGAGCAAAGCACACCGGATCAATTCCCATTGTATTACGTCAGCAAAGTATTCTCCGAGTCAAAACAAAGGTATCCACACTATCAAAAGCTGGCATATGGCATGTTTTTCGCATGAAGAAAACTCCGCAAGTATTTCCAAGGACATTCCATAATAGCGGTATGTAAAGCACCACTAGGAGATATTATTAAAAATGCAGACGCAACCGGCCGAGTAGCCAAATGGGCCATCGAGCTAGCTGCGTTCGACATTAAGTACCAACCCCGGACGGCAATTCAATCCCAGGCGTTGGCAGATTTCATCGCTGATTGGATAGAAGCAATGGAAAACACACCAATGCCGGAGTCGGAATACTGGGTCATCCATTTTGACAGACCCAAGATGAAGGAAGGCGCTGGAGCTGGTGTAGTGCTAAAATCCCCAAAAGGAGTATTATGGAGTATGTATTACAAATACGCTTCAACGCCAGCAAAAACGTGGCAGAATACGAAGCTTTGCTTCATGGCTTGCATATTGCGAAAGAAATAGGCGTCAAACGCATACTATGCTATGGTGACTCAGACTTCGTGCAGCATCAGCTAAACCAAACATGGGACGCCAAAAGCCCCATCATGGCTGAATATCGGAGAACTGTGGACGAGTTCACCATTTCCTTCCTGGGATTTAAAGTACTTCATATCAAAGGAAAGAAAATTGGAACGCGGATGTGTTAGCCCGCATGAGCTCGGAAAGAGTGAAAACCCTACCACCAGGTGTGTTTGTCCAGCATTTGCACAAACCATCGATTAAAGGTGGAGATGTTGATTATCCTCTCGTTTCCGAGTCAATTGAAGTCCTCCTCGTTAATCCGGATTGGACAATTCCATATTTAACCTTCTTAGTTGATCAGAAGTTCCTGGATGAAGCAGAGGAGGTCTTGCAAAGACAGATACAACGTTGATGCAAAGGATACATTGTAATTGATGGTTGCCTGTATAAGAGCAGCACTGTCGGAATTTTCAGCGATGTATTTCGTCAGAAGAAGGCCGAGAAATCTTGCAAGAAATCCACACAGGAGATTGCGGACATCATGCTCAATCAAAAAGCATAGTCAAAAAGCATTCCGTGCCGGGTTTTTCTGGCTAACGGCTAAGACAGACGCCGAACACATAGTAAATACATGTGCCGGATGTCAGTATTACGCCAAGCAAACGAATATGCCAGCCCAAGCACTCAAAACTATCCCCATTACATGGCCATTTGCGGTCTGGAGGCTAGATATGATGGGACCATTCAAAACTGCAAGAGGTGGACTCACACATCTACTTATTGCGGTAGATAAGTATACCAAGTGAATGGAGGCAAAACCCATCAAAAAACTTGACGGTGTGACTGCCAGAAATTTCATTTTTTTACAGAGTCATGAAATACGGCGTTCCACACAGCATAATCACGGATAACGGGAAAAAATTCTCAATTGTAGAGTTGGCAAAATATTTCCGACAAACGGGAATACGCCTAGATCTCACATCTGTGGCACACCCACAATCCAATAGGCAGGTTGAAAGAATGAATAGCTCAATCCTGCAGGGAATACGCCCAAGACTCGAATCTCCTCTTCATAGAGAAGCTGGAGCGTGGGTAGAGGAATTACCTTCCGTGCTTTGGAGTATTCAAACGACGCCAAATAGATCAACAGGGCAAACCCCGTTTTTTCTGGTTTATGGCACAGAAGCAGTGCTTCCATCGGACATACTCCATGATAGCCCAAGAGTGTAGGCTTACGATGACTCGGATGCCGAAAGCGCACGACATGATGCCGTCGATCTTTTAGAAGAAGAACGAGACCTTGTGCTTCAAAGATCCGCCATTTAGCAGCAAGGTTGCAACGCTACCATAGTCGGAAAATCAGACACCGTTCTTTCAAAGAAGGTGACTTAGTGCTAAGATTGTTGCAGGAAAGGAAGCACAAGTTAGCCCCAGTCAGGCAGGGATCATTCGTCATTAGCAAGGCTATGTAAAATGGATCTTACTATCTTGTAGATATTCGGGATACAGAGGATGATCCCAAAATACCGAATCGCAAAAGAAAGAGAAAGATAGATGTTGAACTGGGAGAGACAAAGAGACCCTGGAGCATCCAGAAGTTACGTCCCTTCTACACTTAGTTTAATTTTCTATGTAAACATCTTTGAGATCATGAAATAAAGTTGTTGGAATTCATGCATTTATGTTTTACATGTTGATTATAGTACAAAGCATAAGTCCGTCTTATCTATTTCCCAATGATCTTTCAAAATACTCAATGTTAACCCGAATTGTGCCTGCGTGCTTGGAGTTAAGAAAACTGAATGAGTTTTGGCCTAAGGATGCTTAAGGAAACCCAGATTGTGCCCGCGTGCCTGAGTTTCATACATATTTCAAAATTTCTTACTTTTCTCTAAGTATTATCTGATTGTTTTTATGTTGGGTCACTGAAATTAGTAAGTAAAAATGCCTTGGTACAATCCATGTTTCCGAGTTTTGACTGATCGGTTAAACCCAGTCACTTGGCGTGAAGATTAAGTACTATTGAGCCGTTTCAAACACTAAGGACAGTTAAAGCTTATAAACCAGAGAACTTAGAAGATAAAGGAATTAAAACCCGGAAAACTTGCAAAGACTTATAAATTAAACTGCAAAAGCGGAGTACTTGTTTATACAAATGATATATAGCATTACAATGAATATTACATTGTAAGAATAGTAATGCTTCTATTTTTCTTGCCTTCTACCCAGGACTCAAGCAGCTTCTTCGGGATCCGAGTCTTCACCCTCGCAGCTGGAATCCTCAGGAGGAATTTCCTCCTCGGGATAAAAGTTGGAGATGTTAACCATCTGCGCTATTTTGGTAGCGTGGCCTTTGACGGAGTCGAAGATGTTGGCCCGCTGCGCGTCCTTGTATCCTTGAGGGATACCTGACGCCACGCGCCAAGACTTGGCGGTAGTATAATGCATACGCATGAACCCAAGGGCCATGCGCGCACCACCGCGAGCCGCGGAGCGGAACCAGGATTCCTTGCGGTTCGCCACCTCCTCGATCGCCTCTGGAAGCTTGCGGACTTCCGAGAATTCTCCTGCTTTGTCGGGAATGTACTTATTGATAAGTAGCATTCCCGCAGATTTAAGCGCGGTGAAGACCTTCTCGAAAGCCAGGATTCTTTCGATCCGGGTAAGTGAGGGGCTACCTTCTGTTTCAATCAACAAAAGAAAGTTAGGAAAAACAGAAGAAGGGAAAAAGGAAAAATCCGGTAAAAGTTTAAAAACTTAGCAAGAATTATGTCCATCTCCGTGCCTTCCTCTAGGCACTGGTTCAGGGCATTCTCCAAGTCTCTAATTGTGGCCTTGTCCTTTTCGGCCTGGCTGGAGGCCTTGGACTCGGCAATGCCGACAGCCAGTTGGCTGGCCTCCAGGTCTTTTTGGAGCTTCACAGTAATCTTATGAAGTTCCAGGTTTTCCTTGCGTAGGTTCTCGCATTGCCGGCATCTTCAGCAATGATTTGTCTTTTGCCAAAGAAGCTGAAAAGCAAGTAAAATGAAGAGTTAAAAACTCGGAAAATTCCTTAGAAAAAATCCTAAACAAAATCAGTGATAAAATTACCTGCAGATTCATCCAGCTTTTGCTGAACGGAAGCCAGCTCCGAGTCCTTATCTTCAAGAATGCTAAGGAGAGTTTTTACCTCCTTATTATTGATGGTAAGTTTACTAAAAATTTCCATGTTAATGTTTTCAGCAGTTTGCTGAAACACGGAAAAGAGACAAAACGCTTAAGTCAAAAAACAAGCAAGGTCATGGTAAAAGCATTAAGTCAAAAGTGAATACATTTGGCAAAATGCTTGGGGGCTAGAGATATTACCTAGCTCATCCGTTGGAGATTCGATAAATTCTCGTTGAATTCCTTTGCATACTCAGCAAAGAGAATTCCAACGTGGCAAAGAGCATCTTGGATAATCTGCCGAGGCAAAAACATGAAGTTATTCCTAACAATAAGTCTGCCTTGCGGCCAAGGACGGATTAAAGGAGCTGGGGCAAAGAACTTTGTCGCCCATAGATGAATATATCCATGTTCGTCAAAGTGTTCTTCTTGTTTTACCTTGAATTGCGGGTCATAGTTGGGGATTGACTCTTCCTTTGGAACATTGGAAGGACCCCCAACCTCCGGCTCCACCGCCCTTTCCCTCGCGTCTGACTCCAGCGTAATGGGCTTGCTGGTCTGCAGGGGATCCTCTTCCCTGGCAGCAAAGTTTTCCTCCTCAGCTGCAACCGGAGTGTCCGGAGCAGCAGCGGGAGAAGGCTGTGCCCCTCTTCTGGCAACATACTTCAATTTCTTCTGGCTTTTTGGCTTTAGTGTTGTCGGAACCAGGCTAGAAAGGAAAAAATCCGAGAAATTAGAATTTCGAGAAGGAAAAGAAGTTCCTGCAACAAAAAGCAGAGAAAAGAAAAGAAAAACCCGGATGATTTACCTGGAAGTCGCGACGGGAACTCCGTCAAGTTCAATCACCTCTTGGGCAGTGGAAGGCTTCTTGCGTTTCTGTCCGCCTGCAAAGTTGGCACGCATTGCGTCCAACTCGGCGTCGGTGGAAAAATCCTCCTCAGAAAGATCGGCCAGCTGTAAAAGAAGCGCAAAATACAGCTAAGTTAAAAATCTGAGAAAGAGAAAATCCGAGAAATTGCCCAAAGAAGAAAAATGTTACCTTTCGAGCTGGATTTCCCTCATGATACATTTCTCGGCTTCTTCATACTGGTCACGAGTAGCGACCAGATGATTTACCCCCTTCTTGAAATCCCTCTTGGAGAACTCTTTGTCTGTTCCCCTCATTGCATCCTCCGAGCCCGTGTAGTCGCACAGTAACCGGGTTCTGCGGTAAGCCAATGGCTGGACGCATCTCCCGAACCAACATAGAACTGTGTCGGTGCCAGTGAGAGGAGGAGAAGAGGAGACGAGTTTGGCGATGCGCCGGTTGATTCTCATCGGATCATCCGGCAAAGTTTGGACTGCGTCCACTGCCCAGTTATCTTGGGGAGTGGCCGCAGAATTGCCAAAAGGTGGAATGCATGTCTCCTTTCCAGGAAACGGGACATCTTCATGGTAAAAGAAGGAACCCGTCCAAAATTTGACAGATTCCGAGGTTTTAATCTTTGGAAACCAGTCCTCCCTAAACCTATGCAGGGTGAAGGAGATGGTCCCGCAGGTGGGGAGAGCGCCCTCAGAGGGGTTGCGCTTCAGCCCGAAGCAATACTGCCAGAAATCTAACCTAGGCTCTATCCCTAGATACCCTTCGAAGAGGGTTTGGAACCCGGAAAGATAAAGAATGGAATTGGGAGGAAGATTATGTGGTTCGATGTTGTAGTGGTTGAGGACTTGGAGAAAAAAGGCAGAAGGTGGAAATACCAAACCTGTGTTGATGTGAGAGGTAAGGAGAACCCTTTCTCCGTCTTTTGGCAACGGCTCACAGTCGTCCTCCTCGTATCGCCATTTGCCCTTCCGCATGAGTCTCTCCTTCTCCATTGTCGGAAGAAGGGACGGAACCACGTTGCAGTGGCTCCAGTTCCCGGAGTTTTCCTCCATGTCTTCTTCGGCTCCGGCAGCGCCCGAGGCGGCGAGCTCCTCACCGCCGCGAGCGAGTTTTTCTTCCGCGGGCTCGGTGGCGAGGGGCGGAGTAGGCACGGTAGATGACGATGGCGCGCTTTCAGCCGTGGGAGGAAGATACCCACGGGCCAAATCGCTGGCGTTTCCCTCCGGCGCTCTCGCGGTGGCGCGGCCGGGGGAGTCCAGCTGTCGGGGGGTTACCCCCGAGTAGGGTAAAGGCAAGTGCTAAGGGCAAGGTCAGAAGAGATGGTTGGTCGAGTAGCCGCCTACCCGGTACTCGCTACCCGGTCGACTGCTACTCGGTCTTACACAAAGATGACCAGAAGGACGAATCAAGGAAGTTATGTTTCTCCGAATAGAAGAGTTGGTCCGAGTAGAACTGGCGGGAACCTACTCGGGCCAGAAGTCAAAGGAGCCGTTCTGACACAGGATCCCGCGTATCCCGGGTCCGTACTTGGCACTATTCACAACACTGTTCATCTGAGGACGGCGTGCCTGACAGCGACAGTGTGTCAGCAGGGCGTCGCAGGATAGGGGGACCTACTCTGTGTTCGGCACAGTGATAACAGACTGATCACTTGGTTTTGCCCAACGACTTTCCGGACAGGACAAGATTAGAAGCCAAAGCTGTCAGCAGGAGCTCGGAAGAAGGACGATGTGAACACTATGTCGACACTTATTTGTATTCTACCTAGTTGGCTGTATCCGGCAGGGGCGCCAGTATATAAGGCGCCCTGCCCCCTCCTGCGCGGGGGATCGCCCGACACGTACCAAGACACGTTAGCACCGGTTGAGATTCTTGACCTAGTCCATCCTAGAGAGAAGGGTGGCTACTCGGTAGAGACCGAATTTGTACTGTGGCTACTCGGTGAAGCACCAATATACAGAGAGAAAGACAGGAGTAGGGGTTTTACCTCCTCACGAGG
Source organism: Alopecurus myosuroides (assembly GCA_028641055.1). Lineage (NCBI taxonomy): Eukaryota > Viridiplantae > Streptophyta > Magnoliopsida > Poales > Poaceae > Alopecurus > Alopecurus myosuroides. The sequence continues at coordinate 402,266,130 of CM054058.1, forward strand.
GCCCTGAACCTGGGTAGATCGTGTTGTTTGCAGTGTTTGATTCTTACCTCACGCGGTTACTCGTCGCGTGATCCCTCCCCGAGCACCTCCAACGTCCATCGTCCCCACAACTTTAGCCATCCTATGGCATCTGTCTTGACACCACCACGACAGTTGGCGCCCATCGTGGGGCAACCAGCAGCGCTGGCTGGAGTTTCCGTTCGGACGGGATCTTCTTCGGCGGAGCGCGTAGTCTGTGGCCTTGTCCACAGATTCGGCTCCTTCGACTTCGTCATCGACAACGCAGGCGACTTCGGCGGCAGAGCCATGCCATAGGGCGGCACGGTGATCTCCTTCGGCTCGCACCTCGTCTACGTCGCCAACACCGTCGTCCACGAGTTCCCGGAGGAGGTGCTGGTCGCAGAGGATCCTCCTGCTGTGATCGCTGCTCGCGGAAGGCCTGCGTGTCGTTCTGCGAACAGCGCTGAGGTGATGGTGACCGGCCTGGCTGCGAACGCCGGCAAGGGTGCGGCTGGCGCTGCGTGCGTCATCGAGGATCTTGCTGGCTCGAGCGCTGGCGGCAAGACCCACAAGCCCTACGAGAAGGACTGCAACTTTCCTCTCTCCACTACTCCGACCATTCCTGCGTTCGCTGAGCGGACCGGCATGCCGCCTCCCACCGACATTGAGCTCTTGACCATGAAGGAGCAGCTCGACCGGCAGCGCCAGGAGTTGCTCGCCGAGCAGGCGGAGTTGGATAAGGTTAGGCTTGAGCTCAGTCTAGAACAGAACGAGTACAACAAGGCTCACGGCTTCACGCCAGTCACTAGGAGGGCTAGCAAAGTAGGTGCTACGCGGCGCAACTTAGGTGCCGAGATGGCAACTGTTGTAGAGGCTCCTAGTCAGTCTGCCACCGCAAACACCTCCACTAGGACTAGGTACAGCACCCCCGCCAAAACACTTAGAGCTGCAGAGGCTGTAGCCGCCGAGCTGCCGCATCTCGACGGCGACGCGCGCGCTAGGCAGCAGGAGAGGCTCAACGAGTTGGTGTTAGAAGCAGCTAAGCAGAACGAGGAGTTCCGGAAAGCCAACCCGGGTGCTGGCGGCTCGCAGGTGGTGCACTCGCATGCGGCCAGATCTAACGATCAGGCCTCATCTCCGCACCCCGGCCGCGAGAGGGACCGCAGTGGCAATTCGGGAAGAAACAGGCAAATGCAGGTGTACGACCCGACTGTCGCCGCGAAACAGCTCGCTGTGCCGCGGCAGTCCGGCCAGAAACACATCTCTGCTGGAGAAGGCTTGCAAGCCCATAAAGCTCATAGCCAAACGCGAGGTGGAGATCGTCCGAGCCCTTCTCGGCAACATGTTGCTGAGCCTGCTCGGCGGAGGCCTCACCAGGCAGCTGCTGCTCAGCCGCGTGCGGCTGACCGAGTAGCCAACCTGGTGGAGCAGCCTGTGGCCATGGAGGTGGACCGATACGATGACGGCTACTCAGCTATGGGGCTGGCTGGGTATGATATCCTGGACCGCGTGGGAGAGCGCATGCTGGAGCCCACTGATGTTCGGTACAAGCTGGACCGGATCAGTCTGTCCGCGCGGCTCGAGAACACGGGGCCTCCCGGCCCTGATTGCTTTGGCCCGCGCATCATGAACGAGCCATCCGTGAAGAACTTCCAGCTCGCAAGGGGCACCAAGAGCTACAATGGCAGCACCAAGCCAGAAGACTGGCTCAACGACTATGTCACCGCGGTCCATATTGCAGGCGGCAACCGGAGATGGGCGGTGCGGTACATGCCGCAGATGCTCGAGGGTCCAGCTCGCACTTGGCTCAACAATTCGCCCAAGAACAGCATCAATTGCTGGCTGGACTTCCCGGAGGCCTTCATCAGCAACTTCACCAGCACTTACAAGAGGCCGAATAGGCCGCAGCAGCTGTCCGCCTGCAGGCAGCGAGAAGACGAGACGGATCGCGAGTATCTTACTCGGCGGAGCACATTGCGGAACACCTGCGAGGGTGTGAACGAGGCGCAGGCCATCACTTGGTTTGCACACGGTTGTAAGCATGGCAGCATGCTGTGGCAGAGGTTGCAAAGGGAGATGCCGAACACTCTGGCGGAGACCATCAAGATCGCGGATCAGTACGCGCTTGGTGATCCTACTCAGCCACTGATGGACTCCTCCGAGCCGAGAAGAAACTTCAACAACAAGCGCAACGAGTTCCGCAACAAGCGCAGGGGTGACCGAATAGATACTCGGTATGACCCTGAGGAGGTGAACGCTGTGGGTGTTGGAGCTGGGAGTAGCCAAGGGGAAAAACCTGCTGGAGCCCAGTACGGGCGGAACCAGAACCAGGGCCAAGGCAACAAGAAGCCATACCGAGCTCCTCAGCCGGGAAGCGGCAACTCGGAGCCGGCTAAGAAGTTCGTCTTCGACGACATGAAGGATGGCCCATGCGGTTTCCACACTCAGCATCCCTCGAGGCCTGCCAACCACACTACTCGGCAGTGCGAGTGGTGGGATCTGATCAGGAATAAGGGCTTGCCTCCTCCTCCTCTGCCAGCCGCGAACGCTAATGTGCAGCCTGCTCGCGCACCCGCAGCTCGGCCTCCGGCGTTCCCGAGAAGAGAAAATGTGAACCAAGTGGCTTTAGGAGCCAACCGCTACTTCAACAATGAGGGCTACCGCAACAACAACAACAACCGCAACCGCAACAACAACAGAGGCAACAAAAACAACTACCAGGGCAACAATAATGGTAACAATGATGATGGGGGCCGCAACCAGTACCAGGAGCACCATGAGAGCTACATGATCTTCACTTCCGAGCCTGTCGACAAGCAGTCGCAGCACAGGCGTGCCATGGAGGTCAATGCTGTGATCCCTGCTGTTACTCACTACATGCACTGGTGCAATGTAGAGATCACATGGTCCCGAGCTGACCATCCCAAGGTGATGCCCAACCCGGGTAGCTACGCATTGGTGCTGAACCCTACTTTCTTGGGTCCCGAGAAGAACGTGAGGTTCAGCAAGGTGCTAATCGACAACGGCAGCAGCATCAACATTGTGTACAAGGATACACTTGAGAAGCTCGGGATCGCCGAGAACATGCTGCTACCCAGCAAGACCACTTTCCATGGCATTGTGCCGGGGATTTCTTGCTCTCCAATGGGCAGAGGGTGGATAGATGTGCTATTCGGTACCAGGGAGAACTGCCGCAGAGAGAGGCTACAGTTCGAGGTGGTTGATCATCAAAGTGTAACATCCCAAGGATGAAAAATAAGCCATTAGAATGTTTGCTCTCTGTTATTTTATGTTTTGCATCATGGCATCATGTTGATTGCAATTGTTTTGTTTGTTTTCCATTTGTTTTTCTCTGTTTTCATTTGTTTTCCAACTGTTTTCCTTTGTTTTCTGTTTGAATTTCAACTCAAATTTCAAACCCTTTGTTTCATCCTTGTGATGTTACAATTTCCAAAATGTTATTTCAAATAAAAACAACCAAATTGTTTTCTTTTATTCCATAGTGCTCAACTATTAAATTACTGGTTTTAAGCAATCAATTGTTTCCAAATCACATTCAAAAATTCAAATACATTTTACAAACAGCACCCAAGTTGAAAATATGAAAATCACCCAAACAATCTAATCTTTTGTTTCCATCTATTCCATGTTTGATCAACTAATAAAATGGTGGTTTTATTTCAACTAATTAAATCCAAATTGGTTTCAAATTCAAAGTAAATCATCAACAGCACCTAATTTGAACATTATGAAAGTTACCAAACATTTATAAGCACTTAATCAATGTAAACATTAGGGTCACCCTAGTAAAGGGTTGGTTTTCAATAATATTTATTCACTAATAAAATACATCCAATTTTGGTTTAATTAACAAACAGCAAATAAACTTGAAACTTTTTGGAATTAAAGGTTAGCATTGAGTTGCTATTTGAAAACCTAAACTAACCATAATTTTTTCCAAAAATTTATTAACCTAAAACCCCAAGCCATTCTATCTCCCTTTCCTATTCTTTTCTTACAAGCAAAAAAATTGGAAAGAGAAAAATCACAAGCAAAAAAAATGGAGGGAGGCAGCCCACCCCATCCTTTTCTTTTTTCCCCAAGCCCATCTTTCTTTTTCTGGCCCATACCTTTCACCTCTTGTCGTCTTCTTCCTTCAGTACGATCATAGTCCCCACCGTCGATCACCTCCTCCCCTCTCCGATGGCAACCGTACCAGGCTAGGGCTCCCCTTAAAACACCAAGCCATCCCCTATGCCTAACCTAAACCCTAACCCTAGCCTAGCGCCGCCATCCTCTTCCTCCCTCGATCCCTCTCCTCTCTCTCCCTGAAACTCCTCTGTATCTTCTGTAACTGAAACACACCCAAAAGCCCTTCCTCCCCTCCGGCGATCGCCGAGGTTTGAGCCTCCCTCCGGCCGGGTTGGGCCCAGGAATGGAATCTCCCGGGTACCCTCTACCTCTCCATCCCCTCGGCTTGGACCGAGGAGCCTCGAGTCGCCGGCGCCATCCCCTCCAAGCCGCCACCGCGCCCTGCTGCTGCCCCTGTTCCGCTCGACCTGCTGCCTCGACGAGCGTCCGCTTGAGGTACTCCTCCCTTCCCCTCCTTCCCTCTCGCCTCCCTCCTCTCTCCCTTGGCCGCACCGCACCCCACGCCCCTCCTGCCCACGGCCACCACGGCGAGAGAGCAGCCAACTGTCGGCGACCATCCATCTGGTTCTGTCCGCCCCCAAGGTTCAGTACGTGCAGTTTTATGTTCAGAGAAAAATCCCGCGGAACAGCAGCTTATACCCCCGAATCCCCCCTCCCTATCACATAGAGCACACCAGCCCAACTGGTAGCAGCCCCTTTGCGCTAGCAGCAGGTTGGGGGTTCGAGTCCCCCTCCCAACCATTCACCAAAACTTTTATTTTCCAATGTTTTGGCACAGCACCTTCCAAGAAATCACCTGTAGGTCCCTGTTGTTTACTTTCTAGCCCCTGCAAAAATTATTTCTAAGTCCCTAGATCCATAAAAATGGCAGAATTGCACCCAATTTTGTAAATTGCATAAGAAAATCATTTTAACTCCAAATCCAACATTTTTAATATGTTTTCAATACCAAATTAAATGTTCTATACAAATATAAAATTTGTTTACTGTTTTGAATATTTTAAATTGGTGCAAAATTTGAAAACTTGTCAAATTCACTTAAACTTGCAAAATTCATAACTTGTTCATAAAAATTCCAAATCCAACAAACTAAATATGTTTTCCAATCAACTTTTCATGTACTTTCCAAATATAAATTTTGTTTGCTGATTTGAATTATTTAAATTGCTGAAAACAACTGTTTCTTGGTTATTACATTTAAAATTGCCAAAATAATAACTTGCTCATTTTAAATCCAATTTCAACAAATGAAATATGTTTTCCATGCAAAATTAAACCACCTTTCCAAATATAAAATTTGTTTCATGTTTTGAATAATTAAAATTGGTTAAATAATTTAAACCTTGTTTAAATCATTTCAAATTGTTAAATTCATAAATACTTTATTTGAAATCCATTTTCAACAAGTGGAACATGTAATCCACCCAAAATCTTGTGTTCTTTTCAAATATGAACTTTGTTATCTATTTTGAACAATTAAAATTGGTGAAAACAACAAATGCTTGAGTGACACCTTTAAGTAACCAAAATTCCTTAACTTAATAAATGAATTTCCAAACTTGGTAAACCTTATTTCCAATTGATTCAATTGTTGTTATTTTGTTGTTTTCCTCATCCATGCATCATGCTAATTCACTTACACATGATGTTTAGTTGTAAAACAATTAATTCAACCATAATTCATGGGCTTTCCAGATGCAATCCAATTGCATGTGGGTCCATTTAATCCTGTTTCTATCTTGTCAACTAGTTTATTTCTATGCATCAATTAAATGGTCATGCATCATCCCATGTTTGTGCACTATGCCATGATATTGATTGTTTGCCTCTGCGTTGTTTGTTTGCTTCTTCTCGGATAAACGACGACGTTGAGACCGACGATACTTACGACACCCCTTCTAAGGAGTTAGCTCAGTACCAGGCTACTGGGTTTGCAGGCAAGTATTCACTCACATGAACCATCGTGTTCCTTCCAACATTGATTACCGATACTTTCCGTTGTTCTTTTCTGCTAGCCTTAGTAGTAGTTGTTTCTGTTACGAACCCATCACATGAATCCCTTAACCTTGATATTGCCTCACCTCCACTCCTATCACCCCATTGTTTGAGCCTGTGTCTTACTAGCCTGCTTAGGTTGTTTTGCCCGAGTCTGTTACCCGTTACTTTCTGTTATCTATTTTCATTATGTTCTGGGGGCTCGATGTTTAATCAATCAATCATGCTAATGTTATTGTTAAATAATAACTTGATGATAAGGCACCGGCAGGAGGCCCTTTGTGGTTTTGAGGCCTGCTAGTGTCGACCCTAATAGGAAAAGGGTCTTGTCTACTGATCCATGATGAGCGCACTAACCGCATGTGGGAAGCGAGTATGGGCGCCCCCCTCAATTTGACTCGATTCGCATCTCGTCCAAATCGCCTCATTTAGTTCGGGTTTCCCATTTGCTGCATGCATGATCTTGCGAGCCCTTGGTACCCGGGTGGAACTTTCGTAGTCGGCATATAGGGGGACACGGTCTTAGAGTGCTATGAGGGTCCCTTTTCTTCGGGGCTCGATTAGCCGTGCGCCCAAGGTTCTTTGGGCTTGATGCGAAGAAGAGTTGAGTTGTGTTGAGTGCCCCGCTTGGTGGAAGGGCCTTTCCATCTGGCGGGTTATTCATGCGTGTACGGCCAAATTGGTGCAACCCTGCAGGGATAATCTTCTCGAGAAGCCGTGTTTTCCGCGGTTATGGATTACTTGGTGAAAGTACTGGCTAACAAGTACTCAGGACAACTTAAACCTAATGATTAACAACCTTACACCCAATGATTAACAACTTGACTAGTAATAGGCTTATTGACACAATAATTTGAACCATCATTAACTCAACTGTGTGAGTTATCCTCGGATTGCTTCTTTGGATAAGGGACGAGATCCAGGATGGGTTTGCTTGAAGTTATCTTTCAGTTGGTTACAATACTCGATCTTATCTCCTTTCTGTTAGCCGGAAGTGGTAGAATCTCTGTAGTTGGTTAGCGCAGCCAGTTGCAGCATCTTTTATACCCCTTCTTCCGTTGATCCCAAGGCATCCGTGCTTGGTGTTGACGGGCTACACTTTGGTGAACTGTGAGTCTTGCTTGCCAGTACGTTGTTGTACTGACCCCTTTGGGGTTGTGGTTTACGCAGACTACGGCTACGACTACGATGATCACCAGGATGGCTACTTCGTGGAGTTTGACGAGACTGCAGACGAGTAGATAGCTGGACCCGGGCAGGATCCAGGACCTACGTGGATGGGCTTCGTCTTCTTTATTTTCCCGGCTTCTTAAGCCTATTTGGATTTGTCTGTACTCAGACACCTTGATTGCTTCCGCTGATGTAATGAATGTTATGTTGGGACATGTGTCCTCTGGATGATTGTATTTGCTATTCTCTGCCTTAGTGAAGGCTATTTGCAACCTTATTTCACTCTTTTGTGTCTTGGAGACATTCTGTGGTATCATTCCGTTTAACGCTGTTGACGTACCATGTGTGATTGATATGAAGTACGTCGACAGTAGTGCCTTTGGTCTCTAGTGGATAGTTTACATCAACGATGGAATAGCAGGGCTTGTGTTGTCGCGCATAAGCGCAGGCCTACCAGGAAGCTGGGACGTGGGAGCAGTTATGCCCCATAATCCAAGCATCTGCTATCCAGTTCGGCCCGATGAGTATCCCCTAGAAACCAGGGTGCGACAAATGGTATCAGAGCCTGTCTGCCTGTAGGATCCCTTTTTACTGGTCGCAGTTGAGTCTAGAAACTATTTTGTAGCTATATAGGAAAAATGAAACGTGAGAGTAGGAATTTTGTTCTTTTTCTTGTTTCCCCACCCACCCTCCCTTTTTCTGGTAAGGAAGTGCAACGTTGTTTTTTTCCCTTCTCATCTAAACTTTCAAGTTAGGATTTCACGAATCCTGGTTTCTCTAGGATGGTTATATCTACTAGACCATAGGAATGGAGGTGGTTGTGACGTGATTTATCATGTTGCCTACTCACGATTGAGAACGGAGGCGTGTAAGCCCCGGAAGCAGATCCTCTATTCCTTAAGCAGTAGATATTGATCCTTTAGAAGCCCGGATGGGTTTTTCCGTAGTACCTTAGGAGTTTTGATCTTGTTTTTCCAGTGTTCCTTCGGTATCCTGTTCTTCTCAACATCCTTTTCGTCCGTTGAAACCTTGTTGTTGTTTTCCACTTCAATTCTTCTACCAGCGTCTAATCAAAACTTCCCAAATATCAAGTCTATCTGGCCAGAAAGTTTTTGTTGTTGTTGTTGTTGTTGTTGATTCCAGGCTATGAGAGCTGGCATTCCTATCACCTGGGATTGTTTCGAGGAAGCATTCCTGAATCACCACATTCCAGATAGTCTAACCTACAAATTAATCAAATTCTTTTCAGCTATACACCCTCGATACAAAACCTCTCCCTTTACTTGAAAATGTTTCGGTGGTTTGCAAATTCCTGACGTCTATCCAAGGTGCACGATGTGTTTAACGTGTCACAGCTCAAGAGGATCTTCGCAAGAAGTATCCGGGCCTTTCCTTTTCTCAGTAGGAATCTCGGGGCGCGATTCCTCCAAGGGGGGGCGTTTTGTAACATCCCAAGGATGAAAAATAAGCCATTAGAATGTTTGCTCTCTGTTATTTTATGTTTTGCATCATGGCATCATGTTGATTGCAATTGTTTTGTTTGTTTTCCATTTGTTTTTCTCTGTTTTCATTTGTTTTCCAACTGTTTTCCTTTGTTTTCCTTTGTTTTCTGTTTGAATTTCAACTCAAATTTCAAACCCTTTGTTTCATCCTTGTGATGTTACAATTTCCAAAATGTTATTTCAAATAAAAACAACCAAATTGTTTTCTTTTATTCCATAGTGCTCAACTATTAAATTACTGGTTTTAAGCAATCAATTGTTTCCAAATCACATTCAAAAATTCAAATACATTTTACAAACAGCACCCAAGTTGAAAATATGAAAATCACCAAAACAATCTAATCTTTTGTTTCCATCTATTCCATGTTTGATCAACTAATAAAATGGTGGTTTTATTTCAACTAATTAAATCCAAATTGGTTTCAAATTCAAAGTAAATCATCAACAGCACCTAATTTGAACATTATGAAAGTTACCAAACATTTATAAGCACTTAATCAATGTAAACATTAGGGTCACCCTAGTAAAGGGTTGGTTTTCAATAATATTTATTCACTAATAAAATACATCCAATTTTGGTTTAATTAACAAACAGCAAATAAACTTGAAACTTTTTGGAATTAAAGGTTAGCATTGAGTTGCTATTTGAAAACCTAAACTAACCATAATTTTTTCCAAAAATTTATTAACCTAAAACCCCAAGCCATTCTATCTCCCTTTCCTATTCTTTTCTTACAAGCAAAAAAATTGGAAAGAGAAAAATCACAAGCAAAAAAAATTGAGGGAGGCAGCCCACCCCATCCTTTTCTTTTTTCCCCAAGCCCATCTTTCTTTTTCTGGCCCATACCTTTCACCTCTTGTCGTCTTCTTCCTTCAGTACGATCACAGTCCCCACCGTCGATCACCTCCTCCCCTCTCCGATGGCAACCGTACCAGGCTAGGGCTCCCCTTAAAACGCCAAGCCATCCCCTATGCCTAACCTGAACCCTAACCCTAGCCTAGCGCCGCCATCCTCTTCCTCCCTCGATCCCTCTCCTCTCTCTCTCTGAAACTCCTCTGTATCTTCTGTAACTGAAACACACCCAAAAGCCCTTCCTCCCCTCCGGCGATCGCCGAGGTTTGAGCCTCCCTCCGGCCGGGTTGGGCCCGGGAATGGAATCTCCCGGGTACCCTCTACCTCTCCATCCCCTCGGCTTGGACCGAGGAGCCTCGAGTCGTCGGCGCCATCCCCTCCAAGCCGCCACCGCGCCCTGCTGCTGCCCCTGTTCCGCTCGACCTGCTGCCTCGACGAGCGTCCGCTCGAGGTACTCCTCCCTTCCCCTCCTTCCCTCTCGCCTCCCTCCTCTCTCCCTTGGCCGCACCGCACCCCACGCCCCTCCTGCCCACGGCCACCACGGCGAGAGAGCAGCCAACTGTCGGCGACCATCCATCTGGTTCTGTCCGCCCCCAAGGTTCAGTACGTGCAGTTTTATGTTCAGAGAAAAATCCCGCGGAACAGCAGCTTATACCCCCCGAATCCCCCCTCCCTATCACATAGAGCACACCAGCCCAACTGGTAGCAGCCCCTTTGCGCTAGCAGCAGGTTGGGGGTTCGAGTCCCCCTCCCAACCATTAACCAAAACTTTTATTTTCCAATGTTTTGGCACAGCACCTTCCAAGAAATCACCTGTAGGTCCCTGTTGTTTACTTTCTAGCCCCTGCAAAAATTATTTCTAAGTCCCTAGATCCATAAAAATGGCAGAATTGCACCCAATTTTGTAAATTGCATAAGAAAATCATTTTAACTCCAAATCCAACATTTTTAATATGTTTTCAATACCAAATTAAATGTTCTATACAAATATAAAACTTGTTTACTGTTTTGAATATTTTAAATTGGTGCAAAATTTGAAAACTTGTCAAATTCACTTAAACTTGCAAAATTCATAACTTGTTCATAAAAATTCCAAATCCAACAAACTAAATATGTTTTCCAATCAACTTTTCATGTACTTTCCAAATATAAATTTTGTTTGCTGTTTTGAATTATTTAAATTGCTGAAAACAACTGTTTCTTGGTTATTGCATTTAAAATTGCCAAAATAATAACTTGCTCATTTTAAATCCAATTTCAACAAATGAAATATGTTTTCCATGCAAAATTAAACCACCTTTCCAAATATAAAATTTGTTTCATGTTTTGAATAATTAAAATTGGTTAAATAATTTAAACCTTGTTTAAATCATTTCAAATTGTTAAATTCATAAATACTTTATTTGAAATCCATTTTCAACAAGTGGAACATGTAATCCACCCAAAATCTTGTGTTCTTTTCAAATATGAACTTTTTTATATATTTTGAACAATTAAAATTGGTGAAAACAACAAATGCAAGAGTGACACCTTTAAGTAACCAAAATTCCTTAACTTAATAAATGAATTTCCAAACTTGGTAAACCTTATTTCCAATTGATTCAATTGTTGTTATTTTGTTGTTTTCCTCATCCATGCATCATGCTAATTCACTTACACATGATGTTTAGTTGTAAAACAATTAATTCAACCATAATTCATGGGCTTTCCAGATGCAATCCAATTGCATGTGGGTCCATTTAATCCTGTTTCTATCTTGTCAACTAGTTTATTTCTATGCATCAATTAAATGGTCATGCATCATCCCATGTTTGTGCACTATGCCATGATATTGATTGTTTGCCTCTGCGTTGTTTGTTTGCTTCTTCTCGGATAAACGACGACGTTGAGACCGACGATACTTACGACACCCCTTCTAAGGAGTTAGCTCAGTACCAGGCTACTGGGTTTGCAGGCAAGTATTCACTCACATGAACCATCGTGTTCCTTCCAACATTGATTACCGATACTTTCCGTTGTTCTTTTCTGCTAGCCTTAGTAGTAGTTGTTTCTGTTACGAACCCATCACATGAATCCCTTAACCTTGATATTGCCTCACCTCCACTCCTATCACCCCATTGTTTGAGCATGTGTCTTACTAGCCTGCTTAGGTTGTTTTGCCCGAGTCTGTTACCCGTTACTTTCTGTTATCTATTTTCATTATGTTCTGGGGGCTCGATGTTTAATCAATCAATCATGCTAATGTTATTGTTAAATAATAACTTGATGATAAGGCACCGGCAGGAGGCCCTTTGTGGTTTTGAGGCCTGCTAGTGTCGACCCTAATAGGAAAAGGGTCTTGTCTACTGATCCATGATGAGTGCACTAACCGCATGTGGGAAGCGAGTATGGGCGCCCCCCTCAATTTGACTCGATTCGCATCTCGTCCAAATCGCCTCATTTAGTTCGGGTTTCCCATTTGCTGCATGCATGATCTTGCGAGCCCTTGGTACCCGGGTGGAACTTTCGTAGTCGGCATATAGGGGGACACGGTCTTAGAGTGCTATGAGGGTCCCTTTTCTTCGGGGCTCGATTAGCCGTGTGCCCAAGGTTCTTTGGGCTTGATGCGAAGAAGAGTTGAGTTGTGTTGAGTGCCCCGCTTGGTGGAAGGGCCTTTCCATCTGGCGGGTTATTCATGCGTGTACGGCCAAATTGGTGCAACCCTGCAGGGATAATCTTCTCGAGAAGCCGTGTTTTCCGCGATTATGGATTACTTGGTGAAAGTACTGGCTAACAAGTACTCAGGACAACTTAAACCTAATGATTAACAACCTTACACCCAATGATTAACAACTTGACTAGTAATAGGCTTATTGACACAATAATTTGAACCATCATTAACTCAACTGTGTGAGTTATCCTCGGATTGCTTCTTTGGATAAGGGGCGAGATCCAGGATGGGTTTGCTTGAAGTTATCTTTCAGTTGGTTACAATACTCGATCTTATCTCCTTTCTGTTAGCCGGAAGTGGTAGAATCTCTGTAGTTGGTTAGCGCAGCCAGTTGCAGCATCTTTTATACCCCTTCTTCCGTTGATCCCAAGGCATCCGTGCTTGGTGTTGACGGGCTACACTTTGGTGAACTGTGAGTCTTGCTTGCCAGTACGTTGTTGTACTGACCCCTTTGGGGCTGTGGTTTACGCAGACTACGGCTACGACTACGATGATCACCAGGATGGCTACTTCGTGGAGTTTGACGAGACTGCAGACGAGTAGATAGCTGGACCCGGGCAGGATCCAGGACCTACGTGGATGGGCTTCGTCTTCTTTATTTTCCCGGCTTCTTAAGCCTATTTGGATTTGTCTGTACTCAGACACCTTGATTGCTTCCGCTGATGTAATGAATGTTATGTTGGGACATGTGTCCTCTGGATGATTGTATTTGCTATTCTCTGCCTTAGTGAAGGCTATTTGCAACCTTATTTCACTCTTTTGTGTCTTGGAGACATTCTGTGGTATCATTCCGTTTAACGATGTTGACGTACCATGTGTGATTGATATGAAGTACGTCGACAGTAGTGCCTTTGGTCTCTAGTGGATAGTTTACATCGACGATGGAATAGCAGGGCTTGTGTTGTCGCGCATAAGCGCAGGCCTACCAGGAAGCTGGGACGTGGGAGCAGTTATGCCCCATAATCCAAGCATCTGCTATCCAGTTCGGCCCGATGAGTATCCCCTAGAAACCAGGGTGCGACACAAAGCCATTACCATGCTCTACTCGGCAGGCCTGCTCTGAGCAAGTTCATGGCCTCTACCCACACGGCATACCTGAAGATGAAGATCCCTGGTCCCAATGGTGTGATCACCATCTCGGGTGATTACAAGAAGTCCATGGAGTGTGCTTCTGCTGGTTCTCAGCTGGCGGAGTCGATGGTGATTGCTGCCGAGAAGAAGAAGATACATGAGGTGGTGGCTATGGCGCAAGCTGCGCAAGGTGTTGCGCCTGGTATGCCGAGCTCCCAGTACGGGACCGCTTTCCAGGCATCCCAGGAAACGAAGAAGATCCAGGTTGACCCTGAGTTCCCCGACCGAGTTGCCATCATTGGCTCCGGGTTGGCGGAGAAATAAGAAGGCGAGCTCATCCACTTCCTCCGTGAGAATCGGGACGTGTTCGCCTGGTCCAATGAAGATCTGCCAGGTGTCCCGAGGGAGTTGGTTGAGCACTCGTTACATGTGCGCCCTGACGCCAAGCCAGTGAAGCAGGCTATGCGTCGCTTCGGAGATGAGAGAAGGAAAGCTATCGGTGATCAGATCACCAAGCTGCTGATAAGCAACTTCATCATGGAGGTACTGCATCCGGATTGGCTAGCCAACCCGGTCATGGTCGAGAAGAAGAAGGAGGATCCTAAGGCCGCTACCGCGTGGCGCATGTGCGTCGACTACACCGACCTGAACAAGGCCTGCCCCAAGGATCCTTTTCCGCTACCTCGCATCGATCAGGTCATCGATTCCACGGCTGGTTGTGAGCTCTTATCTTTCATAGATGCCTACTCGGGTTTTCATCAAATAGCTCTCAACCCTGCTGATCAAATAAAGACTGCTTTCATTACCCCGTACGAGGTTTATTGCTATCGTGTCATGTGTTTCGGGTTGCGGAATGCGGGTGCAACCTATCAGAGATGCATGCAGAAATGCTTGCATGATCAACTCGGCAAGAATGTGCAGGTGTACGTAGATGACATTGTCATCAAAACGAATAAAACACATACTCTGCTTGCCGACCTTGAGGAAACCTTTGCTAACCTGCGCAAGTACAAAATGAAGCTGAATCCGACTAAATGCACCTTTGGCGTCCCGGCTGGCAAGCTACTCGGCTTCTTGGTGTCTAGTCGGGGCATTGAAGCCAATCCTTCAAAGATAAAAGCTATTGAGAGCATGTCTTTGCCGCGATCTCTGAAGGATGTGCAAAAGTTCACTGGTTGCTTGGCATCTCTGAGCCGTTTCTTGGGCAGAATGGGCGAGAAGGCCCTGCCTCTATATCAATTGATGAAGAAGAGTGATAAGTTCGGCTGGACGTCGCAAGCAGACGTGGCGTTCAATGAGCTGAAGGCAATGCTGGGTAGCGCTCCCATCTTGGCTAGTCCGCTACCCAAGGAGCCATGCTGTTGTACATTGCTGCCACCAACCGAGTGGTCAGCGTGGTGATTGTGGTGGAACGAGAAGAGGAAGGCAAGAGCGTGCAGCGCCCAGTATATTACCTCAGCGAAGTGCTATCCAGCTCCAAGCAGAACTACCCACACTACCAGAAAATGACCTACGGCGTGTACCTGGGCGCCAAGAAACTGAAGCACTATTTCCAAGAGCATCCTATCACTGTTGTGAGTTCTGCTCCCATCTCGTATATCATGGGCAACAAGGAGGCGAGTGGAAGAGTAGCCAACTGGGCGATCGAGCTAGCCACGTACGCTCCCGCGTATGCGAGAAGAAAAGCCATCAAGTCTCAGATTCTGGCGGAATTTCTGGTGGACTGGGCCGAGGTACAGTATGAACCTCCTGCTCCAGTTTCCAATTACTGGAGGATGCACTTTGATGGCTCGAAGGTGAAGGAAGGGCTTGGTGCTGGCGTAGTGCTTACGTCACCCAAGCGAGATCAACTCAAGTACGTGCTGCAAATCCACTTCAAGGCATCCAACAATGTTGCAGAGTACGAGGCCGTGGTGCACGGTTTGCGAGTAGCCAAGGAGGTTGGCGTGCAGCGCATCATATGCTATGGTGATTCCGATCTGGTGGTGCAGCAAGTTTCTGGCACTTGGGATGCCCTGGATGCCAACATGGCAGAGAATGAAGCAGCAGACGAGCTGTCCAAGTTGGGGTCTTCTCGGCAGTCCATCCCGGCGGGGATTGCCTTGGAGCATTTGAGAAAGCCATCCATCAAGCCATCCCCCAACTCGGAATCCATATTCGTTCCTTCTCTGCCATATGAAGAAGCTGTTCCCATGGAGATTGACTGGGAGAATGCAACACAGAACCCGGGGACTGCAGCCTCCATCCCGGGGACTGGCATCTGCAACTCGGGGACTGCCGTTCCCTACTCGGGGCTGCCCTTCCCTACTCGGGGACTGCCATTCCCTACTCGGGGACTGCCCCTCTCGACCCGGGGACTGTCGCATTCATTGAGGAGGTCCTCGCAAATCGTTAAGGGCTTCAAAGAAGTGCTCCCAACCCTAAAGAGCAGACTGTGGTACCTGTTCCAATGGAAGTGGATGAACCAATGTTTCCTACTCGGGAGACGCCGAGTTGGGCTATGCCCATATTATCCTTTCTAAGGGACGGTACCCTGCCAGAAGATGAGGTTGTTGCAAGGCAAATTCAGAGAAGATCCAAGGAATACACCATATTCCGAGAAGTGCTACACAAGAGAAGTGCTATCGGCGTGCTGCAGCGCTGTGTAGAACCAGAAGAAGGAGAAGAAATTCTGGTAGAGATACACCAAGGGGAATGTGGGCACCACGCCTTTTCTCGGGCATTGGTCAAGAAGGCTTTTCGGCACGGATTCTATTGGCTCACTGCTTTGAAGCAGGCCGAGGACATCGTAAGGAAGTGCAATGGCTGCCAGAGATTTGCAAATAAGATCCACCTGCCTGCCTCCGAGTTGAAAACCATTCCCATTACTTGGCCATTTGATGTTTGGTGCTTGGATATGGTTGGTCCCTTCAAGCCGGCTAGAGGCAACATGACTCATATCTTGGTCATGGTTGATAAATTCACCAAGTGGATAGAAGTGAAGCCTATTCGGAAGTGCGATGGATCCACAGCCGTGAGTTTCTTAAAGGATGTGATCCTGAGATACGGCTACCCGCACAGCATCATCACGGACAATGGCACAAACTTTGCTGAAGGAGCAATGGTGCGATTCTGCAGAGATAAGCATATCCGACTAGACGTTGCGTCAGTCGCGCATCCCGCCTCCAACGGGCAAGTCAGAAGAGCAAATGGCATGGTGCTAGCTGGCATAAAGCCAAGGCTGATTGAGCCACTGCTGAAAACACCTGGGTGTTGGCTAGACGAGTTGCCAGCGGTGTTGTGGAGTCTAAGGACTACCCCTAACCGGTCAACCGGCTACACGCCATTCTTCTTGGTATATGGGGCTGAGGCCGTATTGCCAATAGACCTAGAGCATGACTCCCCCCGAGTAACCCTCTACACTGAGGTGGAGGCGAGAGAAGCTCGAGAAGACGACGTTGACCTGCTTGAAGAAGCGAGAGAGCTGACTCTGTCACGTTCGGCTATCTATCAGCAAAACCTGCGGCGTTATCATAGCCGAAAGGTGAACCCAAGGGTTTTCCGAGAAGGAGACATGGTCCTTAGGCTTGTGCAACGCACAGACGGGATGCACAAGTTGTCTCCTCCATGGGAAGGGCCCTTCATTGTGAGCAAAGCTTTGCACAATGATGCCTATTACCTAGTCGATGCACAGCCATCACAGAAGAACAGGGTAGACAAAGCTGGCGAGGAATCTAAGCGCCCCTGGAATGTAGCTCTACTCCGTCGCTTTCATTCATGAGCAAAAATGTGTATGTACTCTCTTATCCGAGTTAAACCTCTACTCTGCAATCTGAAATTGAACTCGGGGACTGCCCTCGTCCAAAATTGCTCTAAGTGTTTCTACTCGGCTTCGCTCTTGGTCTATTCGGTTGCTCTGCTCCAAATTTCATAAGTACATTGAGTATTGTGTTTAAACCTACATGCCAACTCTTCGACTCTGCTGCTGTCCGAAACCCGGCTTCATGGCAAGCAAGAGAACAAGCAAAAGGTCAATGAGCACAAGAAAAATTGCTAAGGAAAGAAAGAGTGCAGGAACCGAGTAGGGGCTTCTTTACTACTGTTTTTTGTTAACTCTTTTCGGCTAAGTGGTGGGCTGCGTTACTAGGAGTGTTTCTCAGTGGCTAAGTATTTGCAACTCCAACTTTGAACTCTTGTGACTCGAATACCAAAAAAGCAACAACTTGCGGGTAAGAGTTGAGATAAAAAGGAAGAGCGAATAAGAAATGCAACTCGGGGACTTGCATGATAACGCAACCCGGCATCGAGCCAAGGTTGCTCAAATTTACTAAGTTAAAAGCATCCAATACGAATAAAACTGAGTAGCAAGCAAAAACATAAGTGTTTCGGTACATCTGCACCCGGCATCCCGGGGATCTGATAAAAGTTTGGAGGATAAAGTTGCAGGAGAGAATTAGGTCGAGGCAGCAGCGTTCTCGGCATTGGCTTTGGCAGCTTTAGCTTCAGTGCTGGCCTTGGCAGCATCAGCTTCCGACCTGGCAGCGTCAGTCTTCGCAGCTTCAGCTTCAGTGCTGTCCTTGGCAGCATCAACCTCCGAGTTGGCGGCGTCGGTCTTCGCTGTATCCGCATCTGGCTCGGTGGCAGCCTGGTCAGAGGTGGCCGTGGCCACCGAGATGAGCTCCGTCGCCGAGGTGGAGGCGGTCGATTGAGCGCGGAGACGAGCCGTGTCGTCGAGGGCCGCACCTGATGAAGTGCCGAACTCGAGCGTTGCGGTGTCGATCGTCATCTTATCGCTCTCGGCCTCATCGTCGCTATCCGCGACGACCGCGGCCTTCCCCTTCCCGGTCTTGTCGTCGGCACGATCGAAGAAGCTCAGGCCTTCGGATTCAGCGGCATCCTCGTCCATGTCTTCGTCCTCGTCTTCCTCCTTGCCTTCATCCACCTCGGTATCAGGTTTTGTGAGACCTTCAATGAAGTGCGCGGTGTCCGCGTACTGGGCAACCTCGTGCGCAACTGCCTGGCGGCGAGCCACGCACGTGGAATTCTTCTCCCATTTGGAGTCCTCGCGCATCTCGTGGATGACGTCCAAGTTCAGGTTCTCGTACCAGCTGATGATGAAGAGGAGCATCATATCAGCGCCTGCCCGAGCTCCGGACGCCCGCCATTTCTTCAGCTCGGCCTTCACGCCGTTCAGCTTCAAGGCAAGTCCGTGGATAGTTCCTGGCGCGGAGTCCCGAGGCCAGAACAGGTCATGGAGTTTGAAGGCCGTAGACACCAAGTCGGAGCCTACGCCCCTTAGGCGCTGAAGTTGACCTTGAATATTTGTGAGGCTGTCTTCGATTGAAGCTTTGATATCCAACGGCTCGCCCTTCTCGGTGCGAACTGCTTGGGCCTTTGCCAAGGCAGGCTTGCAAGCTGAGCAGAGGTCCGGAAAAATTTCTGAAAGAGCTATCAGAAGAAATTAGAGACAAAGGTAGAGGAAAGCGGCAAGCCGAATAGACAAGAAGGAGAAGAGGGCAATAAACAGAAGCAGAGAAGCAAGTACTTACTATTCAGCTCGCAGAGTAGCGACTGCAGCTTCTTTTGCCAAGACTCCTCGTCGGCAGTGTGCCTCTCCTCGATCTTGCGGAGCCCATTGAGCTGGAGCATGAGTTCGGCGTTGCTCTTCTTCAGCACCTCGCACTCCATCTCGAGGGCCTTCTGCTTAGCTGTGGCTGCCGTTTCAATCTTCTCCTTCTCGGCAGCTATCTTGTTCTTCTCACCAGCTATCTTTATGGCATCTTGAAGAGCGCGCCTCAACTGAACCTGCAGTGGCTCCAGCTCGGTGGCATGTTTCTTAGCGAGCTCGACGGCATGGCTCTCTATTTGCTGCTGCACCTCAGCAGGCTTGAGGCAATCCAAATGTTCCTCAACAAACTTCTTATGGTCTTCTGTGAAGAGCAAAACACGATCAGAAGAGTAGCAAAGAAGAAAAAAGAGAGATAAGCCGAGAAGACGGTAACTTACCCTCCAGCTTCTTGATCGTGGCTTGACCACTCTCAACAAAAGCGCGGCAGTTCACGTGCTCCTCGGCCAAGGCCTTAAACTTGCCTGCAGAGTAGAATCGATTAGAGCAGAAAGCAAAAGCGGGCGTAAACACCAAAAGCAGGAACCGCGTAGCTAAAAGCTTACTTTCGACTTCAGAAATCCTGAGGGCGATGTCCATGACCTCCTTCTCCGCCACCTCGTCGGTCTTGCGCTCCATTTCTAGGGCGTCAAGGCGCCTCCTAGCGATGCTGTGGTTCCAGAGCAGCCGACGGTACAAGTTGGTTCTTTTCAAAAGGCTATTCTGAGAGGCAGAAGGAAAAAGAATCAGACAAAGTTATAAAGATTCAACCCGAGAAGGCGGCAACTCGGTTGAGTATCCGTCTACTCGGCCAGAATCTCGGGGACTGGGTGATGGATAAAGAAGAAGGAGGAGAGTAGAAGAGAAGGGAAATGCAACTCGGGACGGATGAGTAAGACTTACCGCATAATTTTGTTCAAGATCCTCTGCAGCCTTGCGGTGGACGAACATCTTGGCGGCGAGCGTGCTGGACTTGGACGAGATGGTCATGGGTTTGTAACCCATGTCCGCCTTATTCCAGTCAACGCGCATGTGATCCAAATCGCCCAAACCCAGGCCGTCCCAATTTGGGTTGCCAAGGACTTCGCTGTCCCACTCAGCGTCAATAAATCCGACTCGATCGATCATTTTCTCGAGGCCCGTGGACGTCACCTCGGATTCCTGGACCTCGCGCGAGGAGATCGAGACGGACCTATCCTTGTTTCTGGCCGGAGGTTTGGAGTCCACTGCCGTGGCCTGTTTCCCTTTCCTGATGGCAAGTTTCTTCTCCTCTGCAGGTCCGTGCAGGATTTGCCAAGGGCGTGCTACCCGGCGCAGCGTTCGGTTGCGCGTGGCTCTGCAGGTCCTGCTCCATCTCATCAACTACTTCAACCCGCTGCTCGGCAGCGGGATCTTGCTGTGTGGCATCTGGTCTTTCTACCCGCGGCTGGGCCGCGGGGTCGTCTTGTTGAGCAGCCCTTGTTGCTGGCTGCTCTTGGTCTTCTTCCTGCCGCTCAAGGGCGGCGGCGGCGTGCTGCTCGGGGTTCTGTTCTAAGTTCTCCTCGGCCGTGGTGGCTGGAGGAGAAGGTGGACTCTCATTGCGAGAAGCACCCTGCGCTTCCTGCTCTGCGCGGGCCTGCTGCTCCTGTTCGGCGTCATGGGCATCCGTGTCCATGTACAGGGCGTCGTCGGAGTCTTCTCCTTTCACAGGAGAGGACGCACGTGCCCTGTCCCGCGCCGCAATCTCGTCCTCGTCGTCGAGATCGATGAGGTTGTCGACATCGATTGCGGATTTCTTCTTGGTCTTGGTGGGTGCGACAGCGGCGTCAGCATCCAAGGGGGCGCTGAAGAAAGAAGGATGTTCAGGAAAAAGAGAAGGACAGAGGAAATCGAGAAGAAACAGCGGAGTAAAAGAATTGGGAAATTGCGGCAACAGAGGTGCATAGCTTAGGAGAAAGTTGTTTACCCTTTACGGGAAGGGGGTAGCCGTCGTCCCTTTGCCACGGCTCTTTTGGTCTTCTTCCCGACCGTCTTCGTCTTCTTGGCGGGGGGCTCCTGAGCACCGCTACCCGTCCTCTTGCGGGTGACGGGAGCAGCAACTGAAAGCGGATCAACGACAAGGGCTTCCTCGTCCTCGTCCTCGCCCTCCTCTTCAGCGTCAGCATCGTCTGTAAAGTTGGGAAGAAGAAAACAGTTCAGAAGCGGGAGGAAATTGGGTTGCGCTACTCGCGACCAGACAAGATGAACTCAATTACCTTTGTCATCATCCTCGGACCAATCACGGACAGACGCGTCAACGTGATGCTTCTCCGTCTGAGCGGCATGAGGGATGTTGAGCTTGTCCGCGGTGTCGTAGGAGACCTCGTCGTCCTCCTCTCGGTCATCTTCCCAGTTAGCCTCGAAGCGTTCCATGCTCTCGGCAAGCTGGCGAGCAAGGACCTGGAAAATAGACAGACATCACCAGTTAGTCGAGTAGCATAAAGGCATCCTACTCGGCAAGGCGTACAAACACAAATCACAGTAAGCCTAGAGAAAACTGCTAAGTATGCTACTCGGCAAGGCGTGCAAACACAAAGCACAGTAAGCCTAGAGAAAACTGCTAAGTATGCTATTCGGCAAGGCGTGCAAACACAAAGCACAGTAAGCCTAGAGAAAACTGCTAAGTATGCTACTCGGCAAGGCGTGCAAACACAAAGCACAGTAAGCCTAGAGAAAACTGCTAAGTATGCTACTCGGCAGGGCGTGTAAAAGCATAGCACATTAAGCCTAAGCAATTCTGCTAAGTGTCCGACTCGGCGCAGAATACAGATACTAATCACAGCAAGATAAGAAGGCTATCTACTCGGAACATGTATACAACAAACAGGGAAAGAAGTACTAACCCGCTCAATTGGTTTTGTGCGGCTGAACGGCACGAAGCCGTACTGCCAATTGTCCCTGAGGCCCGTGCTCATGATGGAGCGCGCCCAAGTGGCGACATCCGCGTTGCTGAGCTCGAACGTAGTTGTCCGAGTGCAGTCGCGGGGGCCGCCCATGTAGCACATGAGATGGACGCGGTGCTGGAGCGGCAGCACCCGCCTGGAGATCCATCAGGCGATCGGGTCATCGCTCTTGAGCCCTTCCGAGATCAGATGGGCGAGGCGCTCGTCCATCTGCTTCAGGTTGCTGTCGAGGGACGGCTTGGTCCGCCAGTTCTGCCCGGTGGGAGCTCTGTTGGTCCAGCGGGGCAGATTGATCCGGTCCTCCACCTTGGCTCCCTGCTTGGCGGGAGTGTTCTTCGCGTAGAGGAAGGTCTTCTGCCACTTGCGGACAGAATCCAACCCCTTGATGCGCGGATGTTGGGTTCCACCGCGCTGCACCATCATGGCGCTGCCGGTCTCCGTCATCCCGCGGCTGGTATCCACGCCATCCTTCCTACCCTTACTTTGCTTCCGGAAGAAGAAGTATCTGGACCAAGTTGCCGTAGTGGGGCGAACGCCCAGGAAAGCCTCGCATACCACGGCGTGGTATGAGAGCATGACGACGGCGTTCGGAGGGAGGTGGTGTGGCTCGAGGCCATAGTGGTCGAGGAACGACCAGAGGAAATTTGAGACTGGAAGCCCGAATCCTCGCGCGAAGTGCGCGAGGAAGACGACGTGCTCACCCTCCTGCGGAGCCGAGACGAGCTCGCTGCCAGGTTGCCGGCAGCAAACGCCGGGAGGAACTCTCCGGGTGTTCACGAGCCATTGGCAATCCTCGGCAGTGACCTCGGATCCGGCCCAGCCGGCGCGAGCATCATTGTCACGAGCCATCGCGATGGAGGAGAAGTTCGAGGAAAGATTTGGTGGAGAGATTGAAGGAATTTGGGTGGAGAACTCGCGGCGGCGCGGTGAAGTGCGCGGCGGCGAGATGCTCTGCGGCGGCGGAGAAACGAGGAGGCAAAGGGGAAAGTGCGAGCGGAAGAAGAAGAAGGAGTTACCGATGGGGTATTTATACCGCTCCTCGGACTACCGTTACGAGTTGAGGAAGTGGGATCGATCGTGGCAGTAATCGTGTGGCGTGGGATCTGTGGACCTGTTAGAAACGCACACAGCACGGAATGCGCGCGTAACGGCCGCATTAGATCCCACGACGAGATCGTGGGCAATTACTGCGCGTGATGGGACGTAACGGGCTAGTGGGCCCAGGCCGTGAAAAATGGGCGCGTGGCCTGTCAGATCCTGGGCACCGAGGCGTCGGGGTCGTGGATACGTGACACGTGCCCAGTTGCAGTGCGGAAAGCCGGATTGTGCTCTGCCACGCAGAGATTCTGTTACAGAGAAGAGAACTAGTTCTATTCGGAGGAGAAGAAACTCAAGGTATGTTCCAGAGTGCTACTCGGAGGTTTTACTCGACATCTTAAGGTTCAAGGGCAATGTTGCCAAGATTGGTTTTGTGCTGGCAGAGCCCAGTGAACGAGTTCGCAGGACTCTACCAGCTTCGGGGACTAATGTCGGGGGGTTACCCCCGAGTAGGGTAAAGGCAAGTGCTAAGGGAAAGGTCAGAAGAGATGGTTGGTCGAGTAGCCGCCTACCCGGTACTCGCTACCCGGTCGACTGCTACTCGGTCTTACACAAAGATGACCAGAAGGACGAATCAAGGAAGTTATGTTTCTCCGAATAGAAGAGTTGGTCCGAGTAGAACTGGCGGGAACCTACTCGGGCCATAAGTCAAAGGAGCCGTTCTGACACAGGATCCCGCGTATCCCGGGTCCGTACTTGGCACTATTCACAGCACTGTTCATCCGAGGACGGCGTGCCTGACAGCGACAGTGTGTCAGCAGGGCGTCGCAGGATAGGGGGGACCTACTCTGTGTTCGGCACAGTGATAACAGACTGATCACTTGGTTTTGCCCAACGACTTTCTGGACATGACAAGATTAGAAGCCAAAGCTGTCAGCAGAAGCTCGGAAGAAGGACGATGTGAACACTATGTCAACACTTATTTGTATTCTACCTAGTTGGCTGTATCCGGCAGGGGCGCCAGTATATAAGGCGCCGTGCCCCCTCCTGCGCGGGGTATCGCCCGACACGTACCAAGACACGTTAGCACCGGTTGAGATTCTTGACCTAGTTCATCCTAGAGAGAAGGGTGGCTACTCGGTAGAGACCGAATTTGTACTGTGGCTACTCGGTGAAGCACCAATATACAGAGAGAAAGGCAGGAGTAGGGGTTTTACCTCCTCACAAGGGCCCTGAACCTGGGTAGATCGTGTTGTTTGCAGTGTTTGATTCTTACCTCACGCGGTTACTCGTCGCGTGGTCCCTCCCCGAGCAGCTCCAGCGTCCATCGTCCCCACAACTTTAGCCATCCTATGGCATCTGTCTTGACACCACCACGACACCAGCTGCGGGTCGATGTCGTTTATGATGATGTCAATGTACAGAGCGACAGTGCTCGCTTCCGTGGCGCGGGGTGATCCTCCGATGTTCATCTTCGGGTGGCGCGGCGTTGATCTGGATCCTTCGATGGTTCTTCCGGAGAAGGTGGCGTCACTCGTTCTCTGCTCACTCTTGCAAGCTCGAGCTCGGGCTCTGTGGCTATGGCGCCGGGGGCTTGAGGGAGAAGAGGAAGCAGAAGGGGATTCCGGAGGGCCCGAGGCGGCTATTTATAGCTGGAAATGCGTTGAGATGGCCTACAACGGCTATTTTAGCCGTTGGATCCTTGACGCACGCCCGGAAATTCCGGGAAACGAGGGGATGGGGTGATAATGACTATCTCCTCGTTTCCCTACGAGAATATGTCAGAGATATGTTTCAGGGTTTTTGACTGAACCCAAGCGTCTGTGATGTCAGCACGATTTCATCGCTGACGTCATGAAGTTCCTTCTCCACAAAGGCTCGTGGAAGAAAAAGGTGGATTTTGATGAAATCCGAGTTTCGCGTTATGATCGATTTGGGAAAAATAAGAATTGGGACAAGGCGCCAACATTTCTCGGAACAGGATGCGGATTGACGAAAGGTGGCAGAATGAAGTCTCAATCCTTTTTGGGGGCTACTTTCGGATATATACCGATAGGGGTATATCCGGCATTGGCCTAAAGAGCCAAATTACCAGGGTGGCCTGTTTGGTAATGGATCATACTCCATTAGGCGGCCCAGTATGCTGACGCGCAGAAGCCGGATTCTAGAAGAACCCGGACCGTGGCCCAAAGTGGTGCGGCTTGGAGTAGAAGACGGATTCCTGCTTTCCAAGTTAGATACTTACCGTAGTGTTCTAGGTTTCCTTTCTGTAATTCCTAACCCGACTATCTATATAAAGCCGGACGGGAGAGAAGAACAAGAAGCAGAAGGCAATAAGCTAGAAGCTAAACCGCCAAGAAGTTGATCCTCGCCGAGTTAGCGAAACACTAATCACATTGTACTTTGAATACTTTAGGCTTCAACCCTGATTTAGTGAGATTGCAGTGGTAGGAACGCCTCCTAGTTGCGACGTACCGAACCTGGGAAAAGTTGGTGTTCCTGGTTGTCATACTACCACATCCCCCCACGTCTCTACCAGTAGTCTCATGGCACCCCCTTCTATGAACTCTACTATGATGTCTCGACAGTGGGTGAATAGGTGACGTGGGGATGATTCCTGGACCTATCGGGTGAGCCTACCCGGTCTAAGCCCCAGACCTAGGCCCAAAGACAGGTGATATCCCGCGGTTCTAGAAGGCCCAACAGAAGCCCACCCGCAAGACTTGCGGGTCAAAACAAGAACTCCTATACGTAGTCTACTAGGACTCGTGTAACTCCCTCTTGGCTGCATATATAAAGCCAAAAGGGAGGAGAGAAAAGGGGGATCCAATCTAGACAGGATAAGAGGAAGATACAAGCCACAACTAGACTAGGCAATACTCGAGATACCCCGTACGCGCTAACAACTCGACTATCTCGCCATAGTACACACCAGACAAGCAGGAGTAAGAGATATACCTCTACGAGGGCCCTGAACCTGGGTAAATCTTGCTCCTTGTTAGCCGTCGAGACTACAAGCGTGTACAACGTTCCTCTATTCGAAACCCTACCAGACCACCCGAGGGATTTGTCGACACGACTCTTCGACAATTGGCGCCGTCTGTGGGAACGAGACGCGCTGGATATACGGTCTCGCCGGCCTCATCTAAATAAAAGCTTGGGGTCCTCGACCCATGGATACGATCTACTTCAGATCCTGCAACTTCATCGAGCACTCGCCGGCATCGCGCACGGCCTTTTTCATTATCTACATCGACATCGTTCTTCGCGTGCAGGCGGCAGGGCAGCAGCAATATACATATTGGGGATTCCATCAACGGAGACTCAAAACTCATATGGAAAATTCCTTCGGTGTAAAGATGTGATACCAAATTTTCTATCGGATCCAAAAAGAATCGGAGAATTCCGACGCTTAGATCTCCGTGGATGACCCGAACACTGAAGCCATGTCAGAATCTGGGGGAACTCTGCGCGACTTTAGGAAAACAATTCTCGCAGTCGACTCGGACATCAATTCAAAGATCACACCGTTGAAAAGCTCCAGAATACAATCCCGCACCACTCCGTATTTTTTAGCCAATTCCAACGGTTCGATCTCCGTCAGAGGTTCATGCACTGCGACACGTTTTGGATCTCTGCGAGTTTGCAAATTCAAATCGCGGATACGAATCCTATTTCGGCAATTTGCGAGTCGACACAAAGACCAAGAAACGTCAACAAAACATGGCGACTCGCCATACTAGTGCCCGGGGGCTCGACATCAACAGTTCCCTCCATGTACACACACCAAACATCGCGACTCCGCCGTGTTGACTCGGTCCGCCGCGTCGAGTCCTTCGAGCAAACATCGCGACTCCATCGCGTCAAATCCTTCGGAAAGCATCACGACTCCGCCGTGTCGAATCCTTCAGGAAGCATCGCGACTCCGCCACGTCGACTCGGTCCGCCGTGTCGAGTCCTTCGGACAAACATCGTGACTCCACCGTGTCGACTCGGTCCGCCGCGCCGAGTCCTTCGGACTTTCGGTCGAACATCGCGACTACACTGCATTGACTCAGTCCGCCGAGTCGAGTCCTTCATATAAGCATCGCGACTCCACCGCGTCGAATCGGTCCGCCGCGTCGAGTCTTTCGGACAAACATCGCGACTCTGCCACGTCGACTCGGTCCGCTGCGTCGAGTCCTTCGGGAAGCATGGCGACTCCGCCTCGTCGGGTCCTACCGGACAACATCGCGACTCCGTCCAGAAAACATCACGACTCCGCCGCATAACTCCGCTACATCGAATCCTCTCCACTAAGTGTCTCGGAGGCTGTCCTTCGCCGCGGCCACACTCGTTGCTCGGGGGCTGTGCTGCAAAGTAGACGCACTCGAGAATTCGCCGCAGCCGCACTCGACACTCTGGGGCTGAGGCACGAAACAGCCGCACTCGACACACGAGTCCGATTCATCGATTTCGGCGATATTTACTCCGTCACTCGGCACGGCCTCGTCGACTACGGCAGTGTCATACAAAGTGCAACGCAGGAACCACAATGTCGGTTGCAACTTCGACATTCGACACAATCCTCCACTCGGAGTCGACGGTCGACTCATATCCTCCGCTAGGAGTCGACAGTCGACACATATCCTCCCCTCGGAGTCGACAGTTCACACAGATCCTCCGCTCGGAGTCGACACATACCCTCCTCCGGGAGTCGATGCATGTCCTCCTCCGTGAGCCAACATAGGACAAGCACAAGGGGTTAGCTTCAGAAACAACTTGAGCCTATGCCCGACTCTTCGAGTCGAGCATAGCCTCGAGGGAAACTCTCATCGGGAGCATTGCCGTGCACTCGATAAATCGAAGGAGCAACGTTGGAAGATCTTTGAGTCTATGTCCGATTACAAATAATCGCACATAGACTCGGGGGATACTCCCATCGGGAGGGCTGGCCGCGCACCCAATGAGCGTTGGTCGGGCAACCGACGAGTGCTACCCGCACACTCGACGTACTACTGCGTCGGAAGCATCTAACACGCTGGCCGCGTATCTGAGGAGCTCTGTCAGATTTCTTCATCAAGGTCCTTATTGTGGTTGTACAAACTGCATATTAACTCGGATGAAGAAAAGCAAAATATCAAACTTGTCCGTCTCGACGAGACACATACAACAGCGCGAGCCAATTCGCGAAATCAGAACATCTTGAAGATTTTATGGATCCATCTTCTTGTGTGGACTCAGTGGCTGAGCGTCCGCGTCAACTACACGACTTCCACGTCGTCGTGCGAATCCGCCACGTACTCGTCGACTACACGACTTTCGCGTCAACTCCGTGCACCATGTCAAGTACATATCCAGCGCATTGACTCCGTCCGCCGTGTCGAGTACATCTCCACCGCGTCGACGTCGTCCGCCTCGTCAACTACACGACTTCCGCGTCGACTCCGTCCGCCGTGTCGAGTACACCGCCACATCGACGACTCCGTCCGCCGTGCTAAGTATACTTTCACCGCGTCGACTCCGACACATATAGTCTCTGACACTTTTCGCCACGTCCCATCAGGAGGCAGAACAAAGTGCTTAGTGCACCACGATATCACACGACTATCAGCCAACAGGCTTATTTCTCTTCGGAATCTTCTAACAAAAAGGCACTCGTCATGCAGCAGGGAGAAGATTGTGAGTATGCGGCTCCCGCAAAAACCACGACTCCGCACTACGATGTACAAACACATGACTCGAAACAAAAGTAATCACTTGTTGCGCGTCCAAAAGAAAATCGCGAGTCCCTAACACGAATTTACTTTCATATGGCCCCGCACGCTCTGTCCCACTTCGTCACGTCCCATCGGGAGCAGGCGAGTGCAGACAAGTGTGCAGTGACATCACTGCATACCTCATCAAGACACGAAATCTCTTTCGTATGGACACCCAAACACGAAATTTCTTTCGTATAAGCACCCTGACACGAAATCTCTTTCGTATGGGCACATTAAGACGCGAAATTTTTTCGCATAGGCACCCATACACGAAATCTCTTTTGTATGGGCGCGTCAAGACGCGAAATTTCTCTCGCATAAGCACCCTAACACGAAAACTCTTTCGTATGGGCACATCAAGACGCGAAATTTCTTTCGCATAAGCACCCTGACACGAAATCTCTTTCGTATGGGCACAGCAATGACACGAAATTTATTTCTCATAGGCACCCAGACACGAAATCTCTTTCGTATGGGCGCGTCAAGACGCGAAATTTCTCTCGCATAAGCACCCTAACACGAAAACTCTTTCATATGGGCACATCAAGACGTGAAATTTCTTTCGCATAAGCACCCTGACACGAAATCTCTTTTGTATGGGCACATCAAAGACGTGAAATTTCTTTCGTATAAGCACCCTGACACGAAATCTCTTTTGTATGGGCACATCAAGACGCGAAATTTCCTTCGCATAAGCATCCTGACACGAAATCTCTTTCGTATGGGCACATCAAGACGCGAAATTTCTTTCGCATAGTCACCTTTTCACGAAATCTCTTTCGTATGGGAACATCAAGCCAAAATTTCTTTCGTGTAAACTTCATAACGAGAAATCTCTTTCGCACAAGATCAAGAAGGAAGATCTCTTCATCCGAAGAATCGCACATGACCAAGGTAAAATCGCGAGTATGCGGCTCCCGCAACTCTACCACAAGATGTATTTACACATCCTTATCCTGGATCGTTTGGCCGACTAGGCACATCCGGACGCCTTATTCTTTCGAGTATGAAGGTAAGACCCAAAGATCTCTATTTTGGGTCTGGAATCGCACTCAAGCTGCGTCCTCCGGTAAACTTTCCGTGTCAACAACACGAAGAAAAATCCTAGCGGACGCGCCGGGTACCCCTTTAGGTTAATTTCGACTCGGTAAGACCTCAACGGCCCAGTCGAAACGATCACCTCGCCGGATTCGAGTCGGAGGTCTCAAATTCGTGTAGGCCAGAACCGTTTTTGCCCTAGATGCAATTAATTGGCCCTGATCTTTCGGGAGAGTCAAGCGACTGAGCCACAACCTTCTGCGAAAACAGCCAACACAAGGCACATTTATCACTCGATGCTCGAGTACATGAGCGCGTCGTGCACAGGGTATACGCGCTCAAAACCAGGCGATTCAATGACCAGTCGAAGAATCCAAGAACAAACTTTGAGTGCTTACCCAACTGTTCTCAGTCGAATAAGCACTCGGGGGCTACTAACGTGGGGATGATTCCTGGACCTATCGGGTGAGCCTACCCGGTCCAAGGCCCAAAGACAGGTGATATCCCACGGTTCTAGAAGGCCCAACAGAAGCCCACCCGCAATACTTGCTGGTCAAGACAAGAACTCCTATACGTAGTCTACTAGGACTCGTGTAACTCCCTCCTGACGTCATATATAAAGCTAGGAGGAAGGAGAGAAAAGGGGGATCTAATGTAGACACGAGAAGAGGAAGATACAAGCCACAACTAGACTAGGCAATGCCCGGGATACCCCTTTACACGCCACCATGGTATCACCATTGTAACAGCTCGACTATCTCGCCATAATATAGATCAGACGAGAAGGAGTCAGGGTTTTACCTCTACGAGGGCCCCGAACCTGGGTAAATCTTGCTCCTTGTTAGCTGTCAAGACTACCAGTGCGTACATCGTTCCTCTATTCTAAACCCTACCGGACCACCCGAGGGATTTGTCAACACGACTCTTCGACAATCAGCTCCTCGAGACCGAGTCAAAACTGCGGGAGGGGCTTGAGGCTGAGGTTGAAAAGCTTGATAAAGACGTCAAGAAGTACAAGAAGAAATACAACAATGCCCAAGCTGCACTGAAGAAGCTCTCGGCTCAGATTGCCGACACTTATCGTGTCCTACTTGGTAAGATTTTATGGCTTACTGTTTTATAACTCGGCTTTTCCTTTAAGCATAATACCCGGGCTTTTTTGCTTTAACCTTTGCTGTTTATACTGTAGGCCCTGGTCTTGCGGCCCCGGAAGATGATGACATTGAGAAGGTAAAGACCTTGAAGACTGTGATCCGGAGGTTCTGTGCCGGCACTAAGTGGATCGTGGACGCTGTGCAGTGGCCGGCTGAGGGTTACCTAGGCATGGACACTTTGATCCACGCGTGCTCCACTGTCCCCTCGTGGATCGAGCTCTGGAAACGCTCGGCATGCCGGGTTGGGATGACCCGGGGGCTTATTCTGGCCAAGGCTTATTTTCCTAAGCTTGAGCCGGCAAAGCTGGTGGCCGGGTTTCCGGAATTCAATCTCGATGGCTCCAAATTCTCTGCCAAGGACTTCAAGGCTATACAAACTGAGGTGCGTCACTCGGCAACCACAATTGCCGATACTCTGGCACTAGACAGGTTTACAACGCCTTATGATGCCAAAGATAAAGCGGTGAAGGTAGATATGCCCTTGCCCTTTGATATCCTGGAGAAGTGGGGGGCAGAATCTGCCAAGAGGAAGGAGGAGGCTGCCAAGAGGAGAGCTGAAATCGAATCTGCGCCTTCCTCCTCCACACCGGCTATCCACCCACCTGCTCGTGCCGACACTGCCAATCCGGGTAAAGATGCTGGGAAGGCCCCTGAAGAGCAAACCCAAGACCAAGACCCGGCTACCAAGGACAAAGTTCAAGACTCGACCCAGGAGGCCGAGTGAAGTTTTATCTGCCACTGCCTTGAACACTTTATTCGGCCAATGGGCCTTTAAAACAATTATTATTTTGATAGTGCGCATGTGCCCTTTTTGATACTACTACCCTGGTTTGTAATACGTTTAAAAACCTTAATAGCTTTCGCGGCCCTGCTGGCCTTTGCATGAATTTGATATTTCTTAGATTTGAACTTTTCATTCCTGGTTTTCCGACTTTTCGCTATGGTTCCTTTTGTGAGACTCGGTTTCCGGGTCTCATGGGTTTTGACAAGTGGACTTTTTCTAAGTCCCCAAGACTCGGATTTTTGGGTTTTTGAGCTGAATAGCTAGATAATTTGTTTCTTTTTTCAAATTCCCAAGTCCCCAAGGCCCGAATTTCCGAGTCTGGGGTTTTGGACTTTTCCAAAAGAACAAATTGTTTCTTCTAAGGCCCAAAACCTAGAGCCGTTCACATAGGTTTGAAGCTATCATTAATATACTTTGAGTTTCCGGCTGTTAACCTTGTACTCTGCACAACTTGTGGTTTAGATGACCCTTTTGACCTTCTTCTACTATAAGCCGGCTTTCGCGTGGATAATCAATGTTGCTATAGCTGTACAAAGACATGGTCAGGCAAGTCCCATTGGGCATCATGACTGATTGTAATCATACGCTAGCAAAGCATGCCACTTTAGTGAGATTCACATCAAGCTTAAGCAAGAAAAGTCAAGAAAGTTTGGCTCTATTGTCCGGTTATAAGCTTGCAGCCGTACTTATTACAAGTAATCGGCCCTTATAACCTAATGGCATCATGGTCGGGTCTTTGAGTTTGCAACTGTGCTATTCAAGCAATCAGCCCCCAAGACCTAGATATATGCAATTTACTAGAGAAACTAATATACTACGAACAATAAATAGCACTTACCTGAAAGAAAAATAGAAAAATAACAGGAATATAAAAACTTGACAAAAAACACACAGAAAAGAACAATATATTGTTTAACCATCTCTTTATTGATATGAGAAAAGTTAGGTCAGCAAGCCGCCTCATTAAAAACCCTCCAGTCCCCTTAGGTACCCTGGATAGGAAAAGAGTGTGTCTGAAACCTGCTGCATGTTACATCGTGTAATTCCACTTGTGAATCTAGCCTATTCTAGGTATAGTAGGGACGCAGCTGAGCCACGTTCCATGGTCTTTCTCTTTCTTGCATAGATGAGGTGGTATGAGCAGTGTCATTAACAGTAGCCGACTCTTCCCTTGCATCTATCAAGTAATATGATCCATTGTGCAGATTCCGGCTTATAATGAACGGTCCTTCCCATGGTGGAGATAACTTGTGTTTTCCTTCCTTTGACTGTACCAGGCGTAGAACCAGGTCTCCTTCCTGGAAGAACCGGGTTTTGACCCGCCGACTATGGTATCTCCTCAGTTCCTGCTGGTATATAGTTGATCTCTCCAAAGCTTGTTCCCTGTGTTCTTCTAGCATATCCACGGCGTCCTGCCGGGTCTTCTTGTTCTCCACCTCGACGTAAGCCGACACTCGAGGCGAGTCATGAATAATATCACTCGGCAATACCGCCTCTGCACCATAAACCATGAAAAACAGTGTCATCTGAGTAGATCTGTTAGGTGTGGTGTTGATTCCCCAAACCACTGAAGGTAACTCCTCAACCCATGCGCCAGCAGCTCGATGCACGGGACTCGCAGTCGTGGCTTTAATCCACGAAGTAACTCCTGGATTGTTCTCTCCACTTGTCCATTAGCCTGTGGATGGTCTACTAAGGCTATGTCCAAGCGGATGCCATTGTTTTCACAGAATTTTTCCATCTCACCCAAGGACATGTTGGTTCCATTTTCCGTTATTATGCTGTGAGGATACCCAAACCGATAGAAAATCCTTTTCAGGAACTTGACTGCCGTAACTGCTTCACAATTGGTAACTGGCATAACTTCAACCCACTTGGTAAACTTATCAATAGCCACCAAGAGATGTGTCTTTTTGCAAGGTGACATGTGAAAGGGGCCAACCATATCCATACCCCAAACAGCAAATGGCCAGGTTAACGGGATAGTCCGCAATTCCATAGCCGACACATGGGTTTGGCGAGCGTACCTTTGACATCCGTCACACCTTGCCACCAAGCGCTCCGCGTCTGCTAGGGCCGTGAGCCAGAAGAAACCGTGTCGATAAGCTTTGGCCACAAGGGATCTTGTGGATGCATGATGCCCACAATCGCCTTCGTGGATCTCCTTCCGAATTTGCCGGCCCTCTTCTGGTGCTACACAGCGTAAAAAGACTCCTGCTGCGCTTCTTTTATACAGCTCCCCATTGATGATAGAATAGCCCTTTGCTCGCCTCAGAATTTGCCTTGCTAATACTTCCTGCCGTGGTAACTCGCTCCGTGATAGGTAGGCCAGAAACGGCTCTGTCCACTCGGGAACATCACGTATTGTGGCCACGAGCTCCATATCCGGGTCTTGGTTAGCCACCTCTTCCTCAGACTCGGTTTTAACTGATGGCCGCCATAGCTCGTCCAGGAAAACATTGGGTGGAACCGGCTCTCTGCGCGAGCTGAGTCTGGTGAGTGCATCTTCTGCCTCGTTCTTTCTTCTATCTATATGCTCCACCTCATACCCGGAAAAACACCCGGCAACCCTACCCACCTCTCTGCGGTATGCTGCCATAGTTGCATCTTTTCTATCCCAAGTTCCTGAGACCTGCTGTACCACAAGGTCCGAATCTCCATAGCATCGTATCCTCTTGATGTTCATCTCCTTGGCTACATTCAATCCATGCAATAATGCCTCATACTCGGCCACGTTGTTGGAACAATCAAAGTGAATCTGCAACACGTAGCTCAACTTGTCTCCTTTGGGTGATGTGAGCACCACTCCAGCTCCTGATCTCTCGTATTGCTTGGAACCATCAAAGTGCATTATCCAGGACTCGGAACTTGGTGTTATTGTGGGCATGCCAGTGTGAGTCCAATCATTAATGAAATCAACTAGAGCTTGAGATTTGATTGCTGACCTAGGCTCGTAATTGATGTGATAATCTCCCATCTCGATGGCCAACTTGGCTATTCTACCTGTTGCATCCGAGTTTCTGATGATATCCGACATTGGTATAGAGCTAACCACTGTTATGGGGTGTTCTTGAAAATACGGCTTCAATTTCCGGCTGGCCATGAAAGACCCCGAAAACCAGCTTCTGCCAATGTGGGTAGCGCTGTTTTGCCTCCGATAATACCTCGCTGACGTAATAAACCGGCCTCTGAACCGGGTGATCTTTCCCATCCTCTTTGCGCTCAACAACAACAACTGCGCTAACCGCCCGGGGCCCGGCCGCAACGTACAGTAGCATGGGCTCTTTAGGACCCGGGGCTGCTAAAACTGGTGCCTCAGACAACTGCTTCTTTAGTGCCTCGAACGCCTCATCCGCCTCTTGGTCCCAAACAAATTTATCGGATTTCCTCAAGAGCCGGTACAAAGGTATTGACTTCTCTCCGAGTCTGGATATAAACCGGCTCAACGCTGCTACACACCATGTAAGCTTCTGAACATACTTCAGGTTTTCCGGCTTTTTCAGACTCTGGATAGCTTTGATTTTGTCCGGGTTTGCCTCAATCCCTCTTTTTGAGACTATGAAACCGAGTAACTTTCCTGTTGGAACTCCAAATACACACTTTGTCGGGTTAAGCTTCATCTGATATCTTCTCAGATTCTTGAATGTTTCCTTTAGATCGTCAATGAATGTTTCCGCTTTCCTGGTCTTCATCACCACATCGTCCACATAAGCATGAACGTTGCGTCCGATTGGTCCTCAAAGCATTTCTGAATACACCGCTGATAAGTTGCGCCAGCGTTCTTCAATCCAAAAGTCATGGTTTTGTAACAAAAGGCCCCGAAAGGGGTTATGAACGATGTTTTCTCCCAGTCTTCCTTCTTGAGCTTGATTTGATGATACCCGGAATACGCATCCAGGAAACATAATAGGTCACTTCCAGCCACTGCATCTATGATCTGATCTATCCTTGGAAGGGAAAACGGATCCTTAGGGCAATGCTTGTTGAGACTCGTATAATCTATGCACATCCTCCACTCATTACTCTTTTTCATCACGAGAACCAGATTTGCCAACCAATCCGGGTGAAATACCTCCATGATAAAGCCGGCTGTCAATAGGCGAGCGATTTCTTCTCCTATAGCCTTTCTTCTTTCCTCGTTCATCTTTCTCAGGCCCTGCTTCACGGGCCTAGACTTGGGATCAACATGCAAACTATGTTCTGCCAGCTCAGTAGGAATACCCGGCATGTCGCTAGGAGTCCAAGCAAAAACGTCTTGATTCGAACGAATAAACTCCAAGAGTGCTTTTTCCTGCTCATTGTCCAGGTTAGATCCTATAGCAAATTGTTTAGAGGGATCACCTTCGACAAAGGCCACCATCTTAGTATCTTATGCTGCTTTGAACTTTGCTCTCTCATCCTCAGTGTTCGGCCTCTTCAACGTTGTTCTGTCATCCGGGTCTACT
Organism: Alopecurus myosuroides; assembly: GCA_028641055.1. Taxonomy (NCBI): domain Eukaryota; kingdom Viridiplantae; phylum Streptophyta; class Magnoliopsida; order Poales; family Poaceae; genus Alopecurus; species Alopecurus myosuroides. The sequence continues at coordinate 402,302,288 of CM054058.1, forward strand.
TGCGACCGGCAATACTTGAGTTCTTCCTTCCTCAGGCATGTTCTGCCATTGCCGCGTCTCCTTCGTCACACTCAGCTGCTATAATCCGGTTTCCATGTATGGTAATTGTCGTGGGATAATCACGGCAGACACCGGGGGTAACTGATCTTGGGACAAGACGACACAGGTGTTTGGGAGAGGGTTTAGCTCAGAGGAAAACATGATGCAACTCGATCTGGTAGCCGGCAATCAAAGTCGCCGAGTCTCCGATCTCGATATAATAACTCAACTCTGGGATTACACTAGATGCTCGATATCAGGCGATATTGCTAGGGTCCTTAGATTTCGATCAACTACCCCTAGGGGTCGGTTTATAAAGCACCCGTACCCACTGACTTACCCTCCAAGGCGTACCATGGATCCTACCCGGACACGGCGCACAAACCCTAACTTCCCTTTACCGTAACCCACAATCCGGGTTACTGGGCCTACAAACTTGGGCCTTCCAAAAGTTTCTTTATCCTTAGCCGGATCCTGCGCAGCGTCCTTTGGGCCGGGTTACTCCTTGGAGTTGGGCCTACCGGGTTATTATCCCCCCATCAGTAGTCCCCAGAATAGCCTGGGCTTCACGGATCCTTCCTTGAAGCGCTCGCTATTCCCTGCAAGGATACCAAACACACAAGTACGTGGAGGCCGGGTTAGAGCACCTTGATAGACAGCTAGTCCCTACTCCATGGTGGCCATGTAGTAACCCGGCTCTTCTCCAAATACTTTAACTTGCCTTTCCAGGTCTAAACCCCAGAATGTCAAGATTCTATACTTGATAATTGACCCTGATATCACGGGATGGATCTCTTTCTCCTTTTCGTTCAGACACTTTGCTCAATATTTAAAGCGCATCTCGCAAAAAATCAAATAGATAGCCGTTTACTCCGCAACTCCCGTCTCCCGCTCGCTGAACCAGGCTTATCCACTCGCGCTATAAATAGGCTCCTTGGGGGTAACCCGAACCCTAACGGCTCATTTTCCCCCACTCTGCTTCCTTTCTCCCTCCGTGCTCATCCTCACTGAGCGCCACCACGGAAATCCCGCGCGCATCACCGGAGCCCATTGGCCGGAGGCTGCGCTCCGCCACAGCTCACCCCGCGCCGCTGCCAAGATCCACCGGCAGATCTCCATCCGGCCCGTCAGGAACCGCGAAAGGACACCAGGCTTGCGCCATCTGCCTCCGCAAGGCTTCACTCAGATCTCCTCCAGTAAGCCTCTTGCATCCATTAATTTGCCCTTGCAATCTCTCGATTTCTCTTCAGATTAGATCCAAATCAACCCGCCAATGATTTCTCAGCCATGCCGAATTAGGTTGCTAGCATTCCTTCTAGCTCGCCCAATAGATAAGATATAGCCTCCAATTCACTCTCCTATTACCTGCAATTGTTAATTTCGCCACAAATCTGAAGATGGAATTTCCAATCTGAGCTTGAACCACTCAAAATTTCCGCCTTTGCCTTAATCACCCGGCTAATCCTCCCCTTTCCAGTTCCTTTTATTCACACTAAGTGCCCGTGCAGCCATCCATCGTCCCCAAAGCTCCTTCAACACTTAGATCACCATAGTTTTTGCTATGATACTTGACACCCGGATAATTCGAAACTCACTTTGCAAACAGACACCCGGATAATACGCAATTTTCGTGTCTCAATATTACCTTGCCGATACTTGGCCGGCTCACAGCTTCCGTGTCTTATTCCTTTTATCCTTTTACCTTGTGCTTTGCAGGTCAACCACATGGCTCCCAAAAAGCAGGGGAAAACTCCGACTAAAGCCAAAGCCGCCAACTCCATATCCGCCAACTGGGCGCGGTCTACGGTCACCAAGGCCAAGTTGGAGGAGCTGGTCGAGCTGGGAGTTCTTCCTCCTCAAGAGGATATCCAGTGGAGGGTGCCGGGCAAGGAGACCCGGCCTACCCCGACGAAAGACGAGGTAATCTCTTTCGTGGAACATGTGACCCGGGGCTTCCGCCCGCCGGGTCACCCTTTTTTCCGTGATGTCCTAAGCCATTACGGCCTTCGCGTTTTTGACATCGGGCCTAATTCTGTATTAAACATTTCCCACTTTATCGTCCTTTCTGAATCATACTTGTGCACTCCGCCAAGTCTAGCTCTTTTCATTGAGCTTTTTCAGTGCAAACCGTGCCGCGAAAGCGGTGACGGGGCGCTTCTCGCTTGCGGCGGGGTTTCTATCCAGCGCCGCAAGAATTCTTTGATGCCACCCCTCACCCTTAACTCCCATGTCAAGCACTGGCAGCTCTCATACTTTTACTGCCAAGACACCTCCCCACCCGGCCAAAAGAAGCTGCCGGGTTACTCAGAGGGTCTTCTCGACATCTCCGAGAAATTTAGTGCCTTCGCCCCTGACTCGGACAGGGAGGCAATTCAACCTCTACTAGCCAAAATCACTACTCTCACGGCCCAAGGCCTCATCGGGCTCAACCTGGTGAAGACTTGGGTCGACTTCCGGATTCAACCCAATTCCATCCGCACAAAGTTGATGTGCGAGTATTCAGGGCAATCTACAGACCCGCTCCGGTACTCTGACAACATCTTCGCGGCTGGTGATACTCATAAAACCATCAAGGGTTTTCTGACAGAAAAGCTTGAAGTAATCCAGAGCATATCCGGATTGGAGCCCTTCTCACTCGAGAACCCAGCCCCCAAGGTAAAAACCCGATTTTGATGTCTTTACCCTTGCTCTTTCCACTCGATACAGTTGATGACCCTTGTACTGATACCTTTCAGGCTGATGATGATTTTTGGCGGATCTACACTTCTCCTAGCTCCGAAAGTCCAGAAGAGCAGGAAGAAGCCGTTAACTCGGACGAAGGTGCTCTCCGGATTTTATTTGGTTCCTTTAAACTCATCATAACCCCTTCATTTCCCAACTATAACTTTGATGATACCCAGAAGAAGAAGATGACGAAGAAGAGGACACCGACGGCAAAGTAGAATCCGCCAGCGACGAGGAGGAATTGGAGCCGACAGTCAAAGTCGGATCAAAGAGAAAATCCCAAGAGGCTACCTCCAAGGTTTCATATCACCTCCTCGCATTCAATTCGTATTCCTTTAATGATATACATGAGCTACCTTGACGTTGTTCCACTGGCCATGCTTGAAGGACTCGCCCATGACCAAACGCAGGTCAACTCGAAATCACCCGGGCGATGGTGCACTTAACCCGGGTATTTCATCGACTCCAACTCGGCGGGATGGTATTTACCCTATCCTTTCTCGGACGAAACATTCTCCTTGAACCATTCCCTTATGAAATCTTACTCGATACTTTCTAGCCTCTCCCGGGTCCAGCGACGGATTTCCTGTGGATCTCGCGGTGAATACCGGGTAAAATCCCTTTCCTGATACTCTACCACGCTTCATCACCCTTTCCTGATTGTATACTAGCTGCTCACTCATAACATCCATAGGGCCACGATCATTACCAGCGACCAAGAGGATATGGAAACCGAGGGCCCGGGTAAGGGGAGCCCGGCTGATAAGACCACAGCCGCATCTAGCGGCGAAGCACAAGCGTCGCCGATAAACCCGGACATACAAGAAGCCGAGTATCCAACTGCCTCTTATGCCAGCAAGAAGAACAGAGCCACAACCTTGGGCGCCGAAGAAGGAGCATCGGATTCCGACATACAAATGACCCGGGTGCCGCCTCCCACTAAGAAGAAAACTCCTTCTCGGAATTTCCAAGGCCCCGGGTCCTCTGATACGGGTAAAGACACTTTTGAACAATTGATGAACACTCTCCTCACTATGAAGACTTCGGAGAGCAAGATCTTGGAGCGCATGGCCGAAGAGCACCAGGTAATGACACTTGATATCTCGTAGTGCATACCTAGTCCCCAAGTTCCGAGCATGACTTGCTAAAGTTATGCTTGGTACTTTACGCAATATTCAGCTTACCATAATATCCAACTAATACTTGTGTTCCTTGCTACTTACAGGCGCAGATGATCCGGTCTGATGAAATTTTACTCAAGACCGAACAACTTCTTCTTGCCGAGGTAAAACGAAGGGAAGCCCTTGAGGATGACATGAAAACTTTGAAGAAGGATGTTTCTAAATACAAGAAGAAGTGCAATACCGCTCAGACCGCACTGAAGAAACTGTCGGACCAGGTCGCCGATACTTATCAAATCTTGCTTAGTAAGTTTTTGCTGCCGATTTAGCTTCATGTCTTTGCTTTATTATATGATACTCGGGATTACTGAGACGTTCTTTCTTTTGTTTCAACTGTAGGTGCCAACCTTGCGGCCCCAGAGGAGGATGCCATTGTCAAGGCTAGAACCCTAAAGACCGTGCTCCGAACTTTCTTTGCCGGCACAAAATTTATACTGGATGCCGTGAAGTGGCCTACGGAGGTGTATCCGGGTGAAGAAAATCTCATTCAAGCCTGCTCCACTGTGCCTGGCTGGATTGAAATCTGGAAACGCTCGTCATGCCGGATCGGTATGACCCGGGCCTTTACCCTGGCCAAGGCTTTCTTTCCGAAGCTTGACCCGGCAAAGGTAATATCCGGGTTTCCAGAATTCAAGGCGGACGGTTCCAAATTTACACCCAAGGATTTTAAGGCCATACAGTCTGCAGTGCGTCCCTCGGCTACCACTTTAGCCGACAGTTTGGATCTAAACAAGATTATGAGTGCATACGACGCTGAAGGCAAGATTGTTACGGAGGAAGCACCCCCACCCTTTGATATTTTGGAGAAGTGGGTTGCTAACTCGGCCAGGAAGAGGGAGGCAACTGCGAAGAGAGAAGCCGAGTTAGGATCAGGGCCGTCTGCCTCTACACCAGCTGTCCCTCCGCCTGTCCGCCCTGGTGCGGTGAGTCCGGGCAATGCTGCCGGGAAAGCTAAGCAGCAAGCCCAGGAACAAGACCCGGAAGACCGTACTCAGGAGGCCGAATAGGGCAGTACCATCATAATACCTTGGTCACGTGGTGCTTTGTATTCGAACTATTATGCTTTTGATGGTGCGCCTGTGCACCCCTGATACTGATGTCGTAACTTGTAACGTACTTTTAGTCCGTGATATATTTTGCGGCTTTTCTGGCCTTTTGATAATCGTGCTACTTGTCTATTCTTTGAACTTGTTCTCGATACCCGACTCTCTTTTTGGCTCCCTTCGTAAGACTCGGTTTTTCGAGTACCAGGGGCTTTGATAAGTGGACTTTTCTTTAAGTCCCCAAGACTCGGATGGTAAGGTCTTTCGAACTTCGATAGCCAAGTAGTTTGTTTCTGTTTCGAAGTCCCCAGTCCCCATGACCCAAAGTCCGAGTCATGGGGGTGTGGCCTTTCTCAGAGAACAAATTGTTTTTTACCGAGTCGAAAACCTAAAGCCATTCCATGCAGGTACTGAAGTTATGCTTGATAGTCGTTGAGTTTCCGGTTATTAGCCTTGTACTCTGCATAAACTTGTGGTTTAGATGACCCTTTTGACTATCTTGTACTGTAAGCCGGCTTTCGCGTGGATACCATGTTGTTACATCTATACGAAAACAGGGTCAGGCAAGTCCCATTGGGCTTCATGGCTGATTGTAATCGTAAGCGAACAAATCATGCCACTTTAGTGCGAGTCACATCGAGCTTAAGTAAGAAAAGTCAAGAAAATTTGGCTCCTTTGTCCAGTTATAAGATTGCAGCCGTACTCGTTTGCGAGTAATCGGCCCTTATAACTTATAGGCATCAAGGCCGGGTCTTTTGGGTTTATGGCTGGGCTACTTGAGCAACCAGCCCCCAAGACCTATATGTACTCAACGCTCTTAATGATACTGAAGTATTGATGTCACATGGATACTGCTTACTTGTAATCAGGCGGTAACGATATAGGACTTGATAACCATCTCTTTATTGATGCTAGAAATTTTGGATCAGCAGGCCGCCTCATTAAAAACCTTCCAGTCCCCTTAGGTACCCTGGGTAGGAAAAGAGCGCGTCTGAAACCTGCTGCCCGTTACATTGTTTAGTTCTTCATGGGCACCGGTCCCGGGCTGGCGTGACCGACGCACATTCTCCACATGTTGGACTTTTTCATGATGAGTACTGGGTTTGCTAGCCAACCCGGGTGAGGTGTTTCCATGACGTGGCTGGTTGTGAGCGGCCGTGCAGTTTCTTCTTTTATAGCGGATTGTTTGGGGGAATCATCCTCGATAAAAGCCACCATTTTAGCATCTTGTGCTACCTTGGACTTTGCTCTTTCGCCTTCAGTACTCGGCCTTTTTGATGTGGTTCTGTCCTCCAGGTCTGCTTGAGACCGGTAGTGCTTGAGTTCTTCTTTTCTACAGGCCTGCTCGGCCATTGCTGCGTCTCCTTCATCGCATTCAGCTGCTATGTCTCGATTTCCATGTATGGTAATGGTCTTCTTGGGACCCGGGATTTTTAGCTGCAGATACACGTAACACGGCCTAGCCATGAATTTGGCGTAAGCCGGTCTTCCGAATAACGCGTGATAAGGGCTACGCAATTTGACTACCTCAAAGGTGAGCCACTCAACTCGATAGTTATCCTTTGACTCCCCAAAAGCTACCTCCAATGCGATTTTCCCCTCGGGGCACGCTGAATGACCCGGCACTATCCCATGAAAAACTGTTGAGCTTTTTTGTAGCTGAGACTCCTTGAGGCCCATGCGTAGGAAGGTTTCCCAATACAGTATATTGATGCTGCTTCCACCATCCATCAAAACCTTTTTCAGCTCATACCCATTGACCTGCGGTGCGACTACTAATGCCAGGACTCCCGGGTGTTCCACTCTTTCCGGGTGATCCCTTCTGCTCCATGTTACCTCCTGTTCTGACCATCTCAAGTATCTCGGGACAGCTGACGAAACTGAGTTGACCGCTTGGTTCAGTATCTTTTTGTCCTTGTTAGAGCCTCCTGTGGTATGCACATGATATTGACCCAATTGTTTGGGGTTAGCCTGGAAACCTCCTGCCCCCCCCCCTTGGTTATTACCTTGATTTCCAGCCGCCGGGTTGCCAGCTGGGGGTGGGCCGTTGCCCGGGTTTCCCCCTGGACCCGGTCCTCCTCCCCGTCCTGCACCTCGCATAGCTCTGTTCACTTCCTCATTTTTCCATCTTTGTAAGTCGGCGCACTGCTCCAAGGAGTGGTTAGCTGGCCTGCCGTTCCTGCTGTGCTTCGGGCATGCCATCCTAAATATGTCCCAGTTGTTACCCGGCCTTGGTGGTCCTTGATAGTTTCCTCCATTGTGATTACCTCCGTTGAAATTTCCTTCTGCTATGGGTCTCGAAGACCCGGCTTCTGTGTTGGCGACAAACTCGGAGCCTCCTTCAAACGGGCGCTTGTTCTGGCTATTTCCGTTATTACCCGGTGCTGATCCATTGCCGGTTCTTCCGTTGTTACTTGTGTTTGCTTTTACCTTCTTGTCATCAACTTCCTCTTCTGTAGTATCTGTCGCAGCATGTTTGTTGCACGCATCCATCAATTCTCCCATTGTAACTTCCGACGCATTTCGACTAGATTTCATGCGAGTTAACTTTTGCACTAAAGGTATATACTTGCATGTTTTTGCCATGGCTTGTAGTGCATCCTTGGGCTGAATGTCCGTGGACGAGTGAAGTATCTCCATAACCCGGCGCACCCAACTGCGTGCCGACTCTCCCTTCTTCTGGACGCACCGCTCTAGATCATCAATAGTGAACAATTTTCTGCACGTCCCATGAAAGTGCTTGACAAACGCGGTCTTCAGTTCCTCCCAGGACTTGATCGATCCTTCCGGCAAGTTGATGAACCACAACTTTGCTGCTCCTTCTGACATCATCAAGTACATGAACTTGGCTTGGAGATTCTCAGATGCGTTGCGGATCGACATTGCCATCTCATAACTGCTTAGCCATGTTTCTGGATCCATAGTTGGCTCGTAATTCACTACTTTCCCTGGCTCTTTGAATTTTTCCGGGTAAGGTTCAGCTCTGATATTGTCCGAGAGACACTTGGGTCCAGCAAGAACGGTCGAGGCCGGCCTTGCTCTAGAAACGTGTGATACAGCGGGGGGCGCGGCTGGGCGCGGCGCTGCGGGAAGTCCATGTGCTGCAGACCCGGCCGCGGCCCTCCGAGCTCTGGAACTGTCCACAACAGCATGTGCTGCTGATGCTGCCTGAACGCGGGGAGGAGGCGGCATTTGCTGCTGCTCTTCCCTCCGCCGTGCTGAACTTGTTTGGATATTCCCTTGTTGTTGACTGACGTATGGCGTCCCGTGCATCCCGCTTCTATGATCCGGATAATTGGCCTGCTGCGCCACCGCAGTGTGCAGCAGATCGATCGCTTGCCGGGTCTTTTCTGCGTGGGGCGATTCTCCTACCGGGATCTGGTTCAATGCGAGTGTTGCTGCATACACGTTGTCCATGGGATTGTTGTAGTGGCCTGCTGGTGTGCGAAACCGTGACGGTGGCGGTGGCGGTAACTCGTTGCCGGTTGTGACTCCGGTTCGTGGTGGGGGTAGCCCGGCATGCACGTTTGCCGCGTGGATTTCCGCTGTCGCCGGTTGAGGTGCAGTTCCTTGATTTGCCACTGGGATCGGCTGGTCCTGAGGCGTAATAAACAAAGCTGCCGGGTTAATAACCCCACCCGTGGCTGGTAGTCTGGTTTGATGTCTTTGGTGTACTCTAGATGTTTCCTCTCGGAGCCGGGTTTCCAATGCATCCAGCTCGCGTTGACGTGTAGCCATCCCTTGTTTCTCCGCTTCCACTTGCCTTCTTTGCTGTTCCAACGCGCGGCGGGCCACATCCAGGTCCCTGACACGTTCAGCTGCGTTTTCTGGAGTGATAACCGTAGCAAGGACCGTGGGGTCTAGGATCAGATTATTGTCGAACAAGGCCGGGTGGCGCGGGTTTGAAGGACCCGCCCCCGGTGTCCGGTTTCCCAGGAATCCGAACGTATTTGCGTGCAACTCCTCGCCCGCTGCACGGCTAGTTACTGATGCCGACTCTCCATCGACCCGGGCTAGGACCGGGTTTCCGTTAGCTGCATCCTGCCGCTGCGCCAATGCCCGATCCGCCCCGACTGGAGCCGTGGTCACGTTCCCTTGATTGAGATTGGCTGCGGGGGCCGTGTAGACCGCGACTCGGCGTATTATGCTTGTTGTGAGTTCATGCTGTTCTTCTCCGCTGTTATCCTCTTCGTACCGGTCTTCCAGCAGGTCCCGGATAGATTCAGTATCATCTTTTCCATTGTCCTGGTCACGCGGGGCCCATGCCGGCTCCTCCGGCTGTTCCCACTGCGCGATGGGTTCTTCTATCTGGTATGTTGTTCCAACTGACTCTTCTCTATCTGACTGGGCGTATGTAGCCTCTCCTGACACAGAATCAGATCCAAAATTGTCAGGAATTGAGCCAGAAGTACATACCATACCGATGAAGACGCTGATCCGGCCGATTGTCACGACAGATCCGGATTCGAGGTGATCCGATTCTGGCCCCCAGCCGGAATCGTCCACCATCTTCTCTCCTTCGTGGTCGTCGTAGATCTCACCGACGACGAGGTTCTCCATGCTCTTCCAAGCTTCTCCCGTGATGTAAACACCTTTGGACGCAGGCCCCACGGTGGGCACCAACTGTCGTGGGATAATCACGGCAGACGTTACCGGGGGTAACTGATCTTGGGGCAAGACGACACAGGTGTTTGGGAGAGGGTTTAGCTCAGAGGAAAACATGATGCAACTCGATCTGGTAGCCGGCAATCAAAGTCGCCGAGTCTCCGATCTCGATATAATAACTCAACTCTGGGATTACACTAGATGCTCGATATCAGGCGATATTGCTAGGGTCCTTAGATTTCGATCAACTACTCCTAGGGGTCGGTTTATAAAGCACCCGTACCCCCTGACTTACCCTCCAAGGCGTACCATGGATCCTACCCGGACACGGCGCACAAACCCTAACTTCCCTTTACCGTAACCCACAATCCGGGTTACTGGGCCTACAAACTTGGGCCTTCCAAAAGTTTCTTTATCCTTAGCCGGATCCTGCGCAGCGTCCTTTGGGCCGGGTTACTCCTTGGAGTTGGGCCTACCGGGTTATTATCCCCCCATCAGTAATGGTTTTCCTAGGACTCGGAATCTTTAGCTGTAGGTATACGTAACACGGCCTGGCCATGAACTTAGCATAAGCCGGCCTTCCAAATAGCGCGTGATAAGGGCTGTGCAACTTTACCACCTCGAACGTGAGCCACTCAACCCGGAAATTATCCTTTGATTCTCCAAAAGCAACCTCCAAGGTAATCTTTCCCTCAGGGCACGCCGAGTGACCCGGCGCGATCCCGTGAAAAACTGTTGAACTTTTCTGTAGCTGAGACTCCTTGAGACCCATGCGTAAGAAAGTTTTCCAATATAAGATGTTGATGCTACTTCCACCGTCCATTAAGACCTTTTCAGCTCATAACCATTAACCTGTGGCGCGACCACCAATGCTAGCACACCCGGATGTTCTATTGTTTCCGGGTGATCTCTTCTGCTCCATGTCACCTCTTGATCCGACCATCTCAGGTATCTCGGAACAGCTGAATTGACCGCGTTCACTGCTCGTTTGAGTATCTTTCTATCCTTGTTGGAAGTTCCTGTAGTATGTACGTGATATTGTCCCAACTGCTTGGGGTTAGCTTGGAAACCTCCAGCTCCTCCCTGGTTGTTACCCGGATTTCCTCCTCCTGGGTTGCCTGCTGGGGGTGGGCCGTTGCCCGGGTTTCCACCCGGACCCGGTCCTCCTCCCCGACCTGCACCTCGCATAGCCTTGTTTACTTCCTCGTTCTTCCATCTCTGTAAATCCACACACTGCTCCAATGAGTGGTTAGCCGGCCTTCCGTTCCTGTTGTGTTTTGGGCACGCCATCTTGAAGACATCCCAGTGGTTACCCGGCCTTGGTGGCCCCTGGTAGTTTCCTTCGTTAGGGTTTCCTCCATTGAAATTTCCTTCTGCTCTTGGTCTCGAAGACCCGGCTTCTGTATTGGCGACAAACTCGGAACTTCCCTCAAACGGGCGCTTATTATGGTTGTTTCCATTGTTTCCTCCATTGTTACCCGGCGTAGATCCGTTGCCGGTTCTTCCATTATTGCTCATGTTTGCTTTTGCTTTCTTGTCATCGACGTCCTCTTCTGTGGTATCCGTGGCAGCGTGCTTGTTGCATGCATCCATTAACTCTCCCATCGTAACCTCTAAAGCATTCCGACTGGATTTCGTACGCGTTAACTTTTGCACTAAAGGTATATACTTGCAATTCTTTGCCATAGCTTGTAGTGCATCCTTTGGCTGAATATCCGTGGATGAGTGAAGTGTCTCCATAACCCGGCGCACCCAACTGCGCACCGACTCTCCCTTCTTTTGTACACACCGTTCTAGATCATCGATGGTAAACAATTTCCTACATGTTCCATGAAAGTGCTTGATAAACGCAGTTTTCAACTCACCCCATGATTTGATAGATCCTTCGGGTAAATTGTTGAACCACAACTTTGCTGCTCCTTCTCACATCATTAAGTACATGAACTTGGCTTGAAGATTTTCAGATGCATTGCGAATCGACATAGCCATCTCATAGCTGCTCAACCATGTTTCTGGATCCATAGTCGGCTCATAGTTCACCACTTTACCCGGTTCCTTGAACTTATCCGGGTAAGGCTCAGCCCTGATGTTATCCGACAGACACTTAGGCCCAGCGAGATTAGTCAGTACTGGCCTCACTCGGGAAACATGCGATCCTGCGGGTGGTACGGCTGGACGTGGTGCTGCTGCTGGTCCGTGCACCGCAGACCCGGCCGCGGCTCGCCTGGCTCTGGAACTATCCACAATAGCCTGTGCTGCTGGTGCTGCCTGAACGCGGGGAGGAGGCGGCATTTGCTGCTGCTCTGCCCTTCGTCGCGATGAACTTGTTTGAATATTGCCGGTATTGCCATGTTGCCGGCTGATATATGGCATCCCATGCATTCCACTCCTATTATCCGGGTAATTGACTTGCTGAGCCACTGCCGTGCGCAATAAATCTATCGCCCGCTGGGTCTCCTCCGCATGGGGTGACTCTCTTACGGGGATGCGATCCAATGCTATTGTTGCTGCGTATACATTATCCATGGGGTTGTTAAAGTCACCTGGCGGCGTGTGAAATTGTGATTGTGGTGGTGGTGGTGGTGCTGTGTTGCCAACGGCGGCCCCAGTCTGCAATGTGGGTAACCCGACCTGTACGTTTGCCGGCTGTCCTCCTCCGGTCGCGGGCTGATGTACGGTTCCTTGATTCGCGGCCGGGATTGGCTGATCCTGGGGTGTGATAAATAGCGCGTCCGGGTTTATGACTCCACCCGTGGCCGGTAATCTCGTCTGGTATCTTTGATGCGCCCTGGTTGTCTCGACCCGGAGCCGGTTCTCCAATGCATCGAGCTCACGTTGGCGTGTGGCTATCCCTTGCTTTTCTGCTTCCACATCTCTCCTCTGTTGCTCCAATGCACGACGGGCTACATCCAGATCCCTAGCACGCGCCGCTGCGTTCTCCGGGGTTATCACCGTAGCTAGCACCGTGGGATCCAGGATCATGTTATTATTGAACAGGGCCGGGTGTTGTGGATTTGAAGGACCCTCCCCTGGCGTCCTGTTCGCCATAAACCCGAACATATTCGCCTGCAACTCGCTATCCGCCGCCCGGCTGGTGACTGAAGCCTACTCTCCGTCAACCCGGGTCAGAACCGGATTTCCGTCAGCCAGATTTTGCTGCTGGGCCAGTGCTCGCGCCGCTCCGACCGCGGCCGTAGTCACGTCCCCCTGATTAAGATCGGTTGCTGGGGCCATGTAGACCGCGACCTGGCGCGCGATGCCTGGTGAAGACTCATATTCCTCCTCATCACAACTATCCTCCTCGTACCGGTCCTCCAGCAGGTGCAGGATAGACTCGGTATCATGTTCTCTCATGACCCGGCCACGCGGGGTCCATGCCGGCTCCTCCGGCTGTTCCCTCTTCGTGGTGGGCTCTTCTATCGGATCTATCGTCCCGATCGATTCTTCTCCATCCGGCTGAACGCAGGTGGCCTCTCCTGATACAGAATCAAATCCAAAATCATCAGGGATTGAACCGGACGTAAGTACCATGCCGATGAAGACGTTGACCCGGCCGATTGTTACGACAGATCCGGATTCGAGCAGATCCGACTCTGGCCCCCAGCCAAAATCGTCCACCATCTTCTCTCCTTCGGGGTTGGTGTAAATCTCGCCGATGACGAGGTTCTTCATGTTCTCCCGAGCTTCTCCCGTGATGTAAACACCCTTGGACGCAGGCCCCACGGTGGGTGCCAACTGTCGTGGGATAATCACGGCAGACGTTACCGGGGGTAACTTATCTTGGGGCAATTCGACTCTGGTGTTTGGGAGAGGGTTTTGCTCAGGGGAAATCATGATGATAAACGATCTTGTAGCCGACAATCAAGTCGCCGAGTCTCCGATCTAGATGTATTATCTCAACTCTCGTATTACAAGGGATACTCGAATAGCTAGTAAAACTCGTGTCTAATCTAACCCTAGGAGCCGGCTTATATAATATCCGCCCCCCCTGGCTTCCTATCCAAGGCATACTCGGAGTCCTACCTGGGCACCGCTTACAAACCCTAAGTTTCCTTATCGGAACCCACAATCCGGGTTACGAGGCCTACACTCTTGGGCCTTCTAGAAACTCCTTTTCCTTAAGCCGGGTCTTGCGCAGCTCTCTTTGGGCCGAGTTACACCTTGACGTTAGCCTACCGGGTTATCATCCCTCCATCAAGGTGACTACCATTTTTTGTTTCTTCTTTTCCTTTTTAGATTGGGCTAAACAAGCAAAGCACGAGTTTTTCTAGATGTGCAACTAGGTGAACAACCTATGTGATACAATACAAAAGTACGCAACGGAAGCAATATGTAAAGTGCCAAGATAAACCACAAGTGTAAACAAGGAGACAAGGATATGTTTCCCGTAGTTCCTTCCCAAGGGAAGTATGTGGGATATATACCGATTAGGGGTATATCCGGCATTGTCCTAAAGAGTCAGATTACCAGGGTGGCCTGATTGGTAATGGATAACAGTCCATTAGGTGGCCCAGTAAGCTGACGCGCAAAAGACGGATTCTAGAAGAACCCGGACCACAGCCCAAAGTGGTGCGGCTTGGAGTAGAAGGCGGATTCCTGCTTTCCAAGTTAGATACTTACCGTAGTCTTCTAGGTTTCCTTTCTGTAAGCCCTAACTCGGCTATCTATATAAAGCCGGACGGGAGAGATGAAACATACGGACAATTATCTAGAAGCCAACTCGCCGAGAAGTTGATCCTCGTCGAGTTAGCAAAACCCTACTCATGTTGTACCTTTTATACTTCAGACTTCAGCCCTGATTTAGTGAGATTGCAGGAGTAGGAACGTCGCCTAGTTGCGACGTACCGAACCTGCGTAAACTTGGTGTTCCTGGTTGTCATACTACCACCCCCCCCCCCACGTCTCTACCAGTAGTCTCATGGCACCCTCGTCTATGAACTCTACTACGATGTATCGACAGTTGGCGCCCACCGTGGGGCCAGCGACGTCAGGCGTTATGTTTCGATCGGGGATACTCGGCGGAATTGGCAGTACCATAACTGTAGGAAGCTTGGAATTCGACAACGACGTCGGACGCTTCCTCGACAATGGATCGTACATGCCAGCATGGAATCATCTGGTAAGTGCCTGCGTTTTACCGATTGGATATGCAAACATATTTATCGGATTAACTGCAGAGGCAATGGGATTCTGTGGTGGAAGTAGATTTATCCCACCCTCCCTATACCCGGTTGAAGAAAACTATGATACCGTATTTTTCTCAGATCGCCAATACCCCGCTAAAAGTTTCGCCTCTTCGGAGATGCCTGCAATCATATCTCACTTTATTGGTATGATGCAGCCTAAGGTCGCTAAAAACACGGATGAAGGCAATCCCGTGGAAGAGGCAGATAAAAACAATCCCACATTGGAAATGGAAGATCCGACACACGTCAATGAGACGATGAACTGGGAAGCCAACTCCGTGCTAGCCGCCATCGAGGCAAAATTGGATTCGGAACCCGGATCTGAAGATCTAGACTCCGATGACGAAGATGAAGATGCTTTTGAAAGAAAGGTCAAATCTATGCAAGGGGGCTTCCACGAAGTGCTTATGGCAAAACCGTCCAAAAACACGGATGCCGAAAGCCCGGAAGACCCCAAAACACCTTGGCCAGATGAGGAAAGTGAGGATGGTGAAACCAGTCCAATTTACCCTGATGTCAAGGAATGGACAGAAGATGAACCTGGTAAAAAAAACCTCTTCCAAGAAGAAAAACAAGACTTCCAAGAAAATCCAGTATAAACTCCGGAAGAAAAAATTGGCAGACACTTCTAATCAAAACCTGGAAGTAGAAGGAGGAAGCGGAGTCAAGCCCGTGGAGGAGAAAACGACGGAAATCCCTGTTCCACTAATGTCAGAATAGGACAAACTTGATTTAATTCAAACTCAAGTGGGACGTGAAAAACCCCCTGAAGTGCTGGAAGCTAGGAGACAAGCTCTCCAGCGGCAGCAGCAACATCTATTCAGAACTCGGGAAAACCTCCTAAAAACCCAAGCTGACATTAAGTTGCAGCAGGAAGAAATCGAGGAATACGAAAGAAGGCATAGATCTTGCATAAAACCTACACGGTTACCCAGAATCGCAAGACCGGAAGTATTGCCGCCAAAGGAACGGTTCCAAAACCCATCCTGGCAAAAGCAAGTAAATGACATTGATGCCAAGGGAGAACCTGTATACAAAACCGCAACAGAAAACGCGGAAGCCGCATTCGCCATCCTCAATGATGATATGTACTCCAATGAAGAAAAGCTTCAATGGGTGTATGCTTTCTTCGGAAAGGCATTGCAACAGCAACAGCGGGGGCAGGCAAGATCAGGGAAGTTGCATGATGACTCGGCCTTATGCAAAACTGCCACATGCGCCGCTGGAGCACCTGGACCTGGCGAACCTAGAGATTCAGGCAATTCAAAAGAGAAGAAAGAAGATCCGAGAAAGGACAAGAAAATTCCAGATAACAAGGAGGCAGCGTCCAGGACAGGATCCCATCCACCGAAAGGTGGAATTAATCCCCGAGATCGGGAGGAACAAAACCGGAAAGACACAAAAGCAATGCCGCCTCCGAGACGCCCTGCTGAAAAAGCCGGAAGATACGACATTCCTCACAGGCGTGAGAGATCCCGTACTCCTCCTAGTACTAAAGAAAGGCCAAGGAGTAGAACTCCACCTTATTCCAAAGGACACGACAACGGAGGAAATAGGGATAATCCTGGAAAAGCGCACTCGCGCAACAATGGAAAATAAAGGAGCAGATCCCTGATGGCTAGGTTGAGACTCCAAGTGCAGAGTGTGTAGCTACTGGCAAGCCTTCTTCCCCACAAGGGTGACTCGAGGGTTTATATCGAACTCTTGGGGAGCCAGTATTTCAGCAGTTGTCTTCCAAGTTTCCTCCAGGATCCTGCAAACAAGTAGAGAATTTTGTGCCCTCAACCTCACCAAGTGGTTGTCAAGCACAAGGTGTGAGACTTCTAAATTGCAATGCAAAACTGAAAGTAAATGTGCAATAATTAAATCTACTACTAAATGCAAAGAAAATAAATATGTAATGGATTGTTTTTGTATTTTTGTGATGCAAGTGGTGATGGAGATAATGTAAATTCGAATTGGAGATGCAAGTAAAGTAAATTGCAAGTAAAGTAAATTGCAGGAAAGTAACTAGAGTGTTTTCTTATATTTAAAATAGGACCAGGGTTCATGGTTTCACACTTGCATTCTCTCAAATAAAGTGGTAGACGGTGGACATAAAGAATTACATGTGAGATTACAATAACATGTTTAACATTGAGTACTTTCATATGGGCATCACGTCCTAGCATAGAGATCTCTACGATCATATTGATCCCTCTTATACTCCACCAATATGCGAAATAAATCATAACACCTCGATAATTAAGGAAAAACCAGAGTATAGCTTTAAGCAATGTGACATGAAGTTGAAGTAAGAACTTGCTAGATCTAGTCATGGAGATTGATTAGTGTCACTTCAAATCCCCGGTAACAAGTTACTCCTTTTTATCCCTAGTGAGGTAACTAAGAAAGGTTTAACAAAAACTAAGTGGATCGCTGAACTTATGTCACTTTCACAGCAGTAGCCACCCCCCGTTACTCCAACTAATGCACCCATCACCCCACACACGCTCTCAAGAACTAGATTGATCAAATCTAGCAAATAAGAACGGGGTACATAAGATACATCTACTAAAATAACTCAAGAGAAACAATTGCAATCTCAGATTCAATAACTCGTAGAAAAGATCCACCACATAGGAATTACAACGGTGCCCGTAATCATGTGAGGCAGCTCATACGGATCTAATTAGTGAAGCACATAGAGAGAGAGATACAAGTGCTACTTCCACAAACCCATAGCCCTGGGGTGGACTACTCCCTCTTCATGGAGATGTCGATGGAGATGACGTTGGAGGGGTAGGAGATCACACCGGCGGCGCCCCGCCGGAGTTTTCCCCCTCCAATCTGGAACTTCTGGTCTCTATTTTGGTGTTTCGGTGTTTCGGCGACGCTCTTCTCCGTAAGGGTACGGGGGACCCTTTTTATAGTCAGTTTTAGGTCAAGACGGAGTCGGTAAGTCGAAGATGGAAGGAATTGGGGCCACAGGGGCCAAAAGGGGGCCTCTCACGCGGTCAAGGAATCTGGCCACGTGGAGGGTCCTCTTTTGGGCCTCCTTTCCCAATTCTCGTGGATCCTTCGCCCGCAAGTCTTCTCCTTCCAAGAAAATGACCCCCGCAGATTTTCAGGTGATTTCACGGAAGTTTTCCCCCTGAAACGTCAAAAATATAGAAAACGGGGTTTTTGACAGGCAGGGTTAATTCCATAAAAGTTGGGGGACTTTGTAATTTAACCCCAAAATACTATAAAACATTGAAGTATACCCTTATATGATGCAATATGTAATAGAAAACCATGTGAAAATATGCAAAATTCATCTATGCATTTTACATGCATCAATCCCCTTCTATCCATTCAGCCGGCAGATATTCTGTTCACGCAGACAGAGCGGAAAGAGCTGATCTATACTTTGGACCTAAGTGTTTCACTGATAGGATCCGAAGAATAACTCTACATTCTGGATTTGCCAAAGTTGGTCCAACATATCAAAAGTATACCGGCAGTTCAAACACGGATACCTGGCTCTCAGACTACTATACAGCCGTCCAGATTAACAAAGGGACAGATCTAGAGGCGGTAAAATTTCTCCCCCTAATGTTGCTGGATGGAGCCAGAGATTGGATCAACGGGCTTACATCAAGAACCATGGATAGCTGGAATGATATGGCTAGAGTTTTCACTCAGCATTTTCGGGGAACATACAAACGCCCCAATAGCATCAACGAGCTAAACCGCTGCATCCAGTTTGAAGATGAGCCATATGTCGACTTTATTTCAAGATGGACTGCAATGAAGAACAACTGCTCTAGAGTAACTAATGTACAAACAATGCATGCTTTCATCAATGGTTTAAAACCCGGCCTCATACCGTTGATGGTTGGTTCAAAGAAGCACAAAGATCTCGGATCTATGCTTACAACCACAAATGAGCACGAAGCGGCTGAAGACGACATCAGAGCGAGAGGTGGAAATATTGATGCTTTGGCTTAGGCCAAAAAGACGTTGCATTCTAAGAAAAAAGCTACTAAAGAAGCATAGCCAAAGCCCAAAAAGGTTAATTTAGCCTTTGGAAAGGATAATGGCAGGAAATGGAAAGGAAGAAACACAAAACCCATCTCCTACTCAAAGCAAGAGTGGGAAAAGATTAAGTCGGAAAACTGTTTCCATCATTCGCAATTTGGGAAACCTACCCATACTAATGCGCAATGCCGGCTTAATAAGCATATGAAAGGCAGTGCAGGATCAGGGAACAAGGGGAAAAGCTCCAAGAGGAAATTCTCCAAGCAAAAACCAGAAGATGGAAAGGAAGACAGTGAATCGGACACTGATGAAAAAATCTAGGAACAACAGAGAAAAGGCGAACCAAAGTTTCCAAGAGTTGATGGAGAATGCAATTTAACTTTCCTTCCAACTCCCTCAGCAAAGGTGGAGTTTTTACTGCCATGATCACTTGGCGTGTGTTTGTCTTCTGGACCCTTCGGGAGGGGCAGACCTTCTGTATCATTCCTAGGAGTCCATGTGGGTTCGGGTACCCATTGGCTCCCTGGTTTGCGGCGGGTGGCGCTGGTAGCGCGGCCAATACTGTGTTCTGATGTCCTGGTGGAGATAGAGGCTGTGGCGGCTGGTATCCTTCAGGGAGTTGCGGGTATCCCTAGTTGACCGAGGCTCTGTTCTTCTTCGTGTAAGCCTCGTGGATGTCCTATAACTTTCGTCAGTCCTTGAGGAGATGAGTTGCCTTGGTCTTGCCTGTGTGCTTATCTGTGAATAGATATAGCATGCAATAACCATCAAGGTCTTCCTCGGGAGTTTTGTCATCCGGTTTAGGCTTCCATTCGCGATTTCCACGAGGCCCGTTGTCACGATTTCTAGTGAACTCCGCTGCTGCCAGTTCTTCTCGATCGTCGTGGTCGTAGTGTCTCTTCTTCTTCTATCGACCGTGGCGATCTTCCTCAGGCGCGGGTGAAGATGCTTTCTCGTTGCGCACGGAATCTTCACCGTTAGCCCATCTTTCGGCTATTGCCATCAACTCCTCGATGGTTTTAGGCGCAGCTCGTCCGAGTTCTTCTCGGAAAGCAGCGCGCCGAGCTCCTTTTGGTGAAAGCTTCGACCGCAGCTTTCTCTAGCATGTTTCCCGCCGTGTTTTTGAGTGTGGTCCATTGCTGAATATATTCGCAAGTAGACTCACCGCTCTTCTGCATGCACGCTCGCAGCTCCTCAATAGACGCGGGTCTTTTCTATGTTGCTTGGAAGTTTTTGCGGAAGGTGTAGGTTAGATCGTCCCATGACCCGTAGCATGCCTGCGGTCTTCCTTCGAGCCAGCTGCGTGTAGATCCTACAAGGTGTAGGTTCAGGTACTGCATGGATGTTGTCTTGTTCCCACGTTGGGATTTCACTGCCGCGAGGTAATCTCGTAGCCAAGACTTGGGCTCTTGCGACCCGTTGTACTTCGGGACCTCTGTCGTAAGTTTGAACCTCTTGGGGAATCGATGCCTCTCGGGTGTCGCGGGTGAAGCACAATGCGCCACAAGCCTCCTCGTCGGATGATGCAGATAGTGATCGTGCGTGCTTCCTGATTGCTCGGGCCCTGTTGACCTTGTTTTGTGTGATGTCGTTTCGTGCGTCGTATTCAGGCTAGTCGTGATTAGCCTCCTTTCACGGCTCCCTGCTGCAGTGTTGCGAGCGGCTGCTGTGATGCCGTGGACTGCGATCACGATCTCTCGGGCTATTGTCGCTGCTACTCAGGCTATCGCCGCGGCGCCGGGCTTCTTTCCCTCGGGCACGACGAGGTGATTCCTTCCTTCTAGGCGACGTGCTCCCGCGTATGCGGGGTGTTTCCTTGTCCTTATGAGGGGTCTTTTCAGTTTCTTGCGATGTCACGTGCCTGCAGCTGCCATGCCTAGCCCCTTCTGGACTTGTCGGTATTGCTCCGCGCGGGGATCATTCTCGAGCGGTTGGTTCTCTTGTAGATATGTGGCTGATGCCAAGAGTGCGGTGGCGGGAGTCGTCGGGTGTATGTTGCCGTCACCGTCGACGTGCATGAGGGATGTCTCGAGTGTCTTGCTGATTCCACTGAGGGATTCGCGAGTCGAGGGTTGTCGGGCTTGAGACAGACTCGGAGTCTGATTCACCGAGATCGATCTGCTCGGGGAAGTGCAAGATTCCCGTCTTGTTGGCGTGGAAGTGGAGGCTCTCGAATTTCAAGTTAATGCTCTTTTCCAATCCGCTGAACGCCGGGCGCGATTCCGGCGAGTGGGGCGCGTAGATGATCGACCTAAAACGGATCGGTTCCACTAGAGTGGAAGTTCCAGGGCTCCAGCTGAAGGTTGGCGATGATGAAGCCGAAGACTCCATAGATCCAGTGCCCGCCGTTCCCACAGACGGTGCCAATTGTCAATTAGTCATCTCAACAAGTCCCTCGGATGATCCGGTAGGGTTTTGATTAAGGGAACGTATGGATGCTGGTGACGATCGTCGGCTAACAGGGGCACGATTTACCTAGGTCCGGGGCCCTCGTAGAGGTAAAACCCTTACTCGTTCTCTTTCAATCTGTACGATGGGGGGTGCTCAAGTTGAGAGTATCGTCTCGAGCTCAAGGCTTTGGTGGCAAAAACTAGCTTTGATCCCCACTCGGTGGTTCTCCTGGCTTTATATAGGTGGCCAAGTCTCAAACCGAGCCCGGGAAGGGGGGTTTCAAACCCTAGTTTTAGGTCGGTACATGTTTCCTTCTTGACCCGAAGTCTTTGCGGGTGGGCTTCAGTGGGATTTCTAGAACCGTCACGTGGCACCTTCCTCTTGGCTTATGTCTTGGGCCTTAGACTGGGTAGCCTCACCCGATAGGTCCAAGATTCATCCCCACGTCAATAAAGGCGCCTAATTGTTACTGCGGGATGACAGTGGATGATGAGGGTGATGGTGCTGGTGGTGATAATGATGATCATGACGATCTTGATGATGTCCGGAGTGATGACGGTGACGATGGCGATGATTTCCCCTCTTCGGAGAGGAATTTCCCCGACAGATTTCTCCCTGCCAGAGAGCTTTTCTCTCTCGGGTGTTTTCCGCCCCGAGGCGGCGGCGGAATAATACTTCATTCATGGTCTAGGGCTTAGGGTTCCCTGGGGTCAAGTACGCGAAACAGGTCGACTAGAGGTGGGCCAGGGTGGCCACACCACCTGGCGGTGCGGCCAAGGGGGGCGCCACCTCATGGTGTGGGCCCCTGGTGGCCCCCCTCTAGCTCTCCTTGTGGCTGGCTCCCTCATCTGGACTTCTAAGACATCTCTGGTGTCCCCCCCCCCTCTTCTTCTGATCTTCTGAAATATGGTATCTTTACGGTGCTTTTTTCCAATCAGATTTCTGGTCCCGGTGTTTATTCTCCAAAAATTGTGAAACATGCAAAATAAGATAAATTAACATAAGTAATGCATCATAACATGAAATATATCAATGGATAACATAAAATAACAATATATCAATGTCAATTGTAGCACCTATACTACTTGTTTCACTTTTAATTTGGTTGGTGACTATAACTTGAACGAAATTTGTATGGTGGATCACATATGTATTACTTGTGATAGAATTGCTGAATTGAACATTGTGTTACCTCGGTTGGATTGTTTACAATTTGATACATATGAGTATAATGTTACACAGATGTTTAATTTGCCACAAACTTTGATAAATACATACACTACTATATTTGTACTTCACTTATATTTGCAAATTGAGTTTCAATTTACATAATAAAGGTAATAAAAATGTTAAAACAGTTGGGTGTACTACTACGACTAAATTTGATCATAGATCTTCTGTGAGAACACTTGATTTGATACTAAACAATAAGAATTTATACATAGATGTTTCTCCTTATGATCGTGATTTTGTGAGCTTTACTTATACTTGCAATTGTGATTGGTATTTGATGAGATGCTATTTGTTTTCATATGACAATTATGTGCTATTTACATGCAAAATTTGTGGTCCCGTGTCATGTGAGAAAGTTTATCATGTCCACACAACTAATGCACCCCATTATAGATACATATATTGTGCATACACATTGTTCTTTTTGTTTCTTCCACGCTGAGTTTACCACAATCCGCGGACGTCTTGTATTGAAGAAAGGGAGGATGATGAGGATATAATATGGGTCCATGGTGATTATACATGCTTAAGTTGGAAGGAAATATTCAGCCTCACTAATGTTCATTATAAGGTGAATTCTTTCCTAGTAATAAATATTGTTTGTGTTTATAAGAATGTTATACTACCTAAGCCTATGCATTATGTATTAGCAGGGTTATTGATAACACAAACATGAATGGAGGAATACCTCGAGGCGTACTGGAAACCAAGATGGAGATGCTGGAAAACAAGAGTACAAATGGGAAAACAATTATTCAAGTGGTGAAAACAAATGTGCAAGTGTGGAAAACAACTCCAGGAATGTTCTTCCACTCAAGCAATGATGGAAACAAGTGGAGGGAGCCCCATTGAATATCAATGCCCATATATAAGTCCTAATTCAATTTGGCATGGCTTGTATGCCATAATGGTCGAATCCCCCTAAAGTAGGTCGGTTTGTATCTCTCCTAGTCCGAGTAGGACTCCTAGTTGAGTCCTAGTCCTGGTAGGAGTCTCTCCTAGTCCGAGTAGGACTCCTAGGTGAGTCCTAATCCTATTAGGAGTAGTGCTTGCGCAAGGAGCCCTTGTGGCCTCACCCCTCCTCCTTTATATACCTGCCACCTGCGTGTGGATTCGATAGAACAAGTTTAAACAAAAACACCTAGCCTCTAGTAGTATTGTTGCCAAGCATTCATCTTGAAGTATACTTGCAAAGTTGTGTGATATCTTGTTATTCCACTAGGAATAAAGGGATATAGGACCACTCGTGATCTTTGATTGCGTGCGCAAGAGTGTGTAGTTGAGAATATCCAAAGGGGTTGACTGCCGTTGCATTGGCAACAAGAGTTATCTAAGTGATAGGTCTCAGTGTAGCACTAGTTATCAGAAAATCCACAAAACATCCACCAAAAATAGAAGAGCTCATTGAGGAGATCGGGCCACCCCATATCAATTGTGATTGTCATCTTAAGAAACAAGTACATGTTAAATGAGGATATCGTTGCCAGTGCCGAGGGAGGGTCGCCTTTGTGGCGCAACGTAAATAAGATCAAACACCTCTTTAAACTCGGAGCAAATCACTCCATCGGTAACGGGGCCAAAACCCAATTTTGGGTGGACCTATGGTTCGAAGACCAGCCGCTTCGGGATAGATTCCCGCTTACTTTCGACATGTTCCTAACCAGTCCATTTTAGTGCGCCGGGCCATGAAGGGGGAACAGTCTTCTGCGCACTCTTAACCGGCTGGGTTTGTCTCGGTGGCAGAAGATCTAACAACCCATAGGGCAGATGAACCTATCAGACAGTTTGGACCAGGTCTCCTGGACCCTCGACCCCTCTCGCAAGTACACGATATCCTCAATGTAATACAAGTTGTCGCACGGGGAGACAATGACTCACTTTCAGGATGTGTGAAAGGTGAGGATGCCCATGAAATTTAAGATCTTCGTGTGGCAAGTGGCTATCGGCGGACTTCCCTTGGCCGAGCAGGTGGCTATCCTCCATGGCCCGTCGGACGATAATTGTTTGTTGTGTGGTCAGCTAGACAATGCTTACCAATGTTCTTCATTTGCTCTCCTACTAAACCTGCTTGTAGTGTTCTCTGCCAGCTACTTGGGTGTAGCTGGTTCCTGCCAATTTCCTGCAGTTTTTCACAATTCTATCTAGTATCGTGGGCCCTCTCCATAGGGTCGCGTGGATTATATTTTTGGCCCAATCGTGCGACTTGTGGCATATCCGACATAAACTTTCTATCTAATCTAAATTGACTAACTCCTCTTATAACATTATTTTTAAAACTGCCATTTTCTTATGGCAATAGACGATTTCGGCAAAAAAAAAAAGTAGGATCAGGACGCGTTGTAAAGGATGCAAGCGAACTAAGACGCTTTGCAAGCTCTCTTCAAGGCTGATTACACCAGGACGTTGACTTAGCTGTTGATGCCGCGAGGTGCGATGGCAGGAGCTCGTGTGATGCCTCTGTGTCATGTTTGGCTGTAGTTGATTGTTGCATTTTTTTGCATTTTTATCTTTAGGGTCAGAGTAATTCAAAGTTGGTAACTTTTTCAGGAAATCCTTCTTTTAAAATAGAACATTTGGCCAATTTCGCCTATACATACACATTGTAAAGGAAAGCGCCGAGCGTCCTCCGGATGATCGAATTTTCCGATCCTCCGCACGGAGCGCGCGACACGTGTCATTTTTTTTCCCGTTGGCCTACTCCCGCACGAGCAACTCTCCCGCGACGGCGAACGGTTACAGAAAATACTCAAGAAAAATTGCGGAGAAGACGACCGCGTCGCCCGTGACGATGCCCCGTGCTGCTAGCACCGGTGTAGAAGCAGTCAGCCGTCGACCGCCGCCGGGATCGGGGAAGATAGGCCCTGGCATCGGGGAAGACATGCCGTCTCCCGCGGATGTGCCTCTGCAGCAGCCGACGTCGTCCGTGGTAGCACCACCACGCAAGCAGCACAGCCAGCAACCGATAGCAGCACGGCCCGCCACTTATGGCAGCGCCGGCGTCCATCCACGGTAGCTCCACCACGGGAGCATAGCCGATGGTTTCTGGTAGCATGCATCTCCATCCTCCCCATGGGAGCATCGCGGTTCCCCCATAATAGCATCTTCCTTCACCCATTGGAGCAAGGCCGTCGTCTCCGGCGCCCTCCCACCGGAGCACGGGAGATGGTCCGTGGTAGATATCCATCCGCCCACGGGAGCATCGATATTCACCCATGGGAGCATCATAGTTCGCCCATGGGAGCATTGTCGTTATCTCCGACGCCCTCCAATCCGACCAAGGAAGCATCAACGATTGACTATGTGAGCATCTCTGTCCGCCTATGTCAGCATCGTCTTTTCCCATATGAGCATCGTTCGCCCGAACATCGACGCCGTCCTCCATGGGAGCACAGCCGCTTGTCTTCAGCAGCATCGGCTCCTTCCTATGGGAGCACCGCCGTGCTCCTTTGGCAGCACTACTGCCTTGCCGTGGGAGTGTTGCGCCGCCGGCCATGGAGACAAGACCTTGAGGCGCGCCATGGTGAGTAATAGGAGTACCGAGCTCGTGGCGCACGGTGCTCTGCTGGACTCGAGCAGAGGAGGTGGGTGGGTGTGGGGCGGCCGGGATTTGAGAAGAGGAGGCGCCAGCTCGCCGGATTTTTGCCGTCCGCATAGGTGACGTCAATGGGGCCGGTGCATGCTCGAAGTCGAGGACGGCGGCGGGGCGAGCTCTTCGAGAAGGAGGCCGGCAGCGGCAAGCTCACGGGGGTCGACGCGAGCGCGAGGTGGAGGCCGGCAGCGCTGCGAGTTGGCGGGGGTGGAGAAAGGGGAGAGGTCGTCTTGACTCTGGAGCAGGGACATGCAGCGTTGCTTTTCATTTGGAGGAAGGATGCGGCGAGGACGAAGCAGCGGGGCAACATGAGAGGATAAGGAAGCGGTGGTGTGAGGGCCCACATGGGATACGTGTTGCAACGCCAAGGCGGAGGACACGTGCGGCGTATCCTCCGGAGGAGCAGAAGCATTTTCCCATTGTAAAAGTGCTATCAAGACAAGTTTGCACATTGTCTCTACCGACCCAACCTAGGAACTTCTTAAGATACAAGTACAAAGTTTAATTTGGCCTATGTACAAAATAACAGTTATTTCTGAAACTGAAAAGGCCAATATAATAACAGTGGCGAGCACCTTTTTTATCTCAATTAACTTGGTTCTATATTAGTTATGTACCATCAAGATCTAATGTATGTATAACACAAGTAAAAGAGTAGAAAGTGCAAAACAGATATGCCACTCAGTCATAACAGCACAAGTAAGCATAAACCGCAATAGCAAGATGGTCATAACACGTAAGCAGTATCATGACTTAGTTCCACAGGCAGAAAGCATCGCTTCTGCTACAACACTCAACAACTTTCTTGCTGACAGCAAGGCACAAACGATAGCTATGTAGGGAGGATTGCAAAATGGCAAGTGCGGACATAACAGCTTATATCACTCAATCTCCGGTAACACTGTAAGCCATTACTTTCAGTATTCAGTGGATGCACCATATAGGTAACCGGTTGGAAGCAGTCAGAAGCGGCACGCCAGCCGTCGGAGGCCATGCCTCGACGCGTCGATCAATCAACAAGAATCGCCCTCTGTCACTCATCAGGAATAGATCAGTGCCTGGCACTTTGCTGCTACGATCATCGAGGAAGTATACTGCTGGCTGTTCCCCTCGCACCCAAAAGAGCCTTGAGCACGCCCGCCCAACAAAGAGATGACGGCCGTAATGTTTCTCCAGTTCATCCCAGGACGCGCGACCAGGAATGTAATCCACCATGGCACCGTTGTAAGTCCTGAAGAAGTCATTCTCTCCCAAGATGACCGCATCCTCTTCGTCGTCTTCGAGAATGAGGTTGAGGCTGACCACTCGGAGAAACTCTGTGTGATTGCTTTCATGCTGATGCTTGACAACCATCAGAAGATATGCCCCTGAGTTAACCAGATAGCGCCTCAAAGAACTTCCTGGCCCTTGTGCGGTTGTGAGCTCAACGTCCTCGGAGTAAGTCAAGCGCTCGGGAACACAGTAGCTGATCCGCCATGGTCCACCCTGATCAAAACCTGGCTCAACCATGTGCACATTCTCATCAGTTGTGAGTATGTGAACACTGCCAAGATACCAGACAATGTCTTCTATCTTGCAGTCCAACGTTTCTTCAACAACCCATTCCAACATATTTTTACGCCAAAACCCGATCATTGGCTCTTGATTGCCCTCAACCTTCAGTATCGCTGCCGCAAAATAATTGGTATCTACAGGGGGTGCGGAGAGCACAACTGCGTCCAGTTTGACCTTATGGATGATATTGCTGACCTTCGCATGGATAGGTAAGATGATGCGTGTATCAGTCTTCATGTGGAAAAGCTCATGTTTGTGCGGCTCGTCCCATGCTAGGGCGAACCACCAGTCTTCAAAGGATCCAATAAAGCGGGCTTCCTTCACATCATCTGGAAGATTTAGTTTGTAGGTCGTTTTGCCATCTGTGCTGTGGAATCGAGGACTCTGACTGGATGGGAAAATGGCCCAAGGCTGAAGCTTAGCAGGGGGTTTTGGGGTATTCTTCTTCAGAACCTGCCTCCACCATCTGTTGACGTAGGCTGCCTGGACACGCTCAGCCGGACACAAAATCAAGGAAACGATGCTGACAATGAGGTCAGCGTCAAGCCCAGCCCATGGGGATGACTCGGACGCCGTGGAGGCCTGTACTGCCTGTTCTTCCACGCCCCCCTGGCTAGCAATCTCCTTGTTGATGATATTCTTCGCACAACATTCCTGGTTCAAGGAAAAGAGAAAGGATCAGGTTAGACGTACTTCAACATCACAACTTTCTATCGTTTTTTGCTACCTTATGCATCAAATATCAAATGGACTAAACAGACAAGTAGCCAGTACAACGGTAGTACTCCCTCCGTTCAACAATAGATGACTTCCACTTATTTAGAGGATGTATCTATACACGACAAATGCAAGTCATCTATTGTTGAACGGAGGGAGTAACTAATATGCGTGCGCTCAGAAATGTAAAGAATTAAATTTGGTCGAGCAATATACGTATTTTTTTCCACTCTCTCTCAAAAGCTGGAGCCAGTACGGAATAAATGACTTCGCATCCCAGACAGACATGTTTCCATGTTTTAGATTGTATATCTATCTCAAAAAATATGATCATACAAGGAGAAATTTCTGCCAATAAAACATAACTACACACTCTTAGGCTGGATAGCCACTTGTCATATAAAATGCGAAAAAAAATCACAGTGATATTTCTGAACAAATCATGCACAAGCCCAAGCAAAGTGGCCACACAAGATCTAGGATCCACTTGTATACGAAAAAGATATACATGATTCAGTATGTAACATTCCGGAAGAAACAACCTTTTTTGGTCTAGAATTCGTGAGCACCCCTTCCCCGGTAGTTCTATCAGACATGGCTAGCAACCAGCCCCCAGCATCTCCACCTTGAACGACCGAACCATCAACAAATCTAACCTACTGCGCTTCCTAGCCACCGGGCATAGCCCAATTCAGTTTGTGATTGCATCAAACACATGTCCACCAACCTAGCTGCGCGACTGTGGCACTACCGTGTACTGACTCGGTGAATCCGGACATCGGGTCCGCCACTGGCCAAACGTCGAACAGCTGGCGGGCATCCCGCCGCGGAGCTACCCTGACACGTGGAATTACCATAGGCGTCGTCAGCGGAGCTTGTGCTCGGGCTTCGCTTTGGAGCACCTCACACTAGCCACGGCATGGAATAAGAGACATAATTCGGACGCCGGTGCCGGAGCGGCGGTTAGGGTTTTGGACGGCGAGAAAGGAGGTATGGAAGGGCTCACCTTGGCGCGCTTCTCCTTCAACACCCGTCTCTCCTCCATCTCCAATTCTCTCAACGCGCGGAAGGTGCCTCTCTCAACAGCCTCAGGGTCGGTGCTAGGACTGCAAACGTTATGCTCGCTATTTGACTCTTTCTTACCTGCAGAAGGGAAGATCAATTATAGGACACCGATTGCAAAGACAATTCACCTGGTGAATGCACTGATAGAAGGTCAACCAAGAAAACTAATATTACCTCTTTCGATGTTGACTTCATCCAGAACAGAAAGGATATGAACCATATCAGTAGTGTCGTTTGGGCTCTTCTCCACTATTTTTCTTGCAATATCCAGCATTTCCCACGCCAGTTCCAAATCAGAACCATCTTGATCGCCTGCCCTCATCCCATACTCCTGGTTTGTGTCATTTGATTTACGCCCTAATCGACAAACTACATCAGTATTTACAGTGCAGGAAGTACATCATATTGAACACGGACATAATTATTACACTGTTGGATCATACACAAAAAGGGAAATACAACAACAACAAAAAAAGAAAGATGTACACAAAAGGGTTAACGATTTGAATTGCTCAATATAGCATGATGTTATAATACATTGTTGCATTGCACCTAAATTCTAGAAGGGAAAAATTAAGGTTCTGACTGAAAGCTCGATATAGCATGATAGTATAATACATTGCTGCGTTGAACCTAAATTATAAAAGGAGAAAAAAAATTAAGTTGAAATGTGAGACAACTACGATTTACATCATGGAGTAACTTCTGTATCACATCAGATGATTGCCAACAGATGGAACTTTTTATGTAGTACTCCCTCCATTCCAAAATATAAGATGTTTTAGATATTTCAATATAGACTATATACGGAGCAAAATGAGTAAACCTACACAATAAAATGCGTCTAGATACATGCAAATCATGTGAATTTAGACAAAAACTAAAATATCTTATATTTCGGAATGGAGGGATTAAAAGCTAAGAGCAGCCCTGTGCAAGTACACTGCTTAGACAGATAATAGAAAAAAGAACGAATCCAGTGCTTCCTAATAATGATCTCTTTAATATGGCATTGCAATTCTAGACAGATAAAGCATTTGTACTTCACAATCCATAGTTCATCTATTTGTACACACACACATAGATCTAGAACGCATCTGACATATGGCACCAGACACGTCTTCAAAATATGATCAATCTCGAGCTTTATATGAGTAATAGAAGTTTTTTTTTCTGTTTTCTGCTACACAACCATTATTTATACAGTATACAATAAAGTTGAATGAAAACTCTATAACATTTAGGAAAACAGCGCTGACTGAATGGTCTGTGTTAGATTACAGAATGATGATGAAACAAGCAGTTCTGAGTTCCAAATAGGACTGCCGCTTTGCATGTGGAGAGGAACTAGTAGTGCCTTACTAATTATCAGTTTGCTAGGTACACTCTTCAGAGGATAATAATTTCTTCCACTGTATATGAGAGTCTTAGGGGAGGGATAGCATTACCTTCATCAGAATCAACCTTCTCCAAAGAAGGAGCATCCTCAGCATTGGTACCACTGGCCTTTGAGTTTTCATCATATTCTTTGTTCTTCACTGATTCTTCAGTTGCTGTTTCCTTGTGAACATTAGCAATACAATCTGTAGACTTCCGAGCTTTGTACAGCAATGCACACCCATATTTGTAGTAAGTGGTAGCACACTCTGTAGCAAGTTTTCCATAATGCCCAACCCTAGGTGATAACACGAGCATACATTAGTCAGAGTATCACTGTTAACTTCATAAAACAAAGCCATAAATTGGAATGTACGAAAATTAAATAGCACAGCTTTAATTGTTACATCGGCCAATTTGATGAAAAATATAGTAACTACCTTCTCTAACAGCTGACAGGTGCTTCAACATATGGTAACTATGATGTGTTGTCTGCCTTTTAAGTTTAAGAATTTTGCTAGCCAATACCAAAAGAGAGGTGTAGAACATTTAACATTTCACAATTTTGCTGACACCTATACCTCAAGTAATTGCACTTCGATTTCACAGTTGCTGGTAATCAACTCGTGCTATAACATGGAAGTCCCAATAAACTCATTTCCAACACTACCGACACAGTGGAAGAAAAACAGCTAATCCAAAAGAGCATTGAAAGAATAGCAAAGTTGTCTTCCGACAAAGAGCTCTAACCTGATATCAAGGGATTGTCTGAGACATTGGACTGCATTGAGGAAGTCCATCTGCTCGATGGAGTTGGACCCATCGTTAAACAGCTGCTGAGCTACCTCCAGAGCTTTCCCCTCACCCTCAATCCCCTTGTCGCCGTCGTCCACGCTAGTGTTTGGCAGATTGTGCTGCACACCACCAGGACCTTGGAGCACATTATGTGTCGCGTAGAAGCTGACAACAGGAAATACACAGTCCAACTGCTCTTTCTCACTGAGAACTGTCCTAGTCTGCTCTGTCTCTGAGGAGAGCTCGAGTGCATAGATGCCATAAGGCAGTCTCATGAAGATGACATTTGCTCCCTCAGCAAAACCAATAAGATCAAAACGGTCATTGAAACACATTTCATAAGGGTTGATCGACCTTGTCTGTACCCATGTCACAGTGCTGCTGCCGGTGACCTCCATTGACCACAAGTAGAGATAACCTTTGCGTTCTTCAGCCATTCCAAGTCTACCATCCTCTGTCACCGTGAGGATGGTTCTATGCCCATCCCGAGACCGAGGGCTGTTGATTTGAACGTCTGGTGAGGGGATCTCAGAAAATGTCAGGCCCACCAAATCCAACTCAAATATAACCAAACCATCCGACATGATGTATACTGAGTGACCGACGAGCACGCTGGGCCTCTCGCCGTATGCCTCAGACCAGTTGGGGATCGGGTTGAGCTTGATCCATGACTCCGTTTCTGACGAGTAGATGAAGGCTTCTTCCATTTCTTCATCATCTGGATCACCGTCATCGAAGAATACCGGCTGGTTGGCGATGAAGGCCACTTGGAAGTGCCCCCCGTTGCATCCGGGCCGGTGGTTGCACCCGGGCGCCGCGCACACCAGGGCCGCGCCTGGGTAGTAGCCCCTGCTCGCCTCCGGAGGCACCGGCACGTGGTGGCGGTCACCCGAGATGGGATCCCACACAAGGAGGTCGAACCCACCGTGCCCGCGTACCTTCGTGGAGAGGAACAGGGCGCGGCCATGCCTGTAATCGAGAACCTTCCAGTGGCGCCGTTCCGGGACATCGGCGGGGGAGAACGGCCAGTTGGTGGTACGGACGAACGTAGGGACAGATTCGTCGTCAAGGCCGTGGAGGAAGCCCAGCGACAGCGGCGTGACGGAGAGCTCGTGGAGGCGGCGGGGGAAGTCAGGATCAGTGAGGGCGCGTAGCCAGTCCTTGCAAAGGTGGCTCACCTGGAAGAGGTACAGTGGCTCGCTCGGCCGGAGACGGGCGAAAATATCCCGGGTGATGTCGTCGGGGAGGAGGGCCCAATTCCGGTTCGCCGTTGCCATCGTGCCACAGCTTTGTTCACGCCGTTTGATGGGTTAGGGATAGAGATGCCTGGATCTGGTTAAGCTAGTGACCCAGTGTAGAAAGCGGTGGAGGGGGGAAGGGACCTAAGGGTCTGGAATATAGCTGGCCAATCCGGCCAGGCGAGACGGGCCGGGCCCAGGCACAGCACGACACGCCCATAACAGGCCGTGGCTTGGCACGGGCATGACCGGGCCCAGACAGAGAGTAAAGCGCGCCCGCTCGCGGGCCAGGAGCGGGGTTAGCGGAGGCTGACAGGCCACGTGCCAGGAGTGGGGAAGCATGCAACGGGCCGTCGTCGGGCTAGGAGGGGGGAAGCGGAGGCAGCAATCGATGGATCGACCCCTCGAAAAAAAAAAAGCAATCGATGGATCGCTCTGCCGATTTATCCCTAATTATTTTTTCACACCCAACACACACTTCTTCCCGCACAGCCACACTTCTTATATCTTGGTGTATCCCCCTTTCAACCGGTATCCTGAGGGGTTTATCCCTGAACCGATCATTCAGTTTCCACCCGAAAATTTAGAACTTCGACTCGAAGATCTCGCCTACGTCAACGAGGGAATTCACCACAAAGACCAACATAGCCAACAATACGGTTCATCCGGCGATCGTTCTAGTAGTGTCGTCACCCCCTCTACCTTTGTCGGCTCAAAGAGGCGTAGAACCTGATAGTGATATGCCTAAGGATTATGTTATCACAAGCATGAATGGAGAGTTGATAGCAGACAACATGACCATGGTGAAAACAACATTCAAGATGTTGAAAACCAGATCACATTGGTGAAAACAATGGGAGAGCGGAGCGATCGACTGCGAAGTAGAGCGGAGCGATTGAAGGTGATGAGAGAGCCGAGCGATGGAAGGCGCCGAGGGACGAGGAGGACCGGCGGCAACGAGTGCTGTTCCTCCGGGTATTTTAGTTTTGCTTTTTTTTTCTTTTTTTTTGAGAACTGCGCTGTTCCTCCGGGTAGCGCCGTCAAATAGGAAGCCACGCCTGTAGAGAAATGCGGCCCATGCAGGAGGGAGGAGGCGGCGCTCGGGATGGGAACTGAGCTCATGTACGTCCGTGTGTCTGTGTGGTTGGGGTAGGTGGGCTAGGGTTCGGTGTGGCCAAATGCTGGGCCGGTTTGGCCTAGCAAGCCCAAACGTTTTTTTTCTTTCTTTTCTTCTGTGTTAGCTTTATTAGTTTCCAAAATACAAAAGAGAGAAATTCAAAAAAAAAAAACAGAGAGGTTTGGGTATTATAGAAATAGTTTTGGATGCGAAAGAATAACTCCAGAAAAACTTATGAGAAAGTTTTGGTGCAATTAAATTATGTTTGCAAGTTTTATATGTATGATGCCATGATGATGCAGAAAAGCAAAACAGACAAACAAAAAAACTAACTGGGGGAAACCCCGGGGCGTTACAGAGGTTACCCGGTGCGGCCCGCTAAGGGGTACGACAAGACTCCTCAAGTGATGTATACATAAGCCCTTGAAGATCCGGGCCGCAACAGAAGAAAACTCTACATCAACAAGATTAGGAAAGAGTAGTTACCGACTTTGATTCGAAGTCCAGTACATGTATGACCCTTGAGACCCATGTTACCTATATAAAAGCACGGGAGGGGCTCACAACATGGACGAACAACCCTATATTCAAAGCTAGCCGAGATCCAATCTCCGGAGAGCACCCCCTGTAATTCGACACCTTTTTACACCATCGAAATAATTCCAGCGGGCACTAACCCGTCAAATCGAGTAGTCCACTAGCGTCCTCTTTCTTTACAAAACCCCGGGTCCCTAACCATGGGGATTGTTGAGTTCATATCCTCAACATTGAGAAATTATGCTTATGCTTATACTATGTTTGCTCTAAAATAAGGCATTATCTATTGTCTAGGATGTGCATTGTAGCTTGTCAAACCGATGTCATTAAATACATGTTGCATAGACCATTCTTAATGGTAGAATCGGTAAATGAGCTTGTGATTTGATTGAATATGATTTGTCTTATGAGTCTCTAAAATCTATTAAAGGCCAAATCGTTGCTAATTTTATTGTTGAACATCGGATTGACGGTAGGCATGATATTAATATTCACCCTGTTTCTTTAGTGCCATGGAGATTATATTTTGATGGTTCCGTTTGTGACAATGGTCAAGGTGTTGGTGTTTTTTATATATCTCCTCATGGTCCTGTTTTTGAAGCCCCGTGTCGTTTAGAATATTTCTGCACAAATAATCAAGCCGAATATGAAGGTTTATTATTCGGGCTAGAACTTTTAGTTGCTATAGGTCCTACACATATTGAGGCTTTTGGTGATTTGTTGATAATAGTGCAACAAGTTAACAAGTTTTTTCAATGCAACAACGAATCATTTAATGTTTATCTTGATAAATATCTAGATATAATTTCTACCTTGGTTTGTTTAGCATTGCTCATATTTCTAGACAAGACAATTGGGCCGGAAACGAGTTAGCACAACAAGCATCTGGATATCATGTTGGTCGTGGCATGTGAAAGTGCAATATGGTCAACTAGAGGGGTGGGTGAATAGGTGACTACCTTTTTTTCTTCTTTCCCTTTTTAGATTGGGCTAAACAAATAAAGCACGAGGTTGTCTAGATGTGCATCTAGGTGAACAACCTATGTGATAAAACACAAAGTACGCAACAGAAGCAATATGTAAAATGGCAAGATAAACCACAAGTGTAAACAAGGAGACAAGGATATGTTTCCTGTAGTTCCTTCCCAAGGGAACTACGTCTACGTTGGAGAGGTGGGAAGGCACCTAGGCTCTTCGCAATAGAACGGATGTGCACACCTTATTATCCTTGAGCTTCTCCCTAGTGGGACGTGACAAACCCCCGGAAGTGCTGGAAGCCAGGAGACAAGCTCTCCATCGGCAGCAGCAACATCTATTCAGAACTAGGGAAACCCTCCTAAAAACCTAGGCTGACATTAAGTTGCAGCAGGAAGAAATAGAGGAGTACGAAAGAAGGAATAGATCTGGCATAAAACCTACATGGTTACCCGGGATCGCAAGACCGGTAGTATTGCCGCCAAAAGAACGGCTCCAAAACCCTTCCAGGCACAAACAAGTAAATGACATTGATGCCAAGGGCGAACGTGTATACAAAATCACAGCAGAAAACACGGAATCATTCGCCATTCTCAATGATGATCTGTACTCCAATGACGAAAAGCTTCAAGGGGTGTATGCTTTCCTAGGAAAAGCATTGCAACAGCAACAGCGAGGGCAGGAAAGATCAGGGAAGTTGCATGACGGCTCGCCCCTATGCAAAAATGCTACATGCGCCGCTGAAGCACCCGGACCTGACGAACCTGGAGATTCAGGCAATTCTAAGGAGAAGAAAGGAGATCCGAGAAAGGACAAGAAAATTCCAGATCATAAGGATGCAGCTTCCAGAACAGGATCCCATCTGCCGAAAGGTGGAATTAATCCCCGCGATCGGGAGGAACAAAACTAGAAAGACAGAAAAGCAATGCCGCCTCCGAGACGCCTAGCTGAAAAAAGCCGTAAGATATGACACTGCTCACATACGTGAAAGATCATGTACTCCTCCTAGGAGCAAAGAAAGGCCAAGGAGTATAACTCCACCTTATTCCAAAGGACATGACAACGGAAGAAATAGCGATAATCCCGGAAAAGCGCATTCGCACAACAATGGTAAAGAAAGGAGCAGATCCCCTTCTATCCATTCAGCCGGTAGATATTCCGTTCACGCTTATAAGGCGGAAAGAGATGATCTATACTTTGTACCTAACTGTTTCACTGACAGGATCCGACGAATAACTCTACATTCTGGCTTCGCCAAAGTTGGTCCAACAAACCAAAAATATACCTGCAGTACAAACCCGAATACCTGACTTTCAGACTACTATACTGTCGTCCAGATTAACAAAGGGACAGATCTAGAGGCGGTAAACTTCCTCCCCCTAATGTTGCTAGATGGAGCCATAGATTGGATCAACGGGCTTCCGTCAAGAACCGTGGATAGTTGGGATGATATGGCTAGAGTATTCACTCAGCATTTTCGGGGAACATACAAACGCGCCAAGAGCATCAACCAGCTAAACCGCTGCATCCAGTTTGAAGATGAGTCGTATGTCGACTTTATCTCAAGATGGACAGCAATGAAAGATAGCTGCTCTAGAGTAAGTGATTTACAAGAAATGCATGGTTTCATCAATGGCTTAAAACCCGGTCTTGTACCGTTCATGGTTGGTTCAAAGGAGCACAAAGATCTTGGATCTATGCTTACTACCGCCAATGAACATGTAGCGGCTGAAGACGATAATAGAGCGAGAGGTGGAAATATTGACGCTTTGGCTCAGGCCAAAAGGACGCCTCGTTCTGAGCTACTCCATAAGCACAACCAAAGCCCAAAGAAGTTAATTTAGCATTTGGAAAGGATAATGGAAGAAAATGGAAAGGAAGAAGCACAGAAACTATCTCCTACTCAAAGGAAGAGTGGGAAAAGATTAAGTCGGAAAACTGTGTCCACCATTCGCAATTTGGGAAACCTACCCATACCAATGCGCAATGCCGTCTAAATAAGCGTATGAAAGGCACTGCAGGATCCGAGAACAATGGAAAGAACTCCAAGAGGAAATTTTCCAAGCAAAACCCAGAAGCTGAAAAAGAAGACAGTGAATCGGACACTGATGAAAAAATCCAGGAAAAGCTGCGAAAAGGCGAACCAAAATTCCCGAGGGTTGATGGAGAAAGCAACCGAACTTTCCTGGCAACTCCCTCAGCAAAATAGGCAAAGAGAACACTTCGAGAAATAAACGCGGTTGTTCCACCAACCCCCAAATTGTTGAAGTACTCGAATACGCCAATTACCTGGGATCAGTCTGATCATCCGGGAAATATCCCAGAACCCGGCACACAAGCTCTAATTGTAAGACCTATTGTTCAAAACACTAGGCTAAAAAGAGTGCTGATGGATGGAGGAACCAGTATCAATATCATGTATCTGGATACACTAAAGCATCTGCGAATCTCCGAGACCCATCTCAATGACAGCAACATACGTTTCCACGACATCGTTCCTGGCAGACAAGCACATTCCGTAGGAGAAATTTCCCTAGACGTAACCTTTGGAGAAAACGAGCACTTCCGACAGGAAAAGATCTCTTTAGAGGTGGTGCCATTCGAAAGTGTATACCATGCAATACTCGTACGTCCAGCTTTCGCCAAATTCATGGAAAGATCATGTTATATTTATAACACGCTGAAGATGCCAGTGCCAAAAGGAGGAGTAATCACCATATCGGGAGACTTCTGATTGGCAAACAAGCTGGAAAAAGGAAACGCCCTTTGCGCCGAACAAGTGATAGCAAAGGAGGAATTGAAAGAGCTTGCAAAAGAAGTATCGCCGACAGAAATGCCGGCAGGAAAAGAAAAGCCGGAAGCCGGCAGATAGTTTCAAAGCTTCCGAGAATATAAGACAGGTTATCCTAGATCCCAAAGATCCGACAAAATTTGTCGTAGTAGGGACCGGGATGACCGACAAATAGGAAAGCGCGCTCATCAATTTCCTCCGTGAGAACTGGGATATTTTTGCCCAGTGTCCTGCGGACATGCCGAGTGTACCCAGGGAACTTGCTGAGCATCAACTCAAGGTGATTCCAGGATCTAAACCCGTCAAACAGGGTCTCCGTCGATTTGACGGAAGAAGACGGAAGGATATTGGCAAGGAAATTATCCGGATTTTAGCAGCTGATTTTATCCGGGAAGTAATACATACTGATTGGTCTACAAATCCAGTATTAGTCCCAAAGAAAGACAACATCGTTCTTAGGATCTCTATAGATTACACCGGATTGAACAAATTGTGTCCAAAAGATAGGTTCGCATTACCGCGAATCGATCAAATAATAGATGCCACTGCTGGCTCTGAGCTTTTATACTTTTTGGTGCTTATTCCGGATACCATCAAATACGTATAAAGGAGGAGGATCAAATCAAAACTTCCTTTATAACCATGTACGGAACATACTATTACATAACCATACCTTTTGGCTTGAAGAACGCAGGGGTAACATACCAGCGTTGCATGCAACGTTGTTTGCCTAGTCAGATTGGCAAAAATGTACATGTTTACGTGGATGATATTGCCGTAGTTCCATGGAAAAGGATACACTCCTTGAAGATCTACGAGAAAACTTTCGAAAATCTGCGCACATATAAAATGAAGTTAAATCCATTAAAGTGCGTATTCGGGGTTCCCTCGGGAAAACTTCTAGGTTTTATCGTTCCTCGCAGAGGAATTGAAGTAAATCCGGAAAAGATCAAGGCAATCTTGAACATCTCAAAGCCCACGTTCTTAAAAGATATACAAGGATTGACGGGTTCTCCAGCCGCGGTCAGCAGGTTTATAAGCTAGCTAGGAGACAAAGCTCTGCCATTATACAAATTGTTGAAGGAATCCGACAAATTTGAGTGGACAAAAGAGGAGTTCAAAGTATTAACCCATTTAAAGGAAACCTTGATGAAAGCTCCGATTTTGGCATCGCCAAAAGACGAAGATCCCATGTTAGTGTATCTTACAGCGACAAACATGGTTATTAGTGCAGTGATAGTTGTGGAAAGACGAAAGGAAGAGCAAAGCACACCAGATCAATTCCCAATGTATTACGTCAGCGAAGTATTCTCCGAGTCAAAACAAAGGTATCCACACTATCAAAAGCTGGCATATGGAATGTTTTTCGCATGAAGAAAACTCCGCCAGTGTTTCCAAGGACATTCCATAACAGTGGTATGTAAAGCACCACTAGGAGATATTATTAACAATGCAGACGCAACCGGCCGAGTAGCCAAATGGGCCGTCGAGCTAGCTGCGTTCGACATTAAGTACCAACCCTGGACGACAATTCAATCCCAGGCGTTGGCAGATTTCATCGCTGATTGGATAGAAGCAATGGAAAAGACACCAATGCCGGAGTCGGAATACTGGGTCATCCATTTTGACAGACCCAAGATGAAGGAAGGCACTGGAGATGGTGTAGTGCTAAAATCCCCAAAAGGAGTATTATGGAGTATGTATTACAAATACACTTCAACGCCAGCAAAAACGTGACAGAATACGAAGCTTTGCTTCATGGCTTGCATATTGCAAAAGAAATAGGCGTCAAACGCATACTATGCTATGGTGACTCAGACTTCGTGCAGCATCAGCTAAACCAAACATGGGACGCCAAAAGCCCCATCATGGCCGAATATCGGAGAACTGTGGACGAGTTCGCCATTTCCTTCCTGGGATTTGAAGTACTTCATATCAAAGGAAAGAAAATTGGAACGCGGATGCGTTAGCCCGCATGAGCTCGGAAAGAGTGAAAACCCTACCACCAGGTGTGTTTGTCCAGCATTTGCACAAACCATCGATTAAAGGTGGAGATGTTGATTATCCTCTCGTTTCCGAGTCAATTGAAGTCCTCCTCGTTAATCCGGATTGGACAATTCCATATTTAACCTTCTTAGTTGATCAGAAGTTCCCGGATGGAGCAGGCGAGGTCTTGCAAAGACCGATACAACGTCGATGCAAAGGATACATGGTAATTGATGGTTGCCTGTATAAGCGCAACACTTTCGGAATTTTCAGCGATGTATTTCGCCAGAAGAAGGCCGAGAAATCTTGCAAGAAATCCACGCAGGAGATTGCGGACATCATGCTCAATCAAAAAGCATAGTCAAAAAACATTCCGTGCAGGGTTTTTCTGGCTAACTGCTAAGACAGACGCCGAACACATAGTAAATACATGTGCCGGATGTCAGTATTACGTGAAGCAAACGAATATGCCAGCCCAAGCACTCAAAACTATCCCCATTACATGGCCATTTGCGGTCTGGAGGCTAGATATGATGGGACCATTCAAAACTGCAAGAGGTGGACTCACACATCTACTTATTGCGTTAGATAAGTATACCAAGTGGATGGAGGCGAAACCCATCAAAAAACTTGACGGTGTGACTGCCAGAAATTTAATTTTTTTACAGAGTCATGAAATACGGCGTTCCACACAGCATAATCACGGATAACGGGCCAAATTTCTCAATTGTAGAGTTGGCAAAATATTTCCTACAAACGGGAATATGCCTAGATCTCGCATCCGTGGCACACCCACAATCCAATGGGCAGGTTGAAAGAATGAATAGCTCAATCCTGCAGGGAATACGCCCAAGACTTGAATCTCCTCTTCATAGAGAAGCTGGAGCGTGGGTAGAGGAATTACCTTCCGTGCTTTGGAGTATTCAAACGACGCCAAATAGATCAACAGGGCAAACCCCATTTTTTCTGGTTTATGGCGCAGAAGCAGTGCTTCCATCGGACATACTCCATGATAGCCCAAGAGTGTAGGCTTACGATGACTCGGATGCCGAAAGCGCACGACATGATGCCGTCGATCTTTTAGAAGAAGAACGAGACCTTGTGCTTCAAAGATCCTCCATTTAGCAGCAAGGTTGCAACGCTACCATAGTCGGAAAATCAGACACCGTTCTTTCAAAGAAGGTGACTTAGTGCTAAGATTGGTGAAGGAAAGGAAGCACAAGTTAGCCCCAGTCTGGGAGGGACCATTCGTCATTAGCAAGGCTATGAAAAATGGATCTTACTATCTTATAGATATTCGGGATACAGAGGATGATCCCAAAATACCGAATCGCAAAAGAAAGAGAAAGATAGATGTTGAACTGGGAGAGACAAAGAGACCCTAGAGCATCCAGAAGTTACGTCCCTTCTACACTTAGTTCAATTTCTATGTAAACATCTTTGAGATCATGAAATAAAGTTGTTGGAATTCATGCATTTATGTTTTACATGTTGATTATAGTACAAAGCATAAGTCCGTCTTATATATTTCCCAATGATCTTTCAAAATACTCAATATTAACCCGAATTGTGCCTGCGTGCTCGGAGTTAAGAAAACTGAATGATTTTCGGCCTAAGGATGCTTAAGGAAACCCAGATTGTGCCCGCGTGCCTGAGTTTCATACATATTTCAAAATTTCTTACTTTTCTCTAAGTATTATCTGATTGTTTTTATGTTGGGTCACTGAAATTAGTAAGTAAAAATGCCTTGGTATAATCCATGTTTCCGAGTTTTGACTGATCGGTTAAACCTAGTCACTTGGCGTGAAGATTAAGTACTATTGAGCCGTTTCAAACACTAAGGACAGTTAAAGCTTATAAACCAGAGAACTTAGAAGATAAAGGAATTAAAACCCGGAAAACTTGCAAAGACTTATAAATTAAACTGCAAAAGCGGAGTACTTGTTTATACAAATGATATATAGCATTACAATGAATATTACATTGTAAGAATAGTAATGCTTCTATTTTTCCTGTCTTCTACCCAGGACTCAAGCAGCTTCTTCGGGATCC
Organism: Alopecurus myosuroides; assembly: GCA_028641055.1. Taxonomy (NCBI): domain Eukaryota; kingdom Viridiplantae; phylum Streptophyta; class Magnoliopsida; order Poales; family Poaceae; genus Alopecurus; species Alopecurus myosuroides. The sequence goes on from CM054058.1 coordinate 402,344,485, forward strand.
GAGTCTTCATCCTCTCTGTTGGAATCCTCAGGAGGAATTTCCTCCTCGGATAAAAGTTGGAGATGTTAACCATATGTGCTATTTTGGTAGCGTGGCCTTTGACGGAGTCGAATATGCTAGCCTGCTGCGCGTCCGTGTATCCTGGAGGGATATCTGACGCCACGCGCCAAGACTTGGCGGTGGTACAATGCATACGCATGAACCCAAGGGCCATGCGCGCACCACCGCGAGCCGCGGAGCGGAACCAGGATTCCTTGCGGTTCGCCACCTCCTCGATCGCCTCTGGAAGCTTGCGGACTTCCGAGAATTCTCCTGCTTTGTCGGGAATGTACTTATTGATAAGTAGCATTCCCGAAGATTTAAGCGCGGTGAAGACCTTCTCGAAAGCCCGGATTCTTTCGATCCGGGTAAGTGAGGGGCTACCTTCTGCTTCAATCAACAAGAGAAAGTTAGGAAAAACAGAAGAAGGGAAAAAGGAAAAATCCGGTAAAAGTTTAAAAACTTAGTGAGAATTATGTCCATCTCCGTGCCTTCCTCTAGGCGCTGGTTCAGGGCATTCTCCAAGTCTCTAATTGTGGCCTTGTCCTTCTCGGCCTGGCTGGAGGCCTTGGACTCGTCAATGCCGACAGCCAGTTGGCTAGCCTCCAAGTCTTTCTGGAGTTTCACAGTAATCTTATGAAGTTCCAGGTTTTCCTTGCGTAGGTTCTCGCATTGCCGGCATCTTCCGCAATTTGTTTGGATTTTGCCAAAGAAGCTGAAAAGCAAGTAAAATGAAGAGTTAAAAACTCGGAAAATTCCTTAAAAAAAATCCTAAACAAAATCAGTGATAAAATTACCTGCAGATTCATCCAGCTTTTGCTGAACGGAGGCCAGCTCCGAGTCCTTATCTTCAAGAATGCTAAGGAGAGTTTTCACCTCCTTATTATTGATGGTAAGTTTACTAAAAACTTCCATGTTAATGTTTTCAACAGTTTGCTGAAACACGGAAAAGAGACAAAACGCTTAAGTCAAAAAACAAGCAAGGTCATGGTAAAAGCATTAAGTCAAAAGTGAATACATTTGGCAAAATGCTTGGGGGATAGAGATATTACCTAGCTCATCCGTTGGAGATTCGATAAATTCTCGTTGAATTCCTTTGCATACTCAGCAAAGAGAATTCCAACGTGGCAAAGAGCATCTTGGATAATCTGCCGAGGCAAAAACACGAAGTTATTCCTAACAATAAGTCTGCCTTGCGGCCAAGGACGGATTAAAGGAGATGGGGCAAAGAACTTTGTCGCCCATGGATGAATATATCCATGTTCGTCAAAGTGTTCTTCTTGTTTTACCTTGAATTGCGGGTCATAGTTGGGGATTGACTCTTCCTTTGGAACATTGGAAGGACCCCCAACCTCCGGCTCCACCGCCCTTTCCCTCGCGTCCGACTCCAGCGTAATGGGCTGGCTGGTTTGCAGGGGATCCTCTTCCCTGGCAGCAAAGTTTTCCTCCTCAGCTGCAACCGGAGTGTCCGGAGCAGCAGCAGGAGAAGGCTGTGCCCCTCTTCTGGAAACATACTTCAATTTCTTCTGGCTTTTTGGCTTTAGTGTTGTCGGAGCCAGGCTAGAAAGGAAAAAATCCGAGAAATTAGAATTTCAAGAAGGAAAAGAAGTTCCTGCAACAAAAAGCAGAGAAAAGAAAATAAAAACCCGGATGATTTACCTGGAAGTCGCGACGGGAACTCTGTCAAGTTCAATCACCTCTTGAGCAGTGGAAGGCTTCTTGCGTTTCCGTCCGCCTGCAAAGTTGGCACGCATTGCGTCCAACTCGGCGTCGGTGGAAAAATTCTCCTCAGAAAGATCGGCCAGCTGTAAAAGAAGCGCAAAATACGCTAAGTTAAAAATCCGAGAAAGAGAAAATCCGAGAAATTGCCCAAAGAAGAAAAATGTTACCTTTCGAGCTGGATTTCCCTCATGATACATTTCTCGGCTTCTTCATACTGGTCACGAGTAGCGACCAGATGATTTACCCACTTCTTGAAATCCCTCTTGGAGAACTCTTTGTCTGTTCCCCTCATTGCATCCTCCGAGCCCGTATAGTCGCACAGTAACCGGGTTCTGCGGTAAGCCAATGGCTGGATGCATCTCCTGAACCAACACAGAACTGTGTCAGTGCCAGTGAGAGGAGGAGAAGAGGAGACGAGTTTGGCGATGCGCCGGTTGATTCTCATCGGATCATCCGGCAAAGTTTGGACTGCGTCCACTGCCCAGTTATCTTGGGGAGTGGCCGCAGAATTGACAAAAGGTGGAATGCACGTCTTCCTTTCCAGGAAAAGGGACATCTTCATGGTAAAAGAAGGAACCCGTCCAAAATTTGACGGATTCCGAGGTTTTAATCTTTGGAAACCAGTCCTCCCTAAACCTACGCATGGTGAAGGAGATGGTCCCGCAGGTGGGGAGAGCGCCCTCAGAGGGGTTGCGCTTCAGCCCGAAGCAATACTGCCAGAAATCTAACCTAGGCTCTATCCCTAGATACCCTTCGAAGAGGGTTTGGAACCCGGAAAGATAAAGAATGGAATTAGGAGGAAGATTATGTGGTTGGATGTTGCAGTGGTTGGGGACTTGGAGAAAAAAGGCAGAAGGTGGAAATATCATACCTGTGTTGATGTGAGAGGTAATGAGAACCCTTTCTCCGGCTTTTGGCAACGGCTCACAGTCGTCCTCCTCGTATCGCCATTTGCCCTTCCGCATGAGTCCCTCCTTCTCCATTGTTGGAAGAAGGGACGGAACCACGTTGCAGTGGCTCCAGTTCCCGGAGTTTTCCTCCATGTCTTCTTCGGCTCCGGCAGCGCCCGAGACGGCGAGCTCCTCACCGCCGCGAGCGATTTTTTTTCTTTCGCGGGCTCGGTGGCGAGGGGCGGAGTACGCACGGTAGATGAAGACGGCGCTCTTTCAGCCGTGGGAGGAAGATCCCCACGGGCCAAATCGCTGGCGTTTCCCTCCGGCGCTCACGCGGTGGCGCGGCCGGGGGAGTCCAGCTGCGGGTCGATGTCGTTTATGATGATGTCAATGTCCAGAGCGACAGAGCTAGCTTCCGTGGCGCGGGTTGATCCTCCGATGTTCATCTTCGGGCGGCGCGGTGTTGATCTGGATCCTCCGATGGTTCTTCCGGAGAAGGTGGCATCACTCGTTCTCTGCTCACTCTTGCAAGCTCGAGCTCGGGCTCTGAGGCTATGGCGCTGGGGGCTTGAGGGAGAAGAGGAAGCAGAAGGGGATTCTGGAGGGCCCGAGGTGGCTATTTATAGCTGGAAATGCGTTGAGATGGCCTACAACGGCTATTTTAGCCGTTGGATCCTTGACGCGTGTCACGCCCGGAAATTCCGGGAAACGAGGGGATGGGGTGATAATGACTATCTCCTCGTTTCCCTGCAAGAATATGTCAGAGATATGTTTCACGGTTTTTGACTGAACCCAAGCGTATGTGATGTCAGCACGATTTCATCGCTGACGTCATGAAGTTCCTTCTCCACGAAGGCTCGTGGAATAAAAAGGTGGATTCTGATGAAATCCGAGTTTCGCGTTATGATCGATTTGGGAAAAAATAAGAATTGGGACAAGGCGCCAACATTTCTCGGAACAGGATGCGGATTGACGAAAGGTGGCAGAATGAAGTCTCAATCCTTCTTGGGGGCTACTTTCGGATATATACCGATAGGGGTATATCCGGCATTGGCCTAAAGAGCCGAATTACCAGGGTGGCCTGTTTGGTAATGGATCATACTCCATTAGGCGGTCCAGTAAGCTGACGCGCAGAAGCCGGATTCTAGAAGAACCCGGACCGCGGCCCAAAGTGGTGCGGCTCGGAGTAGAAGACGGATTCCTGCTTTCCAAGTTAGATACTTACCGTAGTGTTCTAGGTTTCCTTTCTGTAATCCCTAACCCTACTATCTATATAAAGCCGGACGGGAGAGAAGAACAAGAAGCAGAAGGCAATAAGGTAGAAGCCAACTCGCCAAGAAGTTGATCCTCGCCAAGTTAGCGAAACACTACTCACATTGTACATTGAATACTTTAGGTTTCAGCCCTGATTTAGTGAGATTGCAGGGGTAGGAACGCCGCCTAATTGCGACGTACCGAACCTGGGAAAAGTTGGTGTTCCTGGTTGTCATACTACCACGTCCCCCCACGTCTCTACCAGTAGTCTCATGGAACCCCCTTCTATGAACTCTACTACGATGTCTCGACAGTGGGTGAATAGGTGACGTGGGGATGATTCCTGGACCTATCGGGTGAGCCTACCCGGTCTAAGCCCAAGACCTAGGCCCAAAGACAGGTGATATCCCGCGGTTCTAGAAGGCCCAACAGAAGCCCACCCGCAAGACTTGCGGGTCAAGACAAGAAATCCTATACGCAGTCTACTAGGACTCGTGTAACTCCCTCTTGGCTGCATATATAAAGCCAAAAGGGAGGAGAAAAAAGGGGGATCCAATCTAGACACGAGAAGAGGAAGATACAAGCCACAACTAGACTACGCAATACCCGAGATACCCCGTACACGCTAACAACTCGACTATCTCGCCATAGTACACACCAGACAAGCAGGAGTAAGAGATTTACCTCTACGAGGGTCCTGAACCTGGGTAAATCTTGCTCCTTGTTAGCCGTCGAGACTACCAGCGTGTACAACGTTCCTCTATTCGAAACCCTACCAGACCACCCGAGGGATTTGTCGACACGACTCTTCGACAATTGGCGCCGTCTGTGGGAACGAGACGCGCTGGATATACGGTCTCGCCGGCCTCATCTAAATCAAATCTTGGGGTCCTCGACCCATGGATACGATCTACTTCGGATCCTGCAACTTCATCGAGCACTCGCCGGCATCGCGCACGGCCTTTTTCATTATCTACATCGACATCGTTCTTCGCGTGCAGGCGGCAGGACAGCAGCAATATACATATTTTGGACTCCATCAACGGCGACTCGAAACTCATATGGAAAATTCCTTCGGTGTAAAAATGCGAAACCAAATTTTCTATCGGATCCAAAAAGAATCGGCGAATTCCGACGGTTAGATCTCCGTGGATGACCCGAACACTGAAGCCCTGTCAGAATCTGGCGGAACTCTGCGCGACTTTAGGAAAACAATTCTCACAGTCGACTCGGACATCAATTCAAAGATCACACTATTGAAAAGCTCTGGAATACAATCCCGCACCACTCCGTATTTTTTAGCCAATTCCAACGGTTAGATCTCCGTCAGAGGTTCATGCACTACGACACGTTTTGGATCTCTGCGAGTTCGCGAATTCAAATCGCGGTTACGAATCCTATTTCGGCAATTTGCGAGTCGACACAAAGACCAAGCAACGTCAACAAAACATGGCGACGACTCGCCAACTAGTGCCCGGGGGCTCGACATCAACAGTTCCCTCCGTGTACACACAACAAACATCACGACTCCGCCGCGTTGACTCGGTCCGCCGCGTCGAGTCCTTCGAGCAAACATCACGACTCCACCGCGTCAAATCCTTCGGAAAGCATCACGAATCCGCCGCGTCGAATCCTTCGGGAAGCATCGCGACTCCGCCACGTCGACTCGGTCCGCCGTGTCGAGTCCTTCGGACAAACATCGCGACTCCACCGTGTCGACTCGGTCCGCCGCGCCGAGTCCTTCGGACTTTCGGTCGAATATCGCGACTACACTGCATTGACTCGGTTCGCCGAGTCGAGTCCTTCATATAAGCATCGCGACTCCGCCTCGTCGACTCGGTCCGCCGCGTCGAGTCTTTCGGACAAACATCGCGACTCTGCCACGTCGACTCGGTCCGCTGCGTCGAGTCCTTCGGGAAGCATGGCGATTCCGCCTCGTCGGGTCCTACCGGACAACATCGCGACTCCGTCCAGAAAACATCATGACTCCGCCGCATAACTCCGCTACATCGAATCCTCTCCACTAAGCGTCTCGGGGGGTGTCCTTCGCCGCGGCCACACTCGTTGCTCGGGGGCTGTGCTGCAAAGTAGACGCACTCGAGAATTCGCCGCAGCCGTACTCGACACTCGGGGGCTGAGGCGCGAAACAGCCGCACTCGACACACGAGTCCGGTTCATCGATTTCGGCGATATTTACTCCGTCACTCGGCACCGCCTCGTCGACTACGGCAGTGTCATACAAAGTGCAACGCAGGAACCACAATGTCGGTTGCAACTTCGACAGTCGACACAATCCTCCACTCGAAGTCGACGGTCGACTCATATCCTCCGCTCGGAGTCAACAGTCGACACATATCCTCCGCTCGGAGTCGACAGTTGACACAGATCCTCCGCTCGGAGTCGACACATACCCTCCTCCTGGAGTCGATGCATGTCCTCCTCCGCGAGCCAACAGAAGACAAGCACAAGGGGTTAGCTTCAGAAACAACTTGAGCCTATGCCCGACTCTTCGAGTCGAGCATAGCCTCGAGGGCAACTCCCATCGGGAGCATTGTCGTGCACCCGATAAATCGTAGGAGCAACGTTGGAAGATCTTTGAGTCTATGTCCGATTACAAATAATCGCACATAGACTCGGGGGCTACTCCCATCGGGAGGGCTGGCCGCGCACCCAATGAGCGATGGTCGCGCAACCGACGAGTGCTACCCGCGCACTCGATGTACTACCGCGTCGAAAGCATCTAACACGTATGGCCCCGCGCGCTCTGCCCCACTTCGTCACGTCCCATCGGGAGCAGGCGAGTGCAGGAAAGTGCTCTGTGACATCACTGCATACCTCATCAAGACACGAAATCTCTTTCGTATGGACACCCAAACACGAAATTTCTTTCGTATAAGCACCCTGACACGAAATCTCTTTCGTATGGGCACATTAAGACGCGAAATTTATTTTGCATAGGCACCCATACACGAAATCTCTTTTGTATGGGCGCGTCAAGGCGCGAAATTTCTCTCGCATAAGCACCCTAACACGAAAACTCTTTCGTATGGGCACATGAAGACGCGAAATTTCTTTCGCATAAGCACCCTGACACGAAATCTCTTTCGTATGGGCACATCAATGACGCGAAATTTATTTCTCATAGGCACCCAGACACGAAATCTCTTTCGTATGGGCGCGTCAAGACGCGAAATTTCTCACGCATAAGCACCCTAACACGAAAACTCTTTCGTATGGGTACATCAAGACATGAAATTTCTTTCGCATAAGCACCCTGACACGAAATATCTTTTATATGGGCACATCAAAGGCGTGATTTTTTTTTCGTATAAGCACCCTGACACGAAATTTCTTTTGTATGGGCACATCAAGACGCGAAATTTCCTTCGCATAAACACCCTGACACGAAATCTCTTTCGTATGGGCACATCAATACGCGAAATTTCTTTCGCATAGTCACCTTTTCCCGAAATCTCTTTCGTATGGGAACATCAAGCCAAAATTTCTTTCGTGTAAACTTCATAACGAGAAATATCTTTCGCACAAGATCAAGAAGGAAGATCTCTTCACCCGAAGAATCGCACATGACCAAGGTAAAATCGCGAGTATGCGGCTCCGGCAACTCTACCACACGATGTATTTACACATCCTTATCCTGGATCGTTTGGCCGACTAGGCACATCCGGATGCCGTATTCTTTCGATTATGAAGGTAAGACCCAAAGATCTCTCTTTTAGGTCTGGAATCACACTCAAGCTGCGTCCTCCGGTAAACTTTCCGTGTCAACAATACGAAGAAAAATCCTAGCAGACGCGCCGGGTACCCCTTTAGGTTAATTTCGACTTGGTAAGACCTCAACGGCCCAGTCGAAACGATCACCTCGTCGGATTCGAGTCGGAGGTCTCAAATTCGTGTAGGCCAGAACCGTTTTTGCCCTAGATGCAATTAATTGGCCCTGATCTTTCGGGAGAGTCAAGCGACTGAGCCACATCCTTCTGCGAAAACAGCCAACACAAGACACATTTATCACTCGATGCTCGACTACATGAGCGCGTCGTGCACAGGGTATACGCCCTCAAAACCAGGCGATTCAATGACCAGTCGAAGAATCCAAGAACAAACTTTGAGTGCTTACCCAACTGTTCTAAGTCGAATAAGCACTCGGGGGCTACTGACGTGGGGATGATTCCTGGACCTATCGGGTGAGCCTACCCGGTCCAAGGCCCAAAGACAGGTGATATCCCGCGGTTCTAGAAGGCCCAACAGAAGCCCACCCGCAATACTTGCTGGTCAAGACAAGAACTCCTATACGTAGTCTACTAGGACTCGTGTAACTCCCTCCTGGCGTCATATATAAAGCCAGGAGGGAGGAGATAAAAGGGGGATCTAATGTAGACACGAGAAGAGGAAGATACAAGCCACAACTAGACTAGGCAATACCCGGGATACCCCTTTACACGCCACCATGGCATCACCATTGTAACAGCTCGACTATCTCGCCATAATACAGATCAGACAAGGAGTAAGGGTTTTACCTCTACGAGGGCCCCGAACCTGGGTAAATCTTGCTCCTCGTTAGCCGTCGAGACTACCAGTGCGTACATCGTTCCTCTATTCGAAACCCTACCGGACCACCCGAGGGATTTGTCGACACGACTCTTCGACAATAGGTGACTACCATTTTTGTTTCTTCTTTTCCTTTTTAGATTGGGCTAAACAAGCAAAGCACGAGTTTTTCTAGATATGCAACTAGGTGAACAACCTATGTGATACAATACAAAGTACGCAACAGAAGCAATATGTAAAGTGCCAAGATAAACCACAAGTGTAAACAAGGAGACAAGGATATGTTTCCCGTAGTTCCTTCCCAAGGGAAGTATGTGGGATATATACCGATTAGGGGTATATTCGGGATTGTCCTAAAGAGTCAGATTACCAGGGTGGCCTGATTGGTAATGGATCACAGTCCATTAGGTGGCCCAGTAAGCTGACGCGCAGAAGCCGGATTCTAGAAGAACCCGGACCACGGCCCAAAGTGGTGCGGCTTGGAGTAGAAGGCAGGTTCCTGCTTTCCAAGTTAGATACTTACCGTAATCTTCTAGGTTTCCTTTCTGTAAGCCCTAACTCGGCTATCTATATAAAGCCGGACGGGAGAGAAGAAACATACAGACAATTATCTAGAAGCCAACTCGCCGAGAAGTTGATCCTCGTCGAGTTAGCGAAACCCTACTCACGTTGTACTTTTTATACTTCAGACTTCAGCCCTGATTTAGTGAGATTGCAGGAGTAGGAACGTCGCCTAGTTGCGACGTACCGAGCCTGCGTAAACTTGGTGTTCCTGATTGTCATACTACCACGCCCCCCCACGTCTCTACCAGTAGTCTCATGGCACCCTCGTCTATGAACTATACTATGATGTATCGACAGTTGGCGCCCACCGTGGGGCCAGCGACGTCAGGCGTTATGTTTCGATCGGGGATACTCGACGGAATTTGCAGTACCATAACTATAGGAAGCTTGGGATTCGACAACGACGTCGGACGCTTCCTCGACAATGGATCGTACATGCCAGCATGGAATCATCTGGTAAGTGCCTGCGTTTTACCGATTGGATATGCAAACATATATATCGGATTAACTGCAGAGGCAATGGGATTCTATGGTGGAAGTAGATTTATCCCACCCTCCCTATACCCGATTGAAGAAAACTATGATACCGTATTTTTCTCAGATCGCCAATACCCCGCTAAAAGTTTCGCCTCTTCGGAGATGCCTGCAATCATATCTCACTTTATTGGTATGATGCAGTCTGAGGTCGCTAAAAACACGGATGAAGGCAATCCCGTGGAAGAGGCAGATAAAAACAATCCGACATTGGAAATGGAAGATCCGACACACGTCAATGAGACGATGAACTGGGAAGCCAACTCCGTGCTAGCCGCCATCGAGGAAAAATTGGAGTCGGAACCCGGATCTGAAGATCTAGACTCCGATGACGAAAATGAGGATGCTTTTGAAAAAAAGGTCAAATCTATGCAAGGGGGCTTCCACGAAGTGCTTATGGCCACACCGACCAAAAACACGGATGCCGAAAGCCCGGAAGACCCCAAAACACCTCCGCCAATTGAAGAAAGAGAGGATGGTGAAACCAGTCCAATTTACCCTGATGTCAAGGAATGGACAGAAGATGAACCTGGTAAAAAAAAACTCTTCCAAGAAGAAAAACAAGACTTCCAAGAAAATCCAGTATAAACTCCGGAAGAAAAAATTGGCAGACACTTCTAATCAAAACCTGGAAGTAGAAGGAGGAGTCAAGCCTCTGGAGAAGAAAACGAAGGAAATCCCTGTTCCACTAATGTCAGAATAGGACAAACTTGATTTAATTCAAACTCAAGTGGGACGTGACAACCCCCCTGAAGTGCTGGAAGCCAGGAGACAAGCTCTCCAGCGGCAGCAGCAACATCTATTCAGAACTCGGGAAAACCTCCTAAAAACACAAGCTGACATTAAGTTGCAGCAGGAAGAAATCGAGGAATACGAAAGAAGGCATAGATCTTGCATAAAACCTACACGGTTACCCAGAATCGCAAGACCGGAAGTATTGCCGCCAAAGGAACGGTTCCAAAACCCTTCCTGGCAAAAGCAAGTAAACGACATTGATGCCAAGGGAGAACATGTATACAAAACCGCAGCAGAAAACGCGGAAGCCGCATTCGCCATCCTCAATGATGATCTGTACTCCAATGAAGAAAAGCTTCAATGGGTGTATGCTTTCTTAGGAAAGGCATTGCAACAGCAACAGCGGGGGCAGGCAAGATTAGGGAAGTTGCATGATGACTCGGCCCTATGCAAAACCGCCACATGCGCCGCTGGAGCATCTGGACGTGGTGAACCTGGAGATTCAGGCAATTCCAAAGAGAAGAAAGAAGATCCGAGAAAGGACAAGAAAATTCCAGATAACAAGGATGCAGCGTCCAGGACAGGATCCCATCCACCGAAAGGTGGAATTAATCCCCGAGATCGGGAGGAACAAAACCGGAAAGACAGAAAAGCAATGCCGCCTCCGAGACGCCCTGCTGAAAAAGCCGGAAGATACGACATTCCTCACAGGCGTGAGAGATCCCGTACTCTTTCTAGTAATAAAGAAAGTCCAAGGAGTAGATCTCCACCTTATTCCAAAGGACACGACAACGGATGAAATAGGGATAATCCCGGAAAAGCGCACTCGCGCAACAATGGAAAAGAAAGGAGCAGATCCCTGATGGCTAGGTTGAGACTCCAAGTGCAGAGTGTGTAGCTAGTGGCAAAAATTCTTCCCCACGAGGGTGACTCGAGGGTTTATATCGAACTCTTGGGGAGCCAGTATTTCAGCAGTTGTCTTCCAAGCTTCCTCCAGGATCCTGCAAAAAAGTAGAGAATTTTGTGCCCTCAACCTCACCAAGTGGTTGTCAAGCACAAGGTGTGAGACTTCTAAATTGCAATGCAAAACTGAAAGTAAATGTGCAATAATTAAATCTACTACTAAATGCAAATGAGAAAATAAATATGCAATGGATTGTTTTTGTATTTTTGTGATGCAAGTGGTGATGGAGATAATGTAAATTCGAATTAGAGATGCAAGTAAAGTAAAGTGCAAGTAAAGTAAATTGCAGCAAAATAAGTAGAGTGTTTTCTTATATTTAAAATAGGACCGGGGTTCATGGTTTCACACTTGCATTCTCTCAAATAAAGTGGTAGACGGTGGACATAAATAATTACATGTGAGATTACAATTACATGTTTAACATTGAGTACTTTCATATGGGCATCACGTCCTAGCATAGAGATCTTTACGGTCATATTGATCCCTCTTATACTCCACCAAGATGCGAAATAAATCATAACACCTCGATAATTAAGGAAAAACCAGAGTATAGCTTTAAGCAATGTGACATGAAGTTGAAGTAAGAACTTGCTAGATCTAGTCATGGAGATTGATTAGTGTCACTTCAAATCCCCGGTAACAAGGTACTCCTTTTTATCCCTAGTGAGGTAACTAAGAAAGGTTTAACAAAACCTAAATGGATCGCTGAACTTCTGTCACTTTCACATCACTAGCCACCCCCCGTTACTCCAACTAATGCACCCATCACCCCACACACGCTCTCAAGAACTAGATTGATCAAAGCTAGCAAATAAGAATGGGGTACATAAGATACATCTACTCAAATAACTCAAGAGAAACAATTGCACTCTCAGATTCAATAACTCATAGAAAAGATCCACCACATAGGAATTATAACGGTGCCCGTAATCATGTGAGGCAGCTCATACGGATCTAATTAGTGAAGCACATAGAGAGAGAGATACAAGTGCTACTTCCACAAACCCATAGCCCTGGGGTGGACTACTCCCTCTTCATGGAGATGTCGATGTAGATGACGTTGGAGGGGTAGGAGATCACACCGGCGGCGCCCCGCCGGAGTTTTCCCCCTCCAATCTCTGGTCTCTGTTTCGGTGTTTCGGTGTTTCGGCGGTGCTCTTCTCCGTAAGGGTACGAGGGACCCTTTTTATAGTCGGGTTTAGGTCAAGACGGAGTCGGTAAGTCGAAGATGGAAGGAATTGGGGCCACATGAGCCAAAGGGGGCCTCTCACGCGGCTAAGGAATCTGGCCGCATGGAGGGTCCTCTTTTGGGCCTCCTTGCCCAATTCTCGTGGATCCTTCGCCCGCAAGTCTTCTCATTCCAAGAAAATGACCCCCGTAGATTTTCAGGTGATTTCGCGGAAGTTTTCCCCCTGAAACGTCAAGAATATAGAAAACGGGGTTTCTGACAGGCAGAGTTAATTCCATAAAAGTTGGGGGACTTTCGAATTTAACCCCAAAATACTATAAAACATTGAATTATACCCTTATATGATGCAATATGTAATAGAGAACCATGTGAAAATATGCAAAATCCATCTATGCATTTTACATGCATCAACATCCCCAAGCTTAACCCATGCTCCTCCTCGAGTATGAAGGTGATAAAACTAAGATGGGTTTTGCATATTGAAACAATCATGGGATATCAAGGAGGATTATTCATGCTACATATAATCAAATGATTAATACTAGAAATGAGTAGCAATATACAATTCATGTTGTAAGAAATATCAAATATGCAAGCAAAGATGCTTCATGAAAGTTCACAAAGTGTATAATGAAATAAAAGCACTATGGACTAAATGCATACACAAAATGAAAAATAAAATCCTATATTGGTCAAAGAATATCATAATGGAGAATAGAAAATATGGTGGACACTTTGGAGAAAATTGAGTAGAGGTAAAACATGATCAAGTCTTATTTAGCCTCTAAATTATTCAACTAAAATTACTAACTGAAATGTGGTATCCATTGATCTAGGACTCGCGTTGCCCCTTTATCACTAGCATCTTAAAATTGTGAGTATTGAAGTAATGAGAATGACAAGGTGGTTGAAAGCCTCATGCCCCGTGAGTGTGAAAACCTACTCCATGATTACTCAACTTAAGATTCCTAATAAGCTTTGTACAATCATAATAAGTATTAATGACATCATAGAGAACCGCAAAGAGGTACCTCTTTCTCCATGACATGGAAACAAGCCCATGTTACAATGACAAGATGAACAAACGGAGTAGATTCATCATCCTTTTTTATTTTCATTCACTATTATGCATAGCTTCTTATTTTATTATAGGATGTGTTGTAGAGTCACTCAAGCTGTAAGTAAATTTCCACCATGATAAAGCATGGCTTGGGTTAGCGGCCCAATGCGTTTCTCTAGTCATATAGATACTTACTCATCAAAACTTACTATTCCTCTATTTCATTTCGGCATGGCAGGAGTCCAAAAACAAAAGTACATGATATCAACCAAATGTAAATTTTTTTGTGCAATGTTGAAAGCTTTCCGGTGATACACGTTTATAGCTAGCTCCCAACCACACACTTGTCAAACGCAAAACTTGTGGCTCCCATTATTGGGTCATGTTTATTAGATGCATAAAAAGTAAAGTGTGCCTTCAATAGTTCGTGAGAGTCCTATCCCAAGTTCAACCCATGAGAATTAATAAAGTGAATATCTTAATTTAGAACATAAATAACACAATAACATGGTGAACATACTTGATGGAGGGATGATAACCCGGTAGGCTAATGCCAAGGTGTAACTCGGCCCAAAGGACGCTGCGCAAGACCCGGGTTAGGGAAAAGGAGTTTCTAGAAGGCCCAAGAGTGTAGGCCTCGTAACCCGGTTTGTGGGTTACGGTAAGGAAACTTAGGGCTTGTAAGCAGTGTCTGGGTAGGACTTTGAGTATGTCTTGGATAGTAAGCCAGGAGGACCGGATATTATATAAGCCGGCCCCTAGGGTTAGATTAGACGAAGTAACGATTATGAGTAGAAACGATCACACGTTCACGAGATATCGAGAATCCCTTGTAACACGAGAGTTGAGATAGTATATTCAGATCGGAGACTCGGCGACTTGATTGCCGGCTACCAGATCGCATATCACCATGGTTTCCCTTGAGCTAAACCCTCTCCCAAACACCAGAGTCGAATTGCCCCAAGACAAGTTACCCCCGGTAACGTCTGCCGTGATTATCCCACGACAGTTGGCGCCCACCATGGGGCCTACGTCCAAGGGTGTTTACATCACGGGAGAAGCTCGGGAGAACATGAAGAACCTCGTCATCGGAGAGATCTACACCAACCCCGAAGGAGAGAAGATGGTGGACGATTTTGGCTGGGGGCCAGAGTCGGATCTGCTCGAATCCGGATCTGTCGTGGGATAATCACGGCAGACGTTACCGGGGTTATTGTCACTATGACGAGTTGTATGATCCGAATGAGCATTATGTTGGTATGAAGTTTGATTCGCTTGCTCATGCTAGGGATCACTACAATGCCTATGCTAATAGGTTGGGGTTCTCTATCAAGTCAAACACTTGTAGGAGGAATCTTGTTTCAAAAGAGTTGGAGAAGAAGCAATTTATGTGTAACAAGTACAAGAAGTCAGCTGGTGATGAGGTTCCCGTGGAAAATTTTCTTAACAACTATAGTGGTGATGATAGGACTAGCTAAATCTGATGGTGATAATGATATGAATGGTGCAGATGATGGATCAAGGTCGTGCAGCAAGCGTTCTAGTTGTAGTAGAACGGGCAAACATGTCAACAAGAAGAGAAAAAGAGATATAATAAAGCAGACAAACTTCAGGACCCGAATGGTTGTAAAACTGAAGGATGATAAGTGGGAAGTTGTCTACTACATTGGTGAACACAACCATACAATGGTTGTTAAACCTTCGCTTAAGAAGTATCGTCAGTCACAACAAGGGAGACCGCTAGATGAGGAAGAGTTCCTTCATATCTTGCATGAATGCAAGAACCAACTCTCATGGTTCTCGGTTGCATTCACTACATTAAGTACATTAAGCAACTTGTTTAAAATTCATTTTCTTAGTTGAAGGGTAATCCTGTTTTAGTGTCCTACAAATGAACATACAATTAAGCAAATTGATTAGGTTTTTTTCCTTTTACATGGCATATGATGAAGATCATGTCAAGATTCTATGGGGATGAGTTCCTAGTTCCATACACTACAAAAGCAATAAGCAACTTGCACACCAATTTCCGTGCGGAGACTAGGGACCGCGATATGACTCAAACCTTTGCCTATTCCTGGGATATTCTAAAGGATGATCCTAATTTTTTTCCGATTGAAGTTGGACAATGAGGAAAGGGTGGAGAACTTGTTTTGGGTTTATGGTTTGGCAAGGAAAGCTTATAAAGGAGCTTATCATGATTGCATATCGTTCGATACCACTTTCATGAAAAATTGCCACAACATGCCTTTTGCTCCGTTCAATGGGATCCACTGTCACAGGCAGTCATTCATGTTGGGTTTTGGTTTCATTAGGGATGAGAAACAAGCTAGCTTCGATTGGCTGCTCGAGACATTCCTAGATGCAATGGGGGCAAAGCTCCTACCTGCATTATAACGGACCAAGATGTTTCCATAAGGGAGTTGATAGACAAAGTTTTCTCCGATTCAATCCATCACAATTGTAGATGGCACACCATGGAAAATCCACACAAGAAAATGGGTGGATTCCTGTTAAGACACCCAGAGTTGACAAAAGCTTTCAATCATCTTGTTGATTTCAGCTTGACGGAGCAGGAGTTTGAAGCAGGGTGGGCAGAGATGGTGTGGTTATATAATGTCTCTTGGAATAAAGAGCTTTCTGCGCTTTATGATATCATAAAAACATGGGTTCCTTGCTACTTTAGGGATAGTTTTTCCCATTCCTGCAGTCTACTCAGCGCTGCGAGGGTTTCAACGCGGTTCTTAAAAGATAAGTGAACCCTCACAATTCAATCCTCAACTTTTTCGAGCAATACCAAAAAATCCAGGTGCATATACTTGTGACAGAGGGGGCAACGACTACCGCACAAACCTCCTAGAAGGGGAAACTTGGATGCCCTACCGAATAGAGAAGCAAGCATTGGTTGTGTATACACGTGGAATTTTCTACAGGTTCAGGAACGAGTTGATAGCAAAACGACTTGCAGATCAGATCCGGCCAATTCGATTGTTGATCGACACCTAAGAGCTATGCAAATAGAACTTAACCAGTTGAGAAAAACTTTAAAGAATAAGAAGGTTGTAGGGCAAGGTCGTCTCCCACCTGAAATAAATTCTAGTTCACACCCTACCGCTCCTACTACTTCCGCAACGGCTGCTCTTGAAGGTCCCCCTCCACGTAATCATGTTGGTCGTACAACTACTCCTGTTTATGCAACAACTGCTCCTGAGGGTACCCCACCACATACTTCTGTTGGTCGCAGTGCTATTCCTCCATCGGCAGCGGCTGCTCCTGAAGTTCCCCTGCCACACAATCATGTTGCTCCTCCTTCTTAAGCCCATGTGCCTTCCTCAACGCGACGAACATCTTCTCCTGACTCAACCCTACCACATCAGCCTTTTGGCCCTATACCGCCTTGGCCTCCCACAACACGAAAACCTACTGGCCCTACTAGTCCTTGTGCGGCAAAGTGCACATTGTCTCCAAGGGTGGCCATTTCATCGCCCCCAGTCTCCCCCAGCCAGAAGGCCATTTGGACACCGTGTGGCTGATGCTTCGTCTCCTTGGGTGCACAATTTAACCCCTATTTGGCGTCCCGCAACAGTACAACCTGGTGCACATGTTTTTGTTGCTGGTGCGACATGCAAAATTTCTTGTGGGGTGCCCTTTTCGTCGCCTCATCTTCCTTCTCCACAACAACAACGTATTGCAACAGCTACTGCTCCTGCTAACAAGACACCCGTAAAGCCTTCAGCAGTGTGCGCTGGATCTCACCCTATACCACCTCTAGAAACAGACGTTGCGGAAGCTACTGCTCCGGCTAAGACACGCAAAAAGCCTTCAGGAGTGCATGCTTCTTCAAAATCAGCTTTTGCTTCTGCCTCGATGCACACTACACATCCAAGTGCACCATTGGCTGGAAGTCATATGCAAGAAATCCCTATTGTCCCTACTCGTACCGATCCTGGAGTGCAAGAGTTTGTCGCCAGACCTATCCAAGATCGCTTGATACTTGGTAACCCGCCAAAATCAAACACCAAAGGAAGATTGTCATCAAAAGGGCAGAGGTACAAGTTAAGACTTGAAATACAACCTAAGGGGACAGTCATGTGTGGATACCGTGGTGACGAAGGCCACATCACAATGACTTGCAAGAAGCGTTTGGCGGGTAGTGCACTAGAAAAGAAGCCCTAGTTTTTAGTTAGTCATGTTCACTTCAAAACAAAGACGATTGTCTTAAGAATGATTTTATTGTTTTCATTGTGATTGATGGTTATGTATCCATATGGTTGGTGCAATGACTATCTAAAATAGTAGTCTGGGCTGGTTTTCTTTTTTTCTTCCTTGATGTTCTAGGAAAATAAAAAAAGTGCATCATTTTCACTTGCTTTCTTGCAGTTATAGTTGCTTCTTCATGTCACCTAGTTTATCTCCTAGTTGGTCTCATGCTTTAGTGTACAAAATAAGACATAAATGATGAAGTTGTAGGGCGCGAGGATATTTCTTTTCCAATTTGCCGCGTTAGCACGAATGGGATTTCAGTGGGCTCCGGGGAGGGGGGGGGGAGAAAAAGAAATTTCCAAACATGTTTGTTTCTTCATGGGGTACACTAGATAAAAATGTACTCGTATTGCTTCTTCCATGTACAAGAACTAAAAAATAAAACAAAAAAGGCGGTATAAATAAAATGTACCTCTATCCACTCCCCTCACCGTCCCTCCTCCTATTTGAGCTTGAGTACACCCATTCAATCTTGTGTGTTTTCCCGCACTTCAAGAATGTGCCTGTTTGGATCTTCCTGATATTAGGGATGTTGGCGGGTCCGTACAACGGGAACGGTCTTACTTCCCACACCATAGCGTTCTGGAGTAAATACACCCCATAGTCATCTCTGTTTTTTGTAGAACCAAAAAATAGAGAAATTATTAAAAAGCACGGGTAAAAAAACCTTGAAGTAGAACTAATAATGAAGACAGAGCAACAAAAATCTCACGAGTGGAAAATTGTAAAAGTGACATGTACTTACGAGTTATCTTGTTTTGGAACTTCAATATCAACAATTTTGTACTGGTCTATCTTTGTATTTGTACTATGATTCCCAGTACAGTATGATCCCATAAATAATTGCGGTTGCGCACGACTCCAAATAGTTGTCCTCGAGGGTTCTCAATGAGTCCAGCACTTTGAACCTCTTGTCGCGGATGTTGAGGTTGATTATAAAATAATTGTTCACTTCATCTAACCCCTTGGCAGCTTTGGCTAGTGGTTGGAGGACCGGGAACATGATATGGGTATAGTGTAGAAGAAAATTTGAGATCATGTTTTGAAAGAAGCAAGTATTTTGACGGATAAAGAATGCATGAGGAAAAATCATGTTGTAGTTGCTTTATTAGTTCTATATGAAAAGGCAACTGTACTTGTTTTAGTTGCTGTCGTGGGTGTTAATCACGGCAGCACCAAAGGGTGATCCTAATGGTTTTTAAAGAGGGGACATGCTAGCAAACGGTAGCATTGGCGCGGGATTGGGTAGCAAGCGTGTAGACATACGATGTAACCAGGTTGAGGGCCCTCACAATGAGGTAAAGCCCCTACTCCTCCTTGTGTCTCTCTACTATCGATGCATAGGTTACAATGTTGCTCCTAGAGCTGTTAGAGTGGGGAAGTTGGAGAGAATGCATGTGTCATCTCCGATATCTCGTCCCCTCTAGGGGTGCTGGGCCAATCCTTATATACTGGTGGACATGCCAGCTTACAGGTGGGGGCCGGCTGGTACAAGACCAACCGGAGAGATTCCCGGACAAGCGCCTCATGTCCTTGTGCCCTTTGAATCTGGATGCCGTATCTTGGCACCATACCACAGCAAAGTCGAATCCATCCATGTGTACCCGGCAGCCACTCCCGGCTGCCCGAACGCCCATGCGGCCGTACCCGAGCCGTACGCCGGGGACCCCGAGCCCATGCTATAGAGATCTGATAACATAATTGAATGCATAAATATAGTCTCTTCACTATGCTACTCCGAACCACTCTCCGGTTGAATAACAAACACCAATTCATTGCGTTGGGCTGTAATAGCACTCCTCAAAGTGTCATTCCCATGTATAGTTAACCCCACGTTGTCACTATGAGCGCCCTAGAAGGTACTAGACAAACACCACAATTTCATAGGGTCATCCAACACAAGATATAAATATCATGCTAAACCACATGGTGCACACACTGTCACCTTTACACCGTGATCAAAGTGTCTACAGAGATCTGATAATAAAACCACATGTTTGCTTTTCCGTCACCGTCCGATATGCGCGATGGACTTCTCCGTCTGATTTTTTTCAGTTCTGGGTGGCAGGGTATTATCCGGAGGTGGACGACGTCCTCCGTCGCAACCGTGCGCATGAGCTGAATGTGGTCGTCGATGCCGTCGCAATGGTCGGCTGGGAGCCCACCACGGAGGACCGGGTCGCCACCCTTGGAGAGGAGGCCAAGTCCCTACGAGAAGCCGGCCAGACCGTATTCGTCCCGACCTGGGAGGATAAAGCGTCGCCGGACAGCCTGGCGGAGCTCGCGACACGTCTGCAGGAAGTGCATGATGTCATGGACCGCCTACGGGAGTCGGCCGCGTGTTCTGGTGCCGAGATGTCGCTGACCATGATCATGTCGTGATTCAACCGTGGCTTCGACGAGGTGGTCCTCGAGCACATGACCCACGGGTTCCGACAGGGGACTAGCTTTGACGAGCTCAGGGTTCTCCCTGATGTCCGTGCGGCTGCCAGCCGGATGGGTGGCTATGCACATCTCGAGGTCTTCTTCCCTAAGGAGCCAGAGGAGGACGAGGAGGAGCCGGTAGCTACGCGTGTAGAGGAGCTAGTGGCCTCCATGCCTCTCCCTCCTACGGAGACTAAGCAGGCGGTTGACGAAGGAGTGCCAAGAGCGATTAAGTCCCCTGGATGCCGGGTGTATCTGTCCTTGTGAAAACTTGCTTTGCCTCATTTGTCCCCGGGATGCCGGATGGAGTTGTAGTACTTGGATATTTTTATTTCGTGAATGTTGAAGTAGTCTCTTGTGGGCTTTTGTCTTTGTTGCTGCTTGTTGTTTGCCAAATTTTTCCGATTTACCCGGTGGTAGAGTTCTAGCATGCCCACCAGGTGCAGCCCCCGAGATTGGTGCCGGTTGCCCTTGGTAGGTGGGCCAAATCCCAAATATTCTTGGAAAAAGGTTGGTCGGTTGCATATCATGGCCGAATAGCTGTTGTGTGACAATCTTGAGGAGTCTGGTTAAATTGTTATTCAATTAAAGCGAAATACTGGTAGGCATTTTTACTTGGATATTTTTACTTAGTTGGGCGATAGTTCGTACTAGTCCGACTGGCTAGGTTAGTATTTGTGTCCCTTGCCGTCTGGTCCCTACTCTTGCCAATGTGTCAGCCGGGTTGCGGTCTGCAGCTAGAACCGAAGAGGGGGCCGTCTTATCGGGGACACAGTTGAGAACTTTTGCGTGGTCGAACTCGGGCGAAGGTTGCGCGCTATTACTGAGCAACTGGCTATGTCTCAGGCATGTCATTTTTCACGTGTGGGCCGCTGGCTTTTGCTCTGGCTGGTTGAACTGCCGGGTTGCGGTTTGCAGTCGGATCCGCAGAGTGGGCCTTTGGTGCCGGGCACGCTATTTCCCTTCTGATTTTTGAGGCGTGAGCCTGCTGCTTTTGTCGGTTTCAGAAGTAAGTGCAAAGGATATGCTGCAAAGGGAGGGCCCTTCCGAGTGCTGTGCTCGGAGGTGGCGGCTAGTTTTATTGATAGTTGCGGGATACGGGGTGTTACACTTAGGTGTGGAACGGGCATAGCAGCTCCGCGTTCCATGGGCGCTCCGTCTCGTTGTAGGAGGTGTCTCCCTTGTTCTTATGTGGATCGCGCATGTCTATGAGGTAGTAGGCATTGTTGATCAGTGCCCGACTGATGATGAATGGGCCCTCCCATGGGGAGGACATCTTGTGGAGGCTCTTCGTGTCCTGGATCATCTGGAGCACGAGGTTGCCCTCTCTGAAATCAAGTGGCCGGATCCTCCTGGTGTGATACTGGCCGAGGTCTTGTTGGTAGATGGCCGACCTGGACAAGGCCATGTCGCGCGCCTTCTCGAGCAGGTCCACCTCGTCTTCGTTTGCCTGCCGTGCATCCTCCTCTATGTACAGGATGGCTCGGGGTGGGTCGAGTCGGATGTCAACCGGGAGGACGGCTTCCACGCTGTAGACGAGGAAGAAAGGCGTGTAGCCGGTGGACCCGTTGGGCGTTATCTTGAGGCTCCATAGGACGGAGGGAAGTTCTTCGATCCTGCAGTCGGGCGCCCGCTCGAGCGGATCCACCAGCCAAGGTTTGATGTCGGCTAGGATCAGGCAGTTTTCCCTCTCCACCTGGCCGTTTGACTGGGGGTGTGCGACGGACGCCAAGTCCATCTGGATCCCCTTGTCCCCGCAGAATTGCGCGAAGACGCCCTTGGTGAAGTTCGTGCCATTGTCGGTCACGATGCTGTGTGGGTAGCCGTAGCGGTAGATGATGTCCTTGAAGAAGGTGATGACGGTCTGGCCGTCTGGATTCTTGATCGGCTTGGCCTCGATACACTTGGTGAACTTATCCACAACGACCAGCAAGTGGGTCATGCCGTTTCGGGCTGTCTTGAACGGGCCCACCATGTCCAGTCCCCACACAGCGAATGGCCATGTGATGGGGATGGTTCTGAGTGCTGCGCTTGGCGTGTGCTTTTGCGTTAGAAAATGCTGGCAGACGTTGCAGGCCTTGATAATTTTCTTGGCGTCAGCCGCTATGGTTGGCCAGTAGAATCTGTACCAGTTGGCGTCAACCACTTTTGTCACCTCGTCACTTTCAACAGATTTGCCGCTGATATTTCCCCTCTCCTGATCATTCCCTCGTCCGCTACCATCCTCACCGTCCTCATTGCCCTCTTTCCTGCTATCTTCTTCATCAACCTTGTCTCCCTCTTTGCCAGTGCCATACTCATCACCTTCCTTGTCACCTTCCTCATCATCACCGCCATCTACAATGTATGCATCCTCGCCACCACCACCACCCCCTTGTTCGCTGCCACCTACATTACCCTCGTCTCCCTCGTTGCCACTGTCATCATCATCCTCATCACCCTCGTCATCATCACCCTCATCAACAATGTCATCATCCGCATCGTTGTCACTCTCTTCTCCACTTCCATCGTCCTCGATTTCTTCTTCAGATTCATTGACTTCAGTTTCACTCTTAGCAGACTCAGGCAAATCTAGTTCATTGCCTCGTTGTCGCTTCCTTCTGCCTGAGATAGTGCTAGTCTCTACTTCATTCTCATCCATCATGATAAACGTCTGAATCATTACTTACATTTTCTTTAAATAGTCAGAGCACATATCGTTCAGCATATTTACCAGCTTCAATTTTGTATGCACATGTAACCACAAAAAGGAATCTATTAACACAATTATGGGAAAGAGATGCAAGGTCGTCAATAAGGCAACTTCATCTAGTCAAGTTACCTGTGGGTTTTATGGTGGAACATGCGATGCCAAATATGATTCGGCAACTGATAGGCTGCCAAACAACCTATTGAAAGCGCATGGTTCCTCCATATGTGGTTTTGGTAATTAATGACAATCCTTATGGACTAATGTTTGCATTGAGTTATCTTTGTAGATCTTGTCCATAGGAAATAATGGATTTCATGTGTTGAACTCTATTAGCTTCCTTGATGGCCATTGTTACATTCAAGGATTTATATCAAGAATGGTCATGGTTTGAGTTGAGCTTATTGCTAGTGTGTCTTGAAGAAAAGGATTAGGTGATCTTTCATTATCATCTTCAAGACATCATCTTTAGAAGTGAGAAGCAAAGATACAAGGTTGATCAAGAAAGCGATCAACACACGAAGCTACAAGTTGTACCAAGTGGGATTGTGTATCCCATGGTATGGTAAGCATTTGTCAATATAGCTTTGTGAACTAACCCATGATATGTGTGTGTCGCATCTCTATGAGTGGTTAGGTATCTTTCCATGGGCATGGACCAAAAGGAAGATTTCATATAGCCCATGGTCTATGTCGTCGTCAAGCGGTGTTTGTCATCTAGCTTGACGTGGTAAGCTCAAGTGAAGCATCTAGAAGATATCCTATGCTTGTTGCTTGCCACCCATTTGGAGATTGTGGTCTTGTGAAGATTTGCCGAAGGGTCTCTCCCATAATGGTGTATGGGGGAGCTAGTCTCTCCCATAGTGGTGTATGGGGGAGCAACTTGCAAGTCTTCATCAAGCGGAGTTTGTGCTAGCAAGCGCAATCAAGAAAGATGATCCAACTTGAGAGAGTCAAGATCGTCATCATCTAGCTCAAGTGGAATGCTCAACGCAAAGGTATAATCTTGATAGGTTTTCTATTTTACCGGTCTCGTGTCTTTGGGAGACCGGGTTATAGGATAGATAGTCGTACTATCAAGAGGGCTCTCAAGTGAGTAACTCGATCGAATCGTTATGGAGAGCTCAAACCTTTGCATAATTTGCATATCATATTTCTTGGTTCTTATTTGGCTTTTGTCTCCTTTGGGTTTTAGTGCTTGTCGTGATCTTCATGACAAGCCTTGGTTTCTCGAAAACGGATTTCGTAAGAAAAACTTGTTGCGTTTTCAGTGGTGAAAATATTCCGCTCGTCTTTGAGAATGTTCCCACACCTTCCATGTGTGTTAACTTCTCCATACTTTTATTTGGATACTCCTTTCTGTTATCTTTCCAATGCATTTGGATTCACCTCTTTCAGAGTTCATTCGCAAAAGTTATGTTCGTTTCGGTGATGGAGGTTTTACCGGTTGTTCCTTTTAGAGAGGTTAAACCTTTCTACATTTGGTTTTACTTTCCATTGTTGGGCAGTGATGTTTATCTGCATGATCTTGTAGAGTTTTTCATTACGAACTCAACGAGCCAAAGATCATCAAAAACGGAGTGCGGACGCAAAAGTTATGAAGTTTCTAGTTCAGCCTTTTTTCGGTACTGACATGAACCGGATTATTGGAAACCGGATTATTCGGGGCATACCGGATATTCCGGTTTGGGCAGTTTTCGGACCATATTTCTTACTGGAGTGAACCGGATTATTTGAACCGGATTATTCACTTCGGACCGGATATTCCTGTCGGACCGGATATTCCTGTCCAGTTTTGAACCGGATATTTCGAAATATCCTGCTCAAACTGCACACAAAACGGCTAGTTTTTGTGGGGACCTATTTAAGGGGGCTTTCTTCCCCATTGGTCCCCAAGTCTTCCAAGCACGTTTTTCCCCTTCTCTCCCACCATTTTTGACCTTGGAAAGATTGCCCCTCTCCCAATCCCTCCTATGATTCTTGCATATCTTTGAGGGAGAAGGTAGAGGAGATCTCGATCTACATTTCCATCAATCCATCTTCCTTCTTAGTGAGGGAAACTTAGTAGATCTTGATCTTGGAGTTCTTGGTGTTTCTCCTCCATTGTTCTTCCTCTCTTATTCCCCCATAAGCATTTGTTGCTTTGTTGGAATTTGAGAGTGAAGGATTTGATCACTTGTGCTCTTGCCATTTGCATCGGTTGCATCGGTTTGCTCTCTCCACGAGGATTCGTGGAAGTTGAAAGTTTGTGAGCTTGTTACTCTTGGGTCTTGGACCCTAGACGACTTGTGGTGTTCTTGGGAGCCTCCAATTGAGTTGTGGATGCGTGCCCCAAGATTGTGGTGACACCGAGAGCCTCCAATTGAGTTGTGGATGCGTGCCTCGGGTTTGAAGGTTGCCAATAGTAGAAGGTGAACTAGGCCTTTGTGGTGGGGTTCATCGGAGAATAGGGTGAGGCCTTTGTGGCGTTGAGTAGGCCTTCGTGGTGAGCTCACACCCCTCCAACGAGACGTACTCCCCTTTGTGGGAGGAACTCGGGAATACATCATCGTCTCCGTGTGCCTCGGTTATTTCTATACCCGAGCTTTTTACTTATGCAATTTACATTGTGATAGCCTTCGAGCTTGAAGTTATATATCTTGCTATCACCTTGTTACTTGTCTTGCTTAGCATAAGTTTTTGGTTCATCTAGTTGACCCTAGAATATTTAGGTTGTATGCTTGTTAATTTAAACACCTAGTTTATTTCCGCATTTAGCAAGCATTAACCGGAAAAGTTTTAATCGCCTATTCACCCCCCCTCTAGGCGACGTCGTTGTCCGTTCAATTGGTATCAGAGCCTCGTATCTCTTTATTAGGCTTTACATCCTAGAGAGTACGATGTCGTTTAGAGAAATAGAACATGATCCCGCTTTTATATTCTATGGTAGAAATTATGATGTTTGGAAAATTCGCATTCTTAATTTTCTTACAGACATGGGTCCAAAGTATGTTAAGAGAATTGTAGATATGGATTTTCCTCCTCCAAAGGATTCTCAAGATTTATCTTTAGAGGATGAGGAAAACTCTTATCTAGATACTCTTGTATCTAATGGTCTCTTGTGCGTTTTGAGCGATGTAGTTATTCAATCAATCATGCCTTTTCGGAACGCTCATGAGCTATGGACAAAACTTCAAGATATATATGATGTGTCCAACATTATTGAGGATGATTGTTCTCCATCCACTTCCGGCCGTGATGAGTTCACATCTTTCTCCACTCCACCTACATGTGATTTGTCACAAGGTAATGATATGGTGAGTGGTGATAGAAATTGCATTGTTGATAGTGAATTTGCTATTGACTATACTTCATCTCTGTCCCATTGCAATGATCTATCTTTGGACCTAATATCTTCTAGCACTCAAAGTTCCATACATGCTAGTATTGATAGTCCTTTCATATCATGTAATAGTTGTTCAACTAAATCTCATGATGGTATGCTTCCTATGTCTTGTTTTCATGAAAACAATGCTTCCATTTCCTCTAGTACTTGTGTGGCTAACAATGTAGAGGAATCCCACGTTTTGGTGGAACAAGACATGGACCTTAATGGCGCTTCAAGTATATCTTCATCTTCGCCATCCATTTCTCATATGTGCCTTATGGCTAAGGATTCAAAGGTATCTCCACCTTTGGAACCCACTACATCTTGTGATGATGAGGATGAGGATTTATTTTGTGGAGAATATGAGGACGAGGTCTCTTTAATGGAGAAGGGTGAGTTGGTTCTTCTTGATCTCCCTAAAGGTAGTAAAGCTATCACTCCTTTTAGTGAAATATTGGCTTTTGCTATTTATAGCGCTAAAATCATTGAAAATAAATGTGAGATTGAAAGAAGTGATGCCGATGAAAAGGCATCCCTCACCACGTCTCTTGAGGAAGAGTATGAGCTCCGAGTTACTCTTGAGGAGAAACTTGAATCTATCTAGGAGCTCTATAATGAACAAATAGCCTATCTCACTAAAGCACGTGACCATACCAATGCTAAATATAAAGTGCTTAAAAATGAAAAGGTTGAATTTGTTGTTGGCAATGCTAATCTAATTGAGGAAAACTCTAGGTTAAATAATGAGCTTGCCAAGTTATCTTATTCTATTTCTAATGATGCTTGTGCTACTAAGTCCACATCTTGTGAAGCATCTATTTTGAAGGAGAATGTTTAGCTAAGGGCTCAACTTGAGTTGATGTCTAGCAAGTGTGGGAAGTTGGAAGAAAGCCATGAAAAGCTATCTAGCTCTCATGAGAATCTTCTAGCATCCCATACTAAGCTAAAATTAGCTCTTGAGGCTATCACTACAAAGGTAACATCTTGTGAGCCTC
The DNA here is from genome assembly GCA_028641055.1 of Alopecurus myosuroides. Classification (NCBI taxonomy): domain Eukaryota; kingdom Viridiplantae; phylum Streptophyta; class Magnoliopsida; order Poales; family Poaceae; genus Alopecurus; species Alopecurus myosuroides. Next base: position 402,371,743 of record CM054058.1, read on the forward strand.
ACGTGGGTACTAGCACAATATCTTCTAGTAATGCTATATTGACTTGTGCTCGTATTAGTAATTCATCCTCCCATAATGTTTCTACATCTTGTGATGAATTTATTTCCTTGCCTTGTTGCTCTAACAATGAAGCATCTACTTCCTCTAGCTCTTGTGTTGTTTCTAACCATGTAGAGGAAAATAAAGAGCTCAAGGCCCATGTCGAATCTCTGACTCCACAAATCCCTTAGGTGACCCTATCGGGTTTCGACTAGGAGAAGTCATGAGCGCTGGTGGAATCGTCGGCTTGACAGGAGGCGAGATTTACCCAGGTTTGGGGCCCTCGAGGAGGTAAAACCCTTACTCCTGCCTTCTGTCGATCTGTATTGGATGATTGGATCGGTTACAGGCTGCTCGAATCGAGAGTAGATCTCGAGTTTCAAGGCTTTTGTGGTCGTGCGGTAATACTTGGTCCTCTCCTTGGGGGCTCTCCTGGCCTTATATAGATGGCCAGGTCTCGAGTTCTACCCGGAGAGGATTCAAACCCTAGCTAGGTCGGTTACAAACTTCTTAACTTAACCCGCAAGTTTAATGCGGGTGGGCTTCAGGTGGGCCTTCTGGAATCTTCCAAGGGCGCCTCTTCTTGGGCCTTGACCTTGGGCTTGAGAGGGGGTGTCCTTACCCGTAGGGTCCAAGATCCATGTCTTCGTCAGTAGCCCCCGAGCGTGTGCTCGACTGGGATTTTTTCCAGTCGGGTAGATGGTCAGACCTTTCTTGATCTCTTCTTGGAGATCCAACTCGACAGTTGTTGTCTTTGAAGGGTGCGTCCCCTGCATTGTGAGTCATATCGCTCGAGTATCGAGCAGTATAAGCGCCTGTCTTTACGGCTTTTTACACAGAAGGATGTGGCACAGTAGCTTGGCTCTCCTGAGAGATCAGGGCCAATTAATTGCGACTAGGGCAAAAACACTTCTGGCCTACACAGATTCGAGACCTCCGACTCGAACCCGATGAGGTGATTGTTGCGACTGGGCCGTCGTGGACTTATCGAGTCGAACTTAACCTATGAGGGTACCCGGCGCGTCCGCTAGGATTTTTCTTCGTGTTGTTGACACGGAACTATGCCGGAGGACGCAGCTTTCGAGTGCGATTCCAGGCCCAAAAAAAGATCTTTTTGGGTCTTACCTTCATATTCGAAGAATATGGCATCCGGATGTGCCTAGTCGGCTGAACAATCCAGGTTCTTTTTATGATGTATGAATTATCACGTGTAGGTGAGGTAGGTTCTTTCTACCCGATTAATTTGTCTGAGTTCCATACGAAAAGAGTTTCGTGTATTGAAAAGTTAATTCCGTATGAAAGAGTTTTCATGTTTGGAATGTTGTGCCCATACGAAAGAGTTTTCGTGTATAGGGTATTTTTCTCTTGTTCGAAGAGGCTTTGATCCGTGAATTTCTTCATAGGAAAGTTGCTCTTATCCGAAGGAATTGTTGTTCGTACGAAGATATTTTCGCGTTTGAACCTCCAATCGGAAGATCTTGATTTCAAACGATGTATGCCATGACGTCATGGCGCACTCCTCTTCTCCCGATGGGACGTGACGGAGTGGCAGCAGATGGTGGCCCACCAAGTCAGCTTTTTGACCGGGAAAACGAGACGTCGTTTCCGGTTTCTACGCGAACCGCGCAGTAAATGCGCACGATCTCCTGTTAAGATCGTGGCACGAAAAAGCGCCCGCCGCCTCTTCGTTTCACCTTCACGCGTGGCGATCGCGATGGGCGCCACGTAGCGCATCGTACGGCGGAGATCATCTTACTCAGTGTATAAGTACTGGACTTGGTGTTACGGTGAAAATTTCCCAGCTCTTTGCCTTCGTCGTCTTCCCTGCATCCATCTTCTTCTTCCTCGCGCTCGAGCTCGTGCTGCAACAATGGCTGGCGGAAAGAAGCGTGGTGCCATCACTTCCGCGTCTGGCGAGCCTTCTACGCCACTCGCCCCCCGCGCCGGCGACTGGCGTTCTCCTAACACCACCGCGAAAAGCATCAAGGAGATGCAGCGGGAGGGATTGCTGCCGGCGGAGACGGAGAAGCGCGTCCGCCTTGGAAAAAAGGAAGAGGTACCCAATCCTCAGTCGAACGAGCGCGTGGTCTTCGTGGACCACGTGACTCGGGGCCTTTCTTTTCCCCTTCACCCCTTCTTCATCGGGTTGCTGTATGTCTACGGCATACAGCTTCACGATCTTCCTCCGAACGCGGTGCAGCACATTTCGTGCTTCATCGTGTTCTGCGAGTGCTATCTCGGCATTCGCCCGCATTGGGCGCTCTGGAAGGCGCTTTTCAAGATCCGGATCTTCCGCGAGAAGCCGCGGGTGGAATCCGAGCCCGGCGAACCACTTCGCACGGGTGGCTTCGGGATCCAGGTGCGCCAGGAGAGCAGTTACTTCAACATGCACTTCATCGACTCCGCTCAAGGCTGGCGAAAGAAGTGGTTCTATGTTGTTGACAACAGCTCGGGTGGGCTCGTAGAGTTCCACCCGTTCGCTGTTCTGACGAGGCGCAAGTCTTGGAGCCACAAGATGTCAGCCGAGGAAAACCAGATGGTCACGCCCTTACTCGCAAGAGTAGCCGCTCTTCGAGACCAAACTTCGGGAGTCGTGCTCAACGGGCTACATCTGGCGAGCCTCTTCTTGAAGCGCAGGATCCAGCCTCTTCAGCAGAGACCTTCCACCATGTGGGAGTACCAGGGCTCAGAGGACCCCAGCCGAGTGAGCCGCGAAGAACTTTCGAATGTGGAATTCGAGAAGAAAATAGCGGCTATTACTCGACTGAAGGTAGGGGAAGAATTCCCTGATTGCTCGGTTGAAGCTTTCGCCGCTTCGAATCCTCCTCCAGCTACGGCTTGCTTTTCTCTTGTTATCTTTCGAGTCGTACCCTTCAAGTTTTGAATCCTAGTCGATGATATTCTATTCTTGTCTTTCCCGTCTTTGTAGAGCTTAGCAGTGGCAAACTGCTACCCGCCTGTTGCAGGAGAGGCTGCCTCAGGATTACTGTCGAGCCACCAAGACGGCGCGGTCGACACCAGCGTGGCCAACGCCTCCTCGAGTTTGGAGCATGATTCCTCGGATGATGCTGAAGACTCGAATGGCGCCCCTCCAAAACGTCGTCGGGTGGGTGAAGACGAAGCTACTTCTAAGGACAAGTCCTTGGAAGCGTCACCCGGCCAAGCCCCGATTTATGCGACTCCACTTCAATCTCTTCCTCCTTCGGCTTCGTTCCCAGTGATGACGGCCGCTTGGAACGCGGATACTCTGGACGACGACGAAGAGGATGACGAGTAAGTGTTCTTCCGTATTCTTGATCGAACAATTTCTATATTTCAACATTGATGTTTTCTGTCTTTCGCTGCAGTCTGCAGGCGATCAGTCCACGCAGGTTCGCCGCTGCTGTTCCTCCCGAAAAGAGGAATAAGGCAAAAGATGCGGGTGAAACACCCACCGCGGGCACCGTCCAAAATTCTCCCAAAGCAGCGCCTGATGCTGCGACTGTGGAACGTGAAGCCCCCAGCTCTGCCGCCAGGACTTCAGTTTCCAAGGAAGCGACGGACAGCTCCGCGGATCCTCTCTCCCGCGCCACCGGACAGGTGAACTTCATTTCTTAGTTTTCAAATTTCTATCGGGTGCACGGCAGTGCTCCCGATGGGAGTAGCCCCCGAGGCTGTAGTCGATTGTAAATAATCGGGTACAGGCTCAAATCTAATCCCTTTAAATCTTCTATCTTCATGCTTTGTAGTCGCTCATTAATTCTCTGACGGCGATTGGTCGTCGCGTTATTCTTGCTGAATCGGACTGCGAGTCGCTTCGATCAGAACAGAGCCGACTCAAAGCTGAGAACGACCTTCTGAAGGGTAAGTTTTTGTTTGTCTCTTTGGCTTCAACGTCTCGCCCATTCTTGATTTCTGACAATCATCTCTTTGTAGCTCGACTTGAATTCGCGGAGTCCGACAAGGCCGGTCTTTCTGAGCAGGTAACCGCTCGGGAGGCTGAATTGGCGGCCACCCGACAAGAGTTAGAGGTTTCCCGCAAGCAATCGGAGGATTTCAGTCGACAGCTTGCGGAGGCGCGGAAGGCTTTGAAGGAACAGGAGGAGGCTGGCAGTAAGGCCGATAACGATGTTGTCGTGTTCCTCCGCCCTCTCGCTGAGCGCTTCGCGGGTAAATGTCTTGGATTCTCGCGATCTTTGATCTTGCATAGCGCTGAATTTTGCTCAGTATTATATTCTTCGTTTATAGGTCTTCTGAATGTCCCTCTGGAAATCCCTGGGCTTCAGCGGGTGGACGTGCTAACCGACACACTTGCACAGCTTAAGAGGCATTCTGATGGAATTATCTCTTTGATTAACGATGCCTCTCGAGCATTGGTGCAAGTGCATAGTCGCCTCGTCGCCAGCGGTACTCCTGCACCCGCGCTGGGTGATCTGCTGAAGATCTTCTCGGAAGGCAGTCTTCTGGATGCCTTCGCAGTCGCTCAATCGGAGGCTGGTGCAAAGACTGCGATCCAATTCGCCCTGGCGAACGGAGTCGAAGGTCTGGAAGAGGCTTACTCGTCCATTCCAGTCGACCCCTCCACGGGCAAAAAGGTATGGCTCTCTCGTTTTGGCGAGCAAGCCGCCATTCTTGCTCGGAAACTATCTGAGATATTTGCTCGGAAGAAGGGAGGGTCGACTGCTGCTAGTGGGAGCACCAATGTAGCCTCGTAGTCTTTTTTTTATTTCTTTCCTTGAATGTAATGAACCTTGGGATGTATTCCCGTACCTTTGTTGCCCTTAATCGAAGCATTTTGCCTTTGGAATTTATTCCTTTTGTTTGTGCCTTGTCTCCCGATGGGAGTAGCCCCCAAGCGTTTAGTCAGATGTGCGACTAGAAACAACTCGAGTAGGGCATCTCACTTCTTTCCTTGTACTTCTTCCAGGCTACTGTGTTTGCCGCGGAAGCTTCGGGTGGACGTGGTAATCCAGTAAATCCACTTGTGGCCGCCGTGGGCACTTTTGCTGGCCTCCGTGATAAGGTTCAGGAGGGTGAGCGTAGGCTGAAAGCTCTGCGCGGGGTGGCTGATGTGGCGATATCCAAACAAAAATTGGCGGCTGAGCGCGAACAATTCTTGATGGATGAACTGTCTTCAGTCGCAAGGGAGTTGCTATGTAAGTAGTGCAGCCCCCGTGCATTTTTCTTCCCTGTATTCCTTAGCTGACTAAGTGCGTCTGCTCTTCAGTTGTTAGACCGGATGACAGAGAGGAAAAGCAGTGGGTGGAAAACCACATTCATCAAGAAGCTAACATCTCAAAACCTCATGCGAATAATTTCTGGTCTGATCGCAGTCGAGGGTTTGTGATGGCCACCTTGAAATTTCGAGTCCTCCAGGCGAGAATTCTCGTGAGTTCTTTTCACGAGGTCTTGGTTGCGATGAATGCTGCTTTTTATCCACTCGAAAGGGGTCCCGAAGACTGGAACTATCTGCTCAGGTTGTTTGGACGGGAAGGAGAGATTCGCGCGTGCGTACGCAACCAAATGACGTGCGGCGCGGTTGTGGCTCTCTCTTTTGTCCGAATATGGCATCCCGAGATAGACTTGAATTCCGTAGCTCGGCGTCCAGATTATGCAATCGAGGATATCTCGCCGTACTACGATGCCGTGCGTCCTGCAGCATAGAAGATTATCCGAATGACCTCTGAAGAGGTAGATAGGGTTTTGTCGACTGAGAATGCTCAGCGTTTTGACTGATTGTCGGATGTAAATATCCTGTAATCTGTTTATAGTTTGTGAAAACTGTTGTAAGGTGTGTAACCTTGTATTTGATGATGTTTCTCTGTGATGCTTAGTTGTAGGTGTAGCCCCCGTGTGTTTTTATGGGGTGTGTACCTGTAACTTTTAGCATGTAAAGAATCAGAAGCTGCGAGTGAATATGATGAGGAACCATGTCTTTTATTGCAATGACTGATAAGCCATGTATTCGAGCTACAGGATTGGCTAGAATAGCCTTATTTTTTGTTGCGGAAAACAAGTAAAACCTAGGGGTAGAATTTGCGGAGTTGTGCGATATTCCATGGGTTGGCATAAATTCCTCCAGTGTCCGGATTCTTCAGCCTGTAAGCTCCACCCGGGATAACTTCGTGTATGATGAAGGGTCCTTCCCAGGGTGGGTCGAGCTTGTGTCCTTCCTTTTGCTTGAGCCGCAACACTAAATCTCCTACCACGAATGATCTGTGGCGTATGCGGCGACTATGATAGTTGCGTAACGATTGCTGATACACTGCGGATCTCGCGAGTGCGATGTCCCGCATTTCGTCGAGTGCGTCCATATCTTCTGCAAGCGCTTTGTTGGAAGTTTCTTCACTGTAAGCTACAACTCGTGGGGCGCTGAATCGAACTTCCTCGGGAAGGACTGCTTCTGCCCCGTATACCATGAAAAATGGTGTGTACTGCGTTGATCGATTAGGAGTTGTGCGGAGGCTCCAGAGTACGGAGGGTAGCTCCTCTGCCCAATGTCCTGCAGCGGGATGTAGACGATCTAGTAATCTCTTTTTGATGCCAGCCGAAACTAAGCCGTTAGATCTTTCGACTTGTCCGTTTGTTTGCGGGTGGGCAACCGAAGCAAACTTGAAATTGATTCCTTTCTCCTCGCAGAACTGTTGTGTTTCCTTTGCGGTGAAGTTTGTACCATTGTATGTAATGATGTCATGTGGTACACCGAATCTGCATACGATGGAATCGAGGAACTTGACGGCGCATTGGGCGCTAGCCGAAGTTACTGGCATAGCCTCGATCCATTTGGTAAATTTGTCGACTGCGACCAGCAAATGTGTGTATCCACCTGGTGTGGATTTGCGTAGTGGCCCAACCATGTCTAGCCCCCATTGCGCGAAGGGCCAGGCTATTGGTATCATGTGCAATTCCGTAGCAGGAGCGTGTGGTCTTGGTGCGAATCGCTGGCAGGCGTCGCATCGCTCGACCAGGCTTTTGGCATCGTTGGCTGCTGTTAGCCAGTAAAATCCTGCTCGAAAAGCTTTTCCCATTATCGCTCTCCAACTGGCGTGGTGTCCACAATCTCCTTGGTGTATATCCTGGAGCAATTCCTTTCCATCTTCGGGCGCTATGCATCGCTGAAGTATTCCCGAGATGCTTTGCTTGTATAATTCTCCGTTGACTACTCGAAAGGACTTGCTACGCCTGATTATTTGTCGGGCCTCGCGCGGGTCGGCCGGGAGCTGTCTGTGGAGCAGGTAGTCGAGATATTTCTGCGTCCAGACTGGCTCGACCAGAAAGACCTGCCGTGATATACTATGAGTAAGCTCGATAAGCGCGACCTGCGGGCTGACCTCTGTTTCCAGCGTTACCGCGATTTTCTTCAGTTTGACTGATCGCTTGGTTATCCGTTCGAAGTATATTCCTGGCGGTATGGGTGTATTCGTGGAACCCATGTTTGCCAGTTTATCTGCTTCTTCGTTACTGGATCTTGCAATGTGCTTCAGCTCGCACCCTTTAAAGCTTCCTTCGAGTAGATTGTACATGTCGCGATACGCGACCATGTTTTCAGCAATGGCGTCGCATTCTTTCATTGTCTGTTGCACTATGAGATTGGAATCGCCGTAGATCATTAATCGGATAGCTCCGCAGGCAATTTCCATCTTCATCCCGTGCAACAGTGCTTCATATTCTGCGTCGTTGTTCGATGCTGGATCATCTGGTGGAAAGTCTAGTCGCAGGACGTATTGCAGCTTGTCTCCACGAGGCGAAATAAGAACGATTCCAGCTCCTGCTCCTTCATTTCTCTTGGATCCGTCGAAGTACATTATCCAATTGCTTGTGTATTCAGGCGGCCCAGGCGTTTGCAGCTCTGTCCATTCGCTGAGGAATTCCACGAGTACTTGAGATTTGACTGCGTTGCGTCCTGCGTAGGTGATGTCCCAGGCGCCCAACTCGATGCTCCATTTAGCTATTCTTCCGGATGCCATAGGGTTGTTCATGATTGTCCCGAGTGACGCATCATTAACCACTGTGATGGCGTGTTCCTGGAAGTAATGTTTGAGCTTTCGAGCCGTGAGGACAACTCCATATGCGAGCTTCTGGTAATGAGGGTATCGTTGCTTGCATGGCGAGAGCACTTCGCTGATGTAATATATTGGTCGCTGGACTCCGTATGCCTTGCCATCCTCAGGTCGTTCGACTACGATTGCCGTGCTGATGACCTGGTTTGTGGCGGCTAAATAGAGAAAAAGTGGCTCCCTTTCTTGCGGTGTTGCGAGAACGCGCCTGCTCTGCAACGATTGTTTTAAGTCTGCGAACGCTTGTTTAGCTTCGGGTGTCCACTCGAATTTATCCGTCTTCTTCAGTAGCTTTTAGAAGGGTAGCGCCTGCTCTCCCAATCGTGCGATGAACCTGCTTAGGGCGGCCAGTCGTCCTGCGAGCTGCTGGACTCCGCGTAGATTGGTAGGCTCCTTCATGGTGAGGATGGCTTGTATTTTCTCCGGATTGGCTTCAATGCCTCTGGCGGATACCAGGTATCCGAGGAGTTTTCCTGCGGGGACGCCGAAAACGCATTTGGTCGGATTGAGCTTGATCCTATATGCATTAAGAGCGTCGAATGTTTCTTTGACGTCCTCGAGGAGTGTGTCCTCTACTCGAGTTTTGATGACGATGTCGTCGACGTACACCTGTACGTTCTTGCCAATGAGATTGGCTAGGCACCTTTGCATGCAGCGCTGATATGTTGCGCCTGCGTTCTTCAGCCCGAAGGGCATTGTCGTATAGCAGTAGACACCGTGTGGTGTGATGAATGCCGTCTTCTCTTCGTCTTCCTTTTTCATTCGGATCTGATTATACCCCGAGTAGGCGTCCAGGAAGGAGAGACGTTGGCAACCTGCCGTAGAGTCCACGATCTGGTCGATTCGTGGTAGAGGGAAATTGTCCTTGGGGCAGTGCTTATTCAGTGACGTGTAGTCGATACACACCCGAAGGATATCCGTATTCTTCTTGGGGACCAGCACCGGGTTTGCCAACCAGGTGGATATCTTGATCTCCCTAATAAAGTTGGCGGCTAGCAGGCTATTTACTTCTTCTCCAAGCGCCTTTTGCTTGGGTTCTGAGAATCGAGTCGTCTGTTTGATGGGTTTGGCGTCAGGAAAGACTTCGAGTGAGTGCTCGGCAAACTCCCTGGGTATTCCTGGCATATCTGAGGGCTGCCAGGCGAAAATCTCCCAGTACTCACGGAGGAGTTTGACGAGCGCGCTTTCCTATGCTGGCGAGAGGGTTGTGGAAACCATCGCGGTCTTGGAAGAATCCGTCGGGTGCATTTGATGCTTGCGAGTGTCGCTGTTGGCGCTGAATTCCAGTTCAGGCGCGTTTTTCTTCGTGAGGGGCATAACGGAGTGGTCCGTGGTTTTTGCCAGCTCTTGAAGTTCTTCTTGCATCCCGAAAGACTTCGCGATCTCGTTGAATTCTATGTCGCACTTGTCTGACTTCTGGAAGTCTCCGTCGATGGTGATCACACCGTATTCGCCGGGTAGCTTGAGTTTCAGGTACGCGTAATGTGGTACCGCCATGAATCTGGCGAACGCTGTTTGACCCAGGATGGCGTGGTACTGTGAGGGCCAGTCGACAACTTCGAAGTCCAGGAATTCCCTTCTGTAGTTGCTTGGAGAGCCCAGTACAACTTCTAAGTTGATTGTTCCGAGTGGACGGATTGCCTTGCCCGAAACTATCCCGTGGAAGGATGTTTCTGATTCCGTTAGGCCGTCCAGGTTCTTGTTCATTCGACGGAGTGTATCCGCGTAGATGATGTTGATTCCACTGCCACCGTCCATGAACACGCGGGCTAGGTCGTAATTTCCATTCTGAGCTTGGATGACGAGGGCGGCGTGCCCTGGTCGATAGACTTGTGGCGGATGGTCTTTCTTCGAGAACGTGATTGGCTGATCTGCCATCTTCAGGTACTCGATCTTTGATGGCGGAGTCTGCACTGCCATGCATAGTTTTCTAGTGTTAGTCTTTTGAGCTCTGCGAGAGGGGCATACCTTCTGTATCATCCCGAGGAGCTGTCCTTGTGGAGTCGGGTATGCGCTGGCTCCAGTGTTTTGTGGCGTTGGCGCAGGTAGTGCAGCTAGTGTCATGTTTGGATTTGCTGGTGGAGGTGGTGGCGGCTGGAATTGTTGTCCTCCTCCTGGTAGTGGCGGGTAGTTTTGGGTGGATGCAAATCTTTTCCTGGCGAGTGCGTCCGAGATGTCAAGGAACTTTCGGCAATCCTTGAGAAGGTGCGTTGCCTTTGTCTTGCCCGTGCGCTTATCTGTGAACAGATGTAGCGAGCAGTACGCATCAAGGTCTTCCTCGGGGGATTTTTCTTCTGTTTTTGGTTTCCACTCGCGACTTCCACGACGACCAGAGTCGCGATTTCGCGTGAATTCTGCCGCCACTAACTCCTCTCTATCCTCGTGGTCGTAGTATTTCCTTCTCTTTTTCCGCCCGTGGCGGTCGTCTTCCTGTGCGGGTGATGACCCTCTTTCGTTGCGTACTGCGTCTTCTCCATTGGCCCATTTTTCGGCTATGATCATTAGCTCCCCAATGGTTTTGGGCGCGGCTCTGCCTAGCTCTTCTCGAAACGCGGTTCTTCTTGCTCCTTTAGCGAAGGCCTCAATCGCCACTTCTTCCGAGATGGTTCCTGCGGTGTTTCTGAGTGTGGTCCACCGCTGGATATATTCTCGTGTGGACTCGCCACTCTTCTGTTTGCATGCTCGCAACTCTTCGATTGTGGCTGGCCTCTTGTAGGTCGACTGGAAGTTCTTGCAGAAATCGCGGTGTAGGTCGTCCCACGATGCATAGCAAGATTTGGGTCTTCTCTCCAGCCAGCTGCGGGCCGCGCCTGTAAGATGCAAATTGAGGTATTGCATGGCTATGTTTTTGTTCCCACGTTGGCATTTTACTGCCGTGAGGTAGTCGCTTAACCACTGGGAGGGCTCGAGTGAGCCGTCGTATTTTGTCACCTCTGTGCTAAGCTTGAACCTTTTGGGTAGAGGTGCTTCACGAATGCTGCGAGCGAAACAAAGTGCTCCACAGGTTTCGTCATCCGAGGACCCGGATGAGGAGCGCTCGCGATATCGTGAAGCCCTCGCCTTATCTACCTTCTTCTGGGCGAGATCTGATCGCGCGTCGTACTCGGACCGGTCGCGGTCGCTACCTTTCCTTGGTTCCTTGCTTTATTTTCTCGAGCGGCTGCTGTGGTGCCGCGGATTTTTGTCTCTCGGGCTGTCGTCGCTGCTACTTCGACTATCGCCGCGGCGGCGGGCCTCTTTTCCTTGACCGCGACGTGGCGATTTGTCTTTCCTTGGGGAGGAGCTCCTGTGCCTGCGGGGCGTATCTTTGTCCTTGTCCTTCTCCTGTCGCTCCTTCTCCAGTTGTTCTTTGCGATCGTGAGAGGCGAGCTTCGCGGCTGCCAACCCTAGACCCTTGCGAATATGCTTGTATTGTTCCACCCGAGGGTCGCTGTCCGTCGGCTGGTTCATCTGCATGTAAGTTGCTGCGGCTAGGATCGCGGCGGCTGGGGTTTGCGGGTAGACGTTGCCATCGTCGTCGACCCTCATGAAGGAAGACGTGGTGGACCTGTTGGTCCCAGCCATAGATTCGTAGTCCCTTGTCGATGCTGCGGGTCCCTTCCTCCCAGGTCGGGTACCGACCGAAGGCGCATGGGATGGCTCGGCTCGACGTAGGCTTGATTCATCCACCGCTCTCCTGCGGCGGGCTAGATCTGCTCGGGCATCCTTGATGTTTGAGGCTGCTCTCACTAGGTGATAGTGGTAGGCGGTTAGTTCTTCCTGCGTGGCTCCTGTCGCAGGTGGCTGACTCGTTCGCATGGATTCCTTGGCTTTCTTCCAAGCTTCTCGCGAGACGCCGATTATATTACGCTCCGTTGCGCTGAATTCGGTTTCCGATGGTTGTTCTGATCCTGCCATGCAGACTTGGGCCAGTCGTGGCCCGTGCGTCCTAGGCGCAGATCGGAAAGCTCCTCGTACCCGAGAGGGTTCCTCCATCGAGAGGGTGTGGTAGTCGGTTGCATTGTAGCGGACGGACTCGCCGCTCTTTCCCGTAGGAAGACGCGAGTTGACGGCTCCAGATTCGGTCTCAGATCCATCCGAGAAGTGGAGGATCCCGTCTCTGTTCGCCAAGAAGTTGAAGCTGCCGAACGTCAGGGTGACGCTCTTCTCCAGTTCCTCGAACGCCGGGCGTGATTCCGGCGAGTGAGGCGTGACCACGACAGATCCGATCCGTATAGGATTGTTCGGAGCCGTAGTCGATGGTTTCCAACGAGAGTTGGACGTCGATGAAGCTGAAGATGCCGGTGATCCAGCGCCCGCGGTCCCCACGGTCGGCGCCAATTGTCGAATCTCTGACTCCACAAATCCCTTAGGTGACCCTATCGGGTTTCGACTAGGAGAAGTCATGAGCACTGGTGGAATCGTCGGCTTGACAGGAGGCGAGATTTACCCAGGTTCGGGGCCCTCGAGGAGGTAAAACCCTTACTCCTGCCTTCTGTCGATCTGTATTGGATGATTGGATCGGTTACAGGCTGCTCGAATCGAGAGTAGATCTCGAGTTTCAAGGCTTTTGTGGTCGTGCGGTAATACTTGGTCCTCTCCTTGGGGGCTCTCCTGGCCTTATATAGATGGCCAGGTCTCGAGTTCTACCCGGAGAGGATTCAAACCCTAGCTAGGTCGGTTACAAACTTCTTAACTTAACCCGCAAGTTTAATGCGGGTGGGCTTCAGGTGGGCCTTCTGGAATCTTCCAAGGGCGCCTCTTCTTGGGCCTTGACCTTGGGCTTGAGAGGGGGTGTCCTTACCCGCAGGGTCCAAGATCCATGTCTTCGTCAGCCCAAGTCACTTCTTTGAAGAAAGACTTGGAAAAGTGTCATGAAGGGAGTTCCACACTTGACAAGATGTTGAGAGTGCGAAGACTTCCCAATGACAAGAGTGTACTTGGATTCAACTCCAATATCAAGAACAAGTCCATTATTGACAAGAAGAAGGGCCAAGAACAAGAAAAAGATTCGGCCACGATTATTTGCTTCAAGTGCAAAAATGAAGGGCACCATGTTGGATCTTGCCCTTTGAAGAAGAAGCCTCTTAGTGAGAAGCAACTAGGGAAGCGGCCTCTTGTTCAATCTCATGCTCAACCACGAGTTGAACAACGACCACCTCCTAACAAGACTCAAGAAAATGCTCCTCTTGTTGAGAAGCCTATTGAGAAGAAAGAAAAGAGTCGATGTTGCTACCTTTGTCGCAAGAAGGGACACTTTGCTTCTTCATGCACTAATGGTACATTATCCAACCCTATCCTTGTTGATGATGTTTATTCCATTAGGAAGGATAATGTGGGCAATGTGTTTGCCAAGTATGTTGGTACTCCAAGTGGTGTCAAGAAAAGAACCATTTGGGTTGCCAAACCTATTGTGACTAACCTCTTAGGACCCAACTTGGTTGGGGACCAACAAGATCAAACTTGATCAATAGGTGTTGTTGGAGGGCATTGGATACTTGGCTATTTCATGAAGAATTAAGGGATCTTCATCAATTATATTTCCTCAAGCCAAGTCACTTGGATTATATATATCTCTTACCCAATGTTCCTCCAAGCGGTAACTTGTAATTAAATATATATACATTGAAAGTTGCTTGCTCCCTTGAATATGTTAGTTTTGTTTCTAGCATGTGTTTGTATATGTTGTGCTTCCTACTTACCTATCTTGAGTAATCGAGTTATGTTTGTTGGTTTGCACTCCATGTACTTGTGTTCTTTGTGTTGAGCCTTCTTTACTTTTGTTGCTTATTGTAGTTGGCTCTTTGGGAGATTAATGGACTATCCCATTTTGGGGGAGTAATATGCTTTGCACTTTACTATCCTAAAATGTGTGTACATGAGGAATACCACTTAGTGTTGATACATCAATATTATCTAGTCTCTATGTGGTATGTCTTTCTCATGAGAATTGCAATTCTAATGTCCATTAACTTTCTATAGTTGGTTTTATTTTTGCCTCTCTTTTGATTTCAATGGATTATCACATTATGGGGAAGTAATAAGCTATGTGCATATTACAATCCTAGAAAATGTGAACATATGAGGTATTGCCACCTAGAGTTGATATTATTAGTTATCTTGTTCCTATGTGGCATGTTGCTCAAACAAGTTCCATATTTGCTCAAAATATCTTGTGTCTCTCTTCTTTGGTATCTTGTTTGTTAGAGAGTTTCTTGTGGCCTTGCTCTTCGGTTTTTATTTGAAGCCTTCAAGAATCTCTATCTTAGCATGTTTTTTATTTCCTATCTTTTGTCACATGCTTATGTTTTGTGAATATGATTATGAAAAGTCCACGACCGAGAAATATCTCCATACATCTCTTATCTTTGAGAAGCGATAATAATATGTGGTAAATTTATTGATCATATTTACTTTGGCCATTGCTCTAAAATTTCATTATTTCTTGCCAAGGATTTGTTTGGTTCAAACTCCTTTGTGTCTTCCTTGCTCTACTCAAAATTTGTTTTATGCTTTCTTGAGTTAGGAAAAGCAATGATCCCATACTTGTGCACTCGTGTTCAAAATCATACTTCTTTGGGTTGCACTATTCTTGGGGAAGCTATCCTACATTGAGTAGATCACCATTCTTTAAATTGGTATTGCATCTAATTGTTTTATTTAAAACTTGACTAGTGTTTGAATAATATATATGGAGAGTAATGATTCCATTGTGTGCATTTTGTATTCAAATGCAAGATCATAAATAATGCACTATTATTGGAAGAACTATCCTATATGCGTTTGAACACTTGTTGTCTTTAAATTTGTTTGTTTTCCCAATGACTTGTCTCTTTGGAAGACAAACACTTTTCGTCTTGGTACTTTGTGTGCTAAAATGAAAAGTGTAGAGGGTTTGTTCACTCTTTTATGTTTTTTTGGTATCTTCTCTAGTTGGTTTCCTCAATCATGTGTTGATTTGGGTCTTGATATATTTTGGAGAATTCTCTTTCTTTTCACTCTTGTGAGTGGCTTCTTGGTTTAATTAGTTCTTTGTCCAATTTGTATCTTGTTTTGGATCTTGAAAGTTTTGTGCATGCATATTTACTATGTATACCTTTTGGCATGCTTACTTTCGTTGATCCAATATATAGGATAAACTCCATAAAATCCTAAATGGCTAAGATGTGCATGAAATTCAAATTCATATTAATATGCACATATTTATTTGGAGCTTGTCCTATGCATTGTAGTTGTTCTAACTACTTTGGACCCAATGAGTTTGGGTACCATTTTGTACTTGAAATTTGTTTTTAGGTACAATGGAGATACATTGGTTGCTTGCTCCATTCATAAGGAAGGTGTTCTCACCATGGTATTATAGGAGTCAAGCTACGATGATTATCAAACTCGCACCCTCTTCATCACCAATGTCGTCTCGGTAACAAGTATCTATCTCATGCATACATTTCTAGCTTTCGACCTTGTGTAGGTTTCTTCTTGGCATGATTTCCCTTTGTTGCATTTCATTTGGTTCTTGCAAATGTCTTATCAAAAGCATCTTTATTGCAACTATGAGTAAGCCGGGATGATTACATACTAAGGGGATATTTATAGTCATTTTCATTATTCACCAATCCCGAGTACATTAATCTAGCAACTTCTACTTGAAGTCTCTCATATGCAATATTGATGAATTCTCAAAAACCATTTGAATCTTTTGTGATATGCGTTACCTTTCTCGAAGCATTCCAACTATCACTTTTCCCTTGTGATATTTGTGATGCTTTGATGAGTTTTGTGTGTTCATCTATATCCCCTTAAGATTAAACTAAGCCTAGTGCTTTGCTTTCAAGCAAAAATCTTATTGGTATATATTTATGAACCTCTCTTGGATATCATGTTCTTCACCTTTGTACCTATTTTGTGTGTGCATATTTCTTTGTGGATATATATCTTTGTGATTGTTGTCCACTTAGAAACTTATACACACGATAATAGTTACATCTTTAATTGATATTCTATTTCTTTAGTGACCACGTTTTTTTTGCTTTATATTCCTTGGTGGTTCCTAAAAGGCACAAGCTTTGTTTTTGTTTTGGTATTCCTTTTGCATCTTAATAAGCTTGTGGACCTATGTGTTTTATCATTTGATGGTTTGTGTGTATGGGAAATACATGATATGCACTATGTGCCTCTTATATTGAAAGACTATGTTGATGATTCTATCATCCTATTAGTCTCCAAAAATTGTTTTTCCTTGTCACACACATCTATTTAGGTTGAGTAAGTCTTTATTTGTCACTTCTTGATCGTCTTTGCTCAACTTTTTGTTTGTTTGCAAGTTGCTTTGCTTCATTTCCAATCTATTCTCTTGCTCTTGTTTGTGTTCAAAATTATCTAGAAGGGAGTGATGATTCCATGTTATGCACACTATATAGTAATTCAAATCTAACATTGTGCATGTACCTTGGGGAGTTCCCTCTTGATTTTCTAGAACACTTGGTTGATCCTATCAAAATATTGATGTTGGTCAATCGGTTTTTCGGATCCTTGTGGTTGGTTGCTTCTTTGTGAAAGTATCCTTCAATTTTACTTTGCTTGTAAACCTTTGGATCCTCAATATAGTTTGATCTCCCTCCATCTATTTATAGTGAGATATATGCACTTGAGTTCACTCATATCATGAGGAATGCATACCTATGGGGGAGCTCTTACTATATTGGCCTTCTAATCTTTTTGCCCATTTCGGCAATGGATGCCAATGGGGGAGAAGTTTAGAGGGTTTAAGGGAATTTGGTTTATGCTTTAGTTTCGTTCTTAAGCATTTGCCTTTCCATGCTATTGCATCCTTGCTCTTCTTTAGCATGTTTGCTTTATTCATCATATAAACCCTCGTAAAAAGGGATTGTCATCAATTACCAAAATGAGGGAGATTGAAAGCGCATGGTTCCTCCATATGTGGTTTTGGTAATTAATGACAATCCTTATGGACTAATGTTTGCATTGAGTTATCTTTGTAGATATTGTCCATAGGAAATAATGGAGTTCATGTGTTGAACTCTATTAGCTTCCTTGATGGCCATTGTTACATTCAAGGATTTATATCAAGAATGGGCATGGTTTGAGTTGAGCTTATTGCTAGTGTGTCTTGAAGAAAAGGATTTGGTGATATTTCATTATCATCTTCAAGACATCATCTTTAGAAGTGAGAAGCAAAGATACAAGGTTGATCAAGAAAGCGATCAACACACGAAGCTACAAGTTGTACCAAGTGGGATTGTGTATCCCACAGTATGGTAAGCATTTGTCAATATAGCTTTGTGAACTAACCCATGATATGTGTGTGTCGCATCTCTATGAGTGGTTAGGTATCTTTCCATGGGCATGGACCAAAAGGAAGATTTCATATAGCCCATGGTCTATGTCGTCGTCAAGCGGTGTTTGTCATCTAGCTTGACGTGGTAAGCTCAAGTGAAGCATCTAGAAGATATCCTATGCTTGTTGCTTGCCACCCATTTGGAGATTGTGGTCTTGTGAAGATTTGCCGAAGGGTCTCTCCCATAATGGTGTATGGGGGAGCTAGTCTCTCCCATAGTGGTGTATGGGGGAGCAACTTGCAAGTCTTCATCAAGCGGAGTTTGTGCTAGCAAGCGCAATCAAGAAAGACGATCCAACTTGAGAGAGTCAAGATCGTCATCATCTAGCTCAAGTGGAATGCTCAAGGCAAAGGTATAATCTTGATAGGTTTTCTATTTTACCGGTCTCGTGTCTTTGGGAGACCGGGTTATAGGATAGATAGTCGTACTATCAAGAGGGCTCTCAAGTGAGTAACTCGATCGAATCATTATGGAGAGCTCAAACCTTTGCATACTTTGCATATCATCTTTCTTGGTTCTTATTTGGCTTTTGTCTCCTTTGGGTTTTAGTGCTTTTCGTGATCTTCATGACAAGCCTTGGTTTCTCGAAAACGGATTTCGTAAGAAAAACTTGTTGTGTTTTCAGTGGTGAAAATATT
This sequence comes from Alopecurus myosuroides, assembly GCA_028641055.1. Lineage (NCBI taxonomy): Eukaryota > Viridiplantae > Streptophyta > Magnoliopsida > Poales > Poaceae > Alopecurus > Alopecurus myosuroides. Next base: position 402,389,794 of record CM054058.1, read on the forward strand.
CCGCTCGTCTTTGAGAATGTTCCCACACCTTCCATGTGTGTTAACTTCTCCATACTTTTATTTGGATACTCCTTTCTGTTATCTTTCCAATGCATTTGGATTCACCTCTTTCGGAGTTCATTCGCAAAAGTTATGTTCGTTTCGGTGATGGAGGTTTTATCGGTTGTTCCTTTTAGAGAGGTTAAACCTTTCTACATTTGGTTTTACTTTCCATTGTTGGGCAGTGATGTTTCTCTGCATGATCTTGTAGAGTTTTTCATTACGAACTCAACGAGCCAAAGATCATCAAAAACGGAGTCCGGACGCAAAAGTTATGAAGTTTCTAGTTCAGCCTTTTTTCGGTACTGACATGAACCGGATTATTGGAAACCGGATTATTCGGGGCATACCGGATATTCCGGTTTGGGCAGTTTTCGGACCATATTTCTCACTGGAGTGAACCGGATTATTTGAACCGGATTATTCACTTCGGACCGGATATTCCTGTCGGACCGGATATTCTTGTCTAGTTTTGAACCGGATATTTCGAAATATCCTGCTCAAACTGCACACAAAACGGCTAGTTTTTGTGGGGACCTATTTAAGGGGGCTTTCTTCCCCATTGGTCCCCAAGTCTTCCAAGCACGTTTTTCCCCTTCTCTCCCACCATTGTTGACCTTGGAAAGCTTGCCCCTCTCCCAATCCCTCCTATGATTCTTGCATATCTTTGAGGGAGAAGGTAGAGGAGATCTCGATCTACATTTCCACCAATCCATCTTCCTTCTTAGTGAGGGAAACTTAGTAGATCTTGATCTTGGAGTTCTTGGTGTTTCTCCTCCATTGTTCTTCCTCTCTTATTCCCCCATAAGCATTTGTTGCTTTGTTGGAATTTGAGAGTGAAGGATTTGATCACTTGTGCTCTTGCCATTTGCATCGGTTGCATCGGTTTGCTCTCTCCACGAGGATTCTTGGAAGTTGAGCTTGTTACTCTTGGGTCTTGGACCCTAGACGACTTGTGGTGTTCTTGGGAGCCTCCAATTGAGTTGTGGATGCGTGCCCCAAGATTGTGGTGACACCGAGAGCCTCCAATTGAGTTGTGGATGCGTGCCTCGGGTTTGAAGGTTGCCAATAGTAGAAGGTGAACTAGGCCTTTGTGGTGGGGTTCATCGGAGAATAGGGTGAGGCCTTTGTGGCGTTGAGTAGGCCTTCGTGGTGAGCTCACACCCCTCCAACGAGACGTACTCCCCTTTGTGGGAGGAACTCGGGAATACATCATCGTCTCCGTGTGCCTCGGTTATTTCTATACCCGAGCTTTTTACTTATGCAATTTACATTGTGATAGCCTTCGAGATTGAAGTTATATATCTTGCTATCACCTTGTTACTTGTCTTTCTTAGCATAAGTTGTTGGTTCATCTAGTTGACCCTAGAATATTTAGGTTGTATGCTTGTTAATTTAAACACCTAGTTTATTTCCGCATTTAGCAAGCATTAACCGGAAAAGTTTTAATCGCCTATTCACCCCCCCTCTCTAGGCGACGTCGTTGTCCGTTCACCTATCTTTAAGTACTGCCCCAACACTGTCCTTCAGTTGTCCAATATATGAAAAGAACAACGACAAAAAACGGTTAAAATCAAAACATTTCTTCCATGGGGTTTGACAGTTTTTGTGCAATACCTTAATGGAAACTCAAAAAAACAAAGTTTTACCCGCAATCTGCCATAGTCACCATCAACCTTCATATCCTTCTGTAACACATCTGCAATCGCTTTGCCAGTCCAAACTTCAGCCTTCACCGCGCACTTCCTTACAACCACATCCACTTCTAATGAATCAATATATAAAACCGCTTGTGGGCGAATCCCAAAAATAAAATAATGTTAGCAAGGAAAACAAAAAGAAACAGAGTTCTCTTGCATAGAAAAGCAAACTGCTTATAAAAAATCACATGAAAAGGCTTACCACAAGGTGATAGATACAAGCACTGGCCGATCCTTTTTTTGAGCTCATTGCAAGCTTCAGTTGATCCACGGCAAAACGACTCCAGTTTTGCAAAGGGGCATCTTCCAAATTCATTAGTGCCTTGTAGCATCGCGGTCTCACACTCAAACTGGTGGTTGGACACAAAAAGGTGCCGATAGAAATAATTAGCCAAGCACGATGGAATTTGTCGTCTGTCAATCCATTGATCTTCTTTATTAGGTCACACAGAGTTGTGATGTCGGGTGCTGATCCTAATCCATACTCATCAGGGATGAAATCCGTTGCAACTTGGTCCATTTCATACCTCACCGCGAAACCATCACAAGGCAACCCAAAGTTCATGAGTACACTTTCCTCGTTGACAGGGATTGAGCCCCTCCCCCTGATAACTATCTTTGACTTGATAGGATCGTACTGTTTAAGGAACCATTTGCCAATCTTGTCATGCATTTTTGTGCAATTCAGCAGAAGCAAACCCCCAAAACCTGCAGCTCTAATCACAACCTTCTAATCATCGGTTAGTGACTTGTTCAACTTCACTAGCCATGGGGGACTTGGAAATAAAAAAGCAAAAACAGGTTAAAAAAGCAAAAAAATACATGCATAAATTGCCTAGTGGGAAAAAACAGGTTAATCAAATGTGCAGGTTAAAAATCTGTCCATAGGTTGCCTAATGAGAGTGACCATAAGTTCCCTAGTGAACAAAAGAATGCCCTGCCTAAATTTCTTAGTGGACAGAAAAAAATCCTATACACGATTTGCTAATGAGGATGATCATGAATGGACAGTCCCATATACAAACCATATATGCTTAATTAGTGACACATTTGGATTCAGGGGCGATAAAAAAATACCTTGATAAATCTGTGCGGACAGCGCGAAGACCCTCGTTTCATACATAGCTTTGCCATGTCCGGCTGGTTCCAAAAAAATAAACAAAAGCTTCATATGTAACTAAAAGAACATGGATAACACGTAAAAAACAAGCGTGAACAAAAAAGCCTCACTTTGTATCATGCATCTAAGAATAAAAATAGGGATAAAAGATACCCCCATCCCCCATTGATTTACTTGAGATCAATTCTCCGATAAGCATGACCGCTCCTGACCCTGCCGGCGATCCACCCGCACCGCCACATGCTACTCCGACGTGTGGCATCTACCGTGCTGGGGGTGGCCGATCGTGCGAGGAGGCTAGAGCTACTCCGACAGGAGGGTGGTTCTGGGCTCTCGCATCGGGGATCTCGGGGGACGAAGACTCGGAGGAGGAGGGCTGCGATGAGGAGCAAGGCGGCGAGGTAGGTGCGCGTTCTGGATCGCCTGGTCTGCGGGCTTGGTGCCAAACACCATTGTCTTCGCCATCTCGTGATCTGGACGACAAGATGAGTCGCCCCGGGAAGCAAAACGGCGGCGTCAGCGTGAGGCGGCATTTCTGATGCATGAAGATGATCCCGAGGATTCGGGCAAGGTAAGTTCTCCACTGCTGGCTTGTGCTTGACGGCAGAATCAACGTGGGGTGATGCGGCTCTTGATAGACGGGAACACACATGGATTCGAATTGACGGAGATCGAGGAGGAAGGTTGGACGGTGGTCGTTGGACGCCGACGGCAAAAAATTCAAGAACGCGAATCGTCGCTATCGGATCCGATGGGATCGCACGAAAATCACGATGTCGATTGGAAAAAATTGATTTTTCCATATCTGCCGAAAGGAAAGGGGCCGATAGGCCACCCGAGGACGTGTAAACCTATGCTTGACAAGGTGAGTCCAATTCGTGATCCAGCTATTCCTCATATCTCTGCGTGCCTCGCATTGGGGGCTCGCTTATCTGCCAGACGCCGCCGCCTAGGGTTTGCTTGGTTTCCTACTCTTGTGGGATCTATGGCAGGCCGTGGAGGAGGTTATGCTGGAGGTGACCGGGGCGGTTATGGCGGCGGTGACCGTGGAGGCACGGGCCGCGGTGGTGGCCGTGGTAACTTCAATGGCTTCAATGCTGGAGGATCGGGCGGTAATGCGGGCATGGATGATCAACAGGGACCTGGTGGCTTTCAGCGCCCTAATGCCTTCGGTCCGAATGCCAACCGGGCTGGTTTCAATGGAGGTAATGGACACAGTGGGTTCAATGATAATCGGGGGGCTGGTTACAACGGTGGTGACGGAGGCAATGGACAAGGGGGGTTTCAATAACAATCGAGGCGCAGTGAATTATGGAGGATATGGAGGTAATGGTGGTAATGGTCAGGTTACCTTCAACTGGGTGCTGGGCAGATGCAGGAAGGCCGTAATGGGTTTGCGAGTGGCAGTAATCAAAACACTCGTGGGGGTTTCAATGGAGGCGCTGGCCGAAATTTTGATCCCCCACATGGAGGCTTTAACGCTGGTTCGGGGTTCCACAATGATGGAAATAGGTTCAATGGTAGACCACCGGCTCGGTTCAACAGCAAGGGCGGGATTGGCAGAGGGCGTGGGAGAGGACCGCGCAGAAACTTTGTTGGTCCAGCCACAGTTGGGAGTTCTTTGGCTACACAGCAATTGTCAGCAGATGAGGGCGTAACCAAAGCTGCGGAGGCACTGATTCCGGTGGCTCAGAATTTGATTGCTAGGGATAAATCAACTGGCTCTGTTGAGAGTGATGATGATGGGGAAAATATCAAGAAGCAAGAAACCAAGTGTTACCGCTGTGGTTTCACCGGTCATGTTCTTGCGGATTGCGATGTACCTCTGTGTGATTGCTGTGAGAAAGTGGGACATTTGGCTGAGGAGTGTCCATTGCTTGATGCTCCAAAACCCCAGGTTATGATCTATGGCCACTACCACGATTATTTAACCTTTTTTGGCATGATCTTGACTGATTCTTATAGGCCAAAAACTGAAAATACCAGACTTGCTATGGTAACAGTCACTAGAGGTAACTTGTCTATACCTCAGATTGCGAGAAATTTGCAGAGGGTAGTCCCCGTTGAGGATTACAATTGGGATGTGTTGCAGGTTGGCATAATGTTTACAAGGTCATGTTCCCTTCTAAAGTGTAATTAGACAGGTTGAAATTATTTGGTGGTTTTAGAGTTCCGAATAGTGTTTGCGAGTTGAAGGTGGATGATTGGTATGGTTGTACCGAACCAATGTGGATGTTACCACATGTGTGGGTACGTATGGAGGGGATACCTGAGCGTCACACGGGTGATTTTCTTGCTCTTTGGGGGCTGGGTACTTTATTTGGGAAAACGACTAAAGTTGACATGGCATATACGAGGAAGCATAAGGTGTTGCATATTCTTATTGGGTGTGTTGATCACACTAAGATTCCAAAGGACTTGCCACTTTGGATCAAGGATGGTTTTTACCAAATCAAATTTGTGGTAGAGCCTACCGTTGTGGAGGATGAAGGGGAGATGGATGTGGACTCGAGTAATGACCGTGATGAGGACAAACATGATGAAAATAATGAGTTTCATAAGGAGAAGGATGGAGAGGGTAAAACCTCGGATGGTTCGGTGGCAAAACCGAGTGCAGCAAGTAAACATGACAGTGATACCCGTGAAGCAAAGAATACCACTACCACGGGTACTAAAACAGTTGGAGTTGTGTTTTATCCACAACTGTTGGATTCCTTTCGCAAGTTATCTGGTTCTTCTTCTGTTTTGGGGTCGAATGATACAAGGAAGGGCATCGATTCTCAGCTTAGAAGTGTGGATAGAATTCTGAGAGAGGAGAGGAGAATTTTCCATATGGCTGCAAACTATACTACTGCTGGTTCTTTATTTACCTCGAGACACAAAATGTCAGACACTAATGAGTGTTCTAAGGTCTCGGGTGTGGACAATTTTTTGCCTAATGGAACTAGTCTGGACAACACGAAGGTGGTATCTGCGCATGTTTCTAATGCGAACAGAGAGGTAAAGTATACTTGTATTGATGGCCTAATACCCTCTGTGGGTTTGCTATTTATCTCAACCAGTTTACTTGATAAAACTTGGGTGAGGTCTGACGTGCGGAATTTATACTTGCAGGGATCACGTCATACTATTTTGGGTTTGGATACTTTTGATCTAGCGACTAAAGCGAATTGTAATGCTTTTGTGCCACAGCTTGGCGTGGGGATATCTACTGAGATTGGCAAGGTAGCACTGTCATTGCCGAGCAGTGAACCTCCCTTTTCTTCATATGTTTTGGTACTTCCTCTCGCTCCAACTGCGGTTGTCCTTGCCGCGACAGAGTTTTTCACCGCGCGGCAGAGCTCTTCCAGCTGCCGCACTCGCTGTTCCGCTGCCGGCAGTCGTTGTTTCTGCCGTGGCAGCCGCGGCAGCAATTTCCGAGCGCGGCAGCACGTTTCCTGCTGGTTCCGCCCCGGATGGGCTGCCGGCTGGTGTGGATCATGTATCTGAACCCGAGCCACATGGGGAGGTTGTTCCAGTGGTGGTGATGAGGTCACAGCAGTCCACGGATGATCACAACTGTGAGGTTGTGCTTCCAACCCGAGTTTCAGCAGACGAGTCTCTCTCTGATTCTTTTGAGGTACATTATCCGAGTCCCTGTAGTACTGATCACTGCATCTCCATGTATGAACTTGATGCTATTTCTTCACCAAGGGAGTTGACTCCTTTTAAACATCCGATGAAGGTTTTTGATGAGGTTAATGTGCAGGACAGAGAGGTTATTGATTTTGGTGGCATTGCGTCACCTTTGTCCGGGGGCATTCGAAATCGAGTGATCGAATCCGAGCTCACCCCTTGGCGGATTTACCGGCAATGGATCGTGTTATGATGATGGCACAGCGCCGTGATGACGACCAAGCTACAGGTACCTCTAAATGTCTTTCAAATTCTTTTGTTGATTTGAAAGATGACATTCTTTTAGAGAGGGTAGCACGGTTAAGAGTCTCTTTAGGAACGTCTTTTGCTGACGAGGCTAGGTCTGTTTCGCTTATTAAAAATATTGAGAAGAATAGAAACATTACTTTTTTGCAAAAGACTTTGTTTGAGTCAGAGAGGGATGATCACTGTAAGGACATTACCAACACAACGTCTAATTTATCGGAGGATCTGGTTGAGGAAAATGAGGATATTGTTATCCCGGATGATATGATCCAGGTGCCTCATCTCCTTGACACTAAACCCAAAGGGAAGAGAAATAAGAGCGTTGGCTTATCGGTGAAACGAAAAAGTGCCAGATTAGAAAAATTAAAAAGTAATTTGAAATGATAGGGATGATTTGGAACAGTGATGGGTTTGGGGATCCTGCGAAACAGCTTTTTGTTAAAGAAACTATTCTAGAAAAGAAATTAGACTTCGTGGCTATTATTGAGGATGGACGCTCTGATTTTGCATCTCACTTTTTAGCTCATCTTGCAAGTGGGCTTGATTTCCTTTGGTATTGTCTACCTCCTCAAGGAAGATCGGGGGGATTTTGGTTGGTTTCAATGGTCGAAAAATCTTGGTACAGGATCTCGTTTGTGGAGACTTCTGCATCAAGTTTAGACTAAAGTTGCGTAGGGATGGTTTCATTTGGTCATTTGTAGTTGCATATGGGGCTGCTCAAGATGCAATGAAACCTTCCTTTTTGGCTGAATTAGTGCGTGTGTGCGAGAAGGTGGATACCCCCTGTTGGTGGGAGGTGATTTCAATATAATTCGTAGACAAGAGGAAAAAATAATGATAACTTTAACGCTCGTTGGCCCTTTATCTTTAACGCTATTATTGAGAGCCTTGATCTTAAAGAGTTAGAGCTATTCGGTAGACAATTCAGTGGGTAGGGAGGAGACCGATTCCAACTCTTGAAAAGTTGGATCATTTCCTGGCGAGTGTCGATTGGGAACAAAAATTTCCTCTAGTTTCTGTTCATGCTCTGTCTCGTGCAGGGTCTGATCATACTCCTCTTGTCACTGATTCAGGAGAGAGTGCACATGTTGGTAATGTGGCTAGATTTTCATTTGAATTGGCTTGGTTGAAAAGGGAAGGGTTCGTGGATATGGTTACTAAAGAATGGAATAACACTGGGGGGGGGGGCATCACCTATTGAAAGGTGGCAAATTAAAATTCGTCATTTGAGACAATTTCTGAGAGGGTGGGCAAAAAATATTAGTGGGTAATATAAAATGTTAAAATAGAAACTGGTGTTATTGATTGAGGAGCTAGATATTAAAGCAGAATCTGCTGTTTTATCTCCTGAGGAGAGAAAAGCTAAGAGGGATGCTGATGAGTATCTCGCTAAGCTACGACGAGAGGAAGAATCTAAGTGGGCGCAACGGGCTAAAGTTAAATTCGTTCAGGAAGGGGGGGAATAACACGAAATATTTTCAGTTGATCGCTAATGGTAAGCATAGGAAAAAGAGGATTTTTCAGCTCGAAAAGGATGAGGGAACGATTGTAGGGGAGAATAATTTGAAAGTATTCATCTCCGAGTATTATAAAAAGTTATTTGGTCCATGTAACATCCCAATTTTTTCTAACAAAAGGGTTGTGGTGTTGTGTTCATGGCATATCATGCATTTAAAATTTAAATCAAGTTTGAATTTGAATTTAATAAGAAGTTGACCAAAAATCACTTAAAGTGATCACCCAAATTTTGTTCTAAAAATAATTTCAATTTTGGAAAGAAAATACATGGTGAGCTTGCAAATTTCATAAGGTTTTCAAAATGTATTTTTACCAAATTTTCTGTTTTGAAAAAGGCCCTCAAAAACCCTGTTTCTGTCCTGTTTTCATAGAGAATTGGACCTCTTTGTAAAATTCAGTAATATTTGGGGGTTTTCGCAAAATGCCTTTGTCTTCTTCCTCCCGTCGGGAGACAAGCAGGCAGCTCGCCGGAGCTGCCACGTCCTGCTGCCGCCGTTTTCCGCGAGGATAAGGGCCAAACGGGAGAGTGCCGAGCCTCCTCTCCCTCACTAAGCCCTATGCTCTCCTCCTCTCCCTCTCTGTAGTCTCCTGCCGTGAGCGAACCCTAGCTCGCCGGAGATAGGTCGCCGCCGTCGTTTCCTCCCCTCCCGAGTCCCTCTGATCAGCTCAACAGGACCGCCGTGACGTCCTCCTCCTGCACGAGCACTCGGAGCTCCCGGGATGGCCTATAGGCCGCCGATTTCGCCGTCGCCTACCTCTCCGGCCGCCGGCCATTTCTGCACGGCGCCGCCGTTCCCGTGCTTCCCCGCCATCTCCGACCAGCTCAACGCACTCATGGTGAGTTCCCGAGCACGTAGGTGCTCCCGCCACCCCTCCTACCCCTCTGATTCCTCTCCCCGCCGAAGGCCGCTGTCGGCCGCCGCCGCTCGTCATTGCCGCGGTTGCTCCGGCGACCTTATTGCCCTTCCGCCACCACCCCTAGGCTTGCCTCGGCCTCCTCTACGTCCCCATCTATTCAATTTCACGAACGAATCGACGAATCACTCGAATTTGAGTTCATCTGAGAAGTTCATCCCGTGTGATGTCACAGTGAGATCATTATGACGTCATAACCCTAATTTCTTATTTCCAGAAAACGGTTATTAATTACAGAAAATGAATTAAATTTAGATAATTAATAACTTCTGTTTTACTAATCAGAAAAATGAGTTCAAGATACCAAAATGTTCATAAAAATGTAATCTACCCAACTATGTCATTTTCATATATGTTTGACAAAGTTGAATTTTGGCCATTATTTTAATGTGGTTTAATCATTTAAAAATAGAAAAATAAGTTTTATTCAAGAAAATTAGAAAATTAAAAGTTATATACCAATTTTCTCAAAATGACAAACTAAACCTAGTTATGATGTTATCAACCTCATTTGAGCAACTAAAATGGTACTCACTTCCATAATCGCCGAAACCCCCTCCGGGGTCTATTTCGGGCTAATTTCAGTAAAAATATTTAACTGACATACGAACCCTAGCAACCCAACGATCATGCTTAGGACCTTATTTAAGTGCATTAACCTGCTCATGCATACATATTGCGCATTGCATCGATGCCATGGTTGATTGTTTTTCTCTTTCGGTGTTGTTTCCCCCTCGGTAGAACGCGACTCCGAAGTGAAGGCCAACATCTCCAATGACGAATACTTGATCCTAACCGACAAGTCAAGCACTTATTCCAGAAGATATTTATCTGGTTTTCTTATAACCAAGGCAAGCATAACCTCTTATCTGCTCATATATGCTTTCGAACAACATTTGAATCTCGTATTTTGCATTCGATTCCAAAGTATTTGATGCTAGTAGACATAGTTCACCTATATGCTGCATTGCCTCAATACCCTGATCCACTGCTCCTAGCCGCCATAGATTTGCTTGTGCGCATCGCCAGAGCCTCATACCTGCTACCGCTTAGTTTCATATGTTTGTTACCTCTGCTCCATCCGGTTGATGAATCAGAGTTACGACAATCTAGTATGATACGATGACGTGGTGAGATGAGCATTGTGTGGTTAACATGACTAAGGCTTGGACGGGAGGCCACTTGGGAAGTGGTTCTTTGTCCTGTACTTGCCAACCCTAGGAGTAAGGTCTCGCCGCGGAAACCAAGACTGAGCGTGCAACCACACGCGCGAGCCAATGAACCTCGCTCGACTAACTAACTTGTTTGGCCACATCCATGAGTCACGTAGTTTGCTATTTCCATCTGCGTGTGAGTCAGAAAACGATTTGGAGAAAAACTAGGGCGTGACCGGGACAAGTGATGGACGTACACGGATCTTGATCCCGACTCACAGAACAGGTGCCGTCAGGAGGTGGCCAACTCCCTGTTGACGGGGTGGCCCTGTTTGGGATGACTCATGGATAGGGTCGAGCAAGGTAAAGGTCGGAGCCAACCACACTCTGCCGGCACATCGTCGGAATTGTGCCAATAGCTTGGCATTAAGAGTCGGATGGTACGTGTGGGTAAAGTGTACCACCCTGCAGGGATAAATCTTTCGGAAAGTCGTGTCCACGGTTAAGGACGACTTGGTGAAAGTCACGAGGTCATAGATAACTTGAACGTGGCATAAAAGATGTTGGCAATGATTGAAGGGTGCCTCCCCGGAGATGCCGAGAGGGGTGATCCTTGTAGCATGAGATAGTGTGGGAATGAGAATGACTTGGTGGAATACAAGAAGATGATGAGTACAGTAGTTGACTAGTTTCCTCATCTGTTTTCAAAACATTCTATGAGACGTGCTATTCCTCCTCGATTTGGAAAACAAAGGTTGCTTTACGCAAATCAGCCTTCATAAAACCTTTCTGAAGTTAGCAGATATATAATAGGTTAATTAAGTCTTGTTGAGTACCTCCCGTACTCAGGTTTGCTTAATTTTGGTTCAGGAGAAGAACTCCATCGGTGGTGATTCAACGTGGACATCGACGAGTAGTTTGGGGTTCCCAGGTAGCAGCCTGGAATCTATGGGCTGGGACGTCGCCTTATGTTGCGGCCTCTTAGGCCTTTTTGGTTCTTGTTGATTAGCAACATAATTTGCCTTCCGTTGTCTGATGTAATGTTGGGTCATGTGACCTCTGCTTGTAAGCTATACTCTAGTCACACCTGTTTAATACAAGCTTCATGTTTAGAGTACTGCTTTGATCGGTTGTTGGTTTCGAGCTCATTGTTATACAGTTTTGGCTATGCCTGCATAGTTGTCGCAGTCGAGGGGTTGTGGAGCCGATGATCCATGTCCGAGCCCGCCTGTCGATGTGATCGGCCTGGGGCGAGGTAACCCCAGTAACCCTCGATTGTTGTTGCACTTTCTGGACACATAGCATCTCTGTATAGCTTTGGTCCCGTTTCCTTCAGTTTCTTTCGATTCGTGGACGCTTTGATATGCATAGTTGGTTATGACTAGCATGGATGCAAGGAGTAGTAGACTGGGGATCCGGACTACGTGCCGATGAATCCAGTCTGCCTGCCGTTGTTTGTTGCGGCCGGGGCTGGTAACCCTGAAGCCCTTGTGAGTCCATGGCTAGGAGCACATAACAGTATGTATATCTCTGGGTCCGGGGTCGTGACAAGTCATGGTATCAGAGCAGGACTGCCTGTAGGAAAACCTTACTGCTTGGTCGTTGTCGAGTCTAGAGTTTATGAAAACTATTTTGAAACTCGAAATGGATTGTGAAAAACTTCTTAGGATTCTTTTTACTCCGTATCTGGTATCGCTCTAACTCTGGGTCTCCTTATCTGTTTTGTTTTGAAAAGGTTTTGCTACCTCTTCTAGTCATTCAAAACCTAGGTGCCTTCTTCGGCAATGACGTTTTTACCCCAGTTGACCTAGTGTTAAAGTTTCTAGAGTCGTGTGTGTTCCTTACTCCGTTATCTCTTAATCTGGGAGATTTGCTTTCCATTCATAATCTCTCAAAGTTGTATGGATTCCACATTCTTCCATGTTTTAAGTCTCAAAATCCTGAACCTCGAGATCTGCTCTCCATCTCGAATGTATCCGTTATCCTCTGCTCAAGTACTTCCGGAGCTAAGTTTGTCCTCTTGGAAAGATACTCCGTGATTGTTGTTCGTAGTGTTCTTCGTGGCACTAAGATAGTAGTTACCCCTTTCTCAATGTTTTTAACCTTGGACTTGAACCGAAGGTCCCGGAATGTGCTGAATTGTGGTGAGTTGAGTTATGTGGTTTCATAACCATGTGATTCTCACTCTATCAGTACAGGATGCTGACCTTTAACCCAAGTTCTGTTTCTTTGGATCCTGAAGAATCTGTTCTACCTCAGGATGGCTAGGTAATCTCAGCTCCAATAGCCATAGGTTTTCTCTAGGAATCAAAAGGATCACGACAAGAGTGTCCTTTATGATTCTTATATCTTTGTTCTTGGTTCAGCTATACCAACCTTTTGGCATGGGATCTATACATGAGTATTACCCCGTGCATCCAACGTGATCTCGGGATTTTCCAGAGCACGTTCCTACTCTTAGCTGCTTCCCGAACTCCATCCGTTGTTTTGAACATCAAGTTGCATATGTGCGATGGATCCTTCCAATGCATTGCTCTTGTTTCCGTCAGAACATTCCACCTTGGAATGTCAGGAGAAACAAACTCCAGTACCTCGTTCATCTCCAGGACCAGGTCAAAGTTTTGTAATCCGCGGATTGAAGAAGTTACATTAACTTCTACTCCGTTCTACCTTCGAGTATCACACTCTTACATATCAAGAGGCTGTGATAAGTTTCATGGCTTTATTGATGAAGTGTTGCTCTTACACATCTTCACTCCCCATTCCTCCAAGCTTGAATGCTCAATAAAGTTGGGTGTGCACTGATGTGTGTACCAGTTATTCCTAGCAATTCATATTGCTTCGAAAAAAGTCTAAGGAACATCTGTAGCCTTCTTAGCACTACTGGTCAACCGGTCTTTAACTAAAAGTTGACTGTGTTGTCAAATCCGTTCATTCTGATGCACCTTCTTGTTCAGAGAGTTAGGTTCATGCCGAAGATCTCAAGATCATATCAGTTGCTTTGAAAAGCAAACCTCCCTTCCATACTCCAAGACATACCGGTGGTTCGTGATATTCTGGTTGTCTTCCAAGAAGTATCACCAGGTTTATCACCTGACCGTAATGTCTAAATAAGGGGTAATTTGAACTACTCCTTTCTCCAAGGAACTCTGATGGATCTCTAGACCAGTCGGTTGAGCTTAAACAATAACTTGGAGAGTTGAAAGACAAAAGCTCATCCTAACTTGTTCCTTTGTTAAGGGATATCTAGTTTTCCTCGTGTTGAAGCAGGATAGTATCTCCTTAATGGACATGCCATCTTTTCACCCTTGATTTGATTTGGGCTATCGTCAAATCAAGTCCAGATTCAAGGACTATCTTAATGGTGTCTCACTCCTGGTGTTTTGCCTAAGTACACCTTCATGTCCTTTGGTCTGACCAATGTTCTGCCTTGTTCATATATCATATGAATTCCTCTCCTTGGAGTGTTCTGATAAGTGTGTTTTCAAGCCCATCAATGACATTTCTAATCGTCCAAGTTGCGAGAGGCTCATGCTGAACAAATGGCAACAATATTGGAAACTTTCGAAAACTATCTTTGTGTCATCACGAAGTTTGTGTTCTAGATGTTCGAAGTGACTTTCTCGGGTTCGTGTGCTTAAGGTGAAAGTTGTCGCCGTGGATTCGAGTAAAGTTTTCTTGTTCCTTCGGGAATAATCCTCAGTCGGTCATGCATGTGTGGAGTATTCTTGAGATGGTTGGTTTTTACCTCCATTCACTTAAAGAAGTTTGCATCCACGCTAAGCCACTGACCGATCGTTCGTAAAAGAGAGGAAGTTTAAGAACTTCGTTATCTTTGTTATCGTCTTTCCCACAGGGACTCCGATGTGTTTCGTCGCAAGTAGTTCATGTAGGTGCAACCGTCTTTCGCAAGTTGCTAATACATGAGCTCCGCAATCTCGCTCATCTCTTGAGCTTGACATCATAGTCCATACCTTGAGAATCCAGTAAATGTATCTCGTTGATAACCGGTGCAACCTCTTAACAAACATACCGATTCTAGGTTATCAATCCACTACCCAGAGCTGAATCTCAAGCAGCAACGATGGTTAGTGTTTCCTCAAGGGTGTTGAATTAGGTCTTTTCAGATTCCGGCATGGTTGATGTGGTGGTTGACACAATTAGCCGGAAGACCTAATGTCCTATCTCTTTGAATCCGTAAGAACAACCACTCCCCGTGAGAATTCTTGTGTGGTTAATCCTAACAAGTTTTCCTCCCCGTTCTTCCAAACCGGAGTTCTACTTTCACTTAAAGGTCTACCCACGGCTTACCGTAAGCCTGATCTTGGTATCTAGAACGTCCAAGATAACTTGGAAGTTGATCTTTCCAATACCTCTCAGTTGATCCTCCAAACTTCTCTTTCAGTGGAAACAAGTTCACTATGAAAACAACTCATGGTGTTTCGTAACCACCAGTTATCAGTTCCCCTTTTCAAGTTGTTTATACTTGAGGTTCTGTTCATCTCACACATTGTGTGAATTTGTCAGTTACTTCAGCCATGGGATCTTAACCATGTGGTAGATGTATTGCTACGTCTAAGCCGCAACAGGAAAGAGATTCCCTATTTTCTCCCGGTGTTTTAATCCTCATTCGTTACCCATCCTCATGCGGTGATCAAGAATTCCTCCTTTGTTACGGTGTTTCCACATCTTTCGGTTACTCATCTTCTGTTGTGAAGTAACATTCCGATCTTTGACAAAGATTTCGACAAAGTTTTGACGGAGTGGAAGTTCCGTTATCTTTCGTGTCCACTCCGAAGAGTGAACATGATCTTGTATCAAATTTTCTCCGACGCACGATTACAGTGTTTTCTCGTGTTCTCCTTCGTCTACGGATATTACGATGTGGTATCCAAGACCATCCTTTTCATCTTGGTTATCTGTTTGAAGAAACCTCGACGTCATAAGTTGTCCAGCATTTTTTTTTCCAAAAGGATTTAAAGTCTTGTGCAAAGCTCATATTCTAAATCCTTTCAAGAACTATCGTCCGTAAACTTGAAACCATCTTCTATTCACTCCGTTACCTTGACGTGTCTCATGCTTGTTAACTCAACAGTTCTTTATGAACACTCCTATCAGGAGTTAGCCATGAGATACTCGATCTTTGTAAAGATCAATGCCTAAGAGTTTTCCCTCTCACCTAAGGTGTAGCCACTGAAGAATCTTCGCAAGTGCTACGGATCAACCTCTTCGAGAAGAGAACCGTAAGGTTCGAGAAGATCATTCAAACCGGTGTTCCTTCTTTCTTCTCCTTCAGGAATCTCGGGACGAGATTCTTGTAAGGGGGGTAGATTTGTAACATCCCAATTTTTTCTAACAAAAGGGTTATGGTGTTGTGTTCATGGCATATCATGCATTTAAAATTTAAATCAAGTTTGAATTTGAATTTAATAAGAAGTTGACCAAAAATCACTTAAAGTGATCACCCAAATTTTGTTCTAAAAATAATTTCAATTTTGGAAAGAAAATACATGGTGAGCTTGCAAATTTCATAAGGTTTTCAAAATGTATTTTTACCAAATTTTCTGTTTTGAAAAAGGCCCTCAAAAACCCTGTTTCTGTCCTGTTTTCATAGAGAATTGGACCTCTTTGTAAAATTCAGTAATATTTGGGGGTTTTCGCAAAATGCCTTTGTCTTCTTCCTCCCGTCGGGAGACAAGCAGGCAGCTCGCCGGAGCTGCCACGTCCTGCTGCCGCCGTTTTCCGCGAGGATAAGGGCCAAACGGGAGAGTGTCGAGCCTCCTCTCCCTCACTAAGCCCTATGCTCTCCTCCTCTCCCTCTCTGTAGTCTCCTGCCGTGAGCGAACCCTAGCTCGCCGGAGATAGGTCGCCGCCGTCGTTTCCTCCCCTCCCGAGTCCCTCTGATCAGCTCAACAGGACCGCCGTGACGTCCTCCTCCTGCACGAGCACTCGGAGCTCCCGGGATGGCCTATAGGCCGCCGATTTCGCCGTCGCCTACCTCTCCGGCCGCCGGCCATTTCTGCACGGCGCCGCCGTTCCCGTGCTTCCCCGCCATCTCCGACCAGCTCAACGCACTCATGGTGAGTTCCCCGAGCACGTAGGTGCTCCCGCCACCCCTCCTACCCCTCTGATTCCTCTCCCCGCCGAAGGCCGCTGTCGGCCGCCGCCGCTCGTCATTGCCGCGGTTGCTCCGGCGACCTTATTGCCCTTCCGCCACCACCCCTAGGCTTGCCTCGGCCTCCTCTACGTCCCCATCTATTCAATTTCACGAACGAATCGACGAATCACTCGAATTTGAGTTCATCTGAGAAGTTCATCCCGTGTGATGTCACAGTGAGATCATTATGACGTCATAACCCTAATTTCTTATTTCCAGAAAACGGTTATTAATTACAGAAAATGAATTAAATTTAGATAATTAATAACTTCTGTTTTACTAATCAGAAAAATGAGTTCAAGATACCAAAATGTTCATAAAAATGTAATCTACCCAACTATGTCATTTTCATATATGTTTGACAAAGTTGAATTTTGGCCATTATTTTAATGTGGTTTAATCATTTAAAAATAGAAAAATAAGTTTTATTCAAGAAAATTAGAAAATTAAAAGTTATATACCAATTTTCTCAAAATGACAAACTAAACCTAGTTATGATGTTATCAACCTCATTTGAGCAACTAAAATGGTACTCACTTCCATAATCGCCGAAACCCCCTCCGGGGTCTATTTCGGGCTAATTTCAGTAAAAATATTTAACTGACATACGAACCCTAGCAACCCAACGATCATGCTTAGGACCTTATTTAAGTGCATTAACCTGCTCATGCATACATATTGCGCATTGCATCGATGCCATGGTTGATTGTTTTTCTCTTTCGGTGTTGTTTCCCCCTCGGTAGAACGCGACTCCGAAGTGAAGGCCAACATCTCCAATGACGAATACTTGATCCTAACCGACAAGTCAAGCACTTATTCCAGAAGATATTTATCTGGTTTTCTTATAACCAAGGCAAGCATAACCTCTTATCTGCTCATATATGCTTTCGAACAACATTTGAATCTCGTATTTTGCATTCGATTCCAAAGTATTTGATGCTAGTAGACATAGTTCACCTATATGCTGCATTGCCTCAATACCCTGATCCACTGCTCCTAGCCGCCATAGATTTGCTTGTGCGCATCGCCAGAGCCTCATACCTGCTACCGCTTAGTTTCATATGTTTGTTACCTCTGCTCCATCCGGTTGATGAATCAGAGTTACGACAATCTAGTATGATACGATGACGTGGTGAGATGAGCATTGTGTGGTTAACATGACTAAGGCTTGGACGGGAGGCCACTTGGGAAGTGGTTCTTTGTCCTGTACTTGCCAACCCTAGGAGTAAGGTCTCGCCGCGGAAACCAAGACTGAGCGTGCAACCACACGCGCGAGCCAATGAACCTCGCTCGACTAACTAACTTGTTTGGCCACATCCATGAGTCACGTAGTTTGCTATTTCCATCTGCGTGTGAGTCAGAAAACGATTTGGAGAAAAACTAGGGCGTGACCGGGACAAGTGATGGACGTACACGGATCTTGATCCCGACTCACAGAACAGGTGCCGTCAGGAGGTGGCCAACTCCCTGTTGACGGGGTGGCCCTGTTTGGGATGACTCATGGATAGGGTCGAGCAAGGTAAAGGTCGGAGCCAACCACACTCTGCCGGCACATCGTCGGAATTGTGCCAATAGCTTGGCATTAAGAGTCGGATGGTACGTGTGGGTAAAGTGTACCACCCTGCAGGGATAAATCTTTCGGAAAGCCGTGTCCACGGTTAAGGACGACTTGGTGAAAGTCACGAGGTCATAGATAACTTGAACGTGGCGTAAAAGATGTTGGCAATGATTGAAGGGTGCCTCCCCGGAGATGCCGGGAGGGGTGATCCTTGTAGCATGAGATAGTGTGGGAATGAGAATGACTTGGTGGAATACAAGAAGATGATGAGTACAGTAGTTGACTAGTTTCCTCATCTGTTTTCAAAACATTCTATGAGACGTGCTATTCCTCCTCGATTTGGAAAACAAAGGTTGCTTTACGCAAATCAGCCTTCATAAAACCTTTCTGAAGTTAGCAGATATATAATAGGTTAATTAAGTCTTGTTGAGTACCTCCCGTACTCAGGTTTGCTTAATTTTGGTTCAGGAGAAGAACTCCATCGGTGGTGATTCAACGTGGACATCGACGAGTAGTTTGGGGTTCCCAGGTAGCAGCCTGGAATCTATGGGCTGGGACGTCGCCTTATGTTGCGGCCTCTTAGGCCTTTTTGGTTCTTGTTGATTAGCAACATAATTTGCCTTCCGTTGTCTGATGTAATGTTGGGTCATGTGACCTCTGCTTGTAAGCTATACTCTAGTCACACCTGTTTAATACAAGCTTCATGTTTAGAGTACTGCTTTGATCGGTTGTTGGTTTCGAGCTCATTGTTATACAGTTTTGGCTATGCCTGCATAGTTGTCGCAGTCGAGGGGTTGTGGAGCCGATGATCCATGTCCGAGCCCGCCTGTCGATGTGATCGGCCTGGGGCGAGGTAACCCCAGTAACCCTCGATTGTTGTTGCACTTTCTGGACACATAGCATCTCTGTATAGCTTTGGTCCCGTTTCCTTCAGTTTCTTTCGATTCGTGGACGCTTTGATATGCATAGTTGGTTATGACTAGCATGGATGCAAGGAGTAGTAGACTGGGGATCCGGACTACGTGCCGATGAATCCAGTCTGCCTGCCGTTGTTTGTTGCGGCCGGGGCTGGTAACCCTGAAGCCCTTGTGAGTCCATGGCTAGGAGCACATAACAGTATGTATATCTCTGGGTCCGGGGTCGTGACAGTCCACCTGAAACGAATACGTTTAGTATGGTTGAAACTTTCAACGGGGATATGCCCCAAGTTTCAATACAAGTAAATGCAGCCCTAACATCGAACTTTACTGGAAAAGGAGGTGTCAGAAGCGATCGTCGAGATGGAACATAATAAGGCCCCAGGCCCTGATGGTTTCCCTGCGGAGTTCTATCAGACTTTCTGGGAGGTCATCAAGATTGACTTGATGGCTATGTTCGCGCAACTGCAACATGGTGAATTACCCCTATTTAAGTTGAACTTTGGGGTCATTACCCTGTTACCCAAGAAAGAGGATGCGAGTAGAATTGAACAATACAGGCCCATTTGTTTACTTAATGTGAGCTTTAAGATATTTACCAAAGTGGGGGCGAATCGTGTTTCTTCTATTGCTCACAATGTCATTAGACCATCCCAATCTGCATTTATTCCGGGCCGAAATATTCTAGAAGGGGTAGTTATTCTTCATGAAACTATTCATGAGCTCAAAACTAAGAAGTTAGATGGTGTTATTTTCAAAATTGATTTTGAAAAAGCCTATGACAAAGTGAAATGGGATTTTCTGCAACAGGCTCTTAGGATGAAGGGGTTTGACCCGAAATGGTGTGAGTGGGTTCGCAATTTTGTTCAGGGGGGAGTGTGGGGGTTCGAGTGAATGATGACATTGGTCATTATTTTCAGACACTTAAGGGACTTAGACAAGGGGACCCGCTATCGCCTATCTTATTTAATATCGTGGCTGACATGTTGGCCATCCTTATAGCTAGAGCTAGAGATGATGGGCAAATAAGATCTTTGATACCTCATTTGGTGGATGGGGGGATTTCTATTTTGCAATATGCGGATGACACAATTCTATTTCTAGAAGATGATTTAGATAAGGCAGTTAATATGAAATTAATTCTAGCCCTCTTTGAACAATTGTCGGGGCTAAAAATTAATTTTCATAAGAGTGAACTTTATTGTTTTGGGAGAGCTGCTGCGAGGGAGGATGAATATATGTCACTATTTGGCTGTGAGATTGGGTCTGTACCGTTTAAATACCTTGGTATACCGATTCACTACCGTAAGCTTCTCAATAAGGAGTGGAAATCGGTGGAAGACCGTTTTCAGAATAAGTTAGGGTCTTGGGCTGGAAAGATTCTTTCTTATGGGGATAGACTGGTGTTAATTAACTCTGTCCTTACTAGCCTACCTATGTTTTTATTATCGTTCTTTCCGATACCTGTTGGGGTCCGGAAACGATTAGATTTTTTCTCTAGTAGATTTTTCTGGCAGAGTGACTCACATAAGAGGAAGTACCGCTTATCCAAGTGGAATATTGTGTGTAGGCATAAGGACCAGGGAGGTTTAGGAATTGAGGTACTTGAAGTTAAGAACAAAAGCCTATTGTCTAAATGGCTTTTTAAATTACTTCATGAGAAAGGGGTATGGCAGGAGTTACTTTGTAACAAATATTTGTTTGACAACTCTTTGTCTCAGGTGGAACTTAAACCTTCGGACTCTCCCGTTTGGAAAGAGATTATGTCAATAAAAAATGATTTTTTCAAAAGAGGTTTTTTTAGGATAGGTAATGGCCTATCAACTCGTTTTTGGGAAGATACTTGGTTAGGGAATACTCCTTTGGCAGTTCAATACCCGAGGCTTTAT
The DNA here is from genome assembly GCA_028641055.1 of Alopecurus myosuroides. NCBI lineage: Eukaryota > Viridiplantae > Streptophyta > Magnoliopsida > Poales > Poaceae > Alopecurus > Alopecurus myosuroides. Next base: position 402,410,682 of record CM054058.1, read on the forward strand.
AATATTGTGAGGAATAAGAATGTGTTGGTATCAGATGTGTTATCACATAGTTCTCTAAATATTCAATTCCTTAGAAACTTGGTTGGAGAGAGGTGGGAAACGTGGTTAAGCTTAGTGCGTGGTGTAATTGGAATTACTCTAAACGATGATCATGATGAATTTGTTTGGGGTCTTTCCGTGTCTGGTTCATTCACGGTTAAATCCATGTATCTGGATTATATGCATGGTAATACACCTTATTTACATAAAGAATTGTGGAAGTTGAAGGTTCCATTAAAAATCAAGGTGTTTATGTGGTTCTTGCAACGCAAAGTAATTTTAACTATGGATAATTTGATTAAGAGAAAATGGGTTGGGTCTAAAAAATGTATATTTTGTGATAGTGATGAATCAGTGGATCACTTGTTTATACATTGTCCTTTTGTTAAACATATTTGGAGATTGCTTCATTTTACCTTTAGCATAGCCCAAACAGTTAGCATTGATCATATGTTTGGAGATTGGCTTAATGGAATCGATAAAAAAACTAAAGCACGAATTCAAATTGGAACCTGTGCTTTTGTGTGGGCGCTTTGGAATTGTAGGAACGATGTTGTTTTTGACAAATCAAGGAGTGCTCATTTTTTGCAGGTTACTCACTAGGCCACATACTGGATCCACATGTGGTCCTTCCTTCTGCTGTTGGAGCAACGTGGTCTTATGGATTCTGGATGTACTCGCTTGATGGCGGTCGTTCAGGCTATCTACAGCGAGGGTGGTTGGCTGCACACTAGAAGGATCCAATGAGTTTTTTTAAGATTTTGATACAATTTTTGTGGTTGATTTTGTTGTCAAACTTGGATGATGCGTGAGTTGTAATCTTTTGGATTATACCTTTTATCTTTTTAATATAAAAGCATCAGCTGTGTGCATCCACGCGATGCAGAGGCTGGGGCTATGTTCCCATTTAAAAAAAAAATGATTTACTCTAGATTTCTCTGGATTGTCGAATTCTCTAACGTATCCGCATAAACTGAGTTTTTTCTCCACTCAAACAATCTGATGGTTCATATTTTGGTTCGTAAAAAACACAAAATCAGCAAGAGAATATGTGCCCCAAAATAAAAGGTGGTGCCACAAACTCAGTTTGGTGACATCGACGAAAACGTGACATTTCGATTAGAGATGAAGCTAGCTTCATATCATATTTGTTTTAGAGAACAAGCTTAGTAAGTGGGAGGTTTTTTAGTCCAACTACTACCAGTTATTTGGTTGGAAACAGAAGATGGTGCATGTTCTTGTTCTGCTACGTATTTCTCTCAAGCTCTCAACTCTACAAGGGTTGATTCATCATGTGCGTACGGTACACTCCATGGACCATGGTGATAGAGCGGAATGATGAGACGGGACCCCATCGTCTGGCCAACCTAGATTTGAATCTCTGCCTAGACCATAATTATTGGGTAATCATTGTACAGATGCACTGTCTTAATTAAGCTCTTGTTCCTCGAGGAAATTACGGAGAGATAAGATTGAGAGAAAACAATGGAAAGCAACTTTGAATTGCTCTAGTTGCTTTTTTGAGTTTGTTCTAATGGCAACTGCAGCTGAGTACCATGGCTCCCGGTCAGTGGAATTCAAATATAATTCATGTCAAACGGCAGCACAAACCCATCCCCTTCATTCCTCAACGCTGAAAAAATCTCGTGCACCCTGTAACCCCCACGAGGTACTATTCGTTGGCATGAAAATCTACACCGACGGGATAAGAACTACCGACAAGCATGGAGCCTGAGCGAGGAGGTGGACGATAGCGTGAGAGACCATACTGTGATTTCTGCCGTATGTGGTGCGCAATTTGCTGCTTGATTTGCAGTCGAGGTGGTGGCTCCCTTCGCTGCGCCCCGCTTCTTCAGTGCAGCACCCGCGACGGATGTGCCCTTCCTCGCCCCTAGAATTGTCCGCGTCACTACCTTTCCTGCGGCACCTCGTCGCCGGTTGCGCGTCACTGCCGCGCGTGTCACTGGGATGCCGCCTCTATCCATCTCGCCGCCTTCCATGGCCACAAAAAACACCAACGCCCAACGCCGGACGGCCACCACTTCCCACCGCCGCTATCTGCGGGAGACACGCAGACACATGCCGACAACGACTTGCGTTGCCGCTACCCTAATCGCCTGTGAGATTCACGAGAGAGGAAAACAGAGTCGAGCGGCGGAGGAATTCGGGAATGAAGAAACCGACAAAATCGGTAACGGACAAAACCCACGTCTCTCTCGAGCTAAAACAGTGCCCCAGGCTGTGGTTCCCATATGTCAGCGACGGTGTGTACAATGCATTTGTGTGCGGAACATTTTTTCCGGCGACGTGCGATGAAGAGAGAGAGAGCGCACGCACGCGTTGTGTGGTTTGGGGTCGCAGTTGCACTATTTCTTCGTCGCATGCACATGACCACACGATCGAACTCACGCGTGGAGATTAGCGCATACGTCTTCACCATATCAATTTGGTTCTCCTTACCGCTCCCGACTTACTCGCCACCGACGGTCGCCACCTGTGCCGCCCCTACGCCCTACCTCTCCCTGCTTGCTTCCTCACTTCACGAGAGAAGCGGCCCACACGTCCCTTGCAGCCGTACTCCCCAAGGGAGGTGGCCTGACGGCACGGTGGATAGCCGACGGCGGGATACAAGCAAGACGGATAGCCTCATAGCCAGAGCTCAGCGGTGACAATGACTAGGTTCGGATGCGGAGAAGAAGGTAGCCGTTCGTGGCTTCCTGCCGTTGCGTGTATGTGCAACAGACTGGCAGGTTTAGCGGTAAATGGGTGGCTTGTGAAGTTGGGCTACTGGGCTACGGATAAAAAATTCGCTATTGAGCTAGAGGCTAAAAAATCAAGACTATCTATGTAGGCTGATAAGTCCGGTCACACTCATTTTCCTCCTAGAAAAAATACCTATTCGGCGACTCGACTTTAGGCGACTCAGCGACTAGGGTTTAGATACCCACTCCGGCGATCCGATCATCGGCGTCTGGGAGCGATCGCGGGGCTGCGATCCGGTCTTCCTTCTCCTCGGCTCCGGGCGGGTAGAACATAGATCGCGATGGCGGCTGCGGATGAGAACCGGGACAACACCGGAGCGGGCGGCCGGAGGCTGTCGCCGCCGCTCGAGGACCTGCTAAGGAGCGTGCACATCAAGGAAGATGACATCAAGGGCATCTCCGTGGCGAAGGAGGAAGTGGAATCGCTTCGAGAGGGAGCGAAGTGGATGGCGGTGATGAAGCTGCTGTCCCAAAAACCTTTCAGCGCGATCTCGTTGAAGAAGACGCTGAGATTCGCATGGGCACCGGCACAAGAAATCACGTTTCGTGATCTGGATGAAGGCAAGTTTATGGTATAGGCCAGCTGCTTAAGTGATTGGCAGAAGATAACCGAATAAGGTCCGTGGATCTTTAGAGATTACGGTCTCCTCATCGAGAAATATGATGGTAGCTGCAAAGCTTCATCAGTTCAACTGAACAGACTCCATGCATGGGTGCAGATTCACGATATTCCGGAGATGTTTTGGAAGAAATCAATCATCAACAATCTGGCTGGAAGCATTGGTGAGGTCATCACTTTTGATCTCAATAGCTCGATGGTGGGAGGTGATTTTGTCCGGGTGAGGGTGTGGCTTGATGTGAGAGAGGTACTCACTCGTTTCGTATCAATCACACCAGAGGGACAGAGACCTGTTATTATGCGAGTTAAATATGAGAAGGTGCCTCGTTTCTGTGCTGTTTGCGGTAAATTGGGACACGTCAAGGAAGAATATGGTAGCGGAGTTCATCAAGCGGATAAGGAGGATTTTGGTACGTGGATGTTGGCGGACACTGCCTGGAACCACTCTATAATCCATGATGAATACTCGGTGCCTCCACAGCGTCCGGAGCAAGGTAGAGGACGTGGTGCTGCGGGCAGAGGTGGCGGACGGGCCAGTGGCCGTGGTAGAGGCAAAGGGGAGCTCAACGATGAAAACCGGAAGAGAAATTCAGTGGACGCTAAACTTACGGAGGTGAGCCCGGCCAAGTAACTTAATGGAAGCTCATCTGCGCCCCTGATGCTTGAGTGGAAGAAGGAGGGGATCATCGAGGCGACCCAAGGGGTACAGAAGCAACTCCTCTTTGATGACATGGAAGCTCGAGCAAAATCCTATGTGCCACGCTCGGGCACACCACCTCCTCCTCCGTCAGCTAGGGAAGTGAAGAGATCAAAGAAGCAAACAACCCCAAAAAAAGATAAGCATGCAATATCGGCGGGTTCCGAGGAGGAGTGCCGCCGGGCACAATGAGTATATATATGTGGAACTGTCGCGGACTCGGCAACGCCGCGACGGTTAATGAACTCCGCATGTTTGCAAAGGAGTTTGCCCCCTCGATACTATGTGTAGTGGAGACACAAGTTGATAGATTGAGGGTAGAGTGTCTAGCATCAACACTAGGCTTTGATAATGTTTTGCTGTTAGTAGCAATGGCCGAAGTGGAGGCTTAGCCATTTTCTGGAACAATGAAATAAAGATGGATCTTTTACCGTACTCTCAATATCACATTGACGTTGTCGTTTATCCTCCTATGGAAGAACCATGGCGGCTCACGTGCGTATATGGAGAGGCCCAAGTTAGTGAACTCCATAAAACTTGGGACATGTTGAAATTCATCAAGAGCACACCGCCACTCCCATGGCTGTGCATTGGAGATTTCAACGAGGTACTCCTTAGGGAGGAACATGTGGGAGTTAATAAATGGGGCAATTCCCAAATACAGGCTTTTCGAGAAACGGTGGATATATGCGAGCTAATGGACCTCGGCTATAATGGAGTGCCATGGACGTTTGAGAAGAAAGTTTTGGGTGGCACATATTGTAGGGTACGTCTCGACAGAGCCCTAGCATCAACCGGGTGGTCCTTTCGGTATCCACTAGCAGAGGTACAACACCTGTCGCAGCAGCGTCAGATCACTCACCGATCATCCTTCGCCTCGAGCCAAAAGAAGAGCAGCCGATCCGGTCTCGGTTGTTTCGATATGAATCCATGTGGGAATCACACGGGGAGTTCGAGCCATTGGTGCATCAGCTATGGCTTGAGAATTCGAGCACGACTATGCATGAGCTCAAATGTAAACTCACGGGTTTATCCAGCTCTTTCAATGCATGGGGACGGAATACTTTCGGTCATGTCCAATCAGAATTAAAGGATTTGCGAGCGGAGTTGGAGTGGTTGCGGAACCAGGCAGACAGAGGGGGACCGAACCACCAGGAACTAAAGATCGTAGAGCGCATCATGGAACTACAACATCTGGAGGAGACGACGTCGAGGCAGCGATCACGTATCCAATGGCTAGCTGAGGGTGACCGTAACACGCGGTTCTTTCACTTAAGAGCTAGCAAAAGGAAAAAGGCAACAGAATCACGCGCTTACACTGTCCAGATGGTGTGTTCACGGAGGACGTCAAGGAGCTGAGCCTCTTGGCGCAATCTTTTTATAAAGATTTATATACATCCGAGGCGACGGATGGGACAGCGGAGGCTTTGGCTTTGGTACCGGTCACGGTAACTAATCTGATGAATGATCAACTTCTTAAACCATACGACATGGAGGAGATCAAACAAGCACTATTTCAGATGCTCAAGGCCCCGGGTCCCGACGGATTTCCTGCCCAATTTTCCCAAAAACATTGGGGGGTTTGCGGTGAAGAAGTCTCCAATGCGGTCCTTCGGATTCTACGTGGAGAAGAAGATCCAGGAGAGATAAACATAACTTTTATAGTGCTAACACCAAAAGTTGCGTCACCGGAGGAATTGGGTCAATTCCGCCCTATCAGTCTATGCAACGTTATATACAAGATAGCCTCGAAAGTATTGGCTAATAGACTAAAGGTTATACTACCGGAGATCATCTCAGAAGAGCAATCTGCTTTCATCCCGGGAAGACTTATAACGGATAATATCATCACGGCATATGAATGCCTCCACTTCATGAAGATGAATAGTGTGAAGAAAGATCAGCATTGCGCCCTAAAACTCGACATGAAAAAGGCATATGATCGTGTGGAGTGGTCCTATTTGAAGGCAATTATGCTTCAGATGGGTTTCGATGAGAGGTGGGTTAACCTGATTATGAAACTAATATCTTCGGACTCCTTTTCAGTATTGTTTAACGGAGAACCACTAGATGAGTTTCAGCCGACGAGGGGTCTCCGTCAAGGTGATCCATTATCCCCATATTTGTTCTTACTCGCAGCAGAGGGTCTCTCAGGCCTTTTGAAAAATTCTCGTCAGTCATCATAGCTGGAAGGAATCAATGCGACAGTCACGGCGCCGACAGTGAATCACCTCCTTTTTGCAGATGACAGCCTGCTGTTTGTGAAAGCAAGTGAAGAGGGAGCTAGGGAAGTGAATAAGATCTTGGAGAAATACTGTAATGCATCAGGACAACGAGTTAATTTCGACAAATCTTCGGTCTTCTTCAGTAAAGGATGCCCATATATCAAGAAGCAAGCAGTTAAGGATATACTCAATGTCCCTAACGAGACGCTGAATGAGAAATACCTCGGTATGCCTTCCGATGTGGGAAGATCAAGGTTTGGCTCTTTAAAATACCTTAAGGACATAATTTGGAAGCGTATACAGGGATGGCTTGAGCAAGCATTGTCGACAGGAGGAAAAGAGGTATTAATCAAAGCAGTTGCTATGGTAATCCCGACTTTATCTATGTCATGCTTTAAATTACCACAAGGCCTCTGTGAAGCTATGAATTCGATGTTACGGAGTTTCTGGTGGGGGAGCAAGCATAGTAAACGCAAAACCTGCTGGGTTGCTTGGGAATATATGTGTACACCAAAACACACAGGTGGTCTCGGCTTCCGGGATGTTGAGCTGTTCAACATTGCGATGTTAGCGCGTCAAGCATGGAGGATCCTCCAAAACCCTTATACCCTAAGTGCGCGCATGTTGAAAGCAATCTATTTTCCTAACAGTGACTTTCTTGATGCCTCGCTGGGATCCCACCCTTCGCAGGTTTGGAGAGCAATTGTGTAAGGGATGACGGCGATGAAGCAAGGACTAATTCGTCATATTGGAACGGGGCAGGAAACTGATGCGTGGAACCATAATTGGCTACCACGAGATTACATGTTGCGGCCACTAGCATGTCTCGAGGATAATCCGCCCCATATGGTGGCGGATTTCATTGATCATTCTTCGGCAACATGGAGATCGGCAAGCTGGCGCAATATTTCTTGCCGATGGACATTGAGGCAATCAAAACTATACCACTCAGTACCAGACATATGGAGGATAGCTGGGCATGGCATTAAGAGAAGAATGGGATTCTTTCGGTGAAATCTATGTACCGTCTACTAGCTCACACAAAGAATAGGAGGGAAGACTGGATCGATGAGAGGGCAGGAGCTTCGAATATCTCTTCGAACGAGAAAGCGTGGAAACACCTGTGGAAAGTAAAGGTACCCTCTAAGATCCGTGTGTTTCTATGGCGATTGGCGAGGCACTCATTACCTACAGGGGATGTACGTCATCATCGCAATATGGCAGAGTCTAACGTATGTACGATTTTGTGGAGCGGAAGACTCGTGGTGACATGCACTCATTGACTGCACGGTGGCCAAGTGTGTATGGGCACTAAGCAATGAAAGCATGGTGGAACATATCTGCTCATCGGCGGAACCATCAGCTAAGCTATGGATGATGACCATGATGGAATCATTATCTCATGAAGAGTTCGCATGCATGGGAACGACGCTATGGGCAATATGGTATGCACGAAGGAAATCGTGTTTGAAGGGGAATTTCAAAGCCCCTACACCACGTTCAACTTTGTGCAGAATTTTCTTAGGGATCTCCCTAATGTCCCGCTGAACATGAAGATTACGGGGGGAACCACAGCTGTCCACCCCAAGTGGATTCCACCGCGCGGTGGATCCACTAAATTAAACGTCAACGGGGCGATGCGCAAGAACGAGCCGGGAGGGGCGGTAGCAGTTGTGTGCAGAGACGAGACTGGCCTCTTCCTCGGCGCCTCGACTGTGACAGTGGAGGGAATAGATGATCCAGCCGTGATGGAGGCCCTAGCTTGCCGAGAAGCCCTTGCTTTGGCAAAATATTTGAGTCTGCATCGTCTCACGGTGGCATCCGACTGCTTATCGGTGGTTCAGTCTGTGTCACAACCGTTTGCAGGCAAATTCAGTACCATTTTAGAAGAAATTAAACTCACACGTGGAGATTTCGTTGAAGTTTGTTTTATTCATGAGAATAGAGCTTCGAATTGTGAAGCTCATAGGTTAGCAAACTTTGCAGTTTCATTAGAGTTCGGTCGTCAGGTTTGGCTTCTTCGTACCCCTGAAGGTCTTTCTATCCCGACTATGGTTTTAGCTTAATAAAGTTTGGTTTTGCTCAAAAGAAAAAAAATCTATGTAGGCTGATGCTTTGCGCATGTCAATTACTAGGTTTTTGTTTCTGAATTGACCAGTTGCCGAGAGTAAAAAAACCTATTTCTGCGACTTAAGTTCCGACATGTTTTTCATGTTTGGTGCTTGCAAGCTTGCCACCGCTACCGCTAGTGACGCAGTCTTGCCGCATATGGCTGTCTCGATGTCGTGCTATTACTCCTCCGCGTCATGTCGCATTACGAAAACATCGAAGCAACACGAGGTTGGAATGGCGTCTTGTCGGTGGGGATTTTTGGAGAGGAGGCCGGCAGATCCACAATGGTGAATGGTGGTACGAGAGTAGGCTGGCAACGGCCGGAATCGACGGCGCGAGCAGTGTTAACTGGAACAGACAGAAATCGGGGGAAAGATCAGGGGAAGAAGATAATATCGAGAGAGATAGAGAGACACTGACCGGCGGTCCCATGGGTATTTGCTCAATTCTGCCAATTTACTTTTTGTTACTTATGAATTTTTCGCCACCTCCGTTCCTCTCACTTTCGGATGGCGATGGGTACCCGAAATCCGCTAACCCGACGGGTACCCGCGCTAAATGGGTTGGATTGGTAAAGAAATAAACCCGTGGGGCTTCTTAGCGGTAAAAAAATAGACCCGTCGGGTCTAGCGGTGGCGGGTATAGGGGTGCCAAACCCGTACCCGCAGACCTGCATACCCGGCTGTGACAGGTAGAACCCACATGTCATTGACGTATTGTCCCACCTAGACCTAGCCATAACCCCAAAGAAACAAGCACACACAACTCACATCGACTCCATTACCCAACATGGCCACGAGCCCACGACTCCACCTCTCGGCCGCTCGCCCACTCCTTCCCTTATCCCCTCACCATCTCACCTCGCTCGGCCGCTCCTTTATTCGCGATGCCGCTCACGCACACATGAAGGTCCGCGCCCCCGCTCGTCCTCGTCCCCTTGCAGCCTCGCCCCATCTTCCCTCTTGCATCGCCGCCGACCATCGCCGAGGTCCGCGTCGCCCCTCGTGCACACACGTAGTTCCATGCCTATGCTCGTCCTCGTCCCCTAGTTCCCCACTTGTGCCTCCGCCGACCAGCTCGCGCTGCCACCCATCCCTCCCATGTCCTCTCTTATGCCGACGCCGGTCAAGGTTGAGGACCATGAGGAGGGGAGAGGCTCCGGCGACTGCCAGCGCCAGGAGATGCCGAGAGCCCCAGATCGATCCGATTTCGTGGGTACCCGTTATGTCCCCCGAACCCTGCCGGGTGGTGGGTCTGGTGGAAAGTTGTACCCTCCATCGGCCGTCATAGTGCAACATCCCTGATTTTTGGAGAAATTCAATAATCACAAAAATTTGAAACTTTTGTTTTCCACTAATGCAAGCCACGAAAAACAACTGAAACACAACACAAAGAGAAATAATAGAGCTTTCCCAAAGTATTGGAATTGCTAAATACATTTGAGACTCTATGTATTAAACCCTAAAAGTTGCTTCGAAGTAATCATTTTGCTAAGTACCTTAAATTATTTAAGAACTAGGTCTGTTGCACTAATATGTCTCCTTTCAAAACTTTGTTTCAAAATGTTTTTCCACAAGATATATTGTAAGGAAATAGCATGGTTTAAAGTTCAATATTACAGCATATAGTAATTTCCAAAATTGTATTTAAACCAAAGGGTATTTATAATGAATTTTAAGTGCCTTATCAATACTTCAAATACTTATTACTATCTGTATTGTTTTTTCCTTGCACTCAGTGTACCATGTATATGATACATGTTCAGAGTAAGGGCATCTCCAGTCGTCCCCCCAGCGCCCCCCAGGACGCAAAATAGCGCCGTTTTGCTCGAAAAGCGCCGTTTTTCTACCAGTCGCCCCCCCAAACCCGAAATAGCGCCGTTTCGGCGGAAATTAGCGTCGTCGCACCCAGGCGGAACCCAGCCCATTGGGTTCGGCCTGGCGGGGGGGGGGGGGGGGGTGAGAAGGAAAAGCGCGCGTGGGCCAGCGCTGTCGGCGAGGGAGCGGTATTTGCCCCACTTTCCCCACCCCGACTCGGCTTTTCCTCTCGCTCGCCTCGCCGTTGCCACCCCGTCGGCCACACCCCACGTCGCCGCCGTTGGCCGCCATCACACACGAGCGGCGAGGCAAACCACCGCCGGTGCTCCACCATATCGTCGCCGTTGTTTGCTCGCGTCTCCGCCGCGGAGAAGGTTGTGCCCGGTGAAACGCGTCCACCACCCGCAAGGTGTTCGACGTTCTGTCCGAGCCATGGACTCCGACGCCGAGGAGATGCTCGCCGAGCTCTTCGACGAGGAATACCATGCCGCCATCGACGATGAGGAACACCTGCTCGTCCTGAGCTGCCTGGCCGGATTGCAGGCCGAGGCCGCCGAACCGCGCCGCACTGGATCGAAGCCCGGTCGCCGCAAGAGCAAGCCGAGGCAGCGGTACGAGGACTACTGCATCATCTACTCCGACTACTTCGCCGAGGATCCCACCAACGACGAGAAGGTGTTCCGGCATCGTTTCAGGATGAAACGCACGCTCTTCCTCAAGATCATGCATGCCATCCGGGAGTTCGACACCTACTTCAAGTTGAAGAAGGACTGCACCGGCACGGTAGGCTTTACCTCTATCCAGGAGTGCACGATGGCCATGAGGTTGCTTGCATACGGTGCTCCCGCAGATGCACAAGATGACTACCTGCGCATGAGCGAGTCCATGGCCCTCGAGTGCTTGAACAAGTTCTGCCGGGCAGTGGTTGCAGTTTTTGGCCCAATATACCTGCGATCACCCAATGCGCAAGACACTGCTCGTCTCCTCGCAGAGAATGAAGCAAGAGGGTTTCCTAGAATGCTTGGCAGTATCGACTGTATGCATCGGGCATGGAAGAACTGCCCATTTGACTGGCAGGGGATGTACAAGGGAAAGGAAGGAGAGTGCTCGGTGGTTCTCGAGGCCGTGGCTTCGTACGATCTATGGATTTGGCATTCATTCTTTGGTATGCCTGGAAGTCACAACGACATCAATGTCTTGCAGTGCTCGAATGTCTTTGCCGAGCTTGTCGAAGGCCATGCCCCCCCTATGAACTATGAGATCAATGGACACCAGTATACAAAGGGGTACTATCTTGCAGATGGCATCTACCCGAAGTGGGCAACATTTGTGAAGAGCATCTCCAACCCTATCCCAGGAAGCGCAAAAGCTTGGTTTTCCAAGTGCCAGGAGGCTTGCAGAAAGGATGTTGAGCGGGCATTTGGTGCGCTGCAATCTCGATTTGCTGTTGTCCGGTACCCAGCTATGACTTGGTCGAAGTTCAACATGTGGGAGGTGATGCAGTGTTGTGTGATCTTGCACAACATGATCATTGCGAGTGAGCGGGATGACCCGGTGCCTGACAGTGAGGCAAGCACACCATACTACCGGCAGGGCCCTCTTGCAACTGTTGATCACCCGGTGCCGGCTTCATGGACAGACTTCCTCACCAAGCGACAGGAGATTCGACACGCTGCAACACACCATGCTCTGCAGAATGACCTGGTGCAGCATTTGTGGGTGCGAAAGGGGAATGGCAATGTTGAGGACGATGACGATGACTAGTGTAATTTATTTATTTTTGTTTAAATTGTTGAACTATTTATTTGTGTGGCAAAACTCTATTTATTTGGTGGCAAAAGTTCAATTATTTGTGTGCCAAAACTCTACCTGCCCAAATTTGGCCAAATCGCCGGCTGGGGGGGCGGCCTGGGTTTCACGGCTGGGAAACGCCCCCCCCCCAGTTTCCATAATTGCGCCGTTTCGCGCCGCAGCGGAAAAAAAGGGGGAGTTTCGCGTCTTGGGGGGCCGAACGGCTTGAGATTCCTCTGCATGATAGGCGCGATATGCACAATTGCCCATGCTTTTTTGGTTGTTTGGTCCTTGTGATGCAGCAGGCGACAAGCCGACAACCCTCAGGGACCTGTCACGGCGGGCAGATGGTAGGCGACCCCCGGCGACGCGGCTGACGGTCCCCCGACGACGTGCCTCCCTCCTCTTGCGCAGGCGCGGCAAGGCTGCTACGCTCCCGGCCGGCATGACATCGCTGTCTTCTTCCCCGGGCGGGGTGACGGAGATGGCCTCGCTACATGGGCAGAGCTGGGCCGACATCGCTGAGGAGCAAGACGAGGCGGCGGCGCTCGAGGCAGAACTGACGGCGCGCTGCGTGATTCCCCCCTCACCTACCCTCGGCGAATTCCTGGCAAAGGCGCGCAAAGTGGCGTAGCCTCGCCGGCGACGAGCTCCGGTGGCGGCGGACACGGCTTGGAGGACCCCAGGGTGCCATCCCAGTCATCTGCGCTTACCCCGGCTCGCCAGCCCGCGCAGGACCTCACGGGAGTGCTGAGAGGTGCGGGTGTTGCCTCGACGGTGGGTTCTTCCACGGCGACGGGAAGCCAGGAGCGGGCGGTGTCGCCCCTTGAGCGCGTGGCGGCGCAGCGGGGGCTGGACGAAGCCGATCCTCGACCAGTCACGGTGGGCCCGAACCCTAGGCCCAACATCACGTCCCAACCCTCCCGGCCCATCTTGGAATGGAGACGTCCCTCGCTGGCTGGCGACGCCCGACGGAGACTGCGCCTTGCGCGACGCGTAGGCGGCCCGGCCCAGCTCGGCCCACGGGGCCCTGGCTGTGGGTCAGAAAGGGATCGTGGGATTTATCCCTAGGATTCCCGGCCCCCGCCACCTCGAGACGAAACCACCCAGTTCGATCTGTCGTCTGCACCCCGCCGCCTCCCCCCTACTCTGCTCCTTCGCTAGCATGTCCGCCATGAAGCGCACGCGCGCCGATGAGGACCAGACAACGGACGTCCACCCGCGCCGCCGGGCGCGGTCCCCCTCCCCTGCTCCCTTGCGCCATCGCACCGCGGCCCAACCCTCTCCGCCTCGCCCCTACAGGCCTCCGGCAAGTCGCAGCCTCTCGCCGGGGCGTCACACCCAATCCTCGCCTCGCTAGGGCCGCGACCGGCGGGAGTCCGGTAGCCGTCCGTCGCCTCCCAGGCAGGACCACTCCCGTCGCACGCGGACGCCGCCACGCTCTCCACGGCGCGCCCCATCGCCGGCGCGCCAGCGGCGGGAGCAGGTGCTCGGGGAGCAGCTGCATCACGCACGGGACCCTCCTCGCTCTCCCTGCCGTCGTCGTTCACTGTCACAGCGGCGGGGCTTGGGGACGGGGCAGCGGTTCCATGGCACTAGCTCGCGACGGAATGGACTAGCGCGAGTGGGCGCGCACAATGTCAACGCTGCTGGTGCTCCGGCTAGGAAGCGAGCTAACAAAAAGAAGAAGAAGCATATGCGCCCGACTGAGGTGGATCATGCACGAGGGAGCCAGCGAGGGTTCCTACCGGCATTGACCTACACCACCCTGAAGGGAGCTCCGAGCGACCTAACCCAGGCGGGGTTGGGCGCACCACGTCCTCAGGCAGAGGGTGGGGAGAGCTCCCTGTCAAAGGTTACGTGCTACAACTGTGGCAAGACGGGGCATTTCCGGGCTGATTGTACTACTCCGGAGTGCTGCTTGCGGTGTGGCGATCCAGGGCACCGGTTGGGAGCATGCGTTGCGCCGTTGGCCCCACCACACCGCCCCCGCCTAGAGTTCCTCGGGCACGGCGTTGAGTCAATTTTCTACTACATTGACCTAGGAGGAGTACCGATGGTGGTTCCACAGAACCTCGCGATGGTGACCGTCTTACCTGAGCAGCTCCCCCTACCTCGGCGACCCTGACCGTGAAGACCCTGACCGTGAGGAGCTGGCTCAGATTATGCCAGGTCACGAGTGGCAGGCGCGCGTTATCTCCTTGACGGAGTTCGTTGTGGTGTTCCCCTCTACCGAGATGCTCCGCCTTTGCTCCATGGGCTCCACTTTGAGGCTTCCCACCAACAAGATCCAGGTTTCTATCAAGTCGTCGACTGTTGTCACAGAGAGATCCGCTTTAGCCTCCATGTGGATTCGGATCTTTGGCCTCCCTGACGAGGCCAAGACGGAGGAGGTTTTAGCATTGGTCGCTAAGCCTCTTGGCCTGTGCGTGGAGGTTGATCACAGCTCGCTTGTCGGCTCCGACGCGGTACGCATTCGGGACCTCTCACCTGAGCCGGAGCAGCTCCCCGGCCTGTTACTGCCGTTCTACTTCGGCGGCCGCGGCGGTAACCGGGGGCGATCCTGCGCGTGCAGCTCGACACGGAGGGCCCTGGGATCCTCCCTCCCCCTGCGACTGATGGTGGACCCTCTCGGGGGGACGGGGACTACTGTAAGGAGGTCTCTTCGAGTGATGACAATGACGGTCAGGGGGTGACGGGCCCTCGGCTACCGCAGACGCCACTTCAACCCCGACCCCTCCACCTGTTGTGTCGGCGGATGCCCCTGCCCTGACTCAGGCGTCCGCTCCGAGGAGCACGGGGACAGCGCCAAGTGACCCAGTGAGGCTAGCTGACGTGCCCTTCTCCCAGTATAGCTCCAACTTTGGCCTTCCGGTCTTGGATGCCGATACGTTGGTCCTGGCCATGGCCTCGCAGGAGGAGGACTGCGAGAGCGTTGGTCTGGAGGTACTCCCCCCTCCTCATCTCGCTCTGGGGAGCACTATGCAACACCCTCTCGCCAGGCTCTCGGGGGTCCTCTCGCACCTCGCCGGCGAGCTCCGCGACGATGGTGCCCGTGACTCCAGCCACTGGAGCCAGGGAGCAGGTCACGGTCGTCCCCGACACTCCTGTGACCAGCTGCCAGGAGCCCACACATCGCCGCTCCAGACAACCACCCCAGGCGTCCCGCCACAGTGCTAGCCTGGCTCGTGCCAGGGGGAACTGGTGGGACCTGTTCCTACGGTGGCGGACCAGGCGATGCAGCTGACCGTGGTGCGCCGGGAGATCTCAGGTACGCCTAATCCCACCCCCATCCCTCGCTCCCCTACTTCGGGTTCTAGATTCTCTGTTCTCGATGAGGTCCCCGTGGACCATTTGGCTAGGTTGCTGCTGATTGTGGGGTGGTGTTTCGAGGAGAGAAGGGTCCGCGCCTTGAGAAGATTGCTGCTATTAAGGCTAAAGAAATCTACGAGGGGGCCCTTGTCGCCGCACGAGCTCAGGCAAAACTTGTGAGTTTGGCGGCCCCTTCGTCGGGGTCCCCGTTGCAGGCGGCATCGGGCCCGAGTAGCAACTCCCAGGGTGAGCCTAGTGGGACGGGTGGTCCCTTCCACGGTTGCTCAGCCAGGGCGACCACGTGGGAGACCTCCCAAGATCCCCAAGGCACCGTCCCGGCCCTCGACCTCTGGTAGGGACCGATCGGTCCCTCGTAAGGGGATGACCCCCTATATGGTTTCACAATGAGTCTCCCTATACGAGCTTTCATTTGGAACATGATGGGGTTTGGTCGGGAGGGCTCGTCTAAGCAACTTAGCGAGTACATCCGCAGTGACGGGGCAGACATTGTGGGGATTCAGGAGGCGATTAGACAGGATTTATCCATCCACGAGCTACAACGACTTAGCCCCTGCAAGTTTGCCTGGCAATGGTTGCCGACGACTGGACACTCAGGGGGCATCCTCCTTGAGGCCAAGGAGGAGACATTTGAGGTCGATGACATGGACCGCGGGGAGTTTTTCGTAAGTATGCTACTTACCCATGCACGCTCCTCCCTACAGTGGGAGGTGATTATCATCTATGGCCCTGCGGACCACACTAGGTCGCACGCTTTCCTTGTCAAGCTCCACACTACTAGGAAAAGGCTAATGCGTGACGCACCAGAATTGCATAGCCGTGACGCACCATGGTGCGCCACGCCTATCACGCTGCGCCTATTAAATTAGCCGTGACGCACCACATTTTGGTGCGTCACGGCTAGCTCGTTTACCCATGGCGCACCGCCTGTTTGGTGCGTCACGGCTATCTTTTGTTACCCGTGGCGCACCACATGCTTGGTGCGTCACGGCTATTGATTTTGAAATTTGAAAAAAAAAGGCGGGACAGATCCAGATCTAGATCTGGCCGCCCAAAATTTTGAAATTTGAAAAACGAAAACAAAGAGGAGGCCGGAGTGGAGGGTGGTCGCCGGAGTGGTGAGTGGTCGCCGGAGTGGAGGTGGCCGCGGTAGTGGAGGAGGTCGCCGGAGTAGAGGTGGCCGCGGTAGTGGAGGAGGTCGCCGGAGTAGATGTGGTGGTCGCCGGAGTGGACACGAGGAGGTGGTCGCTGGAGTGGATGTGAGGTGGAGGTGGTGGTGGTGGTGGTAGGAGGAGGAAGGTAGAAGGAGAAGAGAGAAAGAAGAAATGAGAGGGGAAAGGAGAAGAAGGAAGAAAAAGAATGGAGAAAAGAGTGGAGGAAGGAGGAGGAAGGGGAGTATATATAGGTGGGGGGCCTCTCTCGGGTTCAAAATTCAAAAATGCTGCCCAGACTTATGTGGTGCGTCACGCCTATCCTTTTTTTTTGTAGGGAAAAAGCTTCTGTCTTAAATAACCTTTTTTTCTTTCGGAATTTGGAGAATCTAAATAAGGCTCACAGGCCAAAGGCCAGTGAGGTTGAGTTCCTTTTTTCTCTAGTTTCCGTTGGTATATTGAACTTTAAATTCTGACATCGTATGCAAAATTTATGCCCATTTTACTTTTTTTTAACGAACTTTTGCTCAGAAAGTTGAAATTCATATTTCAAAATTTCATAAAAAAGTATACCTTAAACTCTCCGTGCATCTATAAGGAATTTATTTTTTGACGATTTTTAGACATGGAACTCTTTCGTGACAAAACTAGAAAGGCGGTCCCGGGGGGGAGGGGTGTGGACGGAAAATTTCGGTGGAAGCCATATCCGTGACACACCATGTGTTTGGTGTGTCACACCTATTGCAATACCCGTGGCGCACCAAACATATGATGCGTCACAGCTATCTTTGCCCACGGCTATGCCCTTAGGCCCCCGGCCGCCCAACACCCACCTATAGCCGCGGCGCACCGTCTGGATGGTGCGTCACGGCTATGCCCTTAGGCGTGACGCACCGAGGCCCACTGGTGTGTGGTGCGCCACGAGTACATAGGCGTGACGCACCGAGCAAGTGGTGCGTCACGGGTATGATTTCTCCTATAGCTGTTTTCCTAGTAGTGCCACGACAAGGTGGCGCGCTGCTCTACTCTGGTAGTTATTGTCGAGGACTTTAACCTCATTCGGTCCCCGGATGAAAAAATCTTGGCGAATGTGGATACTCGGCGGATGGAGATGTTCAACGAGCATTGCCGACCTTGCCCGGAAGGAAATTAGGCGTGTTGGGGCTAGGTACACCTGAACTAATAATCGGACTGACCCGATCCGGAGCGTGCTGCATCGGGTTTTTGTTTCCGTAGATTGGGAGATGGCCTACCCTTTGTGCTCCTTGCGAGCACTAACTAGGGTCGTCTCGGATCACACTCCCTTTCTCTTGTCTTCGGGCGGGACGGCACCACCGAAACTGAAATGCTTCCATTTCGATAACTTCTGGTTGGAGAAACCGGGCTTCATAGAAGCGGTACAGGCGAAGTGGACGCTCGCTACGGCTCATCCCCCGCGCCTATGTGACGCGGTTGATTCCTGGCACCACTGTGCCCAGTCGTCCCGCATATTCATGCGGGGCTGGGGTGCTAACTTGGGTGCGGAGGTGAAAAAGCGAGAATTATCGCTACTAGAAGAGATTCAGGCCCTTGACCGTACTTCAGACTTGATGGGTCTGACCGCGGATGAGTGGTTGCATCGTTATGCCCTGGAGGACTCCCTTATGGAGATCTTCTGGCGACAGCGTAGTCGCCAGAACTGGATCCTTAGGGGCGAGGCAAATACGGCATACTTCCACGCAATCGCCAATGGGCGTCGGCGGAAATGCTCTATTCCTTACCTATGGGAGGGAGACCAACTCTTGCAGGCGCCAAGAGAGATCTCCTCCCATATTTACTCCTTTTATAAGGAGTTATTTACCGCTACAACGTGCCAGGGGATTTCATTAGCCCCAAAATTTTGGCCAATAGGGGCTCGGGTTTCAGACGCGGAAAACACGATTTTGACCCTTCCTTTCCTTGAGGAGGAGGTCACCCGCACGGTTATGGAGATGAAGGCAAACTCGGCCCCGGGTCCGGATGGCCTTCCAGTTACCTTCTTCAAGAAATTCTTGGAGACTATCAAACCGCTCATCATGCCGATGTTCCAAGAATTCTACATTGGGACCTTGGTAATATCGCGCCTCAACTTTGGCGTGATAATCCTGATCCCCAAGGTAGTGGGGGCCTCGGATATCCACCAGTTTCGACCGATTACGGTCCACAACGTCATACATTGGATTTTCTCCAAAGTGTGTGCCGCTAGGGTTGCTCCGATTTTGGAGCGCCTTACTCACCCGTTCCAATTCGCTTTCCTGAAGGGCCGGCTCATCCATGATGGGATTCTGGCACTTCATGAAATTATCCATGAGGTGAAGGCACGCCATCATAAGGGAGTTTTCCTTAAACTGGATTTCCAAAAGGCATATGATCGCCTGGATTGGTCCTTCCTCCGTTTGGTCTTAGAATGGCGAGGGCTGGATAACCGTATGATCTGCTGGATCATGCAATTGGTCATGAGCGGTAACACCGCCATCAACATTAACGGGGAAGTGGGCCCATATTTTAGACCCACCTGTGGGGTTACACAAGGGGACCCTATCTCTCCCCTGTTATTCAACGCGGCCGTGGATGTCCTCGCAGAGGTCTTGGAGCGAGCCAAAACCTTTGGCCACATCTCCGGAGTAGTGGGTCATCTCATCCCAGGCGGGGGTGTGACCCACCTCCAATATGCGGATGACACCATGATCATGGTAGAGGGGTCGGAACTCGACATTATCAACCTAAAATTCATCCTCCTATGCTTTGAGGCCATGTCTGGCCTTAAGATCAAATTCGATAAAAGTGAAGTCGTGATCATTGGGTACACGCCAGAGGATCAACAACGGATCGCAGACAGCATGAACTGTCAACTGGCACGGTTCCCGATCACCTATGTGGGAATGCCTACCCGCGACTCTCGGATCCTCATCAGGGACCTGGACCCGCTAGTAGAACGGGTCAAGAGTAAGGCTGAACCATGGCAGGGGAGATTCACCTCCAAGGGGAGCAAGTCCATCCTTATCGATTCCTCTCTCTCTAGCCTCCCAATGTATATGATGGGGTTGTACTTGCTACCGGAGGGCATTCACGCCAAGTTCGATAAAGAATTGTCCCGCTTCTTTTGGCAAGATGCAAAGGGACACCAGAAATACCACATGGTGAAGTGGGCTGATTTGTGCGCCCCCAAGGAATTTGGGGGCATAGGGATCCTATCGTCTCGACACATGAATAAATCCCTAATGTTAAAATGGGTCTAGCGGATCTTGCACGAGGAAGGGGGCCTCTGGTTACAACTTATAAAGGCGCAATACCTCAGAGGTTGCCCCCTCTTAGCGTGTGAGAGGAAGGAAGGGTCGCAATTTTGTCGAGCCATTTAGGCAATCAAACATGAGATCCGGCCAGGGGTCTCCTTTTCCGTAGGCGATGGACGAGGGACCCTATTTTGGCTTGACCCATGGCTGGGGCCTCGGTCGCTGTGATACGAATACTCGGAACTCTTCGCAATTTGTACGGATCCGGCAGTCTTGGTGGCGGCGGCTATTGCTCAAGGGCACTGGAATATTGGGTTTCGTCGCACGTTCGGTCCAAGGGAGGCGAATAAATGGGAGTTGTTGTGCGCGTCCCTCCCTCGGACATTAGCAGATTCCCCGGATTCGGTCGCATGGTCGCTAGCGACCTCAGGGAATTTCACGGCGGGTTCGGCCTATGAGGCCTTGATTAGGGGCCGCCTTCCCTCGGGGGTGGAGGTGGCTAGACGGTTTGGGCCGGGGGATGGCCTATGTCCCCTTTGTGCGGTTCCGGACACTCGAACACACATTCTTTTTGCTTGTCCCGCAGCTCGCTTCCTATGGAACTTCATGGCCGAGGCTCTCGGGCCCGATTGGCGAGCCCTAGACTTAAGTGAGTTCCTGGAAGTGCAGGTGAAACGTAATGGGAGGAGGAGGCGCCTCTTCTGGTTACTGTTCGCCGCGATGACCTGGACTATATGGAATGTTCGTAACAAGATGGTTATCGAGCGTGTCTTTCTGCGTCGTGCCTTTGACTCGGTTTTTAAATTCTTGGCATTTTTGCAGCAGTGGCACCCGCTCTGTTGACAGTGGGACTCGGAGCGGTTGGATGGCATGATTCAGGCTCTCGTGACGGCGGCCCTCCGCATTGGCTCCACCTCCAGACTTTGAGCGGTTTCCCGCTCTGTATCGCTTTTTCTCTTTCTTTGGGCGTTGTTGTGCTGTTGCCCAAGCTTTTTTTTTCTGTTCGGACCCTGGTTTTCGTTTGTGTCTCTGAACTTGTTGTATGATTGTGGGTTGCTTTATTTATAAAGCGTGGCGTAAAGCATGTTTCGAGGAGCAGAGTAAGCATGATAAAGGAAACTGGTTTATTGGCTAAATTTGACAAACTTTCTCTTTTTGGTTTGTCGGACATAGGAGTAGCAGAGTGCATATTCGTCTAAGCCGATAAAAAACTATCTTTATTCCATATATGGTTGCATGTATGATTGTAATAATAAAATTGCATGGATGATTATAATATGGCAGCTTAACTTATTTGGTTAGATAAGAGTGTTGCCTAATATCTATATTTTTTCTTTGTCTTGGGTGTGAAAAATGACAACAGAGGATAAATGTTAGTCAAGTTGGACATTTTAGTTAAGGTAGATCTGTCACGTTGCTGCTGTTTGTTGTTGTCACGTTTTTTTTTTGCTTCCAGGTTGAAAATGAAAGTTTTTTTTATGTTGCACTGATTAATTTGATTAATTAGTTGCAAAAAAAGTCCAAAACTGATGTAGCGTAGCTGCGTAGGGCTATAGGCAGAGAAGAGCTTAGCTTGGCTTTCTGCAAGCTAAAACGTACTACGTAACTACAAGAATCACATGTTGTCATGTTGCTGCAGGCAAGGACCGATCACGACACGGATCAATGGTGATTGGGTTTTGTGGGGATTGGGTGAGGGGAAGGGTTTAACCCAATCCCCTAGAGGATAAACCCCACTAACAAACAGGGCCGTAGGGGGAAATGCCCTTGAGTTGCCTTGTCATTTACACTACAATCACTTAGGGGGAAATGCCTTTCACGCCATTGTGATCCTGTACGGGAGAGGGTGAGTTAGGTTTTTCGGAAGCGATTCGTGCGACTGCTCATGCTCATCACGAGTTGTCTTCCGTCCAAGTCGGGTGGTGGTGCTTGGCGTCGTCTTCAATGCCGTCATTTTCAACTGGTCTTCACTAACTTTGTCAACAACAACATCACCAAGCTAAGGCTAATTCGTCTACAACCGATCGGTATGTGCAACGTATTCCATTCTGATGCTTTAACATGTTCTGGAATTACATGTTTACATTTATCATGTTGTGTAAAGCATTAAGGGAAGTCCTCCTTGACGACAATACACAACGATCTGGGGCACCAACGGGATCTGGGCAAAACACATGGTGGAGCGAATTCCGGCAGCAGTAACGCACCGTGGAGGGTACGCTGGTGGGGGATAGTAGGGAGGAGGGAGAGGGTCCTGAGGTCAGGCATCTCCAGTCGCCCCTCCCAGAGCCCACCAGGCGGCCTTTTTAGCGCCGGAAGCGGCGAATAGCGCCGTTTTCGCACCAGTCGGCCCCCCAGAAGCCCAAAGAGCGCTGAAACGGCGCTAATTCGCGCCGCGGCACCCAGGCGAAACCCAGCCCACTGGGTTCGGCTTGGGGGGGGGGGCGAAAATGCGATGCAGCCCACGCGGGCCAGCTCTGTCAGTGATGCGTCGAAAACACGCGGGAACAGAAACCCCCGTGATCATCTTCTCGGCTCACGCGTTGGTCAAAGGCTGCCGACGTTTATGGCGTGGCGGCCGCCCAGTGCATGCGCCCGTTTCAAATGTTGCCGGAGTAATGGCGTGGCGGGCGCCAGCGAGGGGACGCGGCGGAGTAAATGCCCGGCAGGCTACAAAAAAACCTCGCCGCTCGCTGCACTCCCAATTCTTCCACCTCGCTGCTCTCCCGTCCTTACTCCTCGGCGCTCTCCTCTCTCCCCGTGCTTTCTCCATTCGCGATGGCCAACTACGACGATGTCGCCGCCGCCAACGGCTGGCGCCGCCGCCACCTTCGCAGGAACGAAACGTGGTCGCTGTACCGGGCGGGCTATCCGTGCCCGCCCGACATGCGCCTCCCGAGCTCCGCCGGCGGGCAGCCTCGCTGGCATCTCAGCGTCGGCGGGGTTCCTGTGCCCCCAATCCCTTCCACGGACGCCGAGTTCTGGCAGGCTATCGCGGAAGTACGCTAAGGCCTGCCGGCGGACGAGGCCGCGCGGCTCGACTGGAGGCTGCACGACCAGGACGCATTCTGGTGGCAGGAGCTCCAGCGCCGCCACGACGCGGACCTCGCCGCCGAGGGAAACAACGGCCCTGTCGACGGCTGCGCCAACAGCTTGGGGCGCAAGCATTGGTGGGGAGGCCAGCACCGCACCCTCGAGTGGGTGATGGACTACATCGACGCCGGCAACGAGCCCCGGCTGCAGATGTCGCCCCGCCCGCACCCCTCGTGCGCACCGCGGCGGATGGGCGGCGGCTCGTCGTCGACCACCTCGAGCTCCTCCAGCGCCCAATCTCTCTCTCTCACCCCTCCCATTCTGAACTCCGGCGCCCCTGTCCCCAGGCGCAGCGGCAGGACGCGGACTTCGAGCGCATCGTCCGCCCGAAGACGGAGGTGGACGAGGACGAGGAGTGGCCGGATTTGAAGGCCGCCGAGGAGTTGTCGCGCAACACCCTCCAGCCAGTCGCCGACGACTGGAGTCTGCGCGACAGCACCGCGGAGGAGCTGAAGCTCTAACGCCGCCTCCTGCCGAGGCCGAGCAGCGCAAGGCGCAGCGCGAGCAGGAAGCTGCCGCCAATGCGGCCCGCCGCCGCATTCCTCTCCCTCCGCAGACGAGGGAGGTCCCTCGTGCTCGACTCCGACAGCGACGAAGAAGCCGAGCTGCAGCGAGCCCTTGCGGTGAGCAGGTGGGACGAGTCCGGCGAGGGGCCGATCAACCCGCACTGCCGCGATTCCCTTGAATGAACGAGCAGGCGGGACAGCGGCGATTCGGACGACGGCGACGACAGCCAGGCGATCGCGGCGAGTCTAGGGCTGCAGTAGCGTAGTTTTAGTTTAAATTTACTGTTTTTTAGTTTAAATTTCAGTCGAACTGTATGAAATTTGCGTCGAATCAATAAAGTGCGTCGAATTTTATTCCTCTAGTTATTTTGGGCCGAATGTTAGGCTAGGGGGCGACTGGAACCCTGTCCCCCAGGTTCCAGATTAGCGCCGTTTGGCGCCGCGGCGACTTCAAAACGGCGGCGTTTTGGGCCCTTGCATATCTGCCCTTTCAAGAGCTCGCCATGGTCCCTTCAGCTCCCGGTGAAGCGCACTAAAACCAAGACCTACCGACTAGCCCTTGGTGGCAAATTTTTTTCATAGAAGGATCCACCATGGTGAGAATTCACGAAATTCTGCCCCTGACCATGGTGAGAAGCGCACTAGCTTCACTAGTATATGTAAAGATCAAACAACAACACATGATTACCTCCAGTCATCCACCTTGAAGACAGAAGTATATATTGTTAGAATTGTAAATAGACACGGTCTGTCGTGTACACGTATACGTGTGTAACTCTGTATGTCTTGGTCAATATATAAGTGGAGCACGTGCGGGGCTTTAGACCCACGCACCAAACCCTAAACCTATTATTTCACGTGGTATCAGAGCCGCCGCCGCCGCCGCTCGAGCCAACCGAGCCGCCGCCGCGCGCGATCCAACTCCGCCGCCGCCGCTCGAGCTTCTCCGAGCCGCCGCCGCGATGGGCACCTCCGCGATGCAGCTTTCCACCGCGATGACCTCTCTCGCCGCCTCGACGTCGGCATCCGCGGTTCCCATGTCCTCATCTGGGATCTCCGTGAGACTCGACAACGGCAATTTTCCCCTGTGGAAGGGGCTCATGCTTCCGCACCTCTCCGGCGCCAACCTCCATGGACACCTCGACGCCAACGTCGCTGCCCCGGAGAAGACTCTCACCGAGGGAACCGGTGACAAGGCTGTCACTGTCGACAACCCAGAGTACCACCGATGGTGGGTTCAGGACCAGAAGGTCCTAAGCATCCTCCTTGGCTCAATGGACGGCGACATCGCGAGCCAGTTGATCGGCTGCAAGACCGCCGCCGACGTGTGGAAGGCAGTCCACACTATGCATGGCGCTCAGAGCCGTGCCAACATACGTCACATCCGCCGTCTCCTGCAGGGCACCAGGAAGGAGGAGATGTCCGCCGCAGCCTACATGCACAAGATGAAGGGATTCGCCGATGCGATGGCTGCTGCCGGTTCTCCCGTCAGCGACGATGAGCTCGTCGATCACATCCTCACCGGACTTGGATCCGCGTACAACTCCATCGCCGCTAACTACACGGTCGGGGACAAGGTTGTTTCCTACTCCGAGTTTTACTCGCATGTCTTGTCTTTTGAGGCACTACAGGCACAGCAGGCGCAGTCCGAGGGATGGTCGTCCTCGGTGAACGCCGTGATGCGCCCGAACCCTGGTTTTCAGGGAGGGAGCGCTCCGTATCGCCCATATGATGGCCAGCAGGGGCAAGGCCGCAACGGCGGTGGTACCGGCGGCTACGGCCGCCAGGATGGCGGCGGCTATGGCCGCAATGACGGCGGTTACGGCCGCAACGATGGCGGCTACAACCGCAATGACGGCGGCTACGGTCGCAACGATGGCGGCTACGGCCGCAATGATGGAGGCCGCAACGGCGGTAACGGCGGCTATGGCCGCACCAACAGTGGCCGCAATGATGGCGGTCGCAACGATGGTGGCCGCAACGGCGGCCAGCGCCGCTATCGTCCCCGCTGCCAGCTCTGCGGCAACTGGGGACACGAGGTGGTGAACTGCCGCAATCGCTTCGACCCCAACTACCAGCCTCCACAGCAGCGAGGAGGAAACGCGGCCACGACCACTAACAACCCCTGGATCATGGATTCGGGAGCGACAGATCACCTGACGAGCGAGCTGGCACGTCTTCATACCCACGAGCGCTATGATGGGAAGGATCAGGTTCAGGTGGCCAATGGTGCAGGTTTGTCAATTTCGCATATTGGTCATTCACTTTTAGCTGGTTCATCGCTTCATCTTAAAAACATCCTTCATGTGCCTGATGCCCATCTAAATCTCCTGTCTGTCTATCGCCTTGTCTGTGACAATGACGTGTTTGTTGAATTTCACCGTCGTTTCTTTTGTGTTAAGGACAAGGCCACAGGGAGGGTCCTGCTACTCGGTAGGAGTCATGGTGGATTATATCCGATTCCGTTCGTCAAAACTTCATCATCATCACGTCATGCGTCCGCTAGTGTTACTTCCAAGCATTGGCATCATCGTCTCGGTCATCCATCAAATACTATAGTTCAAAACATTGTTAGAACAAATGAGCTTCCATGTTCCTCCTCAGACAATAATTATTTAGTATGTGATGCTTGTCAGCGTGCTAAAAGTCATCAATTGCCTTACTCTTTGTCCTCTCGTGTCTCTACTAAGCCTCTTGAGCTTATTCACTCAGATGTCTGGGGTCCGGCTAGTGTCTCCTCTGGGGGATACAAATATTATGTTAATTTTGTGGATGACTATTCTCGTTTTAGCTGGATATATCTTCTCAAAAATAAGTCTGACGTTGAACAGGTGTTCTATACGTTCCAGGCTCATGTTGAGCGTCTCTTGAACGCCAAGGTCAAGGCAGTTCAGTCGGATTGGGGTGGCGAGTACCACCGCCTTCATCGCTATTTTGAGCGCACCGGCATAGTTCATCGTGTCTCATGCCCTCATACTTCCCAGCAAAACGGTATTGCCGAGCGCAAGCATCGTCATATTGTCGAGACTGGTCTAGCCCTCCTTGCACACTCACAGCTTCCTCTACGTTATTGGGATGAGGCGTTTCTTACAGCTTGTTACCTCATAAACCGTATGCCCACTCCTGTCATTAACAAAGAAACACCCTTGTTTAGACTTATGCATATTCAGCCCAACTACGAGTTTCTCCGTATCTTTGGATGCGCTTGTTGGCCTAGTCTTCGCAAATATAATTCTCACAAATTAGAGTTTCGCTCTAAAATGTGTGTTTTTCTAGGGTATAGCCCTATGCATAAAGGGTATAAGTGTTTGGATAGGACCTCTGGGCGCGTGTTCATCTCTCGTGATGTTGTTTTCGACGAGACTGTGTTTCCTTTTGCTACTCCCGGCGTTTCGATTGATGTGTCTACACTTGAACAGGCCATTCGTTTTCCGTCTGATGAACCAGTTACTAGTGTACCTATGCGAACTTATGACCTGTCCTATTTGTTGCCTGATCCACCTGGGCAAGGTGATATTGTTGATGTGCAGGTGACTGAAGTCCCTCGTCCGCAGCAGCCAGTGCGTGACGACGTGATCGACGTGCATGGGAGTGTCATGCACGGGCCGACCCCGGCTGCGTCCGGGCCACTTGTGTCGCCACCGCGCGCGTCTTCCCCGACGACTGGCGCAGGCCTGCCGCCTCTTGAGCCAGCCCATGGGCCGCTCGCGTCGCCACCAGATGCTGCTGGCCAGCCCGCGTCGCCATCTGTCGCTCCGTCGACCGCGACGCCCTCGGCTGGTCCTTCTACTGAGTCGCAGCACGTCATGGTCACGCGTAACCGCGATCAGACGCGACGAGAGAAGACGTACACCGATGGTACGGTTCGGTACGATCCCCGACGTCGAGCGTTCTTTGCGGCTCCCACGTCTCATCGCGATGCGCTTCTCGAGCCGGCTTGGCATGCTGCCATGTCAGATGAGTTTGCTGCGCTGCAGCAGACTGGTACCTGGACTCTCGTTCCTCGACCACCTGGCGTCAATATTGTTGGCAGCAAGTGGATTTTCAAAACAAAGCATCGTCCAGATGGGTCCATTGATAAGCACAAGGCCCGCTTGGTAGCCCGTGGTTTCACTCAGCAGCATGGGATTGATTATGGCGACACGTTCAGTCCAGTTGTCAAACCAGCCACCGTTCGTCTGGTTTTGTCTCTTGCAGTCTCACGTGGCTGGAATCTTCGACAAGTTGATGTCAGTAATGCTTTCTTGCATGGGTTTCTAGCTGAAGATGTCTATATGCAGCAGCCTCCTGGCTTCGAGGATGCTCAGTATCCCTCTCATGTCTGCAAACTTCAGCGTTCTATTTATGGTCTGAAACAGTCGCCCCGGGCATGGTATGCACGTCTGAGTCAGCTTCTCCAACAGCTTGGTTTTGCCTCTTCCAAAGCTGATACGTCACTGTTCATCTACTCGCATGCTGGGGTGCAGATCTTCATGTTAGTATATGTGGACGACATCGTTATTGCTGGCTCTACTCCGGAGGCTGTGGATTGTCTTGTTCGTTCGCTCTCCGATAGTTTTCCTATCAAAGATATGGGGCGGCTGGAGTACTTCCTTGGACTGGAGGCGACTTACAATTCAGGGGGGGTGACCTTAACTCAACGGAAATATGCGCTTGATCTTCTTCATAGAGTCAACATGGAGAATTGTAATTCTGCCGTCACTCCACTTCCGTCCGAGCCGTTGACTCGTGACAAAGGCACCCAGCTTGGTTCTGATGATGCTCATAGATATCGTAGTCTTGTTGGAGGCTTGCAGTACTTGACGCTCACTCGGCCAGACATTTCGTTTGCGGTGAACAAGGTTTGCCAGTTCTTGTCACAACCCACTGATATACACTGGGAGGCTGTCAAACGTATCTTACGCTATGTCCAAGGGACATTAGAGACTGGCTTGTGCATACGCAAGTCACCATCGACGGTTGTCAGTATCTTTACAGATGCCGATTGGGCAGGATGTGTGGACGATAGACGATCCACTAGTGGGTTTGCAATTTTTGTCGGTCCAAATCTTATTTCATGGAGTTCAAAGAAACAACCCACAGTCTCGAGATCGAGTACCGAGGCAGAATACAAAGCATTGGCTAACGGTGCTGCTGAAGCTATTTGGGTAGATTCACTACTCAAGGAATTAGGTGTGACCCGGCAGCGTACCCCCGTGTTGTGGTGTGATAATCTTGGGGCTACTTATTTGACGGCGAATCCTGTATTTCATGCTCGGACGAAGCACATTGAGATCGATTTCCATTTTGTGCGAGAACGAGTAGCTGCCGGTGAACTGGACGTCAGGTTCATCTCCACTCATGACCAGTTGGCTGATGTGTTTACTAAGCCGGCCACACGACAGATGTTAGATAGATTTAAGTCCAATCTTAACCTTGTATACAGCGGTTTAGATTGAGGAGGGGTGTTAGAATTGTAAATAGACACGGTCTGTCGTGTACACGTATACGTGTGTAACTCTGTATGTCTTGGTCAATATATAAGTGGAGCACGTGCGGGGCTTTAGACCCACGCACCAAACCCTAAACCTATTATTTCACGTATATAGGGCAAGTATTGGTATCTGCATGAGACATTCATGGCATCAATACAAAAAAATCTGGTTACAGTCGAGTGCGGCCAATTCCGTAAGATGTACTCCCTCCGTTCAACAATAGATGACTTCCACTTATTTAGATATAGATGTATCTAGACATGCTTTAGTGTCAAGATACATCTATATGTAGACAAATGTAAGTCATCTATTGTTGAACGGAGGGAATATCTACTAGCTGCTATCACGTTCACACAGGTTTTCCGATCATCTATGGATCTTCTGCATGCCTCTTTGGGGAAGGACCACGGGAAACTGGCTCGTAATTAGCTCGCTTGGTGCCTTTTCAGCAGCCTCGGGGTCAGTGCTAGGACTGCTAACGTTATGCTCGCTATTTGACTCTTTCTTACCTGCAGAAGGGAAGATCAATTGTAGGACACCGAGTACAAAGACAATTCACCTGGTGAATGCACTGACAGAAGGTCAAGCAAGAAAACTAATATTACCTCTTTCGATGTTAACTTCATCCAGAATAGAAAGGACTAGAAGAACCGAGCGCGCTTTGCTGCGCCGTTTGTTTTCTATCATTGTTGAATGAACTCTGTCTTTAACAGCCCATTGGCATCCTATAACAGAGTTGGCTCCATGGAGTTGTGCCTAATAATCTGAAATGGAGGAAGTAGGCTGATGCTTTTCTCCTGGGCCCTTGGACCCTCTATTCTTCTGTGATCATACATATGAAATGAATTGATGTGCAAATTCATATTTAGATTAAATATACGTTGTTCCCCTCTATTCTAGTCCAACTTATCACACATGCTGAGTTGGTAGTCCAAGAACATATGCAACCGCGCTTTTGCCAAATCTTCCATGCTTGTAGACATGTAGTATGCGGTCTGCATCAAGAATACCTAATTGCGTTATTTTCAGCGTACGTGTTGTAGGAACATATAGTAGTATGTTCAAATTTACCTTTACTACCTCACACACATTGCATGGCTGATATTACCGAAAGCATACTAAATTCATGCTAAACACACAATTGGCTACAGCTCGAGAACAAAAAGGTTGTGTCAACCTCTTGAAAGATTAAACAGTAGACACTTGAGCAGCGTCATTTGCATATTTTGCATGACATCACACAAAACCTGACATACATGTTCAGGTTGCAAAATATTGATACACATGGTTGACATAGCTCTAACAATACTTAAAAAACTTATCTCAAGAAACGAAAATATTCCTTCTAGCACCACCTAAGGCTACAACATTACATGAAATTGAATTCACTACCAAGTATCGACAAGACACTTGAGCTAGCATGGATGCTTCAGAGGCCTGACCTGATGTTTCAATGAGCAAAAGAGCTTCAAGACAACTGTCGGCTGCAAATGTTAGTAGATATCCATGTTGTGGACTGTGGTTTGCGTGAACGGGAAATAATCAAAGGATACATACATCAGTTACATGTATGGCCGCGTCATAAATTCAAATATGACCACCAAACAAGAACAAAGGTCCAATGAAAATAATGTGTGAACTCAAACATGGATACTTTAATTTCCTTCCGGAGAATAAGGCCGAAAAAGCAGGTGCGAAGTACATGCTCATCTTCAGTTAGCAAATATGGCAAATGATCCTTATAATAAAATGTCAGTGCCTAAAGGGGGAGAAATGACACAAATTAGTTATACTGAAATAAAGAAAAGAAATTATAGGCTAAAGTACAATAAAGCGTGTCAATTGAGTCATCAGGTTTTACTCTATTTCCATTTTCACCATCAAAGAAATATGTGAAATGAATGGACTAACTCCCTATTTCAGCCTGTAGCAATCTTTCGCCAGCCTGGTCTAGTTAGAGACTCCCTCGGTAGCCATCAAAGCTAAAGACTTTTGTAGCAGATTGTTTAAGTTGTAATATTTCACCAACAATACGTGCACGCCTCTTGATAGTATATTATTATCTTTTGAAATTATTTTGGGAGACATTAGCCAAAAATAAAAATATGTATCTATCGCGTGCCTCCATTTACCGGGATCCAAGCATCACATGGCAAAAAAAAGACAATATTTTTTACCGCTGATGCAATTAGCAGCTGGACCATCAGAATTGGCTTTTCGTTAACAGTGCGTTTTCAACTATCAACTCCAACCTCTTTTCGTTTCAGCCATTGGGAATATATGGGTATGCCAAGACAAACCACTACTTAGGAAACCCACATTTACAACCAGGTACAACATGTTGGGGGACAAAGTATAAGAAAGGAATTTTTCTAGATAAGAGAGAACCTGCTTATGACTAATCGTCACACTGAAGAAAGCAGTAAGGATAATTTCATTCCTCCACAAAATAACAGCAGCCGGTTGGAGTATCAGCCCAGGTTGATACAGTTATTTTAGAATAGAAAAACTTACCGAAATCCTGTGATCCAATTTGTGCGACCCACTTCATGCTAGGCTGGTACTTCAGGCTACCCATACTGGAATTACTGAACTGTGTTATTATATAACAAAACACTCATACAACTTTAAAACAAGCTATTGGAATTACCAAATGAAGTTATAATTTCCCAAAGTTAAAGACTAAAGCCATAACTTCCATGCTTAAACCGCTTTTCTCCTTTTGACATATATAAACCAGAAAAGGAAGTTCACCTTCATTATCCAACGCATGTGTATTGGCATGTTCATCCCTACCCCATTTCAGTCTGATTGGTGCAAACCACGTCCAAGTGTAAAATAATCCTTGCAAAAGCAACTGCATATCAATAATTCACCTTTTGTCCTGACAAATACTATATCTATTCATCAGAAAATATATTAAGGTTCCAATTTGATATGCAGCTTTCTACAGCAGTAAAAGGACAACTGAAATAAAGTTGTTGGACCAAAATCGATTGTAATGTAAATCCAGTGTCAAGCCATGATTGGATTGACAAAGCAAATATTTCTTGAAACATTTCAATTTTTTGGTTTCTTCAAAATCAAGAACATGAATCCTTAACCAGTCTAAGATATCTTTGTTAAGGATTGTCCAAGGTGAACGGGTGATTGATACAGGACGACCAGCATCACAAGGTTAAAGGGACTTCCATTTACCTATATAAACTAAACTCTTGATCCATAGATTAAACAAATATAGGAAATACGCACAAATTAGTGTAGGGACAGTTGCTTCCGCCCTGCAACATACAACTTCCATTCCACTACTTAATAATCACATATTTTCAGAGCACTAAACTTTCAATAATAATATTCCGTGAACTAATTTTATGTCAAACGCACCTGAGGTTCCATGGATGAAAAATGAGCACCGAAGACTTGTAAGGCATGATGTAAAAAAAAGTAGGAAGTAGATGTAGAAGATGAACTCATCTTGCTGTAAGAGGCGAGGCTAGAATCACATGATGTAAAAAAAAGTAGGAAGTAGATGTAGAAGATGAACTCATCTTGCTGTAAGAGGCGAGGCTAGAATCATAGTAAATGGAGGAGATTCGGATCACATCCTCAGTAGATCACGTGGTACCGCTGGGAGATAGTTGGTCGGGACAGTGAGAAGGATTGGAGGCCTGCTGCTGGCGGCTGTCGCTGGTACATCAGGGGCAGATTGGGAATGGCCGTACGTGGCAGGGGCCGTACGAAGGAAGAGTCGATGGCGACTCAATCGTTTATGGCGGGATGAGGTAGGGGAAGATCTTGAGTAGGGGAAGTTGTGCATGTCAGAGAGGAAGTTGAGCAGAGCTTGCCGACGGCCGCCTATTCCCCGAGGCTGCTCTGCTTCAATCTCCTACCATGGCTGTCTCACGCCCGCAAACAATAAGCAGATCTAGAACAACAATCAAAGCACAATAGAAACCGCAATGCAGGAAAATCAAGACCAGTAACATGCAATCAGAACCAGAACAAATCCACCCAAAATCATCTAGCCGGGAAAAAATCCCCGAATCCCACAGCAATCGAGCCAGAAAACGCATCTAGGCTACGGATCTAGACCCATACGCAGCACACAATGCACTCAGCAATCAACGAAACAACCTACAGGCGAGGAAGAAAAGACGAAGAGAGACAAACCACCTGCAGTACAGCAACAGCTGCAGCAACGAAGGAGACACCTCGCCCACCGCCGGAGGACGGAACGGCAACCAGCAGCCGAACGAGCTCCAGACAACTAAGCCGGGGCAGGAAATCCACAGAAGAGATGAGACGCCCACCACGGAAGAAAGAGCGAGAGCGAGGAAAAGAACTCGAGCGCCTGGCGAGAGCAGAGAAAAAAAGGGAAAGAGCAACCCGGCGATGGAAACCGACTTACTCCCGAGCCCACCACGTACGGCACATGCGCGAAGCCAGCGCACAGAACAGGCCCACACAACGACACGACCCAGAGAAGCAAACAGACGCACGCAGCCACACCCGCTGACAAGCAGGCCCAAGCCAGGAGCGATTCTCAGGGCATAGATAGCCCTACGCTTAGTTCTCTAAGAAGATATGAACCATATCAGTAGTGTTGTTTGGGCTCTTCTCCACTATTTTTCTTGCAATATCCAGCATTTCCCATGCCAGTTCCAAATCAGAAACATCTTGATCGCCAGCCCTTATCCCATACTCCTGGTTTGTGTGATTTGATTTACACCCTAATCAACAAACTATATCAGTATTTACAGTGCAGGAAGTACATCATATTAAACACAGGCATAATTATTATACTGTTGGATCATTTACGAAAAGGGAAATACAACAAAAAAAATGTGCACAAAAGGGTAACGATTTGAATTTCTCAATATAGCATGTTTTTATAATACATTGCTGAATTGCACCTAAATTCTAAAAGTGAAAAATTAAGGTTCTGATTAAAATCTCAATATAGTATGATATTATAATACATTGCTGCATTGAACCTAAATTCTAAAAGGACAAAAAAAAATTAAGTTGAAATGTGAGACAACTACGATTTACATCATGGAATACCTTCTGTAAGACATCACATGATTGCCAACAGATGGAACTTTTTATGTAGTACTCCCTCCGTTCCAAAATATAAGATGTTTTAGATATTTCAATATAGACTATATGCGGAGCAAAATGAGTAAACCTACACAATAAAATGCGGCTAGATACATGCAAATCATGTGAATTAGACAAAAACTAAAATATCTTATATTTTGGAATGGAGGGAGTAAAAGCTAAGAGCAGCCCTGTGCAAGTACACTGCTTAGACAGATAATAGAAAAAAGAATGAATCCAGTGCTTCCTAATAATAATCTCTTTAATATGGCAATGCAATTCTAGACAGATAAAGCATTTGTACTTCACAATCCATAGTTCATCTATTTGTACACACACATAGATCTAGAAGGCATCTGACACATGGCACCAGTCACGTCTTCAAAATATGATCAATCTCAAGCTTTATATGAGTAATAGAAGTTTTTTTTTTTCTGCTACACAACCATTATTTATACAGTATACAATAAAGTTGAATGAAAACTCTATAACGTTTAGGAAAACAGCACTGACTGAATGGTCTCTCTAATGATGATGAAACAAGCAGTTCCGTGATCCAAATAGGACTGCCACTTTACATGTGGAGAGGAACTAGTAGTGCCTTACTAATTATCAGTTTGCTAGGTACACTCTTCAGAGGAAAATAATTTCTTCCACTGTATATGAGAGTCTTAGGGGGAGGGATATTATTACCTTCATCAGAATCAACCTTCTCCAAAGAAGGAGCATCCTCAGCATTGGTACCACTGGCCTTTGAGTTTTCATCATATTCTTTGTTCTTCACTGATTCTTCAGTTGCTGTTTCCTTGTGAACATTAGCAATACAATCTGTAGACTGCCGAGCTTTGTACAACAATGCACACCCATATTTGTAGTACTCCCTCCGTTCAACAATAGATGACTTCCACATATCTAGATATAGATGTATCTAGACACTAAAATATGTCTAGATACATCCATATCTAGATATGTGGAAGTCATCTATTGTTGAACGGAGGGAGTAAGTGGTAGCGCACTCTGTAGCCAGTTTTCCATAATGCCCAACCCTAGGTGATAACACGAGCATAAATTTGTCAGGGTATCACTGTTAACTTCATAAAATAAAGCCATTAATTGGAAGGTACGAAAATTAAATAGCACAGCTTTAATTGTTAAATCGGCGAATTTGGTGAAAAAGATGGTAACTACCTTCTCTAACAGCTGACGAGTGCTTCAGCATATGATCTGTTGTCTGCCTTTTAAGTTTTATAAGAATTGACAAACGATTCAGCAGATTATGAAGTACCATACAGCAGTTTAAGAATTTTGCCAGCCAATACCGAATAGAGGTGTAGAACATTTAACATTTTACAATTTTGCTGACACTTATACCTCAAGTAATTGCACTTCGATTTCACAGTTGCTGGTAATCAACTCGCTCTACAACATGGAAGTCCCAATAAACTCATTTCCAACACTACGGACACAGTGGAAGAAAAACAGCTAATCGAAAAGAGCATTGAAAGAATAGCGAAGTTGTCTTCCGGCAAAGAGCTCTAACCTGATATCAAGGGATTGGCTGAGACACTGGACTGCATCGAGGAAGTCCATCTGCTCGATGGAATTGGACCCGTCGTCAAACAGCTGCAGAGCTAGCTCCAGAGCGTTCCCCTCACCCTCAATCCCCTTGCCTCCGTCATCCACGCTAGTGTTTGGCAGGTTGTGATGCACACCACCAGGACCTTGGAGCACATTATGTGTCGCATAGAAGCTGACAACAGGAAATACACAGTCGAACCACCCTACCTCACTGAGAACTTTCCTAGTTTGATCTGACGAGAGCTCCAATGTATAGATGCCATAAGGCAGTCTCATGAAGATGACATTTGCTCCCTCTGCAAAACCAATAAGATCAAAACGATCATTGAGACATAGATCGTAAGGGTCGAGCGACCTTGTCTGTACCCATGTCGCAATGTTACTGCCGGTGGCCTCCCTTGACCACAAATAGAGAGAACCCTTGTGTTCTTCAGCCATTCCAAGTCTGCCATCCTCTGTCACCATGAGGATGGTTCTACGCCCATCGTAAGACCGAGGGCTGGAGGAGACATCATCAATGTCTGGTGAGGGGATCTCAGAAAATGTAAGGCCCACCAAATCCAACTCAAATATAACCAAACCATCCGACATGATGTATACTGAGTGACCGACGAGCACGCTGGTCCTCTCGCAGAATGACTCCGACCAGTCGGGGATCGGGTTGAGCTTGATCGTAGGAACAGATTCGTCGTCAAGGCCGTGGAGGAAGCCCAGCGACAGCGGCGTGACGGAGAGCTCGTGGAGGCGGCGGGGGAAGTCAGGATCAGTGAGGGCGCGTAGCCAGTCCTTGCAAAGGTGGCTCACCTGGAAGAGGTACAGTGGCTCGCTCGGCCGGAGACGGGCGAAAATATCCCGGGTGATGTCGTCGGGGAGGAGGGCCCAATTCTGGTCCGCCGTTGCCATCGTGCTACAGCTTTGTTCACGCCGTTTGATGGGTTAGGGATAGAGATGCCTGGATCTGGTTAAGCCAGTGACCCAGTGTAGAAAGCGGTGGAGGGGGGAGGGATACGGGTTTGGATTACCTATGGACTGCGGGTTTAGATTTTAACCCAACTAGCACAGGGGCCCTCGCAAATGCAAGGGCAGCCTAGTTTCTCCAACTTTTATTTTTATTAATGTTCACAGTACCTGATAGAATAACATTGCATACAACCAACATCAAGGTTTTGCTAAATTAAATATCTCGTGTTGGAAAAATTGATTATTCTGTATTTGTGGCAAAACATTAATAATTATATGATTCCCGGAACCACCTTATTGATAAACACACGTGTCATTTGTAAAAAGTAGCACATACAATAAAGTACAGCTATGTTAAAAAAAATTAGATGATCAAAATTCACACGGTGGCTCGATTGGAGGCCCTTTTGTTTTGCTTTTAGTATGACCCATGCATTTGCGCCGCTAAAGTTATATCATCTGGAATTGATTTTCAGTACTTATTTGCCCTATGAAAAATTATTTTCTCTTTATGTACGTGCATACCTATATTGGCCCCGATATATCCTTCACATATATTAATACATTGTATCCAATAGTTATAACCTCCGAAAAATCTAGCGAACTTTGGTGCAACAATTTTGTTTTCTAATATGCTTTTACGCTGGATAAAAATTATTTTCTATGCCGAGTCCAACCCCTTGTAATAATACATGTTGTGAAATAATAACTATTTTTTATCTTCCGGTCATCTAGATTTGACATGTTAGTACCCTTAAATTCTGAATTAACAAAATAGTTATTTAAAAGTGTTTCTAAAAAATCCAATCCTAGACAAATTGACGTCAGTGGCTCAGTCTGGCTGATATGCCATTAAAATATGTTCCTCATGTATGCATGGCTTTGTAGGACCAAGTCATAATCAGTATAGGAAAAATAGTTAGATCAGGCTAATTATACGTATATGTATGGCATGGCTTTGTGGGACCTGGTCATTACTCGTATGGCATGGCTTTGTGGTGATCGTAACTGGTTCCAGCGCGTTCCCATCTCATCGGTCAGATTAGGTAAAAAAAAAAGTATGTTGTGTCTTTGTCCAACACGTATTGTACCAGATTTACTACCCAAGTTCTTTGCTGTTTACGTAACAGGGATAGATAACCTTTTTCAATACGTTGTAATATGTTGTAACGTGACAATTCTTGCGTGGCCACGTGTGATGCGTTTGTCCACAGTATGTTGCGTAACACCTATCATCTTTAAATCTCAGCTATCAAAGTTCAGATCTACGAACCATATATTTTCAGCCTATGTGGATTAACGTGGTGTCTCCGTTATAGTTCCGTATATTGCTTTTAGTATATAATAGAAATAGATTGGCCAATGCAGCCATCCAGCTACTTGCCCTCACTTGCACGGAGACACATCCCGGTCCATATGGCATGCACCTGATTCTGCCCCCTTTATTCAATAAAGCCAGCGGACGTTGCCAAAGATTTTGGCCACAGCCGAAGAGACAATAGCAATCGTGGCTAGACAGTTGGTGAGACTACGCAGAAGTAAATACTACCGCCTGGAAAACCAAAATATCAATGCCCTTACCTTTGGCTGAGTAAAATCTCAGATTTGCACGTATATGTATGAATCCTTTCAAGCCGATTATGGATGAAACAATGCCTCGATCTTGTATTCAATACACCAGCAGGGTGCTGCCAACGGTACCCATATATAGCAGCGGCGACGACGGCTTGGCGATGCAGATAGAAGGGCTTCTTGGCATCTTCGTTGTACCATTACACCAGACTCCTGCATATGTATATGGACAGATGCCATCTGATTATAAGCTCGGAAAAGAAGGAAATTATATTAGCCAACAACAGTAATAATATGAGATGAACTGGGGTGGAAATCTGCAATACAGAGAGTTAGAACAGAACTGAAGTAGGATGAAGCGGCTGCACTGTCCTTCGGAGATGGCCGGCTACCTCGATAAAAAACCACGACAGTGATATAACACGACTTGGTGGCAGAACAGGGGACCGGATACCCTGCCTGCAACTTGCGCGGTGGCTCGATCCGGCCTGACCCAAAAATAGTGAGGCGGAAGACGATGCGGCCGGACGGCAAAATATTTTTTTCTAGGTGAGGTTGAAGACGATGCGTGCTGGGAGTCGCCATGGAGGATGCAAGGCTGCAGATGAGCGATCGTGTCAACGCACGTAAAAGGTGGAGATGGAATCTAAATGTTCTGCTTCCGGTTATGTGGAGCACGATTTGGCTTGTCACGGCACGGAAGGAGTCCAGTTTGCCATATTTGTTACGTAAATACCATCCCTGTGACTTAAAATCCTGACCACTAATTTTAAATCTAACCATCAAAATAATTCGTATGATGTGGCTTAACCTGGTGGCTCTATTACATACCCGTATATCTATACTATAATTTGTCTTGCTGCCGTGATGGTAGGTCTTGTTGGTACGTCGTACGTCCTTTCCTCGTGGAGACCGTCTCTCACATAAGTACCTCGTGATGGTATCGGTATCAGACTGTTCGTCGCTGTAACTTCTGCAATTTAGACCCTGCTATCTCTCCTAACCTTATCCCCCACGCCGCCTCCTACCAAGCACCACCTGCGAGCCGCCTAGGGCTCCGACGCAAGCTGTAACCGCAGTCCCGCACGGTCGCACCACCCGCATGTCGCCTCGTGGCTCCTCCGCACGCGCCAAGGCCGCGGAGCGCCGCTCGTGCTCCTCCCCGCACTCGCCCAGGCTGCGACCAGTTCGAGCGGGCTCCAAGGGGCGCGGAAGACATCTCCATCGCGCCGGAGTCCCGCGTCAGCCAGCTCAAAGATGGTCACTGGGATGCACGCGCTGCTCGTCCTGCGCGTATACGCTGCCTAGGACTCTGTGAACGCTCCATCTAAACGTGCTCGTGGGCGATGATATGAATGACACACCCTGACAACGAAGGCTCTGCTTACAGGTTGATGTGCTCTGAGGAGGTTGGTTTGGCGGATGCGTACTGGACGACGAGAAGGGCAGGTGAATGCCCAGCGTAGCGGCTGGTCGAATCAATTGAAACCTAGGCCCCAATGGAGTACCTCTGGTGACCTGACCCGCTGATTAATTGCTCCAGTTTTGGATTAGCTCACATGAAAAACAGTTTCTGTCCATCCACCACAAAGAGCTGTTTGTATTAGTCAAGCTATGCAATCCACTGGAAGGCTTCAATTCCAGATTGGCTCTCATAACTCAGTTCTTTTGCTTTGACGGATGAAGTTTGTTTCGTAGAAAGTTGGAAATTTATATAGCAGCGAAGGTGTAATATGGTAAAACTTAATTTTCTTAAGGCGTTATCACTTCCTTCTTTAATTAAGAACAATTTATCTATTTGTTAATCTTCTTTTGTGTTGAAAACTGAAACTTTGGCACAAGTCTCCAGATTACCCTATGAAAGAGAAGAAGCATTGCGGCCAGATTTAGTTTTAAGCTTACTCGCATCACTACAAAAAAAAATGGACTCGGTGACTCGTGATCCTTTTTGCAGTTTCCATTCAGTATTGTTTTTACGATTAAGTGGCATCTGTGATTGGTGCTAATTGCAAACTTGGCAGTTTAATTATACCCTTTTAAGAAAAGCTATGTGTGTGTGTGTTGGTCAGGCTTTTTTATGTCACGGATTGGCCTACTCTCATTCTAAAGTGCCCGTATAAATTTTCTATAATAAATTGAATTAATATCTCAATTTTGCAGGATGTGCAAGTATGATACATTGGCAATCCTTAGGTAGTTCGCCAAGATGTATTTCTTCAGGCTCCTCCTGATGGACAGATGTTGCCCTCATAATTGGTTTGAAATTGGGAAATTTTATATCGCTTAAACTTGTGAGTGTTGCTGATTCAGTGGTGATATCTTGAACATAAATTCCATTAATTACCACTACATTTTGGTTTTGTTTAGGCCTGGCTTTATAAAACTTATTTATATCTTTGTGGTATGCCAGTCAGTTGTGTATGTTGCTGGTTCATGGAGTACTAACAATTGATCTCGTACAAATATTTTTTCTGCGATGATACCGTTATACAGGGCAGGTAACACTATTATCCTCATCCTTGATTGGTGACTAAGTTCTTTTTTGAGTTCTTTTTTGTGCATCTGTTGGGATTTCACTAACACTCACCATGCAGGTTCAGCTTAATTTCTTTCCACGATGACCAACCCGGCTCCTTTTTCACTCTTCTTTACACTATTGTGGTTTGATTGAATGAAAATAATAATAATTTTTTTTTTCTGAAAATATGTATTTGTGCAGCTCGGCAGAACCATGTAAAGCATGGAAGGAACGCAATAAAAAAATCCGGAACATCGGTTTGGTTTCCGGACAAAGAGATGGATGGCGCCAGCGAATAGCAAAAAACCGGGCACATAGATTTGCAAACAAAGAGATGGATGACGCGAGGGAAAAACCGGGATGTTACTAGAGAAGAGGTCGGTATTTTTCATGAGGTGTAACAAAGACTTATGTGTGTCATTCTCAACAATCAGATTTGTCAAATATTGCTTCTTTGAAACTAAAATGTATTTCTAACACAAACTTGGAGCCCATCTATTGACATCATGTTATATTTTCTTTTTTTTTTGACTCTTCCTACATTTAAGAAGAGGTCCATTTTTTTAGAGGTTTCTTGTTCACCGGTCCTAAGTTTCTCTACGCTAATTCAGTTGTGCATTAAATGATATTATTGCTATGGAAAATACAAGTCATGTTCAAATGAAATAATCTGCTTCCCTCCTTGTCAATATTATGATCTAATGGTTTTAGGGAATAAGATAATTTGATATAAGTCTGAGGTGATGTCACGACCAGGATGGTGACAACGAGAAGACGTAGACCCGAAGGGCGTCACCAAGAAAGGAAATGGAATACCGGTGTCGTTGGCGTGTGCGTATTGCGTGAGGTGTGAGTGGTTGGTGTCTTGCTTATTAGACACCATCATGTAACTGTGAAAGGTTAAGCTGAATGAAACTGAGGAAAACCTCAACTCTCCTCCTATCTCTCTCCTATATTCTTGTTCCTCAAGTTTTCTTAGTTTCACAGCATTTCCTCGCATCTTTCGAACTAGCAGAGGCCACAAGATATCACACTTGGTATCAAAATCGAGGGGTGAAACTTATCATGTAAAAATGGTATAAAGTAAAGAACCAGAGTTAAAGCTAATTTAAATTATTTTTTAAATTATCAACACAGATTTATTTTATTTCAGACCCGTCGCAACGCACGGGCATTTTGCTAGTTGCTTTTAGTATATACTCCCTCCGTCCTCGAATAAGTGTATGTTTTCCTTTTATGGAAGTCAATTATTTTAAAGTTTGACCAACTTTATTGGGAAACGTAACAACATTTATGATACTAAATTGGTATCGTTAGATCCGTTTTGAAATATACTATCATAATATATGGATTTTATATCATATATATTGATGTTGTTTTGTATAAATTTGGTCAAAGTTTAAACAGTTTGACCAAGACCAATTATATAGGTACACTTATTCGAGGACGGAGGGAGTAATAGATTACTTTTGGGCGCTTTTTCTGGAATAGCCCACGCTTGCCATATTGGGTACCAAACCAACCCTCCTTTCCCTTCAGATTACGTAGGTTTTCCGTGGGGCCGCCCATGCGCGCGAGAAGGAAAAAGAGGCCAGCGACACGTTTTGTC
Source organism: Alopecurus myosuroides (assembly GCA_028641055.1). NCBI lineage: Eukaryota > Viridiplantae > Streptophyta > Magnoliopsida > Poales > Poaceae > Alopecurus > Alopecurus myosuroides. The sequence goes on from CM054058.1 coordinate 402,452,886, forward strand.
CCGTGTCTTGTGTCCCACGTAAAATCAAACGCACACACCAAATAACAGGGCGCTGGACAGTCTTGTGTCCCGTTGTACTTCGGGACCTCCGTCGTAAGTTTGAACCTCTTGGGGAATCGATGCCTCTCGGGTGTCGCGGGTGAAGCACAATGCGCCACAAGCCTCCTCGTCGGATGATGCAGATAGGATCGTGCGTGCTTCCTGATTGCTCGGGCCCTGTTGACCTTGTTTTGTGTGATGTCGTTTCGTGCGTCGTATTCAGGCTGGTCGCGATTAGCCTCCTTTCACGGCTCCCTGCTGCAGTGTTGCGAGCGGCTGCTGTGGTGCCGTGGACTGCGATCACGATCTCTCGGGCTATTGTCGCTGCTACTCAGGCTATCGCCGCGGCGCCGGGCTTCTTTCCCTCGGGCGCGACGAGGTGATTCCTTCCTTCTAGGCGACGTGCTCCCGCGTATGCGGGGTGTTTACTTGTCCTTATGAGGGGTCTTTTCAGTTTCTTGCGATGTCACGTGCCTGCGGCTGCCATGCCTAGCCCCTTCTGGACTTGTCGGTATTGCTCCGCGCGGGGATCATTCTCGAGCGGTTGGTTCTCTTGTAGATATGTGGCTGATGCCAAGAGTGCGGTGGCGGGAGTCGTCGGGTGTACGTTGCCGTCACCGTCGACGTGCATGAGGGATGTCTCGAGTGTCTTGCTGATTCCACCGAGGGATTCGCGAGTCGAGGGTTGTCGGGCTTGAGACAGACTCGGAGTCTGATTCGCCGAGATCGATCTGCTCGGGGAAGTGCAAGATTCCCGTCTTGTTGGCGTGGAAGTGGAGGCTCTCGAATTTCAAGTTAATGCTCTTTTCCAATCCGCTGAACGCCGGCCGCGATTCCGGCGAGTGGGGCGCGTAGATGATCGACCTGAAACGGATCGGTTCCACTGGAGTGGAAGTTCCAGGGCTCCAGCTAAAGGTTGGCGATGATGAAGCCGAAGACTCCATAGATCCAGTGCCCGCCGTTCCCACAGACGGTGCCAATTGTCAATTAGTCATCTCAACAAGTCCCTCGGATGATCCGGTAGGGTTTCGATTAAGGGAACGTATGGATGCTGGTGACGATCGTCGGCTAACAGGGGCACGATTTACCTAGGTTTGGGGCCCTCGTAGAGGTAAAACCCTTACTCGTTCTCTTTCAATCTGTACAATGGGGGGGTGCTCAAGTTGAGAGTATCGTCTCGAGCTCAAGGCTTTGGTGGCAAAAACTAGCTTTGATCCCCACTCGGTGGTTCTCCTGGCTTTATATAGGTGGCCAAGTCTCAAACCGAGCCCGGGAAGGGGGGTTTCAAACCCTAGTTTTAGGTCGGTACATGTTTCCTTCTTGACCCGAAGTCTTTGCGGGTGGGCTTCAGTGGGATTTCTAGAACCGTCACGTGGCACCTTCCTCTTGGCTTATGTCTTGGGCCTTAGACTGGGTAGCCTCACCCGATAGGTCCAAGATTCATCCCCACGTCAATAAAGGCCCCTAATTGTTACTGCGGGATGACGGTGGATGATGAGGGTGATGGTGCTGGTGGTGATAATGATGATCATGACGATCTTGATGATGTCCGGAGTGATGACGGTGACGATGGTGATGATTTCCCCTCTTCGGAGAGGAATTTCCCCGGCAGATTTCTCCCTGCCAGAGAGCTTTTCTCTCTCGGGTGTTTTCCGCCCCGAGGCGGCGGCGGAATAATACTTCATTCATGGTCTAGGGCTTAGGGTTCCCTGGGGTCAAGTACGCGAAACAGGTCGACTAGAGGTGGGCCAGGGTGGCCACACCACCTGGCGGTGCGGCCAAGGGGGGCGCCACCTCATGGTGTGGGCCCCTGGTGGCCCCCCTCTAGCTCTCCTTATGGCTGGCTCCCTCATCTGGACTTCTAAGACATCTCTGGTGTCCCCCCCCCCCTCTTCTTCTGATCTTCTGAAATATGGTATCTTTACGGTGCTTTTTTCCAATCAGATTTCTGGTCCCGGTGTTTATTCTCCAAAAATTGTGAAACATGCAAAATAAGATAAATTAACATAAGTAATGCATCATAACATGAAATATATCAATGGATAACATAAAATAACAATATATCAATGTCAATTGCAGCACCTATACTACTTGTTTCACTTTTAATTTGGTTGGTGACTATAACTTGAACGACATTTGTATGGTGGATCACATATGTATTACTTGTGATAGAATTGCTGAATTGAACATTGTGTTACCTCGGTTGGATTGTTTACAATTTGATACATATGAGTATAATGTTACACAGATGTTTAATTTGCCACAAACTTTGATAAATACATACACTACTATATTTGTACTTCACTTATATTTGCAAATTGAGTTTCAATTTACATAATAAAGGTAATAAAAATGTTAAAACAATTGGGTGTACTACTACGACTAAATTTGATCATAGATCTTCTGTGAGAACACTTGATTTGATACTAAACAATAAGAATTTATACATAGATGTTTCTCCTTATGATCGTGATTTTATGAGCTTTACTTATACTTGCAATTGTGATTGGTATTTGATGAGATGCTATTTGTTTTCATATGACAATTATGTGCTATTTACATGCAAAATTTGTGGTCCCGTGTCATGTGAGAAAGTTTATCATGTCCACACAACTAATGCACCCCATTATAGATACATATATTGTGCATACACATTGTTCTTTTTGTTTCTTCCACGCTGAGTTTACCACAATCCGCGGACGTCTTGTATTGAAGAAAGGGAGGATGATGAGGATATAATATGGGTCCATGGTGATTATACATGCTTAAGTTGGAAGGAAATATTCAGCCTCACTAATGTTCATTATAAGGTGAATTCTTTCCTAGTAATAAATATTGTTTGTGTTTATAAGAATGTTATACTACCTAAGCCTATGCATTATGTATTAGCCGGGTTATTGATACCACACACATGAATGGAGGAATACCTCGAGGCATACTGGAAACCAAGATGGAGATGCTGGAAAACAAGAGTACAAATGGGAAAACAATTATTAAAGTGGTGAAAACAAATGTGCAAGTGTGGAAAACAACTCCAGGAATGTTCTTCCACACAAGCAATGATGGAACAAGTGGAGGGAGCCCCATTGAATATCAATGCCCATATATAAGTCCTAATTCAATTTGGCATGGCTTGTATGCCATAATGGTCGAATCCCCCTAAAGTAGGTCGGTTTGTATCTCTCCTAGTCCGAGTAGGACTCCTAGTTGAGTCCTAGTCCTGGTAGGAGTCTCTCCTAGTCCGAGTAGGACTCCTAGTTGAGTCCTAATCCTATTAGGAGTAGTGCTTGCGCAAGGAGCCCTTGTGGTCTCACCCCTCCTCCTTTATATACCTGCCACCTGCGTGTGGATTCGATAGAACAAGTTTAAACAAAAACACCTAGCCTCTAGTAGTATTGCTGCCAAGCATTCATCTTGAAGTATACTTGCAAAGTTGTGTGATATCTTGTTATTCCACTGGGAATAAAGGGATATAGGACCACTCGTGATCTTTGATTGCGTGCGCAAGAGTGTGTAGTTGAGAATATCCAAAGGGGTTCACTGCCGTTGCATTGGCAACAAGAGTTATGTAAGTGATAGGTCTCAGTGTAGCACTAGTTATCAGAAAATCCACAAAACATCCACCAAAAATAGAAGAGCTCATTGAGGAGATCGGGCCACCCCATATCAATTGTGATTGTCATCTTAAGAAACAAGTACATGTTAAATGAGGATATCGTTGCCAGTGCCGAGGGAGGGATCGCCTTTTTGGCGCAACGTGAATAAGATCAAACACCTCTTTAAACTCGGAGCAAATCACTCCATCGGTAACGGGGCCAAAACCCAATTTTGGGTGGACCTATGGTTCGAAGACCAGCCGCTTCGGGATAGATTCCCGCTTACTTTCGACATGTTCCTAACCAGTCCATTTTAGTGCGCCGGGCCATGAAGGGGGAACAGTCTTCTGCGCACTCTTAACCGGCTGGATTTGTCTCGATGGCAGAAGATCTAACAACCCATAGTGCAGATGAACCTATCAGACAGTTTGGACCAGGTCTCCTGGACCCTCGACCCCTCTCGCAAGTACACGATATCCTCAATGTAATACAAGTTGTCGCATGGGGAGACAATGACTCACTTTCAGGATGTGTGAAAGGTGAGGATGCCCATGAAATTTAAGATCTTCGTGTGGCAAGTGGCTATCGGCGGACTTCCCTTGGCCGAGCAGGTGGCTATCCTCCATGGCCCGTCGGACGATAATTGTTCGTTGTGTGGTCAGCTAGACAATGCTTACCAATGTTCTTCATTTGCTCTCCTACTAAACCTGCTTGTAGTGTTCTCTGCCAGCTACTTGGGTGTAGCTGGTTCCTGCCAATTTCCTGCAGTTTTTCACAATTCTATCTAGTATCGTGGGCCCTCTCCATAGGGTCGCGTGGATTATATTTTTGGCCCAATCGTGCGACTTGTGGCATATCCGACATAAACTTTCTATCTAATCTAAATTGACTAACTCCTCTTATAACATTATTTTTAAAAACTGCCATTTTCTTATGGCAATAGACGATTTCGGCAAAAAAAAAAGTAGGATCAGGACGCGTTGTAAAGGATGCAAGCGAACTAAGACGCTTTGCAAGCTCTCTTCAAGGCTGATTACACCAGGACGTTGACTTAGCTGTTGATGACGCGAGGTGCGATGGCAGGAGCTCGTGTGATGCCTCTGTGTCATGTTTGGCTGTAGTTGATTGTTGCATTTTTTTGCATTTTTATCTTTAGGGTCAGAGTAATTCAAAGTTGGTAACTTTTTCAGGAAATCCTTCTTTTAAAATAGAACATTTGGCCAATTTCGCCTATACATACACATTGTAAAGGAAAGCGCTGAGCGTCCTCCGGATGATCGAATTTTCCGATCCTCCGCACGGAGCGCGCGACACGTGTCATTTTTTTCCCGTTGGCCTACTCCCGCACGAGCAACTCTCCCGCGACGGCGAACGGTTACAGAAAATACTCAAGAAAAATTGCGGAGAAGACGACCGCGTCGCCCGTGACGATGCCCCGTGCTGCTAGCACCGGTGTAGAAGCAGTCAGCCGTCGACCGCCGCCGGGATCGGGGAAGATAGGCCCTGGCATCGGGGAAGACATGCCGTCTCCCGCGGCTGTGCCTCTGCAGCAGCCGACGTCGTCCGTGGTAGCACCACCACGCAAGCAGCACAGCCAGCAACCGATAGCAGCACGGCCCGCCACTTATGGCAGCGCCGGCGTCCATCCACGGTAGCTCCACCACGGGAGCATAGCCGATGGTTTCTGGTAGCATGCATCTCCATCCTCCCCATGGGAGCATCGCGGTTCTCCCATAATAGCATCTTCCTTCACCCATTGGAGCAAGGCCGTCGTCTCCGGCGCCCTCCCACCGGAGCACGGCAGATGGTCCGTGGTAGATATCCATCCGCCCACGGGAGCATCGATGTTCACCCATGGGAGCATCATAGTTCGCCCATGGGAGCATTGTCGTTATCTCCGACGCCCTCCCATCCGACCAAGGAAGCATCAACGATTGACTATGTGAGCATCTCTGTCCGCCTATGTCAGCATCGTCTTTTCCCATATGAGCATCGTTCGCCCGAGCATCGACGCCGTCCTCCATGGGAGCACAGCCGCTTGTCTTCAGCAGCATCGGCTCCTTCCTATGGGAGCATCGCCGTGCTCCTTTGGCAGCACTACTGCCTTGCCGTGGGAGTGTTGCGCCGCCGGCCATGGAGACAAGACCTTGAGGCGCGCCATGGTGAGTAATAGGAGTACCGAGCTCGTGGCGCACGGTGCTCTGCTGGACTCGAGCAGAGGAGGTGGGTGGGTGTGGGGCGGCCGGGATTTGAGAAGAGGAGGCGCCAGCTCGCCGGATTTTTGCCGGCCGCATAGGTGACGTCAATGGGGCCGGTGCGTGCTCGAAGTCGAGGACGGCGGCGGGGCGAGCTCTTCGAGAAGGAGGCCGGCAGCGGCAAGCTCACGGGGGTCGACGCGAGCGCGAGGTGGAGGCCGGCAGCGCTGCGAGTTGGCGGGGGTGGAGAAAGGGGAGAGGTCGTCTTGACTCTGGAGCAGGGACATGCGGCGTTGCTTTTCATTTGGAGGAAGGATGCGGCGAGGACGAAGCAGCGGGGCAACATGAGAGGATAAGGAAGCGGTGGTGTGAGGGCCCACATGGGATACGTGTTGCAACGCCAAGGCGGAGGACACGGTGCGGCGTATTCTCCGGAGGAGCAGAAGAATTTTCCCATTGTAAAAGTGCTATCAAGACAAGTTTGCACATTGTCTCTACCGACCCAACCTAGGAACTTCTTAAGATACAAGTACAAAGTTTAATTTGGCCTATGTCCAAAATAACAGTTATTTCTGAAACTGAAAAGGCCAATATAATAACAGTGGCGAGCACCTTTTTTATCTCAATTAACTTGGTTCTATATTACTACCTCTGTTCCAAAATGTAAGCCTTTTTAGCAAACTAAACTAGCTTGCTAAAAAGGCTTACATTTTGAAACGGAGGGAGTAGTTATGTACCATCAAGATCTAATGTATGTATAACACAAGTAAAAGAGTAGAAAGTGCAAAACAGATATGCCACTCAGTCATAACAGCACAAGTAAGCATAAACCGCAATAGCAAGATGGTCATAACACGTAAGCAGTATCATGACTTAGTTCCACAGGCAGAAAGCATCGCTTCTGCTACAACACTCAACAACTTTCTTGCTGACAGCAAGGCACAAACGATAGCTATGTAGGGAGGATTGCAAAATGGCAAGTGCGGACATAACAGCTTATATCACTCAATCTCCGGTAACACTGTAAGCCATTACTTTCAGTATTCAGTGGATGCACCATATAGGTAACCGGTTGGAAGCAGTCAGAAGCGGCACGCCAGCCGTCGGAGGCCATGCCTCGACGCGTCGATCAATCAACAAGAATCGCCCTCTGTCACTCATCAGGAATAGATCAGTGCCTGGCACTTTGCTGCTACGATCATCGAGGAAGTATACTGCTGGCTGTTCCCCTCGCACCCAAAAGAGCCTTGAGCACGCCCGCCCAACAAAGAGATGACGGCCGTAATGTTTCTCCAGTTCATCCCAGGACGCGCGACCAGGAATGTAATCCACCATGGCACCGTTGTAAGTCCTGAAGAAGTCATTCTCTCCCAAGATGACCGCATCCTCTTCGTCGTCTTCGAGAATGAGGTTGAGGCTGACCACTCGGAGAAACTCTGTGTGATTGCTTTCATGCTGATGCTTGACAACCATCAGAAGATATGCCCCTGAGTTAACCAGATAGCGCCTCAAAGAACTTCCTGGCCCTTGTGCGGTTGTGAGCTCAACGTCCTCGGAGTAAGTCAAGCGCTCGGGAACACAGTAGCTGATCCGCCATGGTCCACCCTGATCAAAACCTGGCTCAACCATGTGCACATTCTCATCAGTTGTGAGTATGTGAACACTGCCAAGATACCAGACAATGTCTTCTATCTTGCAGTCCAACGTTTCTTCAACAACCCATTCCAACATATTTTTACGCCAAAACCCGATCATTGGCTCTTGATTGCCCTCAACCTTCAGTATCGCTGCCGCAAAATAATTGGTATCTACAGGGGGTGCGGAGAGCACAACTGCGTCCAGTTTGACCTTATGGATGATATTGCTGACCTTCGCATGGATAGGTAAGATGATGCGTGTATCAGTCTTCATGTGGAAAAGCTCATGTTTGTGCGGCTCGTCCCATGCTAGGGCGAACCACCAGTCTTCAAAGGATCCAATAAAGCGGGCTTCCTTCACATCATCTGGAAGATTTAGTTTGTAGGTCGTTTTGCCATCTGTGCTGTGGAATCGAGGACTCTGACTGGATGGGAAAATGGCCCAAGGCTGAAGCTTAGCAGGGGGTTTTGGGGTATTCTTCTTCAGAACCTGCCTCCACCATCTGTTGACGTAGGCTGCCTGGACACGCTCAGCCGGACACAAAATCAAGGAAACGATGCTGACAATGAGGTCAGCGTCAAGCCCAGCCCATGGGGATGACTCGGACGCCGTGGAGGCCTGTACTGCCTGTTCTTCCACGCCCCCCTGGCTAGCAATCTCCTTGTTGATGATATTCTTCGCACAACATTCCTGGTTCAAGGAAAAGAGAAAGGATCAGGTTAGACGTACTTCAACATCACAACTTTCTATCGTTTTTTGCTACCTTATGCATCAAATATCAAATGGACTAAACAGACAAGTAGCCAGTACAACGGTAGTACTCCCTCCGTTCAACAATAGATGACTTCCACTTATTTAGAGGATGTATCTAGACACGACAAATGCAAGTCATCTATTGTTGAACGGAGGGAGTAACTAATATGCGTGCGCTCAGAAATGTAAAGAATTAAATTTGGTCGAGCAATATACGTATTTTTTTCCACTCTCTCTCAAAAGCTGGAGCCAGTACGGAATAAATGACTTCGCATCCCAGACGGACATGTTTCCATGTTTTAGATTGTATATCTATCTCAAAAAATATGATCATACAAGGAGAAATTTCTGCCAATAAAACATAACTACACACTCTTAGGCTGGATAGCCACTTGTCATATAAAATGCGAAAAAAAATCACAGTGATATTTCTGAACAAATCATGCACAAGCCCAAGCAAAGTGGCCACACAAGATCTAGGATCCACTTGTATACGAAAAAGATATACATGATTCAGTATGTAACATTCCGGAAGAAACAACCTTTTTTGGTCCAGAATTCGTGAGCACCCCTTCCCCGGTAGTTCTATCAGACATGGCTAGCAACCAGCCCCCAGCATCTCCACCTTGAACGACCGAACCATCAACAAATCTAACCTACTGCGCTTCCTAGCCACCGGGCATAGCCCAATTCAGTTTGTGATTGCATCAAACACATGTCCACCAACCTAGCTGCGCGACTGTGGCACTACCGTGTACTGACTCGGTGAATCCGGACATCGGGTCCGCCACTGGCCAAACGTCGAACAGCTGGCGGGCATCCCGCCGCGGAGCTACCCTGACACGTGGAATTACCATAGGCGTCGTCAGCGGAGCTTGTGCTCGGGCTTCGCTTTGGAGCACCTCACACTAGCCACGGCATGGAATAAGAGACATAATTCGGACGCCGGTGCCGGAGCGGCGGTTAGGGTTTTGGACGGCGAGAAAGGAGTTATGGAAGGGCTCACCTTGGCGCGCTTCTCCTTCAACACCCGTCTCTCCTCCATCTCCAATTCTCTCAACGCGCGGAAGGTGCCTCTCTCAACAGCCTCAGGGTCGGTGCTAGGACTGCAAACGTTATGCTCGCTATTTGACTCTTTCTTACCTGCAGAAGGGAAGATCAATTATAGGACACCGATTGCAAAGACAATTCACCTGGTGAATGCACTGACAGAAGGTCAACCAAGAAAACTAATATTACCTCTTTCGATGTTGACTTCATCCAGAACAGAAAGGATATGAACCATATCAGTAGTGTCGTTTGGGCTCTTCTCCACTATTTTTCTTGCAATATCCAGCATTTCCCACGCCAGTTCCAAATCAGAACCATCTTGATCGCCTGCCCTCATCCCATACTCCTGGTTTGTGTCATTTGATTTACGCCCTAATCGACAAACTACATCAGTATTTACAGTGCAGGAAGTACATCATATTGAACACGGACATAATTATTACACTGTTGGATCATACACAAAAAGGGAAATACAACAACAACAAAAAAAGAAAGATGTACACAAAAGGGTTAACGATTTGAATTGCTCAATATAGCATGATGTTATAATACATTGTTGCATTGCACCTAAATTCTAGAAGGGAAAAATTAAGGTTCTGACTGAAAGCTCGATATAGCATGATAGTATAATACATTGCTGCGTTGAACCTAAATTATAAAAGGAGAAAAAAAATTAAGTTGAAATGTGAGACAACTACGATTTACATCATGGAGTAACTTCTGTATCACATCAGATGATTGCCAACAGATGGAACTTTTTATGTAGTACTCCCTCCATTCCAAAATATAAGATGTTTTAGATATTTCAATATAGACTATATACGGAGCAAAATGAGTAAACCTACACAATAAAATGCGTCTAGATACATGCAAATCATGTGAATTTAGACAAAAACTAAAATATCTTATATTTCGGAATGGAGGGATTAAAAGCTAAGAGCAGCCCTGTGCAAGTACACTGCTTAGACAGATAATAGAAAAAAGAACGAATCCAGTGCTTCCTAATAATGATCTCTTTAATATGGCATTGCAATTCTAGACAGATAAAGCATTTGTACTTCACAATCCATAGTTCATCTATTTGTACACACACACATAGATCTAGAACGCATCTGACATATGGCACCAGACACGTCTTCAAAATATGATCAATCTCGAGCTTTATATGAGTAATAGAAGTTTTTTTTTCTGTTTTCTGCTACACAACCATTATTTATACAGTATACAATAAAGTTGAATGAAAACTCTATAACATTTAGGAAAACAGCGCTGACTGAATGGTCTGTGTTAGATTACAGAATGATGATGAAACAAGCAGTTCTGAGTTCCAAATAGGACTGCCGCTTTGCATGTGGAGAGGAACTAGTAGTGCCTTACTAATTATCAGTTTGCTAGGTACACTCTTCAGAGGATAATAATTTCTTCCACTGTATATGAGAGTCTTAGGGGAGGGATAGCATTACCTTCATCAGAATCAACCTTCTCCAAAGAAGGAGCATCCTCAGCATTGGTACCACTGGCCTTTGAGTTTTCATCATATTCTTTGTTCTTCACTGATTCTTCAGTTGCTGTTTCCTTGTGAACATTAGCAATACAATCTGTAGACTTCCGAGCTTTGTACAGCAATGCACACCCATATTTGTAGTAAGTGGTAGCACACTCTGTAGCAAGTTTTCCATAATGCCCAACCCTAGGTGATAACACGAGCATACATTAGTCAGAGTATCACTGTTAACTTCATAAAACAAAGCCATAAATTGGAATGTACGAAAATTAAATAGCACAGCTTTAATTGTTACATCGGCCAATTTGATGAAAAATATAGTAACTACCTTCTCTAACAGCTGACAGGTGCTTCAACATATGGTAACTATGATGTGTTGTCTGCCTTTTAAGTTTTATAACAATTGACAAATGATTCAACAGATTATGAAGTACCATACAGAAGTTTAAGAATTTTGCTAGCCAATACCAAAAGAGAGGTGTAGAACATTTAACATTTCACAATTTTGCTGACACCTATACCTCAAGTAATTGCACTTCGATTTCACAGTTGCTGGTAATCAACTCGTGCTATAACATGGAAGTCCCAATAAACTCATTTCCAACACTACCGACACAGTGGAAGAAAAACAGCTAATCCAAAAGAGCATTGAAAGAATAGCAAAGTTGTCTTCCGACAAAGAGCTCTAACCTGATATCAAGGGATTGTCTGAGACATTGGACTGCATTGAGGAAGTCCATCTGCTCGATGGAGTTGGACCCATCGTTAAACAGCTGCTGAGCTACCTCCAGAGCTTTCCCCTCACCCTCAATCCCCTTGTCGCCGTCGTCCACGCTAGTGTTTGGCAGATTGTGCTGCACACCACCAGGACCTTGGAGCACATTATGTGTCGCGTAGAAGCTGACAACAGGAAATACACAGTCCAACTGCTCTGTCTCACTGAGAACTGTCCTAGTCTGCTCTGTCTCTGAGGAGAGCTCGAGTGCATAGATGCCATAAGGCAGTCTCATGAAGATGACATTTGCTCCCTCAGCAAAACCAATAAGATCAAAACGGTCATTGAAACACATTTCATAAGGGTTGATCGACCTTGTCTGTACCCATGTTACAGTGCTGCTGCCGGTGACCTCCATTGACCACAAGTAGAGATAACCTTTGCGTTCTTCAGCCATTCCAAGTCTACCATCCTCTGTCACCGTGAGGATGGTTCTATGCCCATCCCGAGACCGAGGGCTGTTGATTTGAACGTCTGGTGAGGGGATCTCAGAAAATGTCAGGCCCACCAAATCCAACTCAAATATAACCAAACCATCCGACATGATGTATACTGAGTGACCGACGAGCACGCTGGGCCTCTCGCCGTATGCCTCAGACCAGTTGGGGATCGGGTTGAGCTTGATCCATGACTCCGTTTCTGACGAGTAGATGAAGGCTTCTTCCATTTCTTCATCATCTGGATCACCGTCATCGAAGAATACCGGCTGGTTGGCGATGAAGGCCACTTGGAAGTGCCCCCCGTTGCATCCGGGCCGGTGGTTGCACCCGGGCGCCGCGCACACCAGGGCCGCGCCTGGGTAGTAGCCCCTGCTCGCCTCCGGAGGCACCGGCACGTGGTGGCGGTCACCCGAGATGGGATCCCACACAAGGAGGTCGAACCCACCGTGCCCGCGTACCTTCGTGGAGAGGAACAGGGCGCGGCCATGCCTGTAATCGAGAACCTTCCAGTGGCGCCGTTCCGGGACATCGGCGGGGGAGAACGGCCAGTTGGTGGTACGGACGAACGTAGGGACAGATTCGTCGTCAAGGCCGTGGAGGAAGCCCAGCGACAGCGGCGTGACGGAGAGCTCGTGGAGGCGGCGGGGGAAGTCAGGATCAGTGAGGGCGCGTAGCCAGTCCTTGCAAAGGTGGCTCACCTGGAAGAGGTACAGTGGCTCGCTCGGCCGGAGACGGGCGAAAATATCCCGGGTGATGTCGTCGGGGAGGAGGGCCCAATTCCGGTTCGCCGTTGCCATCGTGCCACAGCTTTGTTCACGCCGTTTGATGGGTTAGGGATAGAGATGCCTGGATCTGGTTAAGCTAGTGACCCAGTGTAGAAAGCGGTGGAGGGGGGAAGGGACCTAAGGGTCTGGAATATAGCTGGCCAATCCGGCCAGGCGAGACGGGCCGGGCCCAGGCACAGCACGACACGCCCATAACAGGCCGTGGCTTGGCACGGGCATGACCGGGCCCAGACAGAGAGTAAAGCGCGCCCGCTCGCGGGCCAGGAGCGGGGTTAGCGGAGGCTGACAGGCCACGTGCCAGGAGTGGGGAAGCATGCAACGGGCCGTCGTCGGGCTAGGAGGGGGGAAGCGGAGGCAGCAATCGATGGATCGACCCCTCGAAAAAAAAAAGCAATCGATGGATCGCTCTGCCGATTTATCCCTAATTATTTTTTCACACCCAACACACACTTCTTCCCGCACAGCCACACTTCTTATCTCTTGGTGTATCCCCCTTTCAACCGGTATCCTGAGGGGTTTATCCCTGAACCGATCATTCAGTTTCCACCCGAAAATTTAGAACTTCGACTCGAAGATCTCGCCTACGTCAACGAGGGAATTCACCACAAAGACCAACATAGCCAACAATACGGTTCATCCGGCGATCGTTCTAGTAGTGTCGTCACCCCCTCTACCTTTGTCGGCTCAAAGAGGCGTAGAACCTGATAGTGATATGCCTAAGGATTATGTTATCACAAGCATGAATGGAGAGTTGATAGAAGACAACATGACCATGGTGAAAACAACATTCAAGATGTTGAAAACCAGATCACATTGGTGAAAACAATGGGAGAGCGGAGCGATCGACTGCGAAGTAGAGCGGAGCGATTGAAGGTGATGAGAGAGCCGAGCGATGGAAGGCGCCGAGGGACGAGGAGGACCGGCGGCAACGATTGCTGTTCCTCCGGGTATTTTAGTTTTGCTTTTTTTTTCTTTTTTTTTTTTGAGAACTGCGCTGTTCCTCCGGGTAGCGCCGTCAAATAGGAAGCCACGCCTGTAGAGAAATGCGGCCCATGCAGGAGGGAGGAGGCGGCGCTCGGGATGGGAACTGAGCTCATGTACGTCCGTGTGTCTGTGTGGTTGGGGTAGGTGGGCTAGGGTTCGGTGTGGCCAAATGCTGGGCCGGTTTGGCCTAGCAAGCCCAAACGTTTTTTTCTTTCTTTTCTTCTGTGTTAGCTTTATTAGTTTCCAAAATACAAAAGAGAGAAATTCAAAAAAAAAACAGAGAGGTTTGGGTATTATAGAAATAGTTTTGGATGCGAAAGAATAACTCCAGAAAAACTTATGAGAAAGTTTTGGTGCAATTAAATTATGTTTGCAAGTTTTATATGTATGATGCCATGATGATGCAGAAAAGCAAAACAGACAAACAAAAAAACTAACTGGGGGAAACCCCGGGGCGTTACAGAGGTTACCCGGTGCGGCCCGCTAAGGGGTACGACAAGACTCCTCAAGTGATGTATACATAAGCCCTTGAAGATCCGGGCCGCAACAGAAGAAAACTCTACATCAACAAGATTAGGAAAGAGTAGTTACCGACTTTGATTCGAAGTCCAGTACATGTATGACCCTTGAGACCCATGTTACCTATATAAAAGCACGGGAGGGGCTCACAACATGGACGTACAACCCTATATTCAAAGCTAGCCGAGACCCAATCTCCGGAGAGCACCCCCTGTAATTCGACACCTTTTTACACCATCGAAATAATTCCAGCGGGCACTAACCCGTCAAATCGAGTAGTCCACTAGCGTCCTCTTTCTTTACAAAACCCCGGGTCCCTAACCATGGGGATTGTTGAGTTCATATCCTCAACATTGAGAAATTATGCTTATGCTTATACTATGTTTGCTCTAAAATAAGGCATTATCTATTGTCTAGGATGTGCATTGTAGCTTGTCAAACCGATGTCATTAAATACATGTTGCATAGACCATTCTTAATGGTAGAATCGGTAAATGGGCTTGTGCTTTGATTGAATATGATTTGTCTTATGAGTCTCTAAAATCTATTAAAGGCCAAATCGTTGCTAATTTTATTGTTGAACATCGGATTGACGGTAGGCATGATATTAATATTCACCCTGTTTCTTTAGTGCCATGGAGATTATATTTTGATGGTTCCGTTTGTGACAATGGTCAAGGTGTTGGTGTTTTTTATATATCTCCTCATGGTCCTGTTTTTGAAGCCCCGTGTCGTTTAGAATATTTCTGCACAAATAATCAAGCCGAATATGAAGGTTTATTATTCGGGCTAGAACTTTTAGTTGCTATAGGTCCTACACATATTGAGGCTTTTGGTGATTTGTTGATAATAGTGCAACAAGTTAACAAGTTTTTTCAATGCAACAACGAATCATTTAATGTTTATCTTGATAAATATCTAGATATAATTTCTACCTTGGTTTGTTTAGCATTGCTCATATTTCTAGACAAGACAATTGGGCCGGAAACGAGTTAGCACAACAAGCATCTGGATATCATGTTGGTCGTGGCATGTGAAAGTGCAATATGGTCAACTAGAGGGGTGGGTGAATAGGTGACTACCTTTTTTTCTTCTTTCCCTTTTTAGATTGGGCTAAACAAATAAAGCACGAGGTTGTCTAGATGTGCATCTAGGTGAACAACCTATGTGATAAAACACAAAGTACGCAACAGAAGCAATATGTAAAATGGCAAGATAAACCACAAGTGTAAACAAGGAGACAAGGATATGTTTCCTGTAGTTCCTTCCCAAGGGAAGTACGTCTACGTTGGAGAGGTGGGAAGGCACCTAGGCTCTTCGCAATAGAACGGATGTGCACACCTTATTATCCTTGAGCTTCTCCCTAGTGGGACGTGACAAACCCCCTGAAGTGCTGGAAGCCAGGAGACAAGCTCTCCATCGGCAGCAGCAACATCTATTCAGAACTAGGGAAACCCTCCTAAAAACCTAGGCTGACATTAAGTTGCAGCAGGAAGAAATAGAGGAGTACGAAAGAAGGAATAGATCTGGCATAAAACCTACATGGTTACCCGGGATAGCAAGACCGGTAGTATTGCCGCCAAAAGAACGGCTCCAAAACCCTTCCAGGCACAAACAAGTAAATGACATTGATGCCAAGGGCGAACGTGTATACAAAATCGCAGCAGAAAACACGGAATCATTCGCCATTCTCAATGATGATCTGTACTCCAATGACGAAAAGCTTCAAGGGGTGTATGCTTTCCTAGGAAAAGCATTGCAACAGCAACAGCGAGGGCAGGAAAGATCAGGGAAGTTGCATGACGGCTCGCCCCTATGCAAAAATGCTACATGCGCCGCTGAAGCACCCGGACCTGACGAACCTGGAGATTCAGGCAATTCTAAGGAGAAGAAAGGAGATCCGAGAAAGGACAAGAAAATTCCAGATCATAAGGATGCAGCGTCCAGAACAGGATCCCATCTGCCGAAAGGTGGAATTAATCCCCGCGATCGGGAGGAACAAAACTAGAAAGACAGAAAAGCAATGCCGCCTCCGAGACGCCTAGCTGAAAAAAGCCGTAAGATATGACACTGCTCACATACGTGAAAGATCATGTACTCCTCCTAGGAGCAAAGAAAGGCCAAGGAGTATAACTCCACCTTATTCCAAAGGACATGACAACGGAAGAAATAGCGATAATCCCGGAAAAGCGCATTCGCACAACAATGGTAAAGAAAGGAGCAGATCCCCTTCTATCCATTCAGCCGGTAGATATTCCGTTCACGCTTATAAGGCGGAAAGAGATGATCTATACTTTGTACCTAACTGTTTCACTGACAGGATCCGACGAATAACTCTACATTCTGGCTTCGCCAAAGTTGGTCCAACAAACCAAAAATATACCTGCAGTACAAACCCGAATACCTGACTTTCAGACTACTATACTGTCGTCCAGATTAACAAAGGGACAGATCTAGAGGCGGTAAACTTCCTCCCCCTAATGTTGCTAGATGGAGCCATAGATTGGATCAACGGGCTTCCGTCAAGAACCGTGGATAGTTGGGATGATATGGCTAGAGTATTCACTCAGCATTTTCGGGGAACATACAAACGCGCCAAGAGCATCAACCAGCTAAACCGCTGCATCCAGTTTGAAGATGAGTCGTATGTCGACTTTATCTCAAGATGGACAGCAATGAAAGATAGCTGCTCTAGAGTAAGTGATTTACAAGAAATGCATGGTTTCATCAATGGCTTAAAACCCGGTCTTGTACCGTTCATGGTTGGTTCAAAGGAGCACAAAGATCTTGGATATATGCTTACTACCGCCAATGAACATGTAGCGGCTGAAGACGATAATAGAGCGAGAGGTGGAAATATTGACGCTTTGGCTCAGGCCAAAAGGACGCCTCGTTCTGAGCTACTCCATAAGCACAACCAAAGCCCAAAGAAGTTAATTTAGCATTTGGAAAGGATAATGGAAGAAAATGGAAAGGAAGAAGCACAGAAACTATCTCCTACTCAAAGGAAGAGTGGGAAAAGATTAAGTCGGAAAACTGTGTCCACCATTCGCAATTTGGGAAACCTACCCATACCAATGCGCAATGCCGTCTAAATAAGCGTATGAAAGGCACTGCAGGATCCGAGAACAATGGAAAGAACTCTAAGAGGAAATTTTCCAAGCAAAACCCAGAAGCTGAAAAAGAAGACAGTGAATCGGACACTGATGAAAAAATCCAGGAAAAGCTGCGAAAAGGCGAACCAAAATTCCCGAGGGTTGATGGAGAAAGCAACCGAACTTTCCTGGCAACTCCCTCAGCAAAATAGGCAAAGAGAACACTTCGAGAAATAAACGCGGTTGTTCCACCAACCCCCAAATTGTTGAAGTACTTGAATACGCCAATTACCTGGGATCAGTCTGATCATCCGGGAAATATCCCAGAACCCGGCACACAAGCTCTAATTGTAAGACCTTTTGTTCAAAACACTAGGCTAAAAAGAGTGCTGATGGATGGAGGAACCAGTATCAATATCATGTACCTGGATACACTAAAGCATCTGCGAATCTCCGAGACCCATCTCAATGACAGCAACATACGTTTCCACGACATCGTTCCTGGCAGACAAGCACATTCCGTAGGAGAAATTTCCCTAGACGTAACCTTTGGAGAAAACGAGCACTTCCGACAGGAAAAGATCTCTTTAGAGGTGGTGCCATTCAAAAGTGTATACCATGCAATACTCGTACGTCCAGCTTTCGCCAAATTCATGGAAAGATCACGTTATATTTATAACAAGCTGAAGATGCCAGTGCCAAAAGGAGGAGTAATCACCATATCGGGAGACTTCTGATTGGCAAACAAGCTGGAAAAAGGAAACGCCCTTTGCGCCGAACAAGTGATAGCAAAGGAGGAATTGAAAGAGCTTGCAAAAGAAGTATCGCCGACAGAAATGCCGGCAGAAAAAGAAAGCCGGAAGCCGGCAGATAGTTTCAAAGCTTCCGAGAATATAAGACAGGTTATCCTAGATCCCAAAGATCCGACAAAATTTGTCGTAGTAGGGACCGGGATGACCGACAAATAGGAAAGCGCGCTCATCAATTTCCTCCGTGAGAACTGGGATATTTTTGCCCAGTGTCCTGCGGACATGCCGAGTGTACCCAGGGAACTTGCTGAGCATCAACTCAAGGTGATTCCAGGATCTAAACCCGTCAAACAGGGTCTCCGTCGATTTGACGGAAGAAGACGGAAGGCTATTGGCAAGGAAATTATCCGGATTTTAGCAGCTGATTTTATCCGGGAAGTAATACATACTGATTGGTCTACAAATCCAGTATTAGTCCCAAAGAAAGACAACATCGTTCTTAGGATCTCTATAGATTACACCGGATTGAACAAATTGTGTCCAAAAGATAGGTTCGCGTTACCGCGAATCGATCAAATAATAGATGCCACTGTTGGCTCTGAGCTTTTATACTTTTTGGTGCTTATTCCGGATACCATCAAATACGTATAAAGGAGGAGGATCAAATCAAAACTTCCTTTATAACCATGTACGGAACATACTATTACATAACCATACCTTTTGGCTTGAAGAACGCAGGGGTAACATACCAGCGTTGCATGCAACGTTGTTTGCCTAGTCAGATTGGCAAAAATGTACATGTTTACGTGGATGATATTGCCGTAGTTCCATGGAAAAGGATACACTCCTTGAAGATCTACGAGAAAACTTTCGAAAATCTGCGCACATATAAAATGAAGTTAAATCCATTAAAGTGCGTATTCGGGGTTCCCTCGGGAAAACTTCTAGGTTTTATCGTTCCTCGCAGAGGAATTGAAGTAAATCCGGAAAAGATCAAGGCAATCTTGAACATCTCAAAGCCCACGTTCTTAAAAGATATACAAGGATTGACGGGTTCTCCAGCCGCGGTCAGCAGGTTTATAAGCTAGCTAGGAGACAAAGCTCTGCCATTATACAAATTGTTGAAGGAATCCGACAAATTTGAGTGGACAAAAGAGGAGTTCAAAGTATTAACCCATTTAAAGGAAACCTTGATGAAAGCTCCGATTTTGGCATCGCCAAAAGACGAAGATCCCATGTTAGTGTATCTTACAGCGACAAACATGGTTATTAGTGCAGTGATAGTTGTGGAAAGACGAAAGGAAGAGCAAAGCACACCAGATCAATTCCCAATGTATTACGTCAGCGAAGTATTCTCCGAGTCAAAACAAAGGTATCCACACTATCAAAAGCTGGCATATGGAATGTTTTTCGCATGAAGAAAACTCCGCCAGTGTTTCCAAGGACATTCCATAACAGTGGTATGTAAAGCACCACTAGGAGATATTATTAACAATGCAGACGCAACCGGCCGAGTAGCCAAATGGGCCGTCGAGCTAGCTGCGTTCGACATTAAGTACCAACCCTGGACGACAATTCAATCCCAGGCGTTGGCAGATTTCATCGCTGATTGGATAGAAGCAATGGAAAAGACACCAATGCCGGAGTCGGAATACTGGGTCATCCATTTTGACAGACCCAAGATGAAGGAAGGCGCTGGAGATGGTGTAGTGCTAAAATCCCCAAAAGGAGTATTATGGAGTATGTATTACAAATACACTTCAACGCCAGCAAAAACGTGACAGAATACGAAGCTTTGCTTCATGGCTTGCATATTGCAAAAGAAATAGGCGTCAAACGCATACTATGCTATGGTGACTCAGACTTCGTGCAGCATCAGCTAAACCAAACATGGGACGCCAAAAGCCCCATCATGGCCGAATATCGGAGAACTGTGGACGAGTTCGCCATTTCCTTCCTGGGATTTGAAGTACTTCATATCAAAGGAAAGAAAATTGGAACGCGGATGCGTTAGCCCGCATGAGCTCGGAAAGAGTGAAAACCCTACCACCAGGTGTGTTTGTCCAGCATTTGCACAAACCATCGATTAAAGGTGGAGATGTTGATTATCCTCTCGTTTCCGAGTCAATTGAAGTCCTCCTCGTTAATCCGGATTGGACAATTCCATATTTAACCTTCTTAGTTGATCAGAAGTTCCCGGATGGAGCAGACGAGGTCTTGCAAAGACCGATACAACGTCGATGCAAAGGATACATGGTAATTGATGGTTGCCTGTATAAGCGCAACACTGTCGGAATTTTCAGCGATGTATTTCGCCAGAAGAAGGCCGAGAAATCTTGCAAGAAATCCACGCAGGAGATTGCGGACATCATGCTCAATCAAAAAGCATAGTCAAAAAACATTCCGTGCAGGGTTTTTCTGGCTAACTGCTAAGACAGACGCCGAACACATAGTAAATACATGTGCCGGATGTCAGTATTACGTGAAGCAAACGAATATGCCAGCCCAAGCACTCAAAACTATCCCCATTACATGGCCATTTGCGGTCTGGAGGCTAGATATGATGGGACCATTCAAAACTGCAAGAGGTGGACTCACACATCTACTTATTGCGGTAGATAAGTATACTGTCGTGGGATAATCACGGCAGATGTTACCTGGGGTAACTGATCTCGGGGCAAGTCGACACAGGTATTTGGGAGAGGGTTTAGCTCGAAGGAAAACATGGTGAAAAGCAATCTAAGAACCGGAAAGCAACTCGCCGGCTCTCGATATTATTATACTGGATACTCGATAACAGGTGTTACAACTATGACTTGAATCTCTGGCAAACTAAACCTAGGGGCCGGTTTATAAAGCACCCGTACACCCCTAACTTGCCCTTCAAGGCACATCTTGAGTCCTACTCGAACTCCACATACAAAGCCTAACTTTCCTTATCGCAACCCACAAGCCGGGTTACGAATCTCACAAGCCTTTGGGCCTTCTAGTAACCTCTTTACCCCTATCCGGGTATTGCTCAGCTCACCTTGGGCCGGATTATACCTTGAAGTGGGCCTACCGGGTTACTATCCCCCCATCAGTAGTCCCCAGAATAGCTTGGGCTTCCAAGATTTACTCTTCGAAGCGCTGGCTATTCCCTACAGAAGCATTAGAGGCAAACACATGAGGATCAAGACGCAGCGCGTCGACGAACAACCGTGACAGGTACCAAGGAAGCCAGGTAAGACCCGGCTCTCCGTTAATCTCCCAGACTTAAATCTTAATAAGAAACTCCCTGACCTCACATCCTTCTTGATAATTACCGCTGATACAAGGAAGGCAATTTCCCCTTCCTTTTTCCATGGATCATATTGGTCTGCGCACAAAATGTGCCTTTCAAATTTCGAAATGGCCAATTACTCCGTACTCCCCGGGTCCCGACCGTTAGGCTAAGCCCTTCCATCCGGATGGTTATAAATAGAGCCCAAGGAACAAACCCTAACTCTTAACGGCTCATTTCCCCCATTCCTCTTCTCCTCAAACCCGAGCTCGCGAAGTGCCACCACGGAAGCCCCACGCACCTCACCGGAGCCCATCCGCCGTCGCCTGCGCTCCGCCGTCGCGCGACTCACTCCAATCCCCAAATCCGCCGCCGAGCGCCCGGTCCGCCGACCAACAACCTCAAAGGGACATCAATCTTGCGCCATCTGTCTCCGCAAAGCTCTTCTTCAACCCCCTTTGGTAAGCTCCTCATATCCCCCAGCTCATCCTCGTAATTTCTCATCCTTCCCTTGGATCAGATCTGAATCAAGTGGTCCGCGATTTCCCGGGCCGCGCCGGATTAACTCACCGATATTTACCATAATCATCCCCATAGATAGGATTCATAGCTTGTATTGCTCTCCTAACTCCAGTAATCATTAACTTGGCCACAAATTTGGAAATAAGATTCCCAATCTAGGCTCGGGCCATCTAAAATTTCCGCCTTTGTTATCCCTCCTCAGAGAATCTCACTTCTCCGAATCATTCGTAGATGGTAGGCATACAAACACCCTCCCAACTTCTCCAAACACTTGCTTTTTACGGAAAACTCTATAAGGATTGAAATGGCACATGATACCCGGACAAACCATACTTGACCCCGCAAGGCAATACCCGGAAAGTGTTTAAATTGCCGGTAACCACTTATCTGCTAACTTCCGAGTTTTTGTCTCTTACGTCCTTTTCTTCAATGTTTTACCAGGTCAATCCCATGGCACCCAAGAGGCAGGGGAAACAGCCGGCTAAGGCTAAATCCTCAAACTCCATATCGGCCAATTGGGGGAAGTCCTCTGTCACCAAGGCCAAACTGGAGGAGTTGGTCGAGCTCGGAACCCTACCTCCACAAGAGGCTATCCACTGGCGAGTGCCAGGCAGTGAAACCCGGCCTTCTCCAGCGACGGATGAGGTAATATGCTTCGTTGAACATGTGACCCGGGGCTTTAGGCCTCCGGGTCACCCCTTCTTCCGGGACGTCCTAGACCATTACAATCTCCGTATCTTCGATATAGGTCCAAACTCCATTTTGAACATCTCCCATTTTATCGTTCTTTCCGAATCTTACTTGTGCACTCCGCCAAGTCTAGCCCTCTTCGTCGAACTTTTTCAGTGCAAGCCGTGTCGCGAAAGCGGCGACGGCGCACTTCTCACTTGCGGCGGGGTTTCTATCCAGCGCCGCAAGAACTCCCTGATGCCTCCTATTTCTCTCAATTCCCACGTAAAGCACTGGCAGCTTTCATACTTCTACTGCCGGGATACCTCTCCACCCGGTGAAAAGAAGTTGCCGGGTTACTCGGAGGGTCAACTTGACATCTCCGAGAAATTCAACGCCTTTGCGCCTGATTCGGACAGGGAGGCGATCTTGCCCTTGTTAGCTAGGATCTCCATCTTGTCCGCCCGAGGCCTCATCGGGCTAAACCTGGTGAAGACCTGGGTTAGCTTCCGCATTCAGCCAAACTCCATTCGTGAGAAACTGATGTGCGAATACTCGGGTCAAACCACGGACCCAATCCGATTCTCTACCCGCACCCTTGCTCCGGGTGACATTAACAAAACAATTAAGGGTTTCCTGACAGAGAAGCTCGAGGTAATCCGGGGCATAGCCGGATTAGAACCTTTTACCCTCGAGAATCCAACCCCCGCAGTAAGTTTTCTGCCTTTTGATTTTGACTTCTAACAACTTACCTTTATTCGCTTCTCTTGACTCGATATTAATCACCATCCTGGCATCTTCTCCTCAGGCCGATGATGACTTTTGGACGGTCGACACCCCTCCTAATTCCGAAGACGGGGAGGAGGAAGACGATGTCATTGACTCGAATGAAGGTACATACTTGATTCCCTTACTCACGTTATATCCTGCCTTTTATTCTTCTTTATGCTGTAACTCGGATATTTTTCAGAGCGAGAGGACCAAAGCGAAGAAGAAGAAACGGACAGCAGGGGCGGGTCCACCAGCGAGGAGGAAGAGCCGGAGCCGGCCACCAAAGCCGGAACAAAGAGGAAATCCCAGAGGATAGCCCTCCAGGTTTTTACTTCATCTCCTTACACTTTGGTTTTTTGTTCCCATAACGTCACTCCGGGGCTAACCCCATCTCCACCCCTTTTGATCATAACTGAAGGAGCCACCCGCGACTAGGCGCCGAGTAACCCGGAATCATCCGGGCAACGAGACCCCTAACCCGGTCGCTTCGCCGCCCCCGGTTCAACACCCTGGTATTTGTTGTAAACAAAATTTCTTTCCGGTCATTCCTTTGTAACATAATCCCAGACCTTTCTTGCCATTTTTCAGTCTCTTCCGGGTCTAGTGACGGCTTCCCCTCGGACTTCCCGGTGAACACCGGGTAAGCGCCTTTTCCTGATATTATACCGAACTTCCATCCCTTTTTTCTTTTAACCAGAGATTAATTGTGCCTTTGCACCTTCTTCAGAGCCACGGTTATTAGTAGCGACCAGGAGGACACCGAGGCTAAGGTCCGGGTCGAGAACGAGCCGGCTGACGATGCCTTCACCACGGCTGGCGACGAGCAAGTGTCGCCACCGGAGCCAGCTAGGCATGACGCCGAGTATCCAACCGCTTCACACGCAGGCAAGAAGGAGAAGGGAGCAGCTTCAAGCGCGGGAGGGGGACCAGACTCCGACATTCGGATGACCCGGGTGCCACCTCCTGTTACAAGAAATGCTCCTTTTCCCACTTTCCAGGTATCCGAGCCATCTAACTCGGATAACGCTGACTTTAACCAGCTGATGAGCGCTCTTCTTGCCATGAAAGCTTCAGAAGGGACTGTCTTAGAACGCATGGCTGCAGCACATCAGGTAACTTTTACTTGGTGCTCCTTATTATACATCCAGTCCCCAAGTCCCGAGTATAATTTTTTTTTTAATTATCCTCGGTACTTCGCATAATACTTTTCGGTAATCATTTCCTCAGACGAAATACTCTCGTGACACCCGGCTTATAGCTTCACCCGGCTTTTGCAGGCAGAGATTACTCAGTCAGATGAAGCGTTACTTAAGGCTGAGCAGCTCTTGCTGGCTGAAGTTAAGCGTAGGGAGGCCCTTGAAGCGGAGATAAAGACTTTGAAAAAAGACGTCTCCACATACAAGAAGAAGTACAATGCTGCCCAGTCCTCGCTGAATAACCTGTCGACTCAGCTTACGGACACTTACCGTATCTTGCTAAGTAAGTTTGCTATTTGCGATTAATTTGCGTATCTCTATCTTGCCGCTGTAATAACCAATATTACTGATATGCTTTTGCATGTTTAGGTGCTAACCTTGCTGCTCCGGAGGAGAATGCCATCACTCAAGTTAAAACTCTGAAGACTGTGCTCCGGACGTTTTTTGCCGGCACGAAACTTTTGCTGGATGCTATCAAGTGGCCTTCTGAGGTATACCCGGGCGAGGAGAACCTTATACAGGCCTTTTCCACAGCACCTGGATGGATTGAAATACTGAAGCGCTCGTCCTGCCGAATTGGGATGACCCGGGCTTTAACGCTGGCGAAGGCTTATTTTCCAAAGCTTGACCCGGCGAAGATAGTATCCGGGTTCCCAGAGTTTAAAGCTGACGGATCCAAATTCAAGCCCCAGGATTTCAAAGCTATACAATCTGCGGTACGTCCTTCAGCCACAGCTTTGGCCGACAAGATGGATCTAAACACGATTATGAGCTCGTATGATTCTGAGGGCAAGGTTATCCTGGTGGAGGCACCCCCCCCTATTGATATGTTGGACAAATGGTCGACTGATCTGGCTAGGAGGAAGGAAGAGGCTGCAAAGAGGGAAGCAGAGCTGGGCGTAAAGCCGTCTACCTCTACCCCAGCCGTGCCCCCGCCTGTTCGTCCAGATGTGAAGAGCCCGGGTAAAACTGCTGGCAAGGCCAAGAAGCAAGTCCAAGACTTAGACCCGGAGGACCACTCTCAAGACGCCGAGTAGGACGCTGCCTAGTGCTTTTGCGTTTCTCGAGACTGATATGACTTTTGCGGTGCGCCTGTGCACCATTGATGCTGACACTATGACTTTGCGTTTGTGAACTTATGATAACTCTTTGCCTCCCCTGGCTTTTGATAATCTCGATCCTTGTGTTACTTATAAGCTTATTCTCGATACTTCGAACTCTTGTTTTCAATTTCCTTTGGAGACTCGGCTAGCCGAGTATCGTAGGTTTTGATAGATGAACTTTTCTTTAAGTCCCCAATACTCGGAAATTAAGGTTTACAGGCTTTGGTAGTTAAACAGTTTGTTTCTGTTTCGAAGTCCCCAGTCCCCATGACCCAAAGTACGAGCTATGGGGGCGTGGCCTTTCTCAGATGACATACTGCTGTTTACCAAGCTGAATACCAATAGCTGTTTACATAAATACTGAAGTCATGCTTAATACTTGTTGAGTTTCCGGCTTTTTTAGCCTTATACTCTGCATGGACTTGTGGTTTAGATGACCCTTTTGATTATCTTGTACTGTAAGCCGGCTTTCGCGTGGATACCATGTCGTTGCATCTATACGAAAAACAAGACCAAGCAAGCTACATTGGGCTGCATAGTTTGATTGTAATCGTACGTGAACAGATCATGCCACTTTAGTGCGAGTCACATCGAGCTTAAGTAAGAATAACCAAGAAATTTGGCTCCTTTGTCCGGTTATAAGATTGCAGCTGTACCCGTTTTTTCGAGTAATCAGCCCCCATAACTCATAGGCATCATGGCCGGGTCTCCGGGTTTTGTGATTACTTATTGAAGCCGACCACCCCCGGAGACCTATATTCACACAATGTATTTCGATGATACTGATGTATTGATAGTAACAATGTTACTTACTTGTAACTGAAGCAAAGACCATGATAAGACTCGAAACCATCTTCTTTTATTGATAAAAATTTCTTTTTTGAATCAGCAGGCCGCCTCATTAAAAACCTTCCAGTTCCCGTAGGTACCCTGGTAAGGAAAAGAGTGCGTATGAAACCCGCCGTCGATTACACTGCTTTAGTTACTCCCGAGAGTCGGCCTCGCGTTGGTACGGCCGATGCACATTCTCCACTTGCTATGCCCCTTCGTAATGAGTACCGGATTTGCTAGCCAATCCGGGTATATCGCCTTTGAAACGTGATCAGCCGCGGATGGTGGTGCATCTTCTTCTTCCCTACTGAGAGTTTTGAAAATATCGTTCCTGATGAAGCCTACCATCTTAGGGTCTTGTTCTGCCCTAACTTTTGCTTTGTCCCCCCCAGGAGTTGGCTTTTTTGACGTTGCCCTCTCTTCTAGGTCTACCTGAGAACGGTAATGTTTGAGCTCTTCCTTCCTACAGGCTTGCTCGGCCATTGCCGCGTCTCCCTCATCACACTCAGCTGCTATATCTCGGTTTCCGTGTATTGTAATGGTCTTCTTGGGACCCGGGATTTTCAGTTGTAGGTACACATAACACGGTCTCGCCATGAACTTGGCATAAGCCGGCCTCCCAAACAATGCATGATAAGGGCTGCGCAACTTTACTACCTCGAAGGTAAGCCACTCGACTCGGTAGTTGTCCTTTGACTCTCCAAAAGCTACTTCCAGTGCCACCTTTCCTTCAGGGCATGCTGAGTGACCCGGCACTATCCCGTGAAAAACTGTTGTACTCTTTTGCAGCTGCGATTCCTTTAAGCCCATACGCAGAAAAGTTTCCCAGTACAGGATATTGATACTACTTCCTCCATCCATCAAGACCTTTTTCAGCTCGTAGCCGTTGACCTGTGGTGCTACTACCAAAGCTAAGACTCCCGGGTGATCAACTCTATCCGGGTGATCTTTCCTGCTCCATGTTACCTCTTGTTCTGACCATCTCAAATACCTTGGGACAGCGGAAGAGACCGAATTAACTGCTTGTTTCAGTATCTTCTTATCCTTGTTAGAGCCTCCTGTAGTGTGCACATGATATTGACCCAGCTGTTTGGGGTTAGCTTGAAAACCTCCTGCTCCACCTTGATTGTTACCTTGATTTCCAGCTGGCGGATTGCCGGCTGGAGGCGGTCCGTTACCCAAGTTTCCACCTAGACCCGGACCTCCTCCTCGGCCCGCACCTCGCATAGCTCTGTTCACTTCCTCGTTCTTCCACCTTTGTAAGTCGGCACATTGCTCCAATGAATGATTGGCCGGCTTGCCATTCCTGCTATGCTTCGGGCACGCCATCCTAAATATGTCCCAACTGTTGCTTGGTCTTGGAGGTCCTTGGTAGTGTCCCCCATTGTGATTTCCAGTATTAAAATTCCCTTCGGATCTAGGTCTTGAAGACCCGGCCTCCGTGTTGGCTACAAACTCGGAGTTCCCTTCAAACGGGCGCTTGTTTTGGCTACTTCCATTATTGTTTGGCGCCGATCCATTGCCGGTTTTCCCGCTGCTACTTGCGTTTGCTTTTGCTTTCTTGTCATCAACTTCCTCCTCTGTGGTATCCGTTGCAGCGTGTTTGTTGCACGCATCCATTAACTCCCCCATTGTAACCTCCGCTGCATTCCTACTAGATTTCATGCGAGTTAGCTTTTGCACTAAAGGAACATACTTACATGTTTTTGCCATAGCTTGTAGCGCGTCCTTAGGCTGGATATCCGTAGACGAGTGGAGTATCTCCATAACCCGGCGTACCCAGCTGCGTGCTGACTCTCCTTTCTTCTGAACGCATCTTTCTAAATCATCAATAGTAAATAACTTTCTGCATGTCCCATGAAAGTGCTTGATGAATGCGGTCTTTAGCTCCTCCCACGACTTGATCGATTTTTCCGGTAGGTTGGTGAACCATAACTTTGCTGCTCCCTCTGACATCATTAAGTACATGAATTTGGCTTGAAGATTCTCGGATGCGTTGCGAATTGACATTGCCATCTCATAGCTGCTCAGCCACGTTTCTGGATCCATTGTTGGCTCATAATTTACTACTTTCCCCGGTTCTTTGAACTTCTCCGGGTAAGGTTCTGCTCTGATATCGTCCGAGAGGCACTTTGGTCCCGCAAGGGTGGTTGGGGCTGGTCTTACCCGGGAAACACGTGACCCGGCTGGAGGTACCGCGGGGTGCGGCACCGCGGGTAACTCGTGTGCTGCAGACCCGGCCCCGGCTCTTCTGGCTCTGGAACTGTCCACCACCGCCTGCGCTGCTGATACTACTGGTACGGTCTGGATACGCGGTGGAGGCGGCATTTGCTGCTGCTCTTCCCTTCGTTGTGCCGCACTTGTTTGGATATTGCCCTGTTGCTGACTGGCGTACGGCGTCCCATGCATCCCGCTTCTATGATCCGGATAATTGGCTTGCTGTGCTACCGCGGTATGTAGCAGATCGATTGCTCGTCGGGTTCCTTCCGCATGAGGCGAGTCTCCCACAGGGATCTGGTTTAATGCGAGCGTTGCTGCGTACACGTTGTCCATGGGATTGTTGTAATGACCTGCTGGTGTGCGGAATCGTGATGGTGGTGGCGGCATGGTATTGCCGGCTGTCACCCCTGTCTGTGGCAAAGGTAACCCGGCTGGCACGTTTACCGGATGTGCTCCCGTTGAAGGTCGCGGTATGGTCCCTTGGTTCGTCGGTGGAATCGGTTGATCTTGAGGCGTGAACACCAGGGCAGTCGGGTTAATAACCCCTCCTGTTGCCGGCAGCATAGTTCGGTGCCTTTGATGCATCCTTGTCGTTTCCTCCCGGAGCCGGGTCTCTCGGTCATCCAATTCGCGCTGCCGCGCGGCCATCCCCTGCCTTTCTGCTTCCACTTGCCTTCTTTGCTGCTCCAACGCACGACGAGCCACGTCCAGGTCTCTTACACGCTCTGCCGCGTTTTCTGGGGTAATAACTGTGGCCAAGACTGTGGGGTCCAAAATCAAATTATTATCAAACAGAGCCGGGTGACGCGGGTTTGAGGGGCCCGCCCCCGGGGTCCGGTTTGCTTGGAACCCGAACATATTTGCGTGTCGCTCCTCGTCTGCTGGGCGACTGGTGACAGACGCCGACTCTCCATCGACCTGGGCCAAGACCGGGTCAACTGCTCCTTGCTGCTGGGCCGCTGCCTGAACCGCCCCGGCTGGCGCCGCGGCCGCGTTTTCTTGATTGAGATTGGTCGCGGGAGCCGCATAGACCGCAACCCGGCGCATGATGCCCGGTGTAGATTCGTATTGTTCTTCCTCGCTGTTTTCCTTTTCATATCGATCCTCCAATAAATCCCGTATGGACTCGGTATCATCCTCCCTCTCTAACTGACCCGCTGTTCCAATCGACTCTTCTTTTTCCGATCGGACATACGTGTCTTCCCCTGACACAGAATCAGATCCAATATTATCACAATTCGAACTGGAAGTACATACCATGCCGATGAAGACGTTGACGCTGCCGACTGTCACGATGGATCCGGTTTCGAGGTGATCCGACTCTGGCCCCCAGCCAGAATCGTCTACCATCTTCTCTCCTTTGCTGTTGACGTAGACTTCTCCGACTATGAGGTTCTTCATGCTCTTCCGAGCTTCTCCCGTGATGTAAACACCTTTGGACGCAGGCCCCACGGTGGGCGCCAACTGTCGTGGGATAATCACGGCAGATGTTACCTGGGGTAACTGATCTCGGGGCAAGTCGACACAGGTATTTGGGAGAGGGTTTAGCTCGAAGGAAAACATGGTGAAAAGCAATCTAAGAACCGGAAAGCAACTCGCCGGCTCTCGATATTATTATACTGGATACTCGATAACAGGTGTTACAACTATGACTTGAATCTCTGGCAAACTAAACCTAGGGGCCGGTTTATAAAGCACCCGTACACCCCTAACTTGTCCTTCAAGGCACATCTTGAGTCCTACTCGAACTCCACATACAAAGCCTAACTTTCCTTATCGCAACCCACAAGCCGGGTTACGAATCTCACAAGCCTTTGGGCCTTCTAGTAACCTCTTTACCCCTATCCGGGTATTGCTCAGCTCACCTTGGGCCGGATTATACCTTGAAGTGGGCCTACCGGGTTACTATCCCCCCATCATATACCAAGTGGATGGAGGCGAAACCCATCAAAAAACTTGACGGTGTGACTGCCAGAAATTTAATTTTTTTACAGAGTCATGAAATACGGCGTTCCACACAGCATAATCACGGATAACGGGCCAAATTTCTCAATTGTAGAGTTGGCAAAATATTTCCTACAAACGGGAATATGCCTAGATCTCGCATCTGTGGCACACCCACAATCCAATGGGCAGGTTGAAAGAATGAATAGCTCAATCCTGCAGGGAATACGCCCAAGACTTGAATCTCCTCTTCATAGAGAAGCTGGAGCGTGGGTAGAGGAATTACCTTCCGTGCTTTGGAGTATTCAAACGACGCCAAATAGATCAACAGGGCAAACCCCATTTTTCTGGTTTATGGCGCAGAAGCAGTGCTTCCATCGGACATACTCCATGATAGCCCAAGAGTGTAGGCTTACGATGACTCGGATGCCGAAAGCGCACGACATGATGCCGTCGATCTTTTAGAAGAAGAACGAGACCTTGTGCTTCAAAGATCCTCCATTTAGCAGCAAGGTTGCAACGCTACCATAGTCGGAAAATCAGACACCGTTCTTTCAAAGAAGGTGACTTAGTGCTAAGATTGGTGAAGGAAAGGAAGCACAAGTTAGCCCCAGTCTGGGAGGGACCATTCGTCATTAGCAAGGCTATGAAAAATGGATCTTACTATCTTATAGATATTCGGGATACAGAGGATGATCCCAAAATACCGAATCGCAAAAGAAAGAGAAAGATAGATGTTGAACTGGGAGAGACAAAGAGACCCTAGAGCATCCAGAAGTTACGTCCCTTCTACACTTAGTTCAATTTCTATGTAAACATCTTTGAGATCATGAAATAAAGTTGTTGGAATTCATGCATTTATGTTTTACATGTTGATTATAGTACAAAGCATAAGTCCGTCTTATATATTTCCCAATGATCTTTCAAAATACTCAATATTAACCCGAATTGTGCCTGCGTGCTCGGAGTTAAGAAAACTGAATGATTTTCGGCCTAAGGATGCTTAAGGAAACCCAGATTGTGCCCGCGTGCCTGAGTTTCATACATATTTCAAAATTTCTTACTTTTCTCTAAGTATTATCTGATTGTTTTTATGTTGGGTCACTGAAATTAGTAAGTAAAAATGCCTTGGTATAATCCATGTTTCCGAGTTTTGACTGATCGGTTAAACCTAGTCACTTGGCGTGAAGATTAAGTACTATTGAGCCGTTTCAAACACTAAGGACAGTTAAAGCTTATAAACCAGAGAACTTAGAAGATAAAGGAATTAAAACCCGGAAAACTTGCAAAGACTTATAAATTAAACTGCAAAAGCGGAGTACTTGTTTATACAAATGATATATAGCATTACAATGAATATTACATTGTAAGAATAGTAATGCTTCTATTTTTCCTGCCTTCTACCCAGGACTCAAGCAGCTTCTTCGGGATCCGAGTCTTCATCCTCTCTGCTGGAATCCTCAGGAGGAATTTCCTCCTCGGATAAAAGTTGGAGATGTTAACCATATGTGCTATTTTGGTAGCGTGGCCTTTGACGGAGTCGAAGATGCTAGCCTGCTGCGCGTCCGTGTATCCTGGAGGGATATCTGACGCCACGCGCCAAGACTTGGCGGTGGTATAATGCATACGCATGAACCCAAGGGCCATGCGCGCACCACCGCGAGCCGCGGAGCGGAACCAGGATTCCTTGCGGTTCGCCACCTCCTCGATCGCCTCTGGAAGCTTGCGGACTTCCGAGAATTCTCCTGCTTTGTCGGGAATGTACTTATTGATAAGTAGCATTCCCGAAGATTTAAGCGCGGTGAAGACCTTCTCGAAAGCCCGGATTCTTTCGATCCGGGTAAGTGAGGGGCTACCTTCTGCTTCAATCAACAAGAGAAAGTTAGGAAAAACAGAAGAAGGGAAAAAGGAAAAATCCGGTTAAAGTTTAAAAACTTAGTGAGAATTATGTCCATCTCCGTGCCTTCCTCTAGGCGCTGGTTCAGGGCATTCTCCAAGTCTCTAATTGTGGCCTTGTCCTTCTCGGCCTGGCTGGAGGCCTTGGACTCGTCAATGCCGACAGCCAGTTGGCTAGCCTCCAAGTCTTTCTGGAGTTTCACAGTAATCTTATGAAGTTCCAGGTTTTCCTTGCGTAGGTTCTCGCATTGCCGGCATCTTCCGCAATTTGTTTGGATTTTGCCAAAGAAGCTGAAAAGCAAGTAAAATGAAGAGTTAAAAACTCGGAAAATTCCTTAAAAAAAATCCTAAACAAAATCAGTGATAAAATTACCTGCAGATTCATCCAGCTTTTGCTGAACGGAGGCCAGCTCCGAGTCCTTATCTTCAAGAATGCTAAGGAGAGTTTTCACCTCCTTATTATTGATGGTAAGTTTACTAAAAACTTCCATGTTAATGTTTTCAACAGTTTGCTGAAACACGGAAAAGAGACAAAACGCTTAAGTCAAAAAACAAGCAAGGTCATG
Source organism: Alopecurus myosuroides (assembly GCA_028641055.1). Classification (NCBI taxonomy): domain Eukaryota; kingdom Viridiplantae; phylum Streptophyta; class Magnoliopsida; order Poales; family Poaceae; genus Alopecurus; species Alopecurus myosuroides. Next base: position 402,485,988 of record CM054058.1, read on the forward strand.
GTAAAAGCATTAAGTCAAAAGTGAATACATTTGGCAAAATGCTTGGGGGATAGAGATATTACCTAGCTCATCCGTTGGAGATTCGATAAATTCTCGTTGAATTCCTTTGCATACTCAGCAAAGAGAATTCCAACGTGGCAAAGAGCATCTTGGATAATCTGCCGAGGCAAAAACACGAAGTTATTCCTAACAATAAGTCTGCCTTGCGGCCAAGGACGGATTAAAGGAGATGGGGCAAAGAACTTTGTCGCCCATGGATGAATATATCCATGTTCGTCAAAGTGTTCTTCTTGTTTTACCTTGAATTGCGGGTCATAGTTGGGGATTGACTCTTCCTTTGGAACATTGGAAGGACCCCCAACCTCCGGCTCCACCGCCCTTTCCCTCGCGTCCGACTCCAGCGTAATGGGCTGGCTGGTTTGCAGGGGATCCTCTTCCCTGGCAGCAAAGTTTTCCTCCTCAGCTGCAACCGGAGTGTCCGGAGCAGCAGCAGGAGAAGGCTGTGCCCCTCTTCTGGAAACATACTTCAATTTCTTCTGGCTTTTTGGCTTTAGTGTTGTCGGAGCCAGGCTAGAAAGGAAAAAATCCGAGAAATTAGAATTTAAAGAAGGAAAAGAAGTTCCTGCAACAAAAAGCAGAGAAAAGAAAATAAAAACCCGGATGATTTACCTGGAAGTCGCGACGGGAACTCCGTCAAGTTCAATCACCTCTTGAGCAGTGGAAGGCTTCTTGCGTTTCCGTCCGCCTGCAAAGTTGGCACGCATTGCGTCCAACTCGGCGTCGGTGGAAAAATCCTCCTCAGAAAGATCGGCCAGCTGTAAAAGAAGCGCAAAATACGCTAAGTTAAAAATCCGAGAAAGAGAAAATCCGAGAAATTGCCCAAAGAAGAAAAATGTTACCTTTCGAGCTGGATTTCCCTCATGATACATTTCTCGGCTTCTTCATACTGGTCACGAGTAGCGACCAGATGATTTACCCACTTCTTGAAATCCCTCTTGGAGAACTCTTTGTCTGTTCCCCTTATTGCATCCTCCGAGCCCGTATAGTCGCACAGTAACCGGGTTCTGCGGTAAGCCAATGGCTGGATGCATCTCCCGAACCAACACAGAACTGTGTCAGTGCCAGTGAGAGGAGGAGAAGAGGAGACGAGTTTGGCGATGCGCCGGTTGATTCTCATCGGATCATCCGGCAAAGTTTGGACTGCGTCCACTGCCCAGTTATCTTGGGGAGTGGCCGCAGAATTGACAAAAGGTGGAATGCACGTCTTCCTTTCCAGGAAAAGGGACATCTTCATGGTAAAAGAAGGAACCCGTCCAAAATTTAACGGATTCCGAGGTTTTAATCTTTGGAAACCAGTCCTCCCTAAACCTACGCATGGTGAAGGAGATGGTCCCGCAGGTGGGGAGAGAGCCCTCAGAGGGGTTGCGCTTCAGCCCGAAGCAATACTGCCAGAAATCTAACCTAGGCTCTATCCCTAGATACCCTTCGAAGAGGGTTTGGAACCCGGAAAGATAAAGAATGGAATTAGGAGGAAGATTATGTGGTTGGATGTTGCAGTGGTTGGGGACTTGGAGAAAAAAGGCAGAAGGTGGAAATATCATACCTGTGTTGATGTGAGAGGTAAGGAGAACCCTTTCTCCGGCTTTTGGCAACGGCTCACAGTCGTCCTCCTCGTATCGCCATTTGCCCTTCCGCATGAGTCCCTCCTTCTCCATTGTTGGAAGAAGGGACGGAACCACGTTGCAGTGGCTCCAGTTCCCGGAGTTTTCCTCCATGTCTTCTTCGGCTCCGGCAGCGCCCGAGACGGCGAGCTCCTCACCGCCGCGAGCGATTTTTTTCTTTCGCGGGCTCGGTGGCGAGGGGCGGAGTACGCACGGTAGATGAAGACGGCGCTCTTTCAGCCGTGGGAGGAAGATCCCCACGGGCCAAATCGCTGGCGTTTCCCTCCGGCGCTCACGCGGTGGCGCGGCCGGGGGAGTCCAGCTGCGGGTCGATGTCGTTTATGATGATGTCAATGTCCAGAGCGACAGAGCTAGCTTCCGTGGCGCGGGTTGATCCTCCGATGTTCATCTTCGGGCGGCGCGGTGTTGATCTGGATCCTCCGATGGTTCTTCCGGAGAAGGTGGCATCACTCGTTCTCTGCTCACTCTTGCAAGCTCGAGCTCGGGCTCTGAGGCTATGGCGCTGGGGGCTTGATGTGACGCCCCGAGATCGGGCACTATGCAGATTCCAACATTCCCGCCAAAATCCACATAATAACCAATTCCAGGTTGCCACTTATGATAACATTACAACAGTTCACGAATATTCCACAATTACAACAGAAACAGATAGATACAAGATGACTCGAACGAGCCAGGGTTACAACTGATACAATACAAAGATCCAAACAACAGCTGAAGAAACAAACGTCCGGCTACGGACAAGATCCAAATTGGACTAAGAGTCCTGAAGATAACCGAAGGCGTCCAATCCCTGCACAGGCCAAGCCGGAGGGATTCCCAAGCTAACGTCGTCAGACTTCAAACCTGTTGACTGCAAGTTGGAATTTGCAGCCACGAAAGAGATTCGTGGGTCAGTACGGTTAAGTACTGGCAAGGGGGATAAAACCCATACTCACAAGTTACCGGCGTAGCCAGTCATCACAAGGTACAAATACTTTAGGATCAACGGAAAGGAAGGGGTTATTGCAAATAAGCGACAGTAGGCTGCACTAACCAACTACAGAGAGATACTACCACTTCCGGCTAACAGAAAGAAGATAAGATCGAGGATAGTAACCAACTGAAAGTAACTCCAAACAAACCCATCCTGGATCTCGCCCCTTATCCAAAGAAGCAATCCGAGGATAACTCACACAGTTGGATTAATGAATATAGGATCAGGTTTTTGTGTCAATAAGACTATTACTAGTCAAGTTATTATCATTAGGTGTAAGTTGTTCTGAGTACTTGTTAGCCAGTACTTTCACCAAGTCGTCACATAACCGCGGACAACACGGCTTCTCGAGAAGATTTATCCCTGCAGGGTGTGCTCCAGTACCCGTACACACTCAAGCCACCAACTAAAACTCAGGTTGGCTTGACACGACCCAAACCATCTCTACAACCCATCCTGGAGCCACGGAGCTATAAGGTCCCAGCCACGCAGCCGAATACTCAGCGCAGGTGTGCAAAACTCCCGCAGGACACAACACCCCGGCACTACAGGCCTCGCCCTATATGCATCATCATCATCATAAGTAACCATGGGGGATCCACCCATTATGCAAGGAGCAAATGGAACACCCGAACTAAGTGTGGCTCTTCGGACAAGCTGCAGATCAGGTCTAAGTCGAGGGGGGTCCCATACTACCACCCGGATGCGGTGAGCACGCTCATCATGGATCAGTAGACAAGACCCTTTTCCTATTAGGGTCGACACTAGCAGGCCTCAAAACCACAAAGGGCCTCCTGCCGGTGCCTTATCAGCATATTATTAATACCAGGTTGATTGATTAACCATCGAGCCCCCAGAACATAATAGAGTAGTAACAGAAAGTAACGGGTAACAGACTCGAGCAAAGCAACCTAAGCATGCTAGTAAGACGTTGGCTCAACCAAAGGGGTGATAGGAGTGGAGGTGAGGCAATAACAAGGTTAAAGGGATTCATGTGATAGGTTCGTAACAGAAACAACTACTACTAATGCTAGCAGAAAAGAACAACGGAAAGAATCGGTAACAAGTGATGAAAGGCAGCCATATGGCAGCAAGTGAGTATACTTGCCTGAGATCCCGCAAGGTAGCAGAACTTGTCGTTGCTCACATCATCTCAACGTCCTATCCGGGAAGAAGCAACGAACCTCGAACAAACACCGGATGCAACAATTACTACTACGGCAAAAGATCCAGCATGATCAAGATATGGATGCATGACAAGTTTAAAGATGCATCAAGGTAAACTAGTTGACAAGATAAACAAATTTAAATGGACCCATATGCAATTTTGAGTTGCATATGAAAAGCCCATGAATTATGGTTGAAACAATTGTTTTCCTACTAATCAACAGGTGAAGGTGGATTAGCATGATGCATGGATGAGGAAAACAACAAAATAACAACATTAGAATCAAATTAAAATAGGGTGCAGCAATTTAGAATTTATTATTAACTTAGGGAATTTTGGGTGCCTTAAAGGGAACACACAAGTATTTGTTGTTTTCAACCATTTAAAAATGTTCAAAACAAATAACAAAGTTGATATTTGAAAAGGTTATCAAATTTTAGTTGGATTACATGTTTCACATTTTGAAGTTGGACTTAGGATTAGTTAATTATGAATTAAACAATATTAAACAATTTTTAATTGCATTAAACAAGAATTAGATGGTTTAGGCAATTTTAAGTATTCAAAACAGAAAACAAAAATTATATTTGGATAGGTTATTCAAAATGGTATGGAAAACATATTTTATTTGCATTTATTGGATTAATAAATAATTAGTTATGGAATTTACAAATTAACATTTGATTTATTTAAATTTGAATGTTTAAATGCATTTGAAGTTTTCAAAACAGTACCCAAATTGGATATTTGGAAAGTTTAGGAAATTTGGATCAGAATTCATATAGAACTTGCATTAATTGGAAATACAGAATAAAAGTTATTAACTTTTAAAGTTTTGTTTCAAATCTGTCAAGTAAAAGGATTTTTTGGAATTCTGGAATTCGCAGAAACATTTTGTACCGAGCTGCTCTCTACCCACTGTCCCTGCTGCGTGGGCCAGAGGGGCCAGCGCTTAGGTGGCAGGCTGGGGGGGTGACATGGCCTCCAGGGTCCATGACGCGTGGGCCCAGCGCGTGGCGGGCAGAAGGAAAAATATTGGGGAGGCAATTGCCTCCCCTGGGATTCGATCCCGGGTGCTTGGGCTAGCGCGCACGGAGGCGTTGGCCAGTTGGGCTGTGTAACGTTTCGTGACAGGCACAGAGAAGGTTGCAAGTTAAGATTCCGTTACGCGCTTTTATCTGAAACTAACTGAATTCTCTCGTGCGTGCAGGTACAGAACCGGCCAGCGAACAGAGAACAGGGCGAGGCGGACGGCGAACAGCGGCCCGCCGCGGTGGCTCGCCGCCGCGCGGTGGTCGGCCGTGCTGTGGGCGGTGGGGAGGTGCGGGTGCGGTGAGCGCCCGAGGCAGGGAGAGGAGAGAGCGAGGAGGAGGGAAGGGAGGCGAGCGCACCTGCTGCTCGCTGTAGCCGTTCAGGCATCGATGGCAGAAACGGCGGGGTTCTCCGGCGATGGCGCGGCCGGCTCGGGCCTCCTCCCGCCTCCGTTCCTTCACGGAAGTCGACGAGGAACCCACCCCGGTTCCATTCCCGGAGAGAGGATCTCCTCGCGGTGACCGGAGATGGGAAGGTGGCGGTGATGTTTCGGTGGTTTCTCGGATGGGAGTTGCAGTGGTGTTCGTTGGGTTCAGAAACGGAGGGAGATGGAGGTAGAGAGGATGGCGGCGGTGTGGGAAGGAGGGAGTCTAGGGTGGCTAGGTTAGGGCAGAGGGTAGGTGGGTTTTAAGGGGAGCTGGTGCTCGTACGGAGCAGCATCGGAGGGGGGGAAGGTGATCGGGTGGTTCTGCGTGCAGCCGTACGGCAGGAAGAAGACGACAACGAACGGGTATGGGCCAGGGAGGAAGTGGTGGGCTGGGTGGAAAGGGAAAATAGGGTTTGGGCCTTAGGGAGAAAGAGGATGGGGCTGCCCCCTCTCCTTTCTAATTTTTTTTGTAATATTTTTTTTTTGTTTGTAAAAAAATGATGAAAGAGAGATAGGAATAGAATTTTGGGAAATTTCTTTTATAAATTATGTTGTGTTAATTTTCCAAAACAACAACTTGAAATTATTAATTGGATATTAAATTGTTAGGTGATTTTTCAAATAGGGTTTGGTTTGGGATTTTGGAAAATAAACAAATTTTATTTAGTAATCTCAAGCAATTTTTGCAATCATCATTGAGTTTAATAGTTGGCAAGAATTTGATTTTTAAACCACCATTTGATCATGCCCTTTATGATTGAAATGATTTCAAATTTAAGTGGAATTGGAAATTTACCATTAGGGTTTTGAACAACTTAAATTGTTTTGAAGTTTTGATTGGTTTGGAAAACATGATGCAATGCTTATGGGATGCAGATGATGCAAGCAAAAAGAAAACAAACAGTTAACACCCCAGGTGTTACAGACGACACCACTAACAAGGGATTGCGCCCTCGCAATCCACCTGCTAACCCGGGAGGGGAAAGAAGTTCGACTATCGATTCTTCGTGCTTCCGGTTGATCTCCTCGACACCACTAACAAGGGTTTGTCGACACCACTAACAAGAGATTCTTGCTCGGAGTGACGACGATGTTCTTCCACCAGGAATCTTCCGATGATCGAACCTATTAGGGTAAAGGCTCAGAAAGCGTCCACCCACGTAGGATCCTAACACTTTGAAAGATTGAGTACGAGAGTAGACTCCAAAACAAATATGATGGGAGGGGAAATAGAATAGGGGTAAGGAGAAAACAAGAATCCTATTGAGATGTTTTCCAAAATAGTTTAGCAGAAATAGTGTTTGACACTCTAGAAACAACGACCGTTAGCGAGGTTAACCTACAGGCTTTGCGGACCCGTTGCTTCGATAACCATTCGTATCGAAACAATATCGGGAATCGGAACCAAGGCTCTGATACCATTTGTGACGCCCCGAGATCGGGCACTATGCAGATTCCAGCATTCCCGCCAAAATCCACATAATAACCGATTCCAGGTTGCCACTTATGATAACATTACAACAGTTCACGAATATTCCACAATTACAACAGAAACAGATAGATACAAGATGACTCGAACGAGCCAGGGTTACAACTGATACAATACAAAGATCCAAACAACAGCGGAAGAAACAAACGTCCGGCTACGGACAAGATCCAAATTGGACTAAGAGTCCTGAAGATAACCGAAGGCGTCCAATCCCTGCCCAGGCCAAGCCGGAGGGATTCCCAAGCTAACGTCGTCAGACTTCAAACCTGTTGACTGCAAGTTGGAATTTGCAGCCACGAAAGAGATTCGTGGGTCAGTACGGTTAAGTACTGGCAAGGGGGATAAAACCCATACTCACAAGTTACCGGCGTAGCCAGTCATCACAAGGTACAAATACTTTAGGATCAACGGAAAGGAAGGGGTTATTGCAAATAAGTGACAGTAGGCTGCACTAACCAACTACAGAGAGATACTACCACTTCCGGCTAACAGAAAGAAGATAAGATCGAGGATAGTAACCAACTGAAAGTAACTCCAAACAAACCCATCCTGGATCTCGCCCCTTATCCAAAGAAGCAATCCGAGGATAACTCACACAGTTGGATTAATGAATAATGGATCAGGTTTTTGTGTCAATAAGACTATTACTAGTCAAGTTATTATCATTAGGTGTAAGTTGTTCTGAGTACTTGTTAGCCAGTACTTTCACCAAGTCGTCACATAACCGCGGACAACACGGCTTCTCGAGAAGATTTATCCCTGCAGGGTGTGCTCCAGTACCCGTACACACTCAAGCCACCAACTAAAACTCAGGTTGGCTTGACACGACCCAAACCATCTCTACAACCCATCCTGGAGCCACGGAGCTATAAGGTCCCAGCCACGCAGCCGAATACTCAGCGCAGGTGTGCAAAACTCCCGCAGGACACAACACCCCGGCACTACAGGCCTCGCCCTATATGCATCATCATCATCATAAGTAACCATGGGGGATCCACCCATTATGCAAGGAGCAAATGGAACACCCGAACTAAGTGTGGCTCTTCGGACAAGCTGCAGATCAGGTCTAAGTCGAGGGGGGTCCCATACTACCACCCGGATGCGGTGAGCACGCTCATCATGGATCAGTAGACAAGACCCTTTTCCTATTAGGGTCGACACTAGCAGGCCTCAAAACCACAAAGGGCCTCCTGCCGGTGCCTTATCAGCATATTATTAATACCAGGTTGATTGATTAACCATCGAGCCCCCAGAACATAATAGAGTAGTAACAGAAAGTAACGGGTAACAGACTCGAGCAAAGCAACCTAAGCATGCTAGTAAGACGCTGGCTCAACAAAAGGGGTGATAGGAGTGGAGGTGAGGCAATAACAAGGTTAAAGGGATTCATGTGATAGGTTCGTAACAGAAACAACTACTACTAATGCTAGCAGAAAAGAACAACGGAAAGAATCGGTAACAAGTGATGAAAGGCAGCCATATGGCAGCAAGTGAGTATACTTGCCTGAGATCCCGCAAGGTAGCAGAACTTGTCGTTGCTCACATCATCTCAACGTCCTATCCGGGAAGAAGCAACGAACCTCGAACAAACACCGGATGCAACAATTACTACTACGGCAAAAGATCCAGCATGATCAAGATATGGATGCATGACAAGTTTAAAGATGCATCAAGGTAAACTAGTTGACAAGATAAACAAATTTAAATGGACCCATATGCAATTTTGAGTTGCATATGAAAAGCCCATGAATTATGGTTGAAACAATTGTTTTCCTACTAATCAACAGGTGAAGGTGGATTAGCATGATGCATGGATGAGGAAAACAACAAAATAACAACATTAGAATCAAATTAAAATAGGGTGCAGCAATTTAGAATTTATTATTAACTTAGGGAATTTTGGGTGCCTTAAAGGGAACACACAAGTATTTGTTGTTTTCAACCATTTAAAAATGTTCAAAACAAATAACAAAGTTGATATTTGAAAAGGTTATCAAATTTTAGTTGGATTACATGTTTCACATTTTGAAGTTGGACTTAGGATTAGTTAATTATGAATTAAACAATATTAAACAATTTTTAATTGCATTAAACAAGAATTAGATGGTTTAGGCAATTTTAAGTATTCAAAACAGAAAACAAAAATTATATTTGGATAGGTTATTCAAAATGGTATGGAAAACATATTTTATTTGCATTTATTGGATTAATAAATAATTAGTTATGGAATTTACAAATTAACATTTGATTTATTTAAATTTGAATGTTTAAATGCATTTGAAGTTTTCAAAACAGTACCCAAATTGGATATTTGGAAAGTTTAGGAAATTTGGATCAGAATTCATATAGAACTTGCATTAATTGGAAATACAGAATAAAAGTTATTAACTTTTAAAGTTTTGTTTCAAATCTGTCAAGTAAAAGGATTTTTTGGAATTCTGGAATTCGCAGAAACATTTTGTACCGAGCTGCTCTCTACCCACTGTCCCTGCTGCGTGGGCCAGAGGGGCCAGCGCTTAGGTGGCAGGCTGGGGGGGTGACATGGCCTCCAAGGTCCATGACGCGTGGGCCCAGCGCGTGGCGGGCAGAAGGAAAAATATTGGGGAGGCAATTGCCTCCCCTGGGATTCGATCCCGGGTGCTTGGGCTAGCGCGCACGGAGGCGTTGGCCAGTTGGGCTGTGTAACGTTTCGTGACAGGCACAGAGAAGGTTGCAAGTTAAGATTCCGTTACGCGCTTTTATCTGAAACTAACTGAATTCTCTCGTGCGTGCAGGTACAGAACCGGCCAGCGAACAGAGAACAGGGCGAGGCGGACGGCGGACAGCGGCCCGCCGCGGTGGCTCGCCGCCGCGCGGTGGTCGGCCGTGCTGTGGGCGGTGGGGAGGTGCATGTGCGGTGAGCGCCCGAGGCAGGGAGAGGAGAGAGCGAGGAGGAGGGAAGGGAGGCGAGCGCACCTGCTGCTCGCTGTAGCCGTTCAGGCATCGATGGCAGAAACGGCGGGGTTCTCCGGCGATGGCGCGGCCGGCTCGGGCCTCCTCCCGCCTCCGTTCCTTCACGGAAGTCGACGAGGAACCCACCCCGGTTCCATTCCCGGAGAGAGGATCTCCTCGCGGTGACCGGAGATGGGAAGGTGGCGGTGATGTTTCGGTGGTTTCTCGGACGGGAGTTGCAGTGGTGTTCGTTGGGTTCAGAAACGGAGGGAGATGGAGGTAGAGAGGATGGCGGCGGTGTGGGAAGGAGGGAGTCTAGGGTGGCTAGGTTAGGGCAGAGGGTAGGTGGGTTTTAAGGGGAGCTGGTGCTCGTACGGAGCAGCATCGGAGGGGGGGAAGGTGATCGGGTGGTTCTGCGTGCAGCCGTACGGCAGGAAGAAGACGACAACGAACGGGTATGGGCCAGGGAGGAAGTGGTGGGCTGGGTGGAAAGGGAAAATAGGGGGTGGGCCTTAGGGAGAAAGAGGATGGGGCTGCCCCCTCTCCTTTCTAATTTTTTTTGTAATATTTTTTTTTTGTTTGTAAAAAAATGATGAAAGAGAGATAGGAATAGAATTTTGGGAAATTTCTTTTATAAATTATGTTGTGTTAATTTTCCAAAACAACAACTTGAAATTATTAATTGGATATTAAATTGTTAGGTGATTTTTCAAATAGGGTTTGGTTTGGGATTTTGGAAAATAAACAAATTTTATTTAGTAATCTCAAGAAATTTTTGCAATCATCATTGAGTTTAATAGTTGGCAAGAATTTGATTTTTAAACCACCATTTGATCATGCCCTTTATGATTGAAATGATTTCAAATTTAAGTGGAATTGGAAATTTACCATTAGGGTTTTGAACAACTTAAATTGTTTTGAAGTTTTGATTGGTTTGGAAAACATGATGCAATGCTTATGGGATGCAGATGATGCAAGCAAAAAGAAAACAAACAGGTAACACCCCAGGTGTTACACTTGAGGGAGAAGAGGAAGCAGAAGGGGATTCCGGAGGGCCCGAGGTGGCTATTTATAGCTGGAAATGCGTTGAGATGGCCTACAACGGCTATTTTAGCCGTTGGATCCTTGACGCGTGTCACGCCCGGAAATTCCGGGAAACGAGGGGATGGGGTGATAATGACTATCTCCTCGTTTCCCTGCAAGAATATGTCAGAGATATGTTTCACGGTTTTTGACTGAACCCAAGCGTATGTGATGTCAGCACGATTTCATCGCTGACGTCATGAAGTTCCTTCTCCACGAAGGCTCGTGGAATAAAAAGGTGGATTTTGATGAAATCCGAGTTTCGCGTTATGATCGATTTGGGAAAAAATAAGAATTGGGACAAGGCGCCAACATTTCTCGGAACAGGATGCGGATTGACGAAAGGTGGCAGAATGAAGTCTCAATCCTTCTTGGGGGCTACTTTCGGATATATACCGATAGGGGTATATCCGGCATTGGCCTAAAGAGCCGAATTACCAGGGTGGCCTGTTTGGTAATGGATCATACTCCATTAGGCGGTCCAGTAAGCTGACGTGCAGAAGCCGGATTCTAGAAGAACCCGGACCGCGGCCCAAAGTGGTGCGGCTCGGAGTAGAAGACGGATTCCTGCTTTCCAAGTTAGATACTTACCGTAGTGTTCTAGGTTTCCTTTCTGTAATCCCTAACCCTACTATCTATATAAAGCCGGACGGGAGAGAAGAACAAGAAGCAGAAGGCAATAAGGTAGAAGCCAACTCGCCAAGAAGTTGATCCTCGCCAAGTTAGCGAAACACTACTCACATTGTACATTGAATACTTTAGGTTTCAGCCCTGATTTAGTGAGATTGCAGGGGTAGGAACGCCGCCTAATTGCGACGTACCGAACCTGGGAAAAGTTGGTGTTCCTGGTTGTCATACTACCACGTCCCCCCACGTCTCTACCAGTAGTCTCATGGAACCCCCTTCTATGAACTCTACTACGATGTCTCGACAGTGGGTGAATAGGTGACGTGGGGATGATTCCTGGACCTATCGGGTGAGCCTACCCGGTTTAAGCCCAAGACCTAGGCCCAAAGACAGGTGATATCCCGCGGTTCTAGAAGGCCCAACAGAAGCCCACCCGCAAGACTTGCGGGTCAAGACAAGAAATCCTATACGCAGTCTACTAGGACTCGTGTAACTCCCTCTTGGCTGCATATATAAAGCCAAAAGGGAGGAGAAAAAAGGGGGATCCAATCTAGACACGAGAAGAGGAAGATACAAGCCACAACTAGACTACGCAATACCCGAGATACCCCGTACACGCTAACAACTCGACTATCTCGCCATAGTACACACCAGACAAGCAGGAGTAAGAGATTTACCTCTACGAGGGCCCTGAACCTGGGTAAATCTTGCTCCTTGTTAGCCGTCGAGACTACCAGCGTGTACAACGTTCCTCTATTCGAAACCCTACCAGACCACCCGAGGGATTTGTCGACACGACTCTTCGACAATTGGCGCCGTCTGTGGGAACGAGACGCGCTGGATATACGGTCTCGCCGGCCTCATCTAAATCAAATCTTGGGGTCCTCGACCCATGGATACGATCTACTTCGGATTCTGCAACTTCATCGAGCACTCGCCGGCATCGCGCACGGCCTTTTTCATTATCTACATCGACATCGTTCTTCGCGTGCAGGCGGCAAGACAGCAGCAATATACATATTTTGGACTCCATCAACGGCGACTCGAAACTCATATGGAAAATTCCTTCGGTGTAAAAATGCGAAACCAAATTTTCTATCGGATCCAAAAAGAATCGGCGAATTCCGACGGTTAGATCTCCGTGGATGACCCGAACACTGAAGCCCTGTCAGAATCTGGCGGAACTCTGCGCGACTTTAGGAAAACAATTCTCACAGTCGACTCGGACATCAATTCAAAGATCACACTATTGAAAAGCTCTGGAATACAATCCCGCACCACTCCGTATTTTTTAGCCAATTCCAACGGTTAGATCTCCGTCAGAGGTTCATGCACTACGACATGTTTTGGATCTCTGCGAGTTCGCGAATTCAAATCGCGGTTACGAATCCTATTTCGGCAATTTGCGAGTCGACACAAAGACCAAGCAACGTCAACAAAACATGGCGACGACTCGCCAACTAGTGCCCGGGGGCTCGACATCAACAGTTCCCTCCGTGTACACACAACAAACATCACGACTCCGCCGCGTTGACTCGGTCCGCCGCGTCGAGTCCTTCGAGCAAACATCACGACTCCACCGCGTCAAATCCTTCGGAAAGCATCACGAATCCGCCGCGTCGAATCCTTCGGGAAGCATCGCGACTCCGCCACGTCGACTCGGTCCGCCGTGTCGAGTCCTTCGGACAAACATCGCGACTCCACCGTGTCGACTCGGTCCGCCGCGCCGAGTCCTTCGGACTTTCGGTCGAATATCGCGACTACACTGCATTGACTCGGTTCGCCGAGTCGAGTCCTTCATACAAGCATCGCGACTCCGCCTCGTCGACTCGGTCCGCCGCGTCGAGTCTTTCGGACAAACATCGCGACTCTGCCACGTCGACTCGGTCCGCTGCGTCGAGTCCTTCCGGAAGCATGGCGATTCCGCCTCGTCGGGTCCTACCGGACAACATCGCGACTCCGTCCAGAAAACATCATGACTCCGCCGCATAACTCCGCTACATCGAATCCTCTCCACTAAGCGTCTCGGGGGGTGTCCTTCGCCGCGGCCACACTCGTTGCTCGGGGGCTGTGCTGCAAAGTAGACGCACTCGAGAATTCGCCGCAGCCGTACTCGACACTCGGGGGCTGAGGCGCGAAACAGCCGCACTCGACACACGAGTCCGGTTCATCGATTTCGGCGATATTTACTCCGTCACTCGGCACCGCCTCGTCGACTACGGCAGTGTCATACAAAGTGCAACGCAGGAACCACAATGTCGGTTGCAACTTCGACAGTCGACACAATCCTCCACTCGAAGTCGACGGTCGACTCATATCCTCCGCTCGGAGTCAACAGTCGACACATATCCTCCGCTCGGAGTCGACAGTTGACACAGATCCTCCGCTCGGAGTCGACACATACCCTCCTCCTGGAGTCGATGCATGTCCTCCTCCGCGAGCCAACAGAAGACAAGCACAAGGGGTTAGCTTCAGAAACAACTTGAGCCTATGCCCGACTCTTCGAGTCGAGCATAGCCTCGAGGGCAACTCCCATCGGGAGCATTGTCGTGCACCCGATAAATCGTAGGAGCAACGTTGGAAGATCTTTGAGTCTATGTCCGATTACAAATAATCGCACATAGACTCGGGGGCTACTCCCATCGGGAGGGCTGGCCGCGCACCCAATGAGCGATGGTCGCGCAACCGACGAGTGCTACCCGCGCACTCGATGTACTACCGCGTCGAAAGCATCTAACACGTATGGCCCCGCGCGCTCTGCCCCACTTCGTCACGTCCCATCGGGAGCAGGCGAGTGCAGGAAAGTGCTCTGTGACATCACTGCATACCTCATCAAGACACGAAATCTCTTTCGTATGGACACCCAAACACGAAATTTCTTTCGTATAAGCACCCTGACACGAAATCTCTTTCGTATGGGCACATTAAGACGCGAAATTTATTTTGCATAGGCACCCATACACGAAATCTCTTTTGTATGGGCGCGTCAAGGCGCGAAATTTCTCTCGCATAAGCACCCTAACACGAAAACTCTTTCGTATGGGCACATCAAGACGCGAAATTTCTTTCGCATAAGCACCCTGACACGAAATCTCTTTCGTATGGGCACATCAATGACGCGAAATTTATTTCTCATAGGCACCCAGACACGAAATCTCTTTCGTATGGGCGCGTCAAGACGCGAAATTTCTCACGCATAAGCACCCTAACACGAAAACTCTTTCGTATGGGTACATCAAGACATGAAATTTCTTTCGCATAAGCACCCTGACACGAAATATCTTTTATATGGGCACATCAAAGGCGTGAATTTTTTTTCGTATAAGCACCCTGACACGAAATTTCTTTTGTATGGGCACATCAAGACGCGAAATTTCCTTCGCATAAACACCCTGACACGAAATCTCTTTCGTATGGGCACATCAATACGCGAAATTTCTTTCGCATAGTCACCTTTTCCCGAAATCTCTTTCGTATGGGAACATCAAGCCAAAATTTCTTTCGTGTAAACTTCATAACGAGAAATATCTTTCGCACAAGATCAAGAAGGAAGATCTCTTCACCCGAAGAATCGCACATGACCAAGGTAAAATCGCGAGTATGCGGCTCCGGCAACTCTACCACACGATGTATTTACACATCCTTATCCTGGATCGTTTGGCCGACTAGGCACATCCGGATGCCGTATTCTTTCGATTATGAAGGTAAGACCCAAAGATCTCTCTTTTAGGTCTGGAATCACACTCAAGCTGCGTCCTCCGGTAAACTTTCCGTGTCAACAATACGAAGAAAAATCCTAGCAGACGCGCCGGGTACCCCTTTAGGTTAATTTCGACTTGGTAAGACCTCAACGGCCCAGTCGAAACGATCACCTCGCCGGATTCGAGTCGGAGGTCTCAAATTCGTGTAGGCCAGAACCGTTTTTGCCCTAGATGCAATTAATTGGCCCTGATCTTTCGGGAGAGTCAAGCGACTGAGCCACATCCTTCTGCGAAAACAGCCAACACAAGACACATTTATCACTCGATGCTCGACTACATGAGCGCGTCGTGCACAGGGTATACGCCCTCAAAACCAGGCGATTCAATGACCAGTCGAAGAATCCAAGAACAAACTTTGAGTGCTTACCCAACTGTTCTAAGTCGAATAAGCACTCGGGGGCTACTGACGTGGGGATGATTCCTGGACCTATCGGGTGAGCCTACCCGGTCCAAGGCCCAAAGACAGGTGATATCCCGCGGTTCTAGAAGGCCCAACAGAAGCCCACCCGCAATACTTGCTGGTCAAGACAAGAACTCCTATACGTAGTCTACTAGGACTCGTGTAACTCCCTCCTGGCGTCATATATAAAGCCAGGAGGGAGGAGATAAAAGGGGGATCTAATGTAGACACGAGAAGAGGAAGATACAAGCCACAACTAGACTAGGCAATACCCGGGATACCCCTTTACACGCCACCATGGCATCACCATTGTAACAGCTCGACTATCTCGCCATAATACAGATCAGACAAGAAGGAGTAAGGGTTTTACCTCTACGAGGGCCCCGAACCTGGGTAAATCTTGCTCCTCGTTAGCCGTCGAGACTACCAGTGCGTACATCGTTCCTCTATTCGAAACCCTACCGGACCACCCGAGGGATTTGTCGACACGACTCTTCGACAATAGGTGACTACCATTTTTGTTTCTTCTTTTCCTTTTTAGATTGGGCTAAACAAGCAAAGCACGAGTTTTTCTAGATATGCAACTAGGTGAACAACCTATGTGATACAATACAAAGTACGCAACAGAAGCAATATGTAAAGTGCCAAGATAAACCACAAGTGTAAACAAGGAGACAAGGATATGTTTCCCGTAGTTCCTTCCCAAGGGAAGTATGTGGGATATATACCGATTAGGGGTATATTCGGGATTGTCCTAAAGAGTCAGATTACCAGGGTGGCCTGATTGGTAATGGATCACAGTCCATTAGGTGGCCCAGTAAGCTGACGCGCAGAAGCCGGATTCTAGAAGAACCCGGACCACGGCCCAAAGTGGTGCGGCTTGGAGTAGAAGGCAGGTTCCTGCTTTCCAAGTTAGATACTTACCGTAATCTTCTAGGTTTCCTTTCTGTAAGCCCTAACTCGGCTATCTATATAAAGCCGGACGGGAGAGAAGAAACATACAGACAATTATCTAGAAGCCAACTCGCCGAGAAGTTGATCCTCGTCGAGTTAGCGAAACCCTACTCACGTTGTACTTTTTATACTTCAGACTTCAGCCCTGATTTAGTGAGATTGCAGGAGTAGGAACGTCGCCTAGTTGCGACGTACCGAGCCTGCGTAAACTTGGTGTTCCTGATTGTCATACTACCACGCCCCCCCACGTCTCTACCAGTAGTCTCATGGCACCCTCGTCTATGAACTCTACTATGATGTATCGACAGTTGGCGCCCACCGTGGGGCCAGCGACGTCAGGCGTTATGTTTCGATCGGGGATACTCGACGGAATTTGCAGTACCATAACTATAGGAAGCTTGGGATTCGACAACGACGTCGGACGCTTCCTCGACAATGGATCGTACATGCCAGCATGGAATCATCTGGTAAGTGCCTGCGTTTTACCGATTGGATATGCAAACATATATATCGGATTAACTGCAGAGGCAATGGGATTCTATGGTGGAAGTAGATTTATCCCACCCTCCCTATACCCGATTGAAGAAAACTATGATACCGTATTTTTCTCAGATCGCCAATACCCCGCTAAAAGTTTCGCCTCTTCGGAGATGCCTGCAATCATATCTCACTTTATTGGTATGATGCAGTCTGAGGTCGCTAAAAACACGGATGAAGGCAATCCCGTGGAAGAGGCAGATAAAAACAATCCGACATTGGAAATGGAAGATCCGACACACGTCAATGAGACGATGAACTGGGAAGCCAACTCCGTGCTAGCCGCCATCGAGGAAAAATTGGAGTCGGAACCCGGATCTGAAGATCTAGACTCCGATGACGAAAATGAGGATGCTTTTGAAAAAAAGGTCAAATCTATGCAAGGGGGCTTCCACGAAGTGCTTATGGCCACACCGACCAAAAACACGGATGCCGAAAGCCCGGAAGACCCCAAAACACCTCCGCCAATTGAAGAAAGAGAGGATGGTGAAACCAGTCCAATTTACCCTGATGTCAAGGAATGGACAGAAGATGAACCTGGTAAAAAAAAACTCTTCCAAGAAGAAAAACAAGACTTCCAAGAAAATCCAGTATAAACTCCGGAAGAAAAAATTGGCAGACACTTCTAATCAAAACCTGGAAGTAGAAGGAGGAGTCAAGCCTCTGGAGAAGAAAACGAAGGAAATCCCTGTTCCACTAATGTCAGAATAGGACAAACTTGATTTAATTCAAACTCAAGTGGGACGTGACAACCCCCCTGAAGTGCTGGAAGCCAGGAGACAAGCTCTCCAGCGGCAGCAGCAACATCTATTCAGAACTCGGGAAAACCTCCTAAAAACCCAAGCTGACATTAAGTTGCAGCAGGAAGAAATCGAGGAATACGAAAGAAGGCATAGATCTTGCATAAAACCTACACGGTTACCCAGAATCGCAAGACCGGAAGTATTGCCGCCAAAGGAACGGTTCCAAAACCCTTCCTGGCAAAAGCAAGTAAACGACATTGATGCCAAGGGAGAACATGTATACAAAACCGCAGCAGAAAACGCGGAAGCCGCATTCGCCATCCTCAATGATGATCTGTACTCCAATGAAGAAAAGCTTCAATGGGTGTATGCTTTCTTAGGAAAGGCATTGCAACAGCAACAGCGGGGGCAGGCAAGATTAGGGAAGTTGCATGATGACTCGACCCTATGCAAAACCGCCACATGCGCCGCTGGAGCATCTGGACGTGGTGAACCTGGAGATTCAGGCAATTCCAAAGAGAAGAAAGAAGATCCGAGAAAGGACAAGAAAATTCCAGATAACAAGGATGCAGCGTCCAGGACAGGATCCCATCCACCGAAAGGTGGAATTAATCCCCGAGATCGGGAGGAACAAAACCGGAAAGACAGAAAAGCAATGCCGCCTCCGAGACGCCCTGCTGAAAAAGCCGGAAGATACGACATTCCTCACAGGCGTGAGAGATCCCGTACTCTTTCTAGTAATAAAGAAAGTCCAAGGAGTAGATCTCCACCTTATTCCAAAGGACACGACAACGGATGAAATAGGGATAATCCCGGAAAAGCGCACTCGCGCAACAATGGAAAAGAAAGGAGCAGATCCCTGATGGCTAGGTTGAGACTCCAAGTGCAGAGTGTGTAGCTAGTGGCAAAAATTCTTCCCCACGAGGGTGACTCGAGGGTTTATATCGAACTCTTGGGGAGCCAGTATTTCAGCAGTTGTCTTCCAAGCTTCCTCCAGGATCCTGCAAAAAAGTAGAGAATTTTGTGCCCTCAACCTCACCAAGTGGTTGTCAAGCACAAGGTGTGAGACTTCTAAATTGCAATGCAAAACTGAAAGTAAATGTGCAATAATTAAATCTACTACTAAATGCAAATGAGAAAATAAATATGCAATGGATTGTTTTTGTATTTTTGTGATGCAAGTGGTGATGGAGATAATGTAAATTCGAATTAGAGATGCAAGTAAAGTAAAGTGCAAGTAAAGTAAATTGCAGCAAAATAACTAGAGTGTTTTCTTATATTTAAAATAGGACCGGGGTTCATGGTTTCACACTTGCATTCTCTCAAATAAAGTGGTAGACGGTGGACATAAATAATTACATGTGAGATTACAATTACATGTTTAACATTGAGTACTTTCATATGGGCATCACGTCCTAGCATAGAGATCTTTACGGTCATATTGATCCCTCTTATACTCCACCAAGATGCGAAATAAATCATAACACCTCGATAATTAAGGAAAAACCAGAGTATAGCTTTAAGCAATGTGACATGAAGTTGAAGTAAGAACTTGCTAGATCTAGTCATGGAGATTGATTAGTGTCACTTCAAATCCCCGGTAACAAGGTACTCCTTTTTATCCCTAGTGAGGTAACTAAGAAAGGTTTAACAAAACCTAAATGGATCGCTGAACTTCTGTCACTTTCACATCACTAGCCACCCCCCGTTACTCCAACTAATGCACCCATCACCCCACACACGCTCTCAAGAACTAGATTGATCAAAGCTAGCAAATAAGAATGGGGTACATAAGATACATCTACTCAAATAACTCAAGAGAAACAATTGCAGTCTCAGATTCAATAACTCATAGAAAAGATCCACCACATAGGAATTATAACGGTGCCCGTAATCATGTGAGGCAGCTCATACGGATCTAATTAGTGAAGCACATAGAGAGAGAGATACAAGTGCTACTTCCACAAACCCATAGCCCTGGGGTGGACTACTCCCTCTTCATGGAGATGTCGATGTAGATGACGTTGGAGGGGTAGGAGATCACACCGGCGGCGCCCCGCCGGAGTTTTCCCCCTCCAATCTCTGGTCTCTGTTTTGGTGTTTCGGTGTTTCGGCGGTGCTCTTCTCCGTAAGGGTACGAGGGACCCTTTTTATAGTCGGGTTTAGGTCAAGACGGAGTCGGTAAGTCGAAGATGGAAGGAATTGGGGCCACATGAGCCAAAGGGGGCCTCTCACGCGGCTAAGGAATCTGGCCGCGTGGAGGGTCCTCTTTTGGGCCTCCTTGCCCAATTCTCGTGGATCCTTCGCCCGCAAGTCTTCTCATTCCAAGAAAATGACCCCCGCAGATTTTCAGGTGATTTCGCGGAAGTTTTCCCCCTGAAACGTCAAGAATATAGAAAACGGGGTTTCTGACAGGCAGAGTTAATTCCATAAAAGTTGGGGGACTTTCTAATTTAACCCCAAAATACTATAAAACATTGAATTATACCCTTATATGATGCAATATGTAATAGAAAACCATGTGAAAATATGCAAAATCCATCTATGCATTTTACATGCATCAACATCCCCAAGCTTAACCCATGCTCCTCCTCGAGTATGAAGGTGATAAAACTAAGATGGGTTTTGCATATTGAAACAATCATGGGATATCAAGGAGGATTATTCATGCTACATATAATCAAATGATTAATACTAGAAATGAGTAGCGATATACAATTCATGTTGTAAGAAATATCAAATATGCAAGCAAAGATGCTTCATGAAAGTTCACAAAGTGTATAATGAAATAAAAGCACTATGGACTAAATGCATACACAAAATGAAAAATAAAATCCTATATTGGTCAAAGAATATCATAATGGAGAATAGAAAATATGGTGGACACTTTGGAGAAAATTGAGTAGAGGTAAAACATGATCAAGTCTTATTTAGCCTCTAAATTATTCAACTAAAATTACTAATTGAAATGTGGTATCCATTGATCTAGGACTCTCGTTGCCCCTTTATCACTAGCATCTTAAAATTGTGAGTATTGAAGTAATGAGAATGACAAGGTGGTTGAAAGCCTCATGCCCCGTGAGTGTGAAAACCTACTCCATGATTACTCAACTTAAGATTCCTAATAAGCTTTGTACAATCATAATAAGTATTAATGACATCATAGAGAACCGCAAAGAGGTACCTCTTTCTCCATGACATGGAAACAAGCCCATGTTACAATGACAAGATGAACAAACGGAGTAGATTCATCATCCTTTTTTATTTTCATTCACTATTATGCATAGCTTCTTATTTTATTATAGGATGTGTTGTAGAGTCACTCAAGCTGTAAGTAAATTTCCACCATGATAAAGCATGGCTTGGGTTAGCGGCCCAATGCGTTTCTCTAGTCATATAGATACTTACTCATCAAAACTTACTATTCCTCTATTTCATTTCGGCATGGCAGGAGTGCAAAAACAAAAGTACATGATATCAACCAAATGTAAATTTTTTTGTGCAATGTTGAAAGCTTTCCGGTGATACACGTTTATAGCTAGCTCCCAACCACACACTTGTCAAACGCAAAACTTGTGGCTCCCATTATTGGGTCATGTTTATTAGATGCATAAAAAGTAAAGTGTGCCTTCAATAGTTCGTGAGAGTCCTATCCCAAGTTCAACCCATGAGAATTAATAAAGTGAGTATCTTAATTTAGAACATAAATAACACAATAACATGGTGAACATACTTGATGGAGGGATGATAACCCGGTAGGCTAATGCCAAGGTGTAACTCGGCCCAAAGGACGCTGCGCAAGACCCGGGTTAGGGAAAAGGAGTTTCTAGAAGGCCCAAGAGTGTAGGCCTCGTAACCCGGTTTGTGGGTTACGGTAAGGAAACTTAGGGCTTGTAAGCAGTGTCTGGGTAGGACTTTGAGTATGTCTTGGATAGTAAGCCAGGAGGACCGGATATTATATAAGCCGGCCCATAGGGTTAGATTAGACGAAGTAACGATTATGAGTAGAAACGATCACACGTTCACGAGATATCGAGAATCCCTTGTAACACGAGAGTTGAGATAGTATATTCAGATCGGAGACTCGGCGACTTGATTGCCGGCTACCAGATCGCATATCACCATGGTTTCCCTTGAGCTAAACCCTCTCCCAAACACCAGAGTCGAATTGCCCCAAGACAAGTTACCCCCGGTAACGTCTGCCGTGATTATCCCACGACAGTTGGCGCCCACCATGGGGCCTACGTCCAAGGGTGTTTACATCACGGGAGAAGCTCGGGAGAACATGAAGAACCTCGTCATCGGCGAGATCTACACCAACCCCGAAGGAGAGAAGATGGTGGACGATTTTGGCTGGGGGCCAGAGTCGGATCTGCTCGAATCCGGATCTGTCGTGACAATCGGCCGGGTCAACATATTCATCGGCATGGTACGTACGTCCGGTTCAATCCCTGACAATTTTGGATTTGATTCTGTGTCAGGGGAGGCCACCTGCGTTCAGTCGGATGGAGAAGAATCGGTCGGGACGGTGGATCCAATAGAAGAGCCCACCATGAAGAGGGAACAGCCGGAGGAGCCGGCATGGACCCCGCGTGGATGGGTCATAAGAGAAGGTGATACCGAGTCTATTCTGCACCTGCTGGAGGACCGGTACGAGGAGGATAGTTATGATGAAGAAGAGTATGAATCTGCGCCAAGCATCGCGCGCCAGGTCGCGGTCTACACGGCCCCTGCCACCAATCTCAATCAGGGGAACGTGACCGCGGCCGCGGTCGGAGCAGCGCAAGCATTGGCCCAGCAGCAAAATCCGACTGACGGAAATCCGGTTCTGGCCCGGGTTGACGGAGAGTCGGCTTCAGTTACCAGCCGGGCGGCGGACAGCGAGTTGCAGGCAAATATGTTTGGGTATCTGGCGAACCGGACACCAGGGGCGGGTCCTTCAAATCCGCAACACCCGACCCTGTTCAATAACAACATGATCCTGGATCCCACCGTGCTAGCCACAGTCATAACCCGGGAGAACGCATCGGCACGTGCTAGGGATCTGGATGTAGCCCGTCGTGCATTGGAGCAACAGAGGAGAGAAGTGGAAGCAGAAAAGCAAGGGGTAGCCACGCGCCAACGTGAGCTGGATGCATTGGAGAACCGGCTCCGAGAAAAGACAATCAGGGTGCACCAAAGGCACCAGACTAGATTACCGGCAATGGGTGGAGTCATAAACCCGGCCGCACTATTCATCACACCTCAGGATCAACCAATCCCAGTTGCGAACCAAGGAACTGTACATCAGTCCGCAACTGGAGGAGCACAGCCGGCAAACGTGTAGGCCGGGTTACCCACATTGCAGACTGGAGTCACTGCCGGCAACACAGTACCACCACCACCACCATCACGATTTCGCACACCACCTGGTCACTTCAACAACCCCATGGACAACGTATACGCAGCAACACTCGCATTGAATCAGATCCTTGTAAGAGCGTCACCCCACGCGGAGGAGACCCGGCGGGCGATTGATCTATTACGCACTGCGGTGACACAACAAGTTAATTACCCGGATAACAGGAGTGGAATGCATGGGACACCATATATCAGCCAGCAACGGGGCAACACCGGGAATATTCAGACAAGTTCAGCGCGACGGAGGGTAGAGCAGCAGCAAATGCCGCCTCCTCCCCGCGTTCAGGTAGCACCAGCAGCATCAGCAGCGCAATCTATTGTGGATAGTTCCAGAGCCAGGCGAGCCGCGACCGGGTCTGCGGTACACGGCCCAGCAGCAGTGCCGCGTCCAGCCGTACCCCCCGCAGGATTGCATGTTTCCCGAGTAAGGCCAGTTTCGACTAATCTCGCTGGGCCTAAGTGTCTGTCGGATAACATCAGGGCTGAGCCTTACCCGGATAAATTCAAGGAACCGGGTAAAGTAGTGAATTATGAGCCGACTATGGATCCAGAAACATGGTTGAGCAGCTATGAGGATGCTATGTCAATTCGCAACGCGTCCGAAAATCTTCAAGCTAAGTTCATGTACCTAATGATGTCAGAAGGAGCAGCAAAGTTGTGGTTCAACAATTTACCGGAAGGATCTATCAAGTCATGGAGCGAGTTGAAAACTGCGTTTATTAAGCACTTTCATGGAACATGCAGGAAGCTATTTACTATTGATTATCTAGAACGGTGTGTCCAGAAAAAGGGAGAATCGGCGCGCAGCTGGGTGCGCCGGGTTATGGAGATACTTCACTCATCCACGGATATTCAGCCAAAGGATGCGTTACAAGTTATGGCAAAGACATGCAAGTATACACCTTTAGTGCAAAAGTTAACTCGCATGAAATCCAGTCGGAATGCTTCAGAGGTTACGATGGGAGAGCTAATGGACGCATGCAACAAGCACGCCGCAACGGATACCACATAAGAGGACGTCGATGACAAGAAAGCAAAAGCAAACACGAGCAACAATGGAAGAACCGGCAATGGATCAACGCTGGGCAAAAATGGAGGTAACAATGGAAACAACCAGAACAAGCGCCCGTTTGAGGGAAGTTCCGAGTTTGTCGCCAGTACGTAAGCCGGATCTTCGAGACCTAGTGCAGAAGGAAATTTCAATGGAAGAAACCATAATGGAGGAAACTATCAAGGGCCACCAAGGCCGGGTAACAACTGGGATATCTTCAGGATGGCGTGCCCAAAGCACAGCAGGAACGGAAGGCCGGCTAACCACTCATTGGAGTAGTGTGCGGATTTACAGAGATGGAAGAACGAGGAAGTAAACAAAGCTATGCGAGGTGCAGGTCGGGGAGGAGGACCGGGTCCGGGTGGAAACCCGGGCAACGGCCCACCCCCAGCAGGCAACCCGGCAGGCAGAAATCCGGGTAACAACCAGGGAGGAGCTGGAGGTTTCCAAGCTAACTCCAAGCAGTTGGGACAATATCACGTACATACTACAGGAACTTCCAGTAAGGATAGAAAGATACTCAAACGAGCAGTGAACGCGGTCAATTCAGCTGTTCCGAGATACTTGAGATGGTCTGATCAAGACGTGACGTGGAGCAGAAGGGATCACCCGGAAACGATAGAACATCCGGGTGTGTTAGCATTGGTGGTTGCACCACAGGTCAATGGCTATGAGCTGAAAAAGGTCTTAATGGACGGTGGAAGTAGCATCAACATCTTATATTGGGAATCTTTCTTACGCATGGGTCTCAAGGAGTCTCAGCTACAGAGAAGTTCAACAGTTTTTCATGGAATAGTGCCGGGTCACTCGGCGTGCCCTGAAGGAAAGATCACATTGGAGGTTGCTTTTGGAGAATCGAAGGACAATTTCCGGGTTGAGTGGCTCACTTTCGAGGTGGTTAAGTTGCGCAGACCTTATCACGCGTTATTTGGGAGGCCGGCTTACGCTAAGTTCATGGCCAGGCCGTGTTACGTATACCTACAGCTAAAGATTCCGGGTCCCAAGCAAACCATTACCATACATGGAAACCGGATTATAGCGGCTGAGTGTGACGAAGGAGACGCGGCAATGGCAGAGCAGGCCTGCAGGAAGGAAGAACTCAAGTATTACCGGTCTCAAGTAGACCCGGATGACAGAACAACATTGAAGAGACCAAATACTGAGGATGAGAGAGCAAAATTCAAAGCAGCACAAGATACCAAAATGGTAGCCTTTGTCGAAGGCGATCCCTCTAAGCAATTTGCTATAGGATCTAACCTGGACAATGAGCAGGAAAAAGCACCCGTGGAGTTTATTCGTTCAAATCAGGATGTTTTTGCTTGGACGCCTAGAGATATGCCGGGTATCCCCACGGAGTTGGCAGAGCACAACTTGCATGTTGATCCCAAGTCTAGGCCCGTGAAGCAGGGCCTGAGAAAGATGAATGAGGAAAGAAGGAAAGCTATAGGGGAAGAAATTGCTCGGCTATTAACAGCTGGCTTATGGAAGTATTTCACCCGGATTGGTTGGCAAATCCGGTTCTCGTAATGAAAAAGACTAATGAGTGGAGGATGTGCATTGATTATACGAGTCTCAACAAGCATTGCCCAAAGGATCCGTTCGCACTACCAAGGATAGATCAGATCATAGACGCAGCGGCTGGAAGTGACCTATTATGTTTCCTGGACGCATATTCCGGGTATCATCAGATCAAGCTCAAGAAGGAAGATTGGGAGAAAACGTCGTTCATAACCCCTTTTGGAGCCTTTTGCTACAAGACCATGACTTTTGGATTGAAAAACGCTGGCGCAACTTATCAACGGTGTATTCAAAAGTGCTTTGAGGACCAAATCGGACGCAATGTTCATGCTTATGTGGATGATGTGGTGATCAAGACCAGAAAAGCGGAGACATTTATTGATGATCTAAAGGAAACATTCAAGAACCTGAGAAGATACCAGATGAAACTTAACCCGACAAAGTGTGTGTTTGGAGTTCCAGCAGGGAAGTTACTCGGCTTTATCGTTTCAGAGAGAGGGATTGAGGCAAACCCGGATAAAATCAAAGCTATCCAGAGTCTGAAAAAGCCGGAGAACCTGAAGCATGTTCAGAAGCTTACATGGTGCGTATCAGTGTTGATCCGGTTTATATCAAGACTCGTAGAGAAGGCAATACCATTTTACCGGCTCTTGAGGAAATCTGATAAATTTGTTTGGGACCAAGAGGCGGATGAGGCGTTCGAGGCATTAAAAAAGCAGCTATCTGAGGCACCAGTCCTAGCAGCCCCGGGTCCCAAAGAGCCCATGCTATTGTACGTTGCAGCCGGGCCCCGGGCGGTTTGTGCAGTGGTTGTTGTTGAGCGCAAAGAGGATGGGAAAGATCACCCGGTTCAGAGGCCGGTGTATTACGTCAGCGAGGTATTATTAGAGGCAAAGCAGCGCTATCCGCATTGGCAGAAACTTGTTTTCCGGGTCTTCATGGCCAGCCGGAAGTTGAAGCCATATTTTCAGGAACACCCCGTGACAATGGTTAGCTCTATACCAATGTCGGATATCATCAGAAACTCAGATGCAACAGGTAGAATAGCCAAGTGGGCGATCGAGATGGGGGATTATCACATCAACTACGAGCCCAGGTCAGCAATCAAATCTCAAGCTCTAGTTGATTTCATTAATGATTGGACCCACACTGGCATGCCCACAATGGCACCAAGTTCCGAATCTTGGATAATGCACTTTGATGGTTCCAAGCAATATGAGGGATCAGGAGCTGGAGTGGTGCTAACATCACCCAAAGGAGACAACTTGAGATACGTGTTGCATATTTACTTTGATTGTTCCAACAATGTGGCCGAGTATGAGGCATTATTGCATGGATTGAAGGTAGCCAAGGAGATGAACATTAAGAGGATACGATGCTTTGGAGATTCGGACCTTGTGGTACAACAGGTCTCGGGAACTTGGGATAGAAAAGATGCAACTATGGCAGCATACCGCAGAGAGGTGGACAGGGTTGCCGGGTGTTTTTCCGGGTATGAGGTGGAGCATATAGACAGAAGAAAAAACGAGGTAGCAGATGCACTCGCTAGACTCGGCTCCCGCAGAGAGCCGGTTCCACCCAATGTTTTCCTGGACGAGCTATGGCGACCATCAGTTAAAACCGAGTCTGAGGAAGAGGTGGCAAACCAAGACCCGGATTTGGAGCTCGTGGCCACAGTATGTGCTGTTCCCGAGTGGACAGAGCCGTTTCTGGCCTACCTATCACGGGGCGAGTTACCACAGCAGGAGGTATTAGCAAGACAAATTCTGAGGCGAGCAAAGGGATATTCTATCATCAATGGGGAGTTATACAAGAGAAGTGCAGCAGGAGTCTTTTTACGCTGTGTAGCACCAGAAGAAGGCCGACAGATCCTGAAGGAGATCCATGAAGGTGATTGTGGGCATCATGCGTCCACAAGATCCCTTGTGGCCAAAGCTTATCGGCACGGTTTCTTCTGGCTCACGGCCCTAGCAGACGCGGAGCGCTTGGTGGCAAGGTGTGACGGATGTCAAAGGTACGCCCACAAAACCCACGTGCCGGCTATGGAATTACGGACTATCCCGTTAACCTAGCCATTTGCTGTTTGGGGTATGGATATGGTTGGACCCTTCCACATGTCACCTTGCAAAAAGACACATCTCTTGGTGGCTATTGATAAGTTTACCAAGTGGGTTGAAGTTATGCCAGTCACCAATTGTGAAGCAGTTACAGCAGTCAAGTTCCTGAAAAGGATTATCTATCGGTTTGGGTATCCTCACAGTATAATAACGGACAATGGAACCAACATGTCCTTAGGTGAGATGGAAAAGTTCTGTGGCAACAATGGTATCCGTTTGGACATAGCCTCAGTGGCCCACCCACAGGCTAATGGACAAGTGGAGAGGGAAAATCAGGAGTTGCTTCGTGGATTAAAGCCACGGTTGCGAGTCCCATGTATCAGAGCTGCTGGTGCATCGGTTGAGGAGTTACCTTCAGTGGTGTGGGGTATCAACACCACACCTAACAGATCTACTCAGATGACACCGTTTTTCATGGTTTATGGTGCAGAGGCGGTGTTGCCGAGTGATATTATTCATGACTCGCCTCGAGTGTCGGCTTACGTCGAGGTGGAGAACGAGAAGACCCGGCAGGACGCCGTGGATATGCTAGAAGAATACAGGGAACAAGCTTTGGAGAGATCAGCCATATACCAGCAGGATCTGCGGAGATATCATAGTCGGCGCGTGAAAACCCGGGTCTTCCAGGAAGGAGACCTGGTTCTGCGCCTGGTACAGTCAAAGGAAGGAAAACACAAGTTATCTCCACCATGGGAAGGACCGTTCATCATAAGCCGGAATCTGCACAATGGATCATATTACTTGATAGATGCAAGGGAAGAGCCGGCTACGGTTAATGACACCGCTCATACCACCTCATATATGCAAGAAAGAGAAAGACCATGGAACGTGGCTCAGCTGCGTCCCTACTATACTTAGTATAGGATAGATTCACAAAGTGGGATTACACGATGTATCAGGCACAGGTTTCAGACGCACTCTTTTCCTATCAAGGGTACCTAAGGAGACTGGAGGGTTTTTAATGAGGCGGCTTGCTGACCTAACTTTTCTCATATCAATAAAGAGATGGTTAAACAATATATTGTTCCTTTTCATGTGTTTTTTATTAAGTTTTTATATTTCTGTTGTGTTTTTATTTTTCTTCCAGGTAAGTATTATTTATTGTTCTTAGTATATTAGTTTCTTTAGTAAATTGCATATATATATATATATATATATATATATATATATATATATATATATATATATATATATGTCTTGGGGGCTGATTGCTTGAATAGCACAGTTGCAAACTCAAAGACCCGGCCACGATGCCTATGAGTTAGAAGGGCCGATTACTTGCAACAAGTACGGCTGCAATCTTATAACCGGACAAAGGAGCCAAACTTTCTTGACTATTCTTACTTAAGCTTGATGTGACTCGCTCTAAAGTGGCATGCTTTGCTAGCGTATGACTACAATCAGTCATGATGCCCAATGGGACTTGCCTGACCCTGTCTTCGTACATCTGTAGCAACATGATTATCCACGCGAAAGCCGGCTTATAGTACAAGAAGGTCAAAAGGGTCATCTAAACCACAAGTTATGCAGAGTACAAGGTTAATAGCCGGAAACTCAAAGTTTATTAAGCATAACTTCAAAACCTATGTGAACGGTTCTAGGTTTTGTGCTTAGCAGAAACGATTTGTTACTTTTGAAAGACCCAACACCCTAGACTCGGAATTTCGGTCCTTGGGGACTTGGGAATTCGAAAAAAAGAAACAAATTATCTAGCTATTCAGCTCAAAAACTCAAAAATCCGAGTCTTGGGGACTTGGGGACTTAGAGAAAAGTCCACCTGTCAAAACCCACGAGACCCGGAAACCGAGTCTCACAAAGGAACCATAGCAGAAAATCGGAAAACCAGGAATGAATAAGCTCAAAAAGACAGGGAAATATCAAATTCATGCAAAGGCCAGAAGGGCCACGAAAGCTATTAAGGTTTTTAATGTATTACAGGCCACGGTAGTAGTATCACAAAGTGCACAAGCGCACTATCGAAAGTATAATTGCTTAAAAGTCCCATTGGCCGAATGACGTGTTTGACATGGCAGCGGATAAATAAGTTTTACTCGGCATCCTGGGTTGAGGCGTCCATCTTTCCCTTACCCTTGGCAGCTGGGTCTTGATCCTGGACTTGTTCTTCAGCGGTCTTTGTGGCAGCAGCACCTGGGTCAGCAGAAGTACCGGCACGCGAAGGAGGAGGGACAACTGGCGTGGAGCTGGTAGGCGCAGTATCGGCCTCGGCCTTCTTCTTCGCAGCCTCTTCCCTCAGCCGGGCAGCCTCCACCTTCCACCGTGCCAGCATGTCAAAGGGCTGTGGAGGATCCGACTTAATCGCCTTACCTTCAGCATCGTATGGTGGCACAATCCGACTGACATCCAAATTATCGGCAATCAGGCTTGCCGAGTGACGAACTTCTGTCTGGATGGCCTTGTAATGCTTGGCTGAAAACTGGGAGTCGTCATGGTTGAACTCCGGAAACCCGCCAACGAGCTTCGCCGGGTCAATCTTGGGAAAGTACGCTTTCGCCAAAGCAAGACCCCGGGTCACTCCAACTCGGCAGGACGAACGTTTCCAGTGTTCAATCCACTCGGGGATGGTGGAACACGCATCAAGCAGTGTGTTCAAACCACCCTCTCCAGTGCCTGGCCACTTGACAGCCTTGAGGGCCCACTTGGTCCCAGCACAGAGTTGCCGGATGGTGCTCTTTATGGTCTTCAACAGAACCACCTCATCTTCATCCGGAATCTCCTCACCCGGCCCTGCAGAAAAGCGGAAAATATTCAAAGTCAGGAATTCCGAGTGTTTATCATGATATAAAAACCGGGTTACGGTTAGTCAGTCGGGAATCCTTACCTATCAGAACACGATAAGTGTCGGCAATCTGGCCCGACAGCTCGTTCACCCTACCTACTGCAGCATTGCATCTCTTTTTATATTTCTTCGCAAGCTTCCCGAGTTTCTTGGCATCAGCTTCGGCCGACTCACGCAGTTTCGTCTCCGCCTTGAGAAGTTTGTTGGTTTTAGCCAACGCTTTTTCAGAGTGGGTTACGTAGGCCTGCGAGGAAACACAAGGAAATGTCAATCGGACAAAACAAAAGTATCAATCGGATATCCGTGAAAGTTCCAATTAAATTATGCATAAGTTCACTCGGAACTTGGGGACTAGATGAATATATGAGCAGTGTTAGCGTAATTTACCTCATGCTTGGCTATCAAGGCTTCCAGGATGCCTTCTTCATCAGCCCTCAGGGTGTGTAGAGCGTCAAGCATCTCGGCGAAACTCATGTCCTCAGGCTTGGTGCCGGAAGAGCCGGCGGCCTGGTAACTCGGAGGAGTATTTTCCGGCTTTGGGGATGATACCCGGGTGGTCTGGGTGTCAGGGTTGGGAGTACCCATCCTTGTGTCCAGGACCTCCACGTCCTCACCCCCGAGTCCATCAGCTCGCTTGGGAGACTCGGCATCCTGCTTGGCCGAGTCAGTTGGGGGATCTTGCTCTTTTTCTTCTTCTTCAAGGCCGCCAGTTGCGGCGTTCGCATTATCAACCGGATCTTCAGTTTCCCGGTTATCCATCTCCACGTCCTCCGTGTCACTGATTGTGACTTGGGCGCTAAGGAAAGAAAAAAGAAATGGTTAGTAGTAAAAACAGAAAGTTATTGAAAGTGAAGGTATATCATATAGCAATAAATATAACTCACCTGGTGTTCACCACGTAGTCCGGTGGAAGCTCGCTGCTAGACGCGGACGAGGCTGTCATGGAATCCGAGAGTGAGACCCGGAACTGCCCGGCTAATGGATGGTTGGGGGAAGGATGACGTTGAGGTGAATTGGAAGGGTAAAATGGAGGAGTACCGGCACGACGAGCTGGGGATGTGGGGATGCCCGGGTTGAGGGGATCATCACCCGGAGAATTCCGGGTCACCCTGCGCTTGGCCGGAGGAGGGTCCTTCAAGTGTGGCAAGTTGGATAATTGTCGGTTAAGTTCGCACATATTAGAAAAAGAACAGGGTTTGGAGGACATGAAGGAATAGGGAACCTTGAATACCACCCCTCGGGGTTTCCTCTTGGCCCCGACTGCAACTTCCGGCTCAGCGTCGCTTTTGTCGGACTCGGTATCCTCCCGGTCCTCCTTGTCGTCCTTGTTCTCCATCCCTGAAAGCCACGAATGCATAGTCGGAAAATAAGAACTATGGGAAAGCAAAGTGACATAAGTTAAGTTGATTAAGACCCGGGTGATACCTTCATCGGTGTCGGTCGGCTCTTCTTCTTCTTCCGGGTTTCCAGAGGAAGGGGAAGTCTCAATGTCCTAGAAAGCGCTATCAGCCTGAGATAAAAGCATAAAAGTGAGAGTTAGTAGTTGTATCAAGTAAAAGTACAAGAGTAAAAGGATAAGTGCCGGATCTTACCGCGGGAGCCGGATTCTCGCGTGTGTATGGATCTAATCCGGCTATGTTCCGGATCACATCTACCTTCTCGGTAAGGAAACCCTTGATGGTTTTGTTCGTGTCACCAGCCGGGTAATTCTTCGAGGAGTAGCGGAGCGCGTCCGTGACGTGACCCGAGTATTCGCAAATCAGTTTTGAGCGAATGGTATTGGGCTGGATCCGGAAGTTCACCCATGTCTTAACCAGATTGAGCCCAAGGAGACCTTGGGCGGAGAGGACGACGAGTTTGGCTAGCAAAGGCTGGATGGACTCTCTGTCCGACTCTGAGGCAACGGCGTTGAAAGTGTCGGAGAGATCAAGGAGGCCCTCGGAGAAACCCGGCAATTTCCTTGCCCTGGGTGGGGAGGTTTCCCGGCAGTAGAAGAAAGATTGTTGCCAATGCTTAACATGTGAGCTAAGGCTTAGAGTCGGCATAGGTGAATTTTCACGGCGTTGGATGGATACTCCGCCGCAAGCCAAAAGGGCCCCGTCGCCGCTTTCGCAGCACTGTTTGCATTGGAATAGTTCTAAGAAAAGGGCAAGGTTTGGTGCAACGCACAAGTACGATTCACAAAGGACTATGAAATGGGTGATGTTCAACATAGAGTTAGGCCCTATGTCGAATACCCGGAGGCCGTAGTGGCTGAGGACTTCACGGAAAAAAGAGTGACCCGGGGGGCGAAACTCCCGGATCACGTGCTCAACGAAGCATATTACCTCGTTGGGGTTGGGGGTAGGCCGGGTCTCGTCACCCGGCACTCTCCAATGGATCTCCTTTTGAGGAGGAAGAACGCCTGACTCGGCAAGCTCCTCCAACTTGGCCTGGGTCACGGTGGACCGTGCCCAGTTGGCGGAGATGGATTGGGTTGACCTTGGCTTTGCCGGCTGTTTGCCCTTGTTCTTGGGAGCCATTTGATCGGTATGCAAAACACAAGGCAAAAAGTGCAGAACATGAGTAACTAAGACCCGGAAACTACGAGTTATCCGAGTATCAACAAGCAATACATAAACTACGAGTTATCCGAGTGTCAACAAGCAATACGGAAATTACAAACTATCCGAGTATCAACGAACAGTGCGGAAACTATGAGTTATCTAAGTATCGATGAGCAACTATGAAAAAGGGGTGATTGTCTGGTTAGCTAGTGTAGATAGAAGATCCGGAAATCATGGGTTATCCGGGTATCGAAGAACCACTACGGAAAATCTTGACAGATTACGCCTAGATTGGAAAATTTGAAGAGAAATTCGCGAAGAAATTAAGGTTTGCAAGTGATAGGAGATTGTAATTGAATCTACTATTGAGCAATTGAACGAGCAAGTGTGGTGCTGAGCAATCTGAATCGGTGCAAGAAAGTAGCCGGCGGGCGGACCTAGATCCAATCTAATTCAAGCGGAGAAATTGAAAGTTAAAATTAGTGGAGAAAGGAAGCTCACCGGAGCGGATTGAAGGACGGCACGACGGCGGCAGATGGCGCAGCCGTGATGCCCCTTTGGAACTCCCGGCGGGCAGCTCGGGGGCGCGGCGGCGGAGGCTGACGGCGGCGCGGCGCGGATCGTGGATGAGCGCAGGTGGCGGCGGCTCGGTCCCGGTGGCACGTCCGGGGGTTCCGTGGCGGCGCGGTTGCGAGCTCGAGTGAGGGAGCGCCGGTGAGGAAGGAGACAGTGGAAGAAATGGAACGTTGGACCTAGATCACCCCCTAGGGCACCTATTTATAGGTGCGGGTGGGGAAACCTAGGTCAAATGAGCGGGAGCCAAAATTTTCGGAAGGGATACCCGTCCAGAAATTTTGGGATATGCATTAAGTACCGGTGCGTGATATCCGGAAAGGATAGGAAGCAAGTCCCTTCCGCGATGTCCGGACCAATTCACGAATGAGATAAACCGGGTCTTTTGCATTTCCCTCGGAATATTGACCCGTAAAAGTAAAAACGGATTCAGAAGAGAGCCGGGTTATTATATGGACCACCAATGGAGTTAGGCCTAGCTGTTTATTAAAGCAACCTAACCCGGCCTCTATGAACTTATATGTTTGTTATTTTTGTAGGGAATAGCGTGCGCTTCAAGGAGGATCTCGTGAAGCCCAAGCTATTCTGGAGACTACTGATGGAGGGATGATAACCCGGTAGGCTAATGCCAAGGTGTAACTCGGCCCAAAGGACGTTGCGCAAGACCCGGCTTAGGGAAAAGGAGTTTCTAGAAGGCCCAAGAGTGTAGGCCTCGTAACCCGGTTTGTGGGTTACGGTAAGGAAACTTAGGGCTTGTAAGCAGTGTCCGGGTAGGACTTCGAGTATGTCTTGGATAGTAAGCTAGGATGACCGGATATTATATAAGTCGGCCCCTAGGGTTAGATTAGACGAAGTAACGATTACGAGTAGAAACGATCACACGTTCACGAGATATCGAGAATCCCTTGTAACACGAGAGTTGATATAGTATATTCAGATCAGAGACTCGGCGACTTGATTGCCGGCTACCAGATCGCATATCACCATGGTTTCCCTTGAGCTAAACCCTCTCCCAAACACCAGAGTCGAATTGCCCCAAGACAAGTTACCCCCGATAACGTCTGCCGTGATTATCCCACGACAATACTCGGAATAGCAATGAAGCTAATGGGAAGATATGGTGGACTCACTGGAAATACTTGGCTAAGGAGTGTTGGAAACAAGTTTTTACTTGTTGGAATTTTTAAATTTTTGGGCTAGCAAGAGGGAGATAGTTGACCAGATACTATGCATGCATATGTCCATAGAACTACTCATTTCATGACAAACTAAATAAACCAGCAATTAACATGAAGGACATGAATAAGAGATAGCTCAAGACAACATTATTGCAAATTTCTACACATAAAAATCCTATAAATCATGCAAACATATGTAGCTCTTCAAATCAACCATGGCATCCCTATTCCAAGTCATAATACTAGCATCCAATACATTCCAACCCCAAACTACAGTATCTCAATCTCATATAAAATGATGGTGGTGGTCTGATCAAAACAAAAATAAAAACAAAAACTAGACGCTTCAAGTCTCTACGATAAATGCTTTGCTTAGAAAAACAGAAAGTAGACGTGTGCTAACCAAAAGAGTGTAGCTCCAGTGGGGTGTTCATCACATCCCCAAGCTTATGGCTTTCACCATTCTTGGATGTCTTGAGGCGCAGCTCCTCTATTCCCTGTGAAAAAAACTTCACAAAACATGTTTCTCCCATTCTTTTTCTGTGGGGGTGAGATTAGCAAGGACAAACAAATCACATGCTTGCTGTGCAAAATTCCAAATCAAATGCTCCAGTAGATAGACAATAAGGTTCATTATGTTGTATTTTCACTCTCTTGCTTTAAAGAATCATGGAAATTCGATTCCCAAGCCCAAAGAGTGCATAAAACAAAAGAAGGTAGAATCTGTCCAGAAAAGCAACAGAAGCAAAACGAACGTTTTTCCCTAAGATAGACTCGTCAAAAAATTAAGCCAATTTTTGTGCTTACAGAGGACAAAAGGTTGCAGAACATACTAAAAAATTAGCTCAATCCGACATACCAATAAAAAACGTAAAAGCATACGGTGAGCAGACTCGTGCTGAAACAGAAATTTCATGCACTAGGATAGCAACTTATAAGTCCAAATGGGTTTGACTTGAATCTTTATTGAAAACTCCAGAATTAAAACAAAAAAACTAATCTCTTGATACAGCAAGAGTATACTAGGAAAATCCAAACAAAAACAACTGGGTTGCCTCCCGTAAAGCGCTTTCTTTATAGCCATATAACTAGGCTTTACTTACTTAATAATCAAGAGGGATAAAGCTCATGAGGGAGCTTGTTCTTCAGCGTGCCCCTCTTCCTTGGGAAGTGCTCCATGATTTTCTTGTGAGGGAACTGAAACTTTACATTCCCTTCCTTGGAGTCTATGATTGCACCTGTAGTACGAAGAAAAGGTCTACCCAAAATAATAGGACTAGGGGATTTATCCCCCATATCCATAATAATGAAATCAACGGGTACGAAAGTCATTGCAATTCAATCATAACATATTTTACTTGTACTATAGCATGTTTAGTAGAGTTATCAGCAAGGACAAATTCACTTGAGCACTTTTCTAAATTTTCTAGTTCTAGCAATTCTTATAATTCTTTAGAGAGTACCGATACACTAGAACCTAGATCTAACATAGCATGGTGAATTTCTTTTCCAATTGAAACTAGCACCTTGGGGATCCATGCATCCCCAAGCTTAGGAGGTATCATGGCATCATTCTGTACCTAGCAATTTTTCTTGGAAGACATGATTATCAATATAAGATCCAAAGCCAGGTTGATTAACATTTATAGTGGGATCACTAGCAAATTTTTGTAGAGTAGCAATAAGTTCTTGCAAGCTACTTTTTTCTAAATCAAGCAATGGATCCTTAATTTCAGTAAGCATCATAATTTCCTCTACTTTTCCTTTTCTATTATGCATATTAAAAATCTCATAGCGATCATCAAGAATATTCTCGGGTACTTCAGCCTTTTTAAGCTCTCTTTAATTTTAACCTCTAAGAGCAAACTTTCAAGCAAAACATGGGTATTTGCAGCATTAGTACTAGTAAAAGATCCCCCACATTCATTATCTAAAAATTCTCTGTAAGTTTCAGAAAGTCCCTTATAAAACATATGCATACGTGTCGGACCCCGGACCCAGAGATATATAAACTGTCATGTGCTCCTAGCAATGGACCCACAAGGGCTTCAGGGTTACCAGCCCTGGCCGCTACAAATAACGGCAGGCAGACCGGATTCATCGGCACGCAGTCCGGATCCCCGGTCTACTACTCCTTGTGTCCATGCTAGTCATAACCAGATATGTATACCCAAGCGTCCACGAGTCGGATGAAACTGAAGGAACGGGACCAGAGTTATACAGAGCTGCTTTGTGTCCAGAAAGTACAACAACAATCGAGGGTTACTGGGGTTACCTCGCCCCAGGACGGATATCTCCGGCAGGCGGGCTCGGTCAT
Source organism: Alopecurus myosuroides (assembly GCA_028641055.1). NCBI lineage: Eukaryota > Viridiplantae > Streptophyta > Magnoliopsida > Poales > Poaceae > Alopecurus > Alopecurus myosuroides. The sequence goes on from CM054058.1 coordinate 402,523,295, forward strand.
GGATCATCGGCTCCACAACCCCTCGACTGCGACAACTATGCAGGCATAGCCAAAACTGTATAACAACGGGCTCGATACCAACAATCGATCAAAGCAGCACTCTAGACATGAAAGTTGTATTATACAAGACATACTAGAGTAGTATACACGCAGAGGTTACACGACCAACATAGGTCAAGCAACCCAACATTACAACAAGCAGCGAAAGCAAATATGTTGCTATACAACAAGACTGCAAAAGGACTAAGAGTCCGGAACATAAGCAACGTAGCCAAACCCATACTACAGATACCAGGCTGCCACCTGGGAACCCCTAACTACTCATCGACGTCGAGGTAGAACCCTTCTTCAGCTGCATCGCCGAAGTCTGCAACAAAACAACAACGAGGCAAGGTTGAGTACAAAAGGTACTCAGCAAGACTTGGCTTTTAAGGTCTTTTGCATAAAGCCATCTTTTGTTTTCCGAAGTTGAGGAGGAAGAAGCACGTGTAATAGAGCATTTCTAAAACAGAGGAGTAATCTACTCAATTACTGATATCATCATGTTCTTTAGTCCACCAAGTACTTTCTCATCCCCAGACTACCTTATGCTACAAGAATCACCCCTCTCGACGTAGTCGAGGAGGCATCCTTCAATCTTTGTCAACAAGTTTTAATCATTCCGTTAGAGTTATCTATGACCCCGTGACTTTCACCAAGTTGTCCATAACCGTGGACACGGCTTTCCGAAAGATTTATCATTGCAGGGTGGTACACTTTACCCACACGTATCGACCGACTCTTAGTGCCACGCGGTAACGCTCCTCTCTAAGAGCGCAGCACAGTGTGGTCGACCACGGCCTTTACCTTGCTTAACCCTTTCCATGATTCAACCCAAACAGGGCCACCCCGTCAACAGGGAGGTGGCCACCTCCTGACAACACCTGTTCTGTGAGTCAGGACAAGATCCGTGTATGTCCATCACTGGTCCCGGTCACGCCCTAGTTTTCTCCAAAACGTTTTATGACACACCCGCAAATGGAAAACTCAAACTATGTGACCCATGGAAGTGATCAAACAAGTTAGTTAGCCGAGCGTGGTTCATTGGCCCGCGTATGGCTGCACGCTCAGTCTTGGCTTCCGCGGCGAGACCTTAAATCCTAGGGTTGGCGAGTACGGAACGAATAACCACTACCCAAGTGGCCTCCCGTGCTAGCCTTAGTCAGTTTCACATGCTCAGTACTCACAAATATAACAACATACAAGGTTATCTAAGTGATCCAAATACTCAACCGGATGAAGTAGATCAGAACAGTAAGCATGGCTAAGCATAACACACAAGGCTCTACGTTACTCAAACAACCCTAGTCATACTAGGAGGGTAAACAGGTATGAAGGTGACATGTGAGGGGAGGGGTCATGCAGTGGATAGGTTAACTCTAACAGACTCAAAACTAAGTTGAATCGTATGCATGAGTAAGAGGTTGAAAAGACTCAAAACATGGGATAGCCATGAGGTGGTGCTTGCCTTGCTCTTCGAAGGTGTAGCTGGGGTTGTCGTAGAAAGCCGGATCAACCTCCGGATCTCGGTCTACCGATAACGAGCAACACCGAAAAGAAGACAAACAATCAATACTTGATGACCGTGCAATGCACAATATGTATGCATGAGTAAAACAATGTCGTTGATTTGAAGCTTAGAGGATAGAACAGGAAGCTAGGGTGCTACGCCGTGAACAACGAACACTGGAAGGGGAGAAAACCCTATTCTAGAGGTGTGACCAAATTTAGTTGCTCAAAAGACTTTGGAAACCTCATAGATAGGTTGCATTTGTTTCACTGATCGTTTTGGTACATTACACTTAATTTTCTAATTTTATTGAATTAAAACTTTATTTTCAATATTTAAATGAATTAAATACCAACTACAACTGTGGCCTCATTTTGAACTTTGCCAAACATGTATGAAAATGGTATAGACAGATAGCTCACATTTTTCTGAACATATTGCATATTTTTCCATAATTTTTGGAGTTATAAAAAGAAAGTTATTAAATTTCCAAATTTTATTTATATTCTGTCTTCTATTTAAAAGTGGGGCCCACTGTTCATATTAAACAGGACGGAAAAGCCACCTGGCGCGCCACGTCGGCAGGTGACATCATGATGACGTCAACGTGACGCCACAGTGTGGCCGGCCGGGGACAGAGGAGCTCGCCGGCGGCGAACGGAGGCGTCCCCGGACGCGCCGTTTGTCCCACGGGCTTCCTCTCGTCGAGAGGAACCCGGGGAGGCTTGCCTCGCTTCCGGGGAAGCAACGGCAGCGGGGCTATGACGGTGAACGGCGGCGGGGATCGACGGGCTCCGGCGGTTCCGATGATTCTGGTCGGGAGAAGAGAAACGGAGGGGGTGGGGAGGATCAGGGACTCACCACGAACGCGTAGAGGAGTTCAGAGGGGCCGGAGGAGGGCGGAAACGGCGGCGCGGTGAAGAAATTCCGGCGACCGGCCGCGGGGAAGAAGGCAGCGATTCCGCGCGGCTAGCCCCATATCGGCGGCTCCGGATGCTCGAGGACGGAGAGGAGGACGATGCGGTGCGGCGGGACTCATCGGAGGTGCTCGGGAGTGGGTGAATCGGTGGCGGCGAGGAATCGGCGGCGAGCTAGGGTTCGGGTGCGGAGAAGGAGAGACAGAGGGAGAGAGGGGAACTGTGAGGGGGCTCTGAGGGGTGAGCTCGATCTAGACTTCTCCTCGAGAGACTCCGGGCCTCCACGTCAAAAGGGGCAAGCAGGAGGTGGAGGGCGGCGCCGGGTTTCCCTCCTGGCCGGCGACAGGAGGAAGACGATAAAAACGGTTTTCACGGATAATCCCCTGGAAAAAGCTGGGGATTTGCAGGGAGGTCCTTTTGGACCTAAAACAGAACCAGAAACAGATTTTGGGGGCCTTGTTGTGAAGCAAAACTTACAAAAAAATACTTGTTGGAAAGCTCTTCAAATTTGCCACCTTTCTATCACATAGTTGGTTCAATTTGAAAAACTTTGTAAAACAAATTTGTGTAAAGCCAGATTAAGTGATCTTCTTTTAATTCACTGATTAAATTTTAAATGCAAATTTTTGGTCCATTTTTCATGCATTCATGCCATGTACTCAAGACGTCTCTTTATTACACAAAAGTAGGGATGTTACAAGTCTACCCCCCTTACAAGAATCTCGTCCCGAGATTCCTAGGTTTTAGAAAAGAAATCGGGGTATTTAGATCGCAAACGATCTTCTCGTTCCCAGGTTGCTTCGTTATCAGAATGATGTGACCACTGAACTTTGAGGAACTTGATGGTTTGACTACGAGTTCTTCGTTCGGCCTCATCGAGAATACGGACAAGAACCTCTTTGTAAGAGAGATTATCCTTGAGTTTGATAGTTTCGTGGTCCACACCACGGACAGGATCTTTGAAGCAACGTTTGAGTTGGGAGACATGGAATACATCATGGACATCCGGAAATCCTGGAGGCAACTGCAGCTGATATCAAAATTGACCTCGTTTTCCAATGATAGGGAAATGACCGATGTAACGAGGAGCCAGTTTTCCTTTGATTCCGAACCGTTTTCCACCTTTCAGAGGTGTGACTCGAAGATAAGCTTTCTCGCCAATTTCGTATTGAACATCTTGATGGTGACAATCATAATAACTTTTCTAGCGAGATTGAGCTATTTTCAGTCATTCACGAATGATGCGAACGATTTCTTCCGCTTCCTTGATTGCATCCGGACTAAAGAATGATCTTTCACCGGTTTCAGACCAATTCAGCGGAGTTCGTCATTTACGGCCGTATAGAACTTCAAAAGGAGCCTTGCCCAAGCTAGATTGATAACTGTTGCTATAAGTGAACTCGGCATATGGAAGGAACTTCTCCCAATCCTTACCGAATGATATAACACAAGCTCGGAGCATGTCCTCAAGAATCTGATTAGCTCTCTCAGTTTGACCACCGGTTTGTGGATGGTAGGCGGTGCTGAAGGATAGACGAGTTCCCATAGCCTTTTGAAGACTTCCCCAGAATCTGGAGACAAACAGACTACCCCTGTCTGAGACAATCCTTTTTGGGATTCCGTGAAGACTGACTATTCGTGAGATATATAAATCAGCCAGGTCAGAGACTCGGATAGTCTCACGAACAGGAAGGAAATGGGCAACCTTTGACAGACGATCAATCACTACCCATATAGCATTGTGCCCCTTTTTGGTATTGGGAAGGCCGGTAATGAAATCCATACCAATCTCATCCCATTTCCATTCAGGTATAGGCAGGGGTTGAAGAACACCGGCTGGTTTTTGATGTTCTGCTTTCACACGACGACAAACGTCGCATTCGGCAACATACTGAGCGATTTCTCGCTTCATACGGGTCCAGCAAAACCTTTGACGCAGGTCTTCATACATTTTGGTGCTACCAGGATAAATGGAAAGATGTGTGTCATGAGCCTCTTGGAGAATTAGCTTTCTCAGATTCCGCATCTTCCGCACAACCAGATGGTTGCCAAAATATACGGTACCTTGATCATCAATGGAGAAACATTTAGCTTCTCCGCTAGCAATGTTCTTCTTAGTGTTGGCAATTCCAGATCCCGCTTTTGAGCTTTCTTGATCTGGTCCTCAAGGGAAGGTTTTACCTCGAGGTTGGCCAAATAACCAGAAGGAACAATCTCAAGGTTGAGTTTAGATAACTCCTCATGAAGAGGAGGTTGGGCCTGTTGTATCATCAGATTGTTACAATAAGACTTCCGACTTAGCGCGTCAGCGACGACATTTGCTTTGCCGGGTTGATAGTTCAGACCCAAATCAAAGTCCTTGATTACCTCCAACCATCTTCTCTGTCTGAGATTCAGATCCGGTTGGGTGAACAGATATTTCAAACTCTGATGATCTGAGTATAACTCACATTGGTTGCCAAGAAGATAATGACGCCATTGCTTAAGAGCATGGACCACGGCTGCTAGCTCAAGATCATGGGTTGGATAATTGCGCTCATGTGGTTTCAGTTGACGAGAACCATAAGCCACCACATGACCTTCTTGGATTAACACACAACCGAGTCCTTGTTGAGAGGCATCACAGAAGATGACAAAGTCCTAGCTCGTATCAGGAAGAACAAGCACAGGAGCGGTAGTCAGTTTGGTTTTCAGAGTTTGGAAACTTTCCTCTGCTTTTTCTGACCACTCGAACTTTTTGCCTTTCTTAAGAAGTTCAGTCATAGGTTTGGCAATTTTGGAGAAGTTCCCGATGAAACGACGGTAATAACCTGCCAGTCCGAGAAAACTCCGAACATCTTTGACTGATTTAGGTGTTTCCCAGTCCAGAATAGTTTGGATCTTGTCTGGAATAACGACAACACCTTCAGCAGACACTACGTGTCCGAGATAGATGAGTTCTTTTAACCAGAACTCGCACTTGGAGAATTTGGCGTACAGCTTGTGCTCACGGAGTTTGTATAACACCAAACGCAGGTGTTCAGAATGTTCATCTTCGGTTTTGGAATAGACCAGGATATCGTCGATGTAGACCACGACGAACTTATCAAGATACTCCATAAATAGCGAGTTCATAAGCCTCATGAAGGTAGCTGGAGCGTTGGTAAGACCGAAAGACATGACGGTGTACTCGTAAAGACCATAATGAGTAGTGAACGCCGTTTTGGGAATGTCCTCCTTTCTGATCTTTATTTGATGGTATCCTGATCGCAGGTCCATCTTGGAAAAGACAGTTGCACCAGCTAACTGATCAAACATGTCATTGATTCGTGGAAGAGGGTATTTATTTTTGATGGTCACTGCATTCAGTGGCCGATAATCAACAATCAGACGTGGAACATTGGTATCCCGCTTCTTGACAAAGATGGTGGGACAACCCCAAGAAGATGTGCTAGGTTGGATGAAACCTTTTTCTTCTAACTCCTCTATTTGGCGTTTCAATTCAACCAGCTCCTCTGGGGCCATACGGTAAGGTCTTTTAGACATAGGAGCGGTACCAGGGACTAACTCAATGACAAATTCCACACTTCGGTCAGGTGGCATGCCAGGTAACTCTTCAGGAAACATATCAGGGAAATCACTGACTACAGGTAACTCATGAATTTCAGGAGGATAATCACCTTGCATGAAGTATAGCTGCAGTTCAGGGGGAAGTTGTGTGCGTGCTGCTGGCGGAATGGTGAACTCCGACCAATACTCAATAGTGGCACCGGAAGGATGTTTCAAAGTGAGGGCTTTCGTTGCACAATACAGTACAGCTCCATATTTGGCAAGCCAATCTATGCCCAATATGACATCAAGGTCAGTGGATTTTAGGGCAATGAAGGTTGCAGGGAATTGTAAGGATCCTACCTCAACCATGAGCTCTGGCGTAACCATGGCGGTTTGCCAGTTGCAACCAGGAGAGTTTACCACCAACGGTTTTGACAACTTCCCAAAAGGTATCCCATGCATTTTAGCAAACCCTTCTGATATGAATGTATGCGATGCTCCAGAATCAAATAAGGCTAAAGCCGAAATTGAGTTGACACGAATCGTACCCAGTAAGACGCTTGGATCGTCCTGAGCATCTTCCGCAGTCACATAGTTAATACGACCACGTCCAGCACCAGCAGGCTTCACCGTTTTCTTAGGAGGAGGAGCTGCACGTCCAGCATCATTCTGAGGGCACTCCCTTGAGAAGTGACCAGGCTGGCCACAGCGATAGCAGACATTGCTGGGAGGAGCGGCAACTGGAGGACGAGAACCTTGTCCACCACCATAGGTTGATGTAGCAGGTGGTGCAGGCGGACGAGGAACATATCCAGATGGCCTTGGTTGAAACGGAACCCTGGGGACAGCGTTGTATGGGATGAACACACGACGCTTCCTCTTCAGACCAGAAGGTGATGCACGGGAATCTCCAGCACTCTTTTTCATAGCAGACTCCATCTCCTTTTTGCCACGCTCAAGAGTGATGGCCTGATTGTAAAGTTCCTGGAAGCTCTGGAACTTGAAGGGCAGAAGCTCGTAACGAATAGTTGGGTTCGGGCCCTTACGGAACAGATCCTGCTTGTCCTCGTCATTAGTGATATCACGAGGAGCATAGCGAGCTAGACGGGTGAAAACACGACCATAGGCCTCAATACCCATACTGCCCTGAGTAAGATCAAGGAACTCCTTTCTTTTACCTTCCATCACTCTCTTCGGGATATAAGCCTCATGGAAAGCAGTACGGAACTCTGCCCAGGTAACCTCATGATCTGGCGCCTGCAACGCCAGAAAGCCTTCCCACCAAGCACCAGCAGCACCTTCAAGCTTGTAGGTGGCGAAGTTCACACGGTCACGTTCCTGGACACGGAGAGCAATCAACTTGCGCTCCATCGTGCGAAGCCAGTCATCGGCATCGAGAGGCTCAGTGGAATCAGCAAAGTATGGTGGCTGAGCCTTGAGGAAGTCCACAAGTGTAACGCCGGCAACACGACGTTCAGTGTTCTGGGCCACACGCTCCAGAAGGTGTTCGTTCCTCAGAGGGTTGTTCTCGATGCTCAGCAGCACATGCGCCATTGTGGGTGGCGGCGGAGGTGTTGGCTCAGGAGGAGGGTTGTTACGGCCACGAGTACCACTCGACATCCTGAGTAAAAGGAATAAGAATCATGAATAACACATCCATGGAAAAAGGATACAATGGATCGACATGTGATAGTTTCAACGGAAATCAAGATACATGCCGAGATGTAGTAGAACAGAATGAATGAACATGAAGTGTATCATTTCATCAACATGGAGACAACATCTTACAACATTTATTGAAACCAGTCGAAGTTCAAACCATACATAGTGGCGGAAGGTGTAGGTTAGATCGTCCCATGACCCGTAGCATGCCTGCGGTCTTCCTTCGAGCGAGCTGCGTGCAGATCCTACAAGGTGTAGGTTCAGGTACTGCATGGACGTTGTTCTTGTTCCCACGTTGGGATTTCACTGCCGCGAGGTAATCTCATAGCCAAGACTTGGGCTCTTGCGACCCGTTGTACTTCGGGACCTCCGTCGTAAGTTTGAACCTCTTGGGCATCGGTGCCTCTCGGGTGTCGCGGGTGAAGCACAATGCGTCGCAAGCCTCCTCGTCGGATGATGCAGATAGTGATCGTGCGTGGTTCCTGATTGCTCGGGCCCTGTTGACCTTGTTTTGCGTGATGTCGTTTCGTGCGTCGTATTCAGGCTGGTCGCGATTAGCCTCCTTTCACGGCTCCCTGCTGCAGTGTTGCGAGCGGCTGCTGTGATGCCGTGGACTACGATCACGATCTCTCGGGCTATTGTCGCTGCTACTCAGGCTATCGCCGCGGTGCCGGGCTTCTTTCCCTCGGGCGCGACGAGGTGATTCCTTCCTTCTAGGCGACGTGCTCCCGCGTCTGCGGGGTGTTTCCTTGTCCTTATGAGGGGTCTTTTCAGTTTCTTGCGATGTCACGTGCCTGCGGCTGCCATGCCTAGCCCCTTCTGGACTTGTCGGTATTGCTCCGCGCGGGGATCATTCTCGAGCGGTTGGTTCTCTTGTAGATATGTGGCTGCTGCCAAGAGTGCGATGGCGGGAGTCGTCGGGTGTACGTTGCCATCACCGTCGACGTGCACGAGGGATGTCTCGAGTGTCTTGCTGATTCCACTGAGGGATTCGCGAGTCGAGGGTTGCCGAGCTTGAGACAGACTCGGAGTCTGATTCGCCGAGATCGATCTGCTCGGGGAAGTGCAAGATTCCCGTATTTTTGGCATGGAAGTGGAGGCTCTCGAATTTCAAGTTGACGCTCTTTTCCAATCCGCTGAACGCCGGGCGCGTTTCCGGCGAGTGGGGCGCGTAGATGATCGACCCGAAACGGATCGGTTCCACTGGAGTGGAAGTTCTAGGGCTCCAGCTGAAGGTTGGCGATGATGAAGCCGAAGACTCCATAGATCCAGTGCCCGCCGTTCCCACAGACGGTGCCAATTGTCGATTAGTCATCTCAACAAGTCCCTCGGATGATCCGGTAGGGTTTCGATTAAGAGAACGTATGGATGCTGGTGACGATCGTCGGCTAACAGGGGCACGATTTACCAAGGTTCGGGGCCCTCGTAGAGGTAAAACCCTTACTCGTTCTCTTTCAATCTGTACAATGGGGGGTGCTCAAGTTGAGAGTATCGTCTCGAGCTCAAGGCTTTGGTGGCAAAAACTAGCTTGGATCCCCACTCGGTGGTTCTCCTGGATTTATATAGGTGGCCAAGTCTCAAACCTAGTCCGGGAGGGGGGGTTACAAACCCTAGTTTTAGGTCGGTACATATTTCCTTCTTGACCCGCAAGTTTTTGCGGGTGTGCTTCAGTGGGCTTTCTAGAACCGTCACGTGGCACCTTCCTCTTGGCTTATGTCTTGGGCCTTAGACTGGGTAGCCTCACCCGATAGGTCCAAGATTCATCCCCACGTCAATAAAGGCCCCTAATTGTTACTGCGGGATGACGGTGGATGATGAGGGTGATGGTGCTGGTGGTGATAATGATGATCATGACGATCTTGATGATGTCCGGAGTGATGACGGTGACGATGGCGATGATTTCCCCTCTTCGGTGAGGAATTTCCCCGGCAGATTTCTCCCTGCCAGAGAGCTTTTCTCTCTCGGGTGTTTTCCGCCCTGAGGCGGTGGCGGAATAATACTTCATTCATGGTCTGGGGCTTAGGGTTCCCTAGGGTCAAGTACGCGAAACAGGTCGACTAGAGGTGGGCCAGGGTGGCCACACCACCTGGCGGTGCGGCCAAGGGGGGCGCCACCTCATGGTGTGGGCCCCTGGTGGCCCCCTCTAGCTCCCCTTGTGGCTGGCTCCCTCATCTTGACTTCTAAGACATCTCTGGTGTCCCCCCTCTTCTTCTGATCTTGTGAAATATGGTATCTTTACGGTGCTTTTTTCCAATCAGATTTCTGGCCCCGGTGTTTATTCTCCAAAAATTGTGAAACATGCAAAATAAGATAAATTAACATAAGTAATGCATCATAACATTAAATATATCAATGGATAACATAAAATAACAATATATCAATGTCAATTGTAGCACCTATACTACTTGTTTCACTTTTAATTTGGTTGGTGACTATAACATGAATGAAATTTGTATGGTGGATCACATATGTATTACTTGTGATAGAATTCTGAATTGAACATTGTGTTACCTCGGTTGGATTGTTTACAATTTGATACATATGAGTATAATGTTACACAGATGTTTAATTTGCCACAAACTTTGACAAATACATACACTACTATATTTGTACTTCACTTATATTTGCAAATTGAGTTTCAATTTACATAATAAAGGTAATAAAAATGTTAAAAAAATTGGGTGTACTACTAAGACTAAATTTGATCATAGATCTTCTGTGAGAACACTTGATTTGATACTAAACAATAAGAATTTATACATAGATGTTTCTCCTTATGATCGTGATTTTATGAGCTTCACTTATACTTGCAATTGTGATTGGTATTTGATGAGATGCTATTTGTTTTCATATGACAATTATGTGCTATTTACATGCAAAATTTGTGGTCCCGTGTCATGTGAGAAAGTTTATCATGTCCACACAACTAATGCACCCCATTATAGATACATATATTGTGCATACACATTGTTGTTTTTGTTTCTTCCACGCTGAGTTTACCACAATCCGCGGACGTCTTGTATTGAAGAAAGGGAGGATGATGAGGATATAATATGGGTCCATGGTGATTATACATGCTTAAGTTGGAAGGAAATATTCAGCCTCACTAATGTTCATTATAAGGTGAATTCTTTCCTAGTAATAAATATTGTTTGTGTTTATAAGAATGTTATACTACCTAAGCCTATGCATTATGTATTAGCAGGGTTATTGATAACACAAACATGAATGGAGGAATACCTCGAGGCATAATGGAAACCAAGATGGAGATGCTGGAAAACAAGAGTACAAATGGGAAAACAATTATTCAAGTGGTGAAAACAAATGTGCAAGTGTGGAAAACAACTCCAGGAATGTTCTTCCACACAAGCAATGATGGAAACAAGTGGAGGGAGCCCCATTGAATATCAATGCCCATATATAAGTCCTAATTCAATTGGGCATGGCTTGTATGCCATAATGGCCGAATCCCCCTAAAGTAGGTCGGTTTGTATCTCTCCTAGTCCGAGTAGGACTCCTAGTTGAGTCCTAGTCCTGGTAGGAGTCTCTCCTAGTCCGAGTAGGACTCCTAGTTGAGTCCTAATCCTATTAGGAGTAGTGCTTGCGCAAGGAGCCCTTGTGGCCTCACCCCTCCTCCTTTATATACCTGCCATCTGCGTGTGGATTCGATAGAACAAGTTTAAACAAAAACACCTAGCCTCTAGTAGTATTGCTGCCAAGCATTCATCTTGAAGTATACTTGCAAAGTTGTGTGATATCTTGTTATTCCACTAGGAATAAGGGGATATAGGACCACTCGTGATCTTTGATTGCGTGCGCAAGAGTGTGTAGTTGAGAATATCCAAAGGGGTTGACAGTCGTTGCATTGGCAACAAGAGTTATCTAAGTGATAGGTCTCAGTGTAGCACTAGTTATCAGAAAATCCACAAAACATCCACCAAAAATAGAAGAGCTCATTGAGAAGATCGGGCCACCCCATATCAATTGTGATTGTCATCTTAAGAAACAAGTACATGTTAAATGAGGATATCGTTGCCAGCACCGAGGGAGGGGTCGCCTTTTTGGCGCAACGTGAATAAGATCAAACACCTCTTTAAACTCGGAGCAAATCACTCCATCGGTAACGGGGCCAAAACCCAATTTTGGGTGGACCTATGGTTCGAAGACCAACCGCTTCGGGATAGATTCCCGCTTATTTTTGACATGTTCCTAACCATTCCATTTTAGTGCGCCGGGCCATGAAGGGGGAACAGTCTTCTGCGTACTCTTAACCGGCTGGGTTTGTCTCGGTGGCAGAAGATCTAACAACCCATAGGGCAGATGAACCTATCAGACAGTTCACGATATCCTCAATGTAATACAAGTTGTCGCATGGGGAGACAATGACTCACTTTCAGGATGTGTAAAAGGTGAGGATGCCCATGAAATTTAAGATCTTCGTGTGGCAAGTGGCTATCGGCGGACTTCCCTTGGCCAAGCTGGTGGCTATCCTCCATGGCCCGTCGGACGATAATTGTTCGTTGGGTGGTCAGCTAGAGAATGCTTACCAATGTTCTTCATTTGCTCTCCTACTAAACCTGCTTGTAGTGTTCTCTGCCAGCTACTTGGGTGTAGCTGGTTCCTGCCAATTTCCTGCAGTTTTTCACAATTCTATCTAGTATCGTGGGCCCTCTCCATAGGGTCGCGTGGATTATATTTTTGACCCAATCGTGCGACTTGTGGCATATCCGACATAAACTTTCTATCTAATCTAAATTGACTAACTCCTCTTCTAACATTATTTTTGAAACTGCCATTTTCTTACGGCAATAGACGATTTCGGCAAAAAAAAAGTAGGATCAGGACGCGTTGTAAAGGATGCAAGCGAACTAAGACGCTTTGCACGCTCTCTTCAAGGCTGATTACACCAGGACGTTGACTTAGCTGTTGATGCCGCGAGGGGCGATGGCAGGAGCTCGTGTGATGCCTCTATGTCATGTTTGGCTGTAGTTGATTGTTGCATTTTTTTGCATTTTTATCTTTAGGGTCAGAGTAATCCAAAGTTGGTAACTTTTTTCAGGAAATCCTTCTTTTAAAATAGAACATTTGGCTAGTTTCGCCTATACATACACATTGTAAAGGAAAGCGCTGAGCGTCCTCCGGATGATCGAATTTTCCGACCCTCCGCACGGAGCGCGCGACACGTGTCATTTTTTTTTTCTGTTGGCCTACCCCCGCACGAGCAACTCTCCCGCGGCGGCGAACGGTTACAGAAAATACTCAAGAAAAATTGCGGAGAAGACGACCGCGTCGCCCGTGACGATGCCCCGTGCTGCTAGCACCGGTGTAGAAGCAGTCAGCCGTCGACCGCCGCCGGGATCGGGGAAGATAGGCCCTGGCATCGGGGAAGACATGCCGTCTCCCGCGGCTGTGCCTCTGCAGAAGCCGACGTCGTCCGTGGTAGCACCACCACGCAAGCAGCACAGCCAGCAACCGATAGCAGCACGGCCCGCCACTTATGGCAGCGCCGGCGTCCATCCACGGTAGCACCACCACGGGAGCATAGCCGATGGTTTCTGGTAGCATGCATCTCCATCCTCCCCATGGGAGCATCGCGGTTCTCCCATAATAGCATCTTCCTTCACCCATTGGAGCAAGGCCGTCGTCTCCGGCGCCCTCCCACCGGAGCACGGCAGATGGTCCGTGGTAGATATCCATCCGCCCACGGGAGCATCGATGTTCACCTATGGGAGCATCATAGTTCGCCCATAGGAGCATTGTCGTTATCTCCGACGCCCTCCCATCCGACCAAGGAAGCATCAACGATTGACTATGTGAGCATCTCCGTCCGCCTATGTCAGCATCGTCTTTTCCCATATGAGCATCGTTCGGCCGAGCATCGACGCCGTCCTCCATGGGAGCACAGCCGCTTGTCTTCAGCAGCATCGACTCCTTCCTATGGGAGCACCGCCGTGCTCCTTTGGCAGCACTACTGCCTTGCCGTGGGAGTGTTGCGCCGCCGTCCATGGAGACAAGACCTTGAGGCGCGCCATGGCGAGTAATAGGAGTACTGAGCTCGTGGCGCACGGTGCTCTGCTGGACTCGAGCAGAGGAGGTGAGTGGGTGTGGGGCGGCCGGAATTTGAGAAGAGGAGGCGCCAGCTCGCCGGATTTTTGCCGGCCGCATAGGTGACGTCAATGGCGGGGAGGCATGGGGAGCACAGCGGCGAGCGCCAGAGCGCGGCCATTCACCGTAGCGCATCACATGGGGCCGGTGCGTGCTCGAAGTCGAGGATGGCGGCGGGGCGAGCTCGTCGAGGAGGAGGCCGGCAGCGGCAAGCTCACGGGGGTCGACGCGAGCGCGAGGTGGAGGCCGGCAGCGCTGCGAGTTGGCGGGGGTGGAGAAAGGGGAGAGGTCGTCTTGACTCTGGAGCAGGGACGTGCGGCGTTGCTTTTCATTTGGAGGAAGGATGCGGCGAGGACGAAGCAGCGGGGCAACATGAGAGGATAAGGAAGCGGTGGTGTGAGGGCCCACAGGGGATACGTGTTGCAACGCCAAGGCGGAGGACACGGTGCGGCGTATCCTCCGGAGGAGCAGAAGCATTTTCCCATTGTAAAAGTGCTATCAAGACAAGTTTGCACATTGTCTCTACCGACCCAACCTAGGAACTTCTTAAGATACAAGTACAAAGTTTAATTTGGCCTATGTCCAAAATAACAGTTATTTCTGAAACTGAAAAGGCCAATATAATAACAGTGGCGAGCACCTTTTTTTTATCTCAATTAACTTGGTTCTATATTAGTTATGTACCATCAAGATCTAATGTATGTATAACACAAGTAAAAGAGTAGAAAGTGCAAAACAGATATGCCACTCAGTCATAACAGCACAAGTAAGCATAAACCGCAATAGCAAGATGGTCATAACACGTAAGCAGTATCATGACTTAGTTCCACAGGCAGAAAGCATCGCTTCTGCTACAACACTCAACAACTTTCTTGCTGACAGCAAGGCACAAACGATAGCTATGTAGGGAGGATTGCAAAATGGCAAGTGCGGACATAACAGCTTATATCACTCAATCTCCGGTAACATTGTAAGCCATTACTTTCAGTATTCAGTGGATGCACCATATCGGTAACCGGTTGGAAGCAGTCATAAGCGGCACGCCAGCCGTCGGAGGCCATGCCTCGACGCGTCGATCAATCAACAAGAATCGCCCTCTGTCACTCATCAGGAATAGATCAGTGCCTGGCACTTCACTGCTACGATCATCGAGGAAGTATACTGCTGGCTGTTCCCCTCGCACCCAAAAGATCCTTGAGCACGCCCGCCCAACAAAGAGATGACGGCCGTAATGTTTCTCCACTTCATCCCAGGACGCGCGACCAGGAATGGCATCCACCATGGCACCGTTGTAAGTCCTGAAGAAGTCATTCTCTCCCAAGAAGACCGCATCCTCTTCGTCGTCTTCGAGAATGAGGTTGAGGCTGACCACTCGGAGAAACTCTGTGTGATTGCTTTCATGCTGATGCTTGACAACCATCAAAAGATATGCCCCTGAGTTAACCAGAAAGCGCCTCAAAGAACTTCCTGGCCCTTGTGTGGTTGTGAGCTCAACGTCCTCGGAGTAAGTCAAGCGCTCGTGAACACAGTAGCTGATCCGCCATGGTCCACCCTGATCAAAACCTGGCTCAACCATGTGCACATTCTCATCAGTTGTGAGTATGTGAACACTGCCAAGATACCAGACAATGTCTTCTATCTTGCAGTCCAACGTTTCTTCTACAACCCATTCCAACATATTTTTACGCCAAAACCCGATCATTGGCTCTTGATTGCCCTCAACCTTCAGTATCGCTGCCGCAAAATAATTGGTATCTACAGGGGGTGCGGAGAGCACAACTGCGTCCAGTTTGACCTTATGGATGATATTGCTGACCTTCGCATGGATAGGTAAGATGATGCGTGTATCAGTCTTCATGTGGAAAAGCTCATGTTTGTGTGGCTCGTCCCATGCTAGAGCGAACCACCAGTCTTCAAAGGATCCAATAAAGCGGGCTTCCTTCACATCATCTGGAAGATTTAGTTTGTAGGTCATTTTGCCATCTGTGCTGTGGAAGCGAGGACTCTGACTGGATGGGAAAATGGCCCAAGGCTGAAGCTTAGCAGGTGGTTTTGGGGTCTTCTTCAGAACCTCCCTCCACCATCTGTTGACGTAGGCTGCCTGGACACGCTCAGCCGGACACAAAATCAAGGAAACGATGCTGACAATGAGGTCAGCGTCAAGCCCAGCCCATGGGGATGACTCGGACACCGTGGAGGCCTGTACTGCCTGTTCTTCCACGCCCCCCTGGCTAGCAATCTCCTTGTTGATGATATTCTTCGCACAACATTCCTGGTTCAAGGAAAAGAGAAAGGATCAGGTTAGACGTACTTCAACATCACAACTTTCTATCGTTTTTTGCTACCTTATGCATCAAATATCAAATGGACTAAACAGACAAGTAGCCAGTACAACGGTAGTACTCCCTCCGTTCAACAATAGATGACTTCCACTTATTTAGAGGATGTATCTAGACATGACAAATGCAAGTCATCTATTGTTGAACGGAGGGAGTAACTAATATGCGTGCGCTCAGAAATGTAAAGAATTAAATTTGGTCGAGCAATATACGTATTTTTTTCCACTCTCTCTCAAAAGCTGGAGCCAGTACGGAATAAATGACTTCGCATCCCAGACGGACATGTTTCCATGTTTTAGATTGTATGTCTATCTCAAAAAATATGATCATACAAGGAGAAATTTCTGCCAATAAAACATAACTACACACTCTTAGGCTGGATAGCCACTTGTCATATAAAATGCGAAAAAAAATCACAGTGATATTTCTGAACAAATCATGCACAAGCCCAAGCAAAGTGGCCACACAAGATCTAGGATCCACTTGTATACGAAAAAGATATACATGATTCAGTATGTAACATTCCGGAAGAAACAACCTTTTTTGGTCCAGAATTCGTGAGCACCCCTTCCCCGGTAGTTCTATCAGACATGGCTAGCAACCAGCCCCCAGTATCTCCACCTTGAACGACCGAACCATCAACAAATCTAACCTACTGCGCTTCCTAGCCACCGGGCATAGCCCAATTCAGTTTGTGATTGCATCAAACACATGTCCACCAACCTAGCTGCGCGACTGTGGCACTACCGTGTACTGACTCGGTGAATCCGGACATCGGGTCCGCCACTGGCCAAACGTCGAACAGCTGGCGGGCATCCCGCCGCGGAGCTACCCTGACACGTGGAATTACCATAGGCGTCGTCAGCGGAGCTTGTGCTCGGGCTTCGCTTTGGAGCACCTCACACTAGCCACGGCATGGAATAAGAGACATAATTCGGACGCCGGTGCCGGAGCGGCGGTTAGGGTTTTGGACGGCGAGAAAGGAGTTATGGAAGGGCTCACCTTGGCGCGCTTCTCCTTCAACACCCGTCTCTCCTCCATCTCCAATTCTCTCAACGCGCGGAAGATGGGAGAGCGGAGCGATCGACTGCGAAGTAGAGCGGAGCGATTGAAGGTGATGAGAGAGCCGAGCGATGGAAGGCGCCGAGGGACGAGGAGGACCGGCGGCAACGGGTGCTGTTCCTCCGGGTATTTTAGTTTTGCTTTTTTTTCTTTTTTTTTTGAGAACTGCGCTGTTCCTCCGGGTAGCGCCGTCAAATCGGAAGCCACGCCTGTAGAGAAATGCGGCCCATGCAGGAGGGAGGAGGCGGCGCTCGGGATGGGAACTGAGCTCATGTACGTCCGTGTGTCTGTGTGGTTGGGGTAGGTGGGCTAGGGTTCGGTGTGGCCAAATGCTGGGCCGGTTTGGCCTAGCAAGCCCAAACGTTTTTTTTCTTTCTTTTCTTTTGTGTTAGCTTTATTAGTTTCCAAAATACAAAAGAGAGAAATTCAAAAAAAAAAACAGAGAGGTTTGGGTATTATAGAAGTAGTTTTGGATGTGAAAGAATAACTCCAGAAAAACTTATGAGAAAGTTTTGGTGCAATTAAATTATGTTTGCAAGTTTTATATGTATGATGCCATGATGATGCAGAAAAGCAAAACAGACAAACAAAAAAACTAACTGGGGGAAACCCCAGGGCGTTACAGAGGTTACCCGGTGCGGCCCGCTAAGGGGTACGGCAAGACTCCTCAAGTGATGTATACATAAGCCCGCGAAGATCCGGGCCGCAACAGAAGAAAACTCTACATCAACAAGATTAGGAAAGAGTAGTTACCGACTTTGATTCGAAGTCCAGTACATGTATGACCCTTGAGACCCATGTTACCTATATAAAAGCACGGGAGGGGCTCACAACATGGACGTACAACCCTATATTCAAAGCTAGCCGAGATCCAATCTCCGGAGAGCACCCCCTGTAATTCGACACCTTTTTACACCATCGAAATAATTCCAGCGGGCACTAACCCGTCAAATCGAGTAGTCCACTAGCGTCCTCTTTCTTTACAAAACCCCGGGTCCCTAACCATGGGGATTGTTGAGTTCATATCCTCAACATTGAGAAATTATGCTTATGCTTATACTATGTTTGCTCTAAAATAAGGCATTATCTATTGTCTAGGATGTGCATCGTAGCTTGTCAAACCGATGTCATTAAATACATGTTGCATAGACCATTCTTAATGGTAGAATCGGTAAATGGGCTTGTGCTTTGATTGAATATGATTTGTCTTATGAGTCTCTAAAATCTATTAAAGGCCAAATCGTTGCTAATTTTATTGTTGAACATCGGATTGACGGTAGGCATGATATTAATATTCACCCTGTTTCTTTAGTGCCATGGAGATTATATTTTGATGGTTCCGTTTGTGACAATGGTCAAGGTGTTGGTGTTTTTTATATATCTCCTCATGGTCCTGTTTTTGAAGCCCCATGTCGTTTAGAATATTTCTGCACAAATAATCAAGCCGAATATGAAGGTTTATTATTCGGGCTAGAACTTTTAGTTGCTATAGATCCTACACATATTGAGGCTTTTGGTGATTTGTTGATAATAGTGCAACAAGTTAACAAGTTTTTTCAATGCAACAACGAATCATTTAATGTTTATCTTGATAAATATCTAGATATAATTTCTACCTTGGTTTGTTTAGCATTGCTCATATTTCTAGACAAGACAATTGGGCCGGAAACGAGTTAGCACAACAAGCATCTGGATATCATGTTGGTCGTGGCATGTGAAAGTGCAATATGGTCAACTAGAGGGGTGGGTGAATAGGTGATTACCTTTTTTTCTTCTTTCCCTTTTTAGATTGGGCTAAACAAATAAAGCACGAGGTTGTCTAGATGTGCATCTAGGTGAACAACCTATGTGATAAAACACAAAGTACGCAACAGAAGCAATATGTAAAATGGCAAGATAAACCACAAGTGTAAACAAGGAGACAAGGATATGTTTCCCGTAGTTCCTTCCCAAGGGAAGTGCGTCTATGCTGGAGAGGTGGGAAGCCACCTAGGCTCTTCGCAATAGAACGGATGTGCACACCTTATTATCCTTGAGCTTCTCCCTAGTGGGACGTGACAAACCCCCTGAAGTGCTGGAAGCCAGGAGACAAGCTCTCCATCGGCAGCAGCAACATCTATTCAGAACTAGGGAAACCCTCCTAAAAACCTAGGCTGACATTAAGTTGCAGCAGGAAGAAATAGAGGAGTACGAAAGAAGGAATAGATCTGGCATAAAACCTACATGGTTACCCGGGATCGCAAGACTGGTAGTATTGCCGCCAAAAGAACGGCTCCAAAACCCTTCCAGGCACAAACAAGTAAATGACATTGATGCCAAGGGCGAACGTGTATACAAAACCGCAGCAGAAAACACGGAATCATTCGCCATCCTCAATGATGATCTGTACTCCAATGACGAAAAGCTTCAAGGGGTGTATGCTTTCCTAGGAAAAGCATTGCAACAGCAACAGCGAGGGCAGGAAAGATCAGGGAAGTTGCATGACGGCTCGCCCCTATGCAAAAATGCCACATGCGCCGCTGAAGCACCCGGACCTGACGAACCTGGAGATTCAGGCAATTCTAAGGAGAAGAAAGGAGATCCGAGAAAGGACAAGAAAATTCTAGATCATAAGGATGCAGCGTCCAGAACAGGATCCCATCTGCCGAAAGGTGGAATTAATCCCCGCGATCGGGAGGAACAAAACTGGAAAGACAGAAAAGCAATGCCGCCTCCGAGACGCCTAGCTGAAAAAAGCCGTAAGATATGACACTGCTCACAGACGTGAAATATCATGTACTCCTCCTAGGAGCAAAGAAAGGCCAAGGAGTATAACTCCACCTTATTCCAAAGGACATGACAACGGAAGAAATAGCGATAATCCCGGAAAAGCGCATTCGCACAACAATGGTAAAGAAAGGAGCAGATCCCCTTCTATCCATTCAGCCGGTAGATATTCCGTTCACGCTTATAAGGCGGAAAGAGATGATCTATACTTTGTACCTAACTGTTTCACTGACAGGATCCGACGAATAACTCTACATTCTGGCTTCGCCAAAGTTGGTCCAACAAACCAAAAATATACCGGCAGTACAAACCCGAATACCTGACTTTCAGACTACTATACTGCCGTCCAGATTAACAAAGGGACAGATCTAGAGGCGGTAAACTTCCTCCCCCTAATGTTGCTAGATGGAGCCATAGATTGGATCAACGGGCTTCCGTCAAGAACCGTGGATAGTTGGGATGATATGGCTAGAGTATTCACTCAGCATTTTCGGGGAACATACAAACGCGCCAAGAGCATCAACCAGCTAAACCGCTGCATCCAGTTTGAAGATGAGTCGTATGTCGACTTTATCTCAAGATGGACAGCAATGAAAGATAGCTGCTCTGGAGTAAGTGATTTACAAGAAATGCATGGTTTCATCAATGGCTTAAAAGCCGGCCTTGTACCGTTAATGGTTGGTTCAAAGGAGCACAAAGATCTTGGATCTATGCTTACTACCGCCAATGAACATGTAGCGGCTGAAGACGACAATAGAGCGAGAGGTGGAAATATTGACGCTTTGGCTCAGGCCAAAAATACGCCTCGTTCTGAGCTACTCCATAAGCACAACCAAAGCCCAAAGAAGTTAATTTAGCATTTGGAAAGGATAATGGAAGAAAATGGAAAGGAAGAAGCACAGAACCTATCTCCTACTCAAAGGAAGAGTGGGAAAAGATTAAGTCGGAAAACTGTGTCCACCATTCGCAATTTGGGAAACCTACCCATACCAATGCGCAATGCCGTCTAAATAAGCGTATGAAAGGCACTGCAGGATCCGGGAACAAAGGAAAGAACTCCAAGAGGAAATTTTCCAAGCAAAACCCAGAAGCTGAAAAAGAAGACAGTGAATCGGACACTGATGAAAAAATCCAGGAAAAGCTGCGAAAAGGCGAACCAAAATTCCTGAGTGTTGATGGAGAAAGCAACCGAACTTTCCTGGCAACTCCCTCAGCAAAATAGGCAAAGAGAACACTTCGAGAAATAAACGCGGTTGTTCCACCAACCCCCAAATTGTTGAAGTACTCGAATACGCCAATTACCTGGGATCAGTCTGATCATCCCGGAAATATCCCAGAACCCGGCACACAAGCTCTAATTGTAAGACCTATTGTTCAAAACACTAGGCTAAAAAGAGTGCTGATGGATGGAGGAACCAATATCAATATCATGTACCTGGATACACTAAAGCATCTGCGAATCTCCGAGACCCAGCTCAATCACAGCAACATACGTTTCCACGACATCGTTCCTGGCAGACAAGCACATTCCCTAGGAGAAATTTCCCTAGACGTAACCTTTGGAGAAAACGAGCACTTCCGACAGGAAAAGATCTCTTTAGAGGTGGTGCCGTTCGAAAGTGTATACCATGCAATACTCGTACGTCCAGCTTTCGCCAAATTCATGGAAAGATCACGTTATATTTATAACAAGCTGAAGATGCCAGAGCCAAAAGGAGGAGTAATCACCATATCGGGAGACTTCAAATTGGCAAACAAGCTGGAAAAAAGAAACGCCCTTTGCGCCGAACAAGTGATAGCAAAGGAGGAATTGAAAGAGCTTGCAAAAGAAGTATCGCCGACAGAAATACCGGCAGGAAAAGAAAGCCGGAAGCCGGCAGATAGTTTCAAAGCTTCCGAGAATATAAGACAGGTTATCCTAGATCCCAAAGATCCGACAAAATTTGTCGTAGTAGGGACCGGGATGACCGACAAATAGGAAAGCGCGCTCATCAATTTCCTCCGTGAGAACTGGGATATTTTTGCCCGGTGTCCTGCAGACATGCCGAGTGTACCCAGGGAACTTGCTGAGCATCTACTCAAGGTGATTCCAGGATCTAAACCCGTCAAACAGGGTCTCCGTCGATTTGACGGAAGAAGACGGAAGGCTATTGGCAAGGAAATTATCCAGCTTTTAGCAGCTGATTTTATCCAGGAAGTAATACATACTGATTGGTCTACAAATCCAGTATTAGTCCCAAAGAAAGACAACATCGTTCTTAGGATCTCTATAGATTACACCGGATTGAACAAATTGTGTCCAAAAGATAGGTTCGCGTTACCGCGAATCGATCAAATAATAGATGCCACTGCTGGCTCTGAGCTTTTATACTTTTTGAGTGCTTATTCCGGATACCATCAAATACGTATAAAGGAGGAGGATCAAATCAAAACTTCCTTTATAACCATGTACGGAACATACTATTACATAACCATACCTTTTGGCTTGAAGAACGCAGGGGTAACATACCAGCGTTGCATGCAACGTTGTTTGCCTAGTCAGATTGGCAAAAATGTACATGTTTACGTGGATGATATTGCCGTAGTTCCATGGAAAAGGATACACTCCTTGAAGATCTACGAGAAAACTTTCGAAAATCTGCGCACATATAAAATGAAGTTAAATCCATTAAAGTGCGTATTCGGGGTTCCCTCGGGAAAACTTCTAGGTTTTATCGTTCCTCACATAGGAATTGAAGTAAATCCGGAAAAGATCAAGGCAATATTGAACATCTCAAAGCCTACGTTCTTAAAAGATATACAAGGATTGACGGGTTCTCCAGCCGCGGTCAGCAGGTTTATAAGCTAGCTAGGAGACAAAGCTCTGCCATTATACAAATTGTTGAAGGAATCCGACAAATTTGAGTGGACAAAAGAGGCGTTCAAAGTATTAACCCATTTAAAGGAAACCTTGATGAAAGCTCCGATTTTGGCATCGCCAAAAGACGAAGAGCCCATGTTACTGTATCTTACAGCGACAAACATGGTTATTAGTGCAGTGATAGTTGTGGAAAGACGGAAGGAAGAGAAAAGCACACCAGATCAATTCCCAGTGTATTACGTCAGCGAAGTATTCTCCGAGTCAAAACAAAGGTATCCACACTATCAAAAGCTGGCATATGGCATGTTTTTCGCATGAAGAAAACTCCGCCAGTGTTTCCAAGGACATTCCATAACAGTGGTATGTAAAACACCACTAGGAGATATTATTAACAATGCAGACGCAACCGGCCGAGTAGCCAAATGGGCCATCGAGCTAGCTGCGTTCGACATTAAGTACCAACCCTGGACGACAATTCAATCCCAGGCGTTGGCAGATTTCATCGCTGATTGGATAGAAGCAATGGAAAACACACCAATGCCGGAGTCGGAATACTGGGTCATCCATTTTGACAGACCCAAGATGAAGGAAGACGCTGGAGCTGGTGTAGTGCTAAAATCCCCAAAAGGAGTATTATGGAGTATGTATTACAAATACACTTCAACGCCAGCAAAAACGTGGCAGAATACAAAGCTTTGCTTCATGGCTTGCATATTGCAAAAGCGTCAAACGCATACTATGCTATGGTGACTCAGACTTCGTGCAGCATCAGCTAAACCAAACATGGGACGCCAAAAGCCCCATCATGGCCGAATATCGGAGAACTGTGGACGAGTTCGCCATTTCCTTCCTGGGATTTGAAGTACTTCATATCAAAGGAAAGAAAATTGGAACGCGGATGCGTTAGCCCGCATGAGCTCGGAAAGAGTGAAAACCCTACCACCAGGTGTGTTTGTCCAGCATTTGCACAAACCATCGATTAAAGGTGGAGATGTTGATTATCCTCTCGTTTCCGAGTCAATTGAAGGCCTGCTCGTTAATCCGGATTGGACAACTCCATATTTAACCTTCTAAGTTGACCAGAAGTTCCCGGATGGAGCAGACGAGGTCTTGCAAAGACAGATACATGGTAATTTATGGTTGCCTGTATAAGCGCAGCACTGTCGGAATTTTTCAGCGATGTATTTCGCCAGAAGAAGTCCGAGAAATCTTGCAAGAAATCCACGCAGGAGATTGCGGACATCATGCTCAATCAAAAAGCATAGTCAAAAAACATTCCGTGTAGGGGTTTTTTGGCTAACGGCTAAGACAGACGCCGAACACATAGTAAATACATGTGCCGGATGTCAGTATTACGCCAAGCAAACGAATATGCCAGCCCAAGCACTCAAAACTATCCCCATTACATGGCCATTTGCGGTCTGGAGGCTAGATATGATGGGACCATTCAATACTGCAAGAGGTGGACTCACACATCTACTTATTGCGGTAGATAAGTATACCAAGTGGATGGAGGCGGAACCCATCAAAAAACTTGACGGTGTGACTGCCAGAAATTTCATTTTTTTACAGAGTCATGAAATACGGCGTTCCACACAACATAATCACGGATAACGGGACAAATTTCTCAACTGTAGAGTTGGCAAAATATTTCCGACAAACGGGAATACGCCTAGATCTCGCATCTGTGGTACACCCACAATCCAATGTGCAGGTTGAAAGAATGAATAGCTCAATCCTGTAGGGAATACGCCCATGACTCGAATCTCCTCTTCATAGAGAAGCTGGAGCGTGGGTAGAGGAATTACCTTCCGTGCTTTAGAGTATTCAAACGACGCCAAATAGATCAACAGGGTAAACCCCGTTTTTTCTGGTTTATGGCGCAGAAGCAGTGCTTCCATCGGACATACTCCATGATAGCCCAAGAGTGTAGGCTTACGATGACTCGGATGCCGAAAGCACACGACAGGATACCGTCGATCTTTTAGAAGAAGAACGAGACCTTGTGCTTCAAAGATCCGCCATTTAGCAGCAAGGTTGCGATGCTACCATAGTCGGAAAATCAGACACCGTTCTTTCAAAGAAGGTGACTTAATGCTAAGATTGGTGCATGAAAGGAGGCACAAGTTAGCCCCAGTCTGGGAGGGACCATTCGTCATTAGCAAGGCTATGAAAAATGGATCTTACTATCTTGTAGATATTCAGGATACAGAGGATGATCCCAAAATACCGAATCGCAAAAGAAAGAGAAATATAGATGTTGAACTGGGAGAGACAAAGAGACCCTGGAGCATCCAGCAGTTACGTCCCTTCTACACTTAGTTCAATTTCTATGTAAACATCTTTGAGATCATGAAATAAAGTTGTTGAAATTCATGCATTTATGTTTTACATGTTGATTATAGTACAAAGCATAAGTCCGTCTTATCTATTTCCCAATGATCTTTCAAAATACTCAATGTTAACCCGAATTGTGCCTGCATGCTCGGAGTTAAGAAAACTGAATGATTTTCGGCCTAAGGAGGCTTAAGGAAACCCATATTATGCCTGTGTGCCTGAGTTTCATACATATTTCATAATTCCTTACTTTTCTCTAAGTATTATCTGATTTTTTTTATGTTTGGTCATTGAAATTAGTAAGTAAAAATGCCTTCGTACAATCCATGATTCCGAGTTTCGACTGATCGGTTAAACCCAGTCACTTGGCATGAAGATTAAGTACTATTGAGCCATTTCAAACACTAAGGACAGTTAAAGCATATAAACCAGAGAACTTAGAAGATAAAGGAATTAAAACCCGGAAAACTTGCAAAGACTCATAAATTAAACTGCAAAAGCGGAGTACTTGTTTATACAAATGATAGATAGTATTACAATGAATATTACATTTTAAGAATAGTAATGCTTCTATTTTTCCTACCTTCTACCCAAGACTCAAGCAGCTTCTTCGGGATCCAAGTCTTCATCCTCGCTGCTGGAATCCTCAGGAGGAATTTCCTCCTCGGGATAAAAGGTGGATATGTTAACCATCTGCGCTATTTTGGTAGCGTGGCCTTTGACGGACTCGCAGATGCTGGCCCGCTGCGCGTCTGTGTATCCATGAGGGATACCTGACGCCACGCGCCAAGACTTGGCGGTGGTATAATGCATACGCATGAGCCCAAGGGCCATGTGCGCACCACCGCGAGCCGCGGAGCGGAACCAGGATTCCTTGCGGTTCGCCACCTCCTTGGTCGCCTCTGGAAGCTTGCGGACTTCCGAGAATTCTCCTGCTTTGTCGGGAATGTACTTATTGATAAGTAGCGTTCCCGCAGATTTAAGCGCGGTGAAGACCTTCTTGAAAGCCCGGATTCTTTCAATCCGGGTAAATGAGGGGCTACCTTCTGTTTGAATCAACAAAAGAAAGTTAGGAAAAACAGAAGAAGGGAAAAAGGAAAAATCCGGTAAAAGTTTAAAAACTTAGCGAGGATTATGTCCATCTCCGTGCCTTCCTCTAGGCGCAACTTCAGGGCATTCTCCAAGTCTCTAATTGTGGCCTTGTCCTTCTCGGCCTGGCTGGAGGCCTTGGACTCGGCAATGCCGACAGCCAGTTGGCTGGACTCCAGGTCTTTCTCGAGCTTCACAGTAATCTTATGAAGTTCCAGGTTTTCCTTGCGTCGGTTCTCGCATTGCCGACATCTTCAGCAATTTGTTTGCCTTTTGCTAAAAAAGATGAAAAGCAAGTAAAATGAAGAGTTAAAAACTCGGAAAATTCCTTAGAAAAAATCCTAAACAAAAGAAGTGATAAAATTACCTGCAGATTCATCCAGCTTTTGCTGAACGGAGGCCAGCTCCGAGTCCTTATCTTCAAGAATGATAAGGAGAGTTTTCACCTCCTTATTCTTGATGGTAAGTTTACTAAAAACTTCCATGTTAATGTTTTCAGCAGTTTGCTGAAACACGGAAAAGAGACAAAACGCTTAAGTCAAAAAACAAGCAAGGTCATGGTAAAATCATTAAGTCAAAAGTGAATACATTTGGCAAAATGCTTGGGGCCTAGAGATATTACCTAGCTCATCCGTTGGAGATTCGACAAATTCTCGTTGAATTCCTTTGCATACTCGGCAAAGAGAATTCCAACGTGGCAAAGACTATCTTGGATAATCTGCCGAGCCAAAAACACGAAGGTATTCCTAACAATAAGTCCGCCTTGCGGCCAAGGACGGATTAAAGGAGCTGGGGCAAAGAACTTTGTCGCCCATGGATGAATATATCCATGTTCGTCAAAGTGTTCTTCTTGTTTTACCTTGAATTGCGGGTCATAGTTGGGGATTGACTCTTCCTTTGGAACATTGGAAGGACCCCCAACCTCCGGCTCCACCGCCCTTTCCCTCGCGTCCGACTCCAGCGCAATGGGCTGGCTGGTCTGCAGGGGATCCTCTTCCCTGGCAGCCAAGTTTTCCTCCTCAGCTGCAACCGGAGTGTCCGGAGCAGCAGCAGGAGAAGGCTGTGCTCCTCTTCTGGCAACATACTTCAATTTCTTCTGGATTTTTGTCTTCAGTGTTGTCAGAGCCAGGCTAGAAAGGAAAAAGTCCAAGAAATTAGAATTTCGAGAAGGAAAAGAAGTTCCTGCAACAAAAATCAGAGAAAAGAAAAGAAAAACCCGGATTATTTACCTGGAAGTCGCGACGGGAACTCCGTCAAGTTCAATCACCTCTTGAGCAGTGGAAGGCTTCTTGCATTTCCGTCCGCCTGCAAAGTTTGACGGATTCCGAGGTTTTACTCGGCGTCCAACTCGGCGTCGGTGGCAAAATCCTCCTCAGAAAGATCGGCCAGCTGTAAAAGAAGCCAAAATACGGCTAAGTTAAAAATCTGAGAAAGAGAAAATCCGAGAAATTGCCCAAA
Organism: Alopecurus myosuroides; assembly: GCA_028641055.1. Taxonomy (NCBI): domain Eukaryota; kingdom Viridiplantae; phylum Streptophyta; class Magnoliopsida; order Poales; family Poaceae; genus Alopecurus; species Alopecurus myosuroides. Next base: position 402,550,970 of record CM054058.1, read on the forward strand.
GAAGAAAAATGTTACCTTTCGAGCTGGATTTCCCTCATGATACATTTCTCGGCTTCTTCATACTGGTCACGAGTAGCGACCAGATGATTTACCCACTTCTTGAAATCCCTCTTGGAGAACTCTTTGTCTGTTCCCCTCATTGCATCCTCCGAGCCCGTATTTCGCACAGTAACCGGGTTCTGCGGTAAGCCAATGGCTGGATGCATCTCCCGAACCAACATAGAACTGTGTCGGTGCCAGTGAGAGGAGGAGAAGAGGAGACGAGTTTGGCGATGCGCTGGTGGATTCTCATCGGATCATCCAGCAAAGTTTGGACTGCGTCCACTGCCCAGTTATCTTGGGGAATGGCCGCAGAATTGACAAAAGGTGGAATGCACGTCTTCCTTTCCAGGAAACGGGACATCTTCATGGTAAAAGAAGGAACCCGTCCAAAATTTGACGGATTCCGAGGTTTTAATATTTGGAAACCAGTCCTCCCTAAACCTACGCATGGTGAAGGAGATGGTCCCGCAGGTGGGGAGAGCGCCCTTAGAGGGGTTGCGCTTCAGCCCGAAGCAATACTGCCAGAAATCTAACCTAGGCTCTATCCCTAGATACCCTTCAAAGAGGGTTTGGAACCCGGAAAGATAAAGAATGGAATTTGGAGGAAGATTATGTGGTTGGATGTTGTAGTGGTTGAGGACTTGGAGAAAAAAGGCAGAAGGTGGAAATACCATACCTGTGTTGATGTGAGAGGTAAGGAGAACCCTTTCTCCGGCTTTTGGCAACGACTCAGAGTCGTCCTCCTCGTATCGCCATTTGTCCTTCCGCATGAGTCCCTCCTTCTCCATTGTCGGAAGAAGGGATGGAACCACGTTGAAGTGGCTCCGGTTCCCTGAGTTTTCCTCCATGTCTTCTTCGGCTCCGGCAGCGCCCAAGGCGGCGAGCTCCTCACCGCCGCGAGCGAGTTTTCTTCCGTAGGCTCGATGGCGAGGGGCGGAGTAGGCACGGTAGATGACGACGGCACGCTTTCAGCCATGGGAGGAAGATCCCTGATGGGGGGATAATAACCCGGTAGGCCAACTCCAAGGTGTAACCCGGCCCAAGGAACATGGTGCGCAGTTTGGTTAAGAATAATGAAGCTTCTGGAAGGCCCAAAGTTTGTAGGCCTCGTAACCCGGATTGTGGGTTACGGTAAGGAAAGTTAGGGTTTATAAGCGGTGTCCGGATAGGACTCAAGCTGCGTCTTGAGGTCTAGGGCCGAGGGGGTACGGGTGCTTTATAAACCGACCCCTAGGTCTAGTTTAGAGAGAGATCCAAGAACCCTAGCAATATCGCCCGGTATCGAGCATCTAGTGTAATCCCAAAAGTTGAGTTATTATATCAAGATCGGAGACTCGGCGACTTTGATTGCCGGCTACCAGATCGAGTTGCATCATGTTTTCCTTCGAGCTAAACCCTCTCCCAAACACCTGTGTCGTCTTGCCCCAAGATCAGTTACCCCCGGCAACGTCTGCCGTGACTATCCCACGACAGTTGGCGCCCACCGTGGGGCCTGCGTCCAAAGGTGTTTACATCCCGGGAGAAGCTCGGAAGAATATGGAGAATCTTGTCGTTGGCGAGATCTACATCGATCACAAAGGAGAAAAGACGGTGGAAGGTTCCGGCTGGGGGCCAGAATCGGATCATCTCGAATCCGGATCCGTCGTGACAATCGGCCGGATCGACATCTTCATCGGTATGGTACGTACGCCTGATTTAAAGGGACAATATCATGTGCATACTACAGGAACTTCTAGCAGGAACAAAGAGACATTAAAGCAAGCGGCAAACTCGGTTTCCTCGGATGCGCCGGGATACCTTAGATGGGCGGAACAAGAAGTAACGTGGAGTAGAAGAGATCATCCGGAAAAACTAGAGCGTCCAGGAGTCTTGGCATTGGTGGTTGCTCCGCAGGTTTATGGTTACGAACTGAAAAGGGTCCTGATGGACGGTGGAAGTAGCATCAACATCCTTTATTGGGAAACCTTCTTACGGATGAGTCTCAAAGAGTCCCAGTTACAGAAAAGTTCGACAGTCTTTCATGGGATCGTGCCGGGTCACTCAGCGAGCCCCGAGGGAAAGATCACCTTGGAGGTTGCTTTTGGAGAATCGACGGATAATTATCGAGTTGAGTGGCTCACGTTCGAGGTGGTCAAATTGCGCAGTCCTTATCACGCGCTGTTTGGAAGACCGGCTTATGCTAGGTTCATGGCTAGGCCGTGTTATGTGTATCTACAGCTCAAGATCCCGGGCCCTAAACGGACTATCACCATACATGGGAACCGGGATATAGCGGCTGAGTGTGATGAAGGAGATTCAGTAATGGCCGAGCAAGCGTGCAGAAAGGAAGAACTCGAATATTACCGGTCTCAAGTAAATCCGGATGATAGAACAGCCTTGAAAAAGCCGAATACTGAGGACGAGAGGGCAAAATTCAAGGCAGCGCAAGACACCAAGAAGATAGATTTTGTCGAAGGTGATTCCACTAAGCAATTTACCATAGGGTCTAATTTGGGAAAAGAGCAGGAGAAGGCACTTGTGGAGTTTATTCGTTCAAATGCAGACGTGTTCGCCTGGACACCTAGCGACATGCCGGGTATCCCCACAGAGCTGGCCGAGCACAGTTTGCATGTAGACCCCAAGTCCAGACCGTGAAGCAGGGTTTGAGGAAAATGAATGAGGAAAGAAGGAAGGCTATAGGCGAAGAGATCGCTCGGCTACTAGCAGCCGACTTTATCATGGAAGTATTTCACCCGGATTGGTTGGCAAACCCAGTCCTAGTGATGAAAAAGACCAATGAGTGGAGGATGTGCATTGATTTTACAAGTCTCAACAAACATTGCCCAAAGGATCCGTTCGCACTACCAAGGATAGATCAGATTATAGACGCAGTAGCAGGAAGCGATCTATTGTGCTTTCTGGACGCATATTCCGGGTATCATCAGATTAAGCTCAAGAGGGAGGATTGGGAGAAAACATCATTCATAACCCCTTTCGGGGCCTTCTGTTATAAAACTATGACGTTTGGATTGAAGAACGCCGGCGCAACTTACCAACGGTGCATTCAAAAGTGCTTCGAGGACCAAATCGGACGCAACGTCCATGCCTACGTGGATGATGTGGTTATCAAGACCAGGAAGGCGGAGACATTTATCGACGATCTAAAGGAGACGTTCAAAAATTTGAGGAGATATCAGATGAAGCTTAACCCGACAAAATGCGTGTTTGGAGTTCCAGCCGGGAAGTTACTCGGCTTTATCGTGTCCGAGAGAGGGATTGAGGCAAACCAGGACAAAATCAAAGCCATCCAGAGTCTGAAAAAGCCGGAAAATTTGAAGCATGTCCAAAAGCTCACGGGCTGCGTAGCAGCCTTGAGCCGATTCATATCCAGGCTCGGAGAAAAAGCAATACCCTTGTACCGGCTCTTGAGGAAATCAGATAAATTCGTATGGGATCAAGAGGCGGATGAGGCGTTTGAAGCGCTAAAGAAGCAGTTATCTGAAGCACCAGTACTAGCGGCCCCGGGTCCTAAAGAACCTATGGTGCTATACGTGGCAGCTGGCCCCCGAGCCGTCAGCGCAGTAGTTGCACTACAAGAAATATGCTATCTTGTGACTCTCAATATTGGTCACCGAATGGTCACATACAATCATTTGCGACCTTTCTGTGACCAAAATCACTTGGTCAGGTTACGAGCGTCGCAAATGAACCAACGTGACCATCTGCGGCCAAAATAAAAGGTCGTGGACTCCGTGACCAATACTTTTGGTCGCTCGCAACATGGCCATCCACGTCAGATCCCAACGTGGCAAAGCTGACGTGGATCAGAATAAGCCCGGTCCATTTCAGCCTTCTATGTGGGCCTGGCCCATTTATTTATTTTTCCTTCATATGGCCTTTTTATTTTATATGTCTACTTTTTGCAATCCATTTCGATCAGGCTTGTTGTCTTGGGCCATGGCCTTTTTGTAGTGCATTTCACTCGAGATTTTTGTTCTGGGCCGTGGCCTTTTTGCTATGTATTTCATGCAGGTTGTGTCATTTTTAAAGCCCAGTGCAATTATGATTTCTATTGCACACATTTTAAATAAACCAATAATAATCCTGCTGTCAATTTTTTGTTGGGCCCCAACTCAATTTCAGTAGCTGCCTCGTAAATCAATTCAGACAGAGGAAATAAGTGCAGAATATTTTCACAATACAGCCCAAGTTGGTACATTACAATAATACATAGTATCCAGTTTTCTGATACACAGAAATATCAAAAAAAGAACTCGGATGAGCTACTCTCTGCTGGTGTGTTCAAGCTTCTTGTCCCAGCAGTCGAGCACTGCGATGAAGGAAGGACAACATCTACAGGTTAAAAACAGAATAGTTAGGAACAAAAAAAAACAGAACAGGTCAATTTCTAGGTACCAAATAGTATCAACTGACAGAAATAAATAAACAATCTATCAGTGAAAAACAAACAGCACATGGAATTGACAGGCACTATATCATCCTTGACATTGTCCGAAGGTAGGATGTTCTACTACTACTAACATTAACCTATAGGTATCATGTTACAGAAGGAAGCAAACGGTTCAATAATCTGACCACAGCACCTAAGAAAAATATTACCCTACTGCTAATCATCCATTCAACTGATAGCATCTAACAGTAGATATCTCGAGGGAGAGAAGGCAATCGATAGGATTGTACCTGTTAATGATGATCTGGATGGTGTTTGCTCGGCAGCACGCTCGATCTCATCCTTCTTGAAGTAGCTGCAACATAAACCAATTCACTATTAGCATCCATCAGTATCTATTTTCATTAACAAATACATGACATGCAAGAAAACCAGGAAGAATAGGAAGCATCTTAACGGGGTAGGCATCTAACTTGGTGCAATAAGGTCCCAAGATGGATCTGCCAGACAAGCATCTTAACAATCGAAAAGTTCATCTTGAGCAAAGACCTGAACCATATGATGCTACCTCTGCTTGGGACCATGCCGCTCTATGCTTGGTGTAATAGGAAGCATCACAGCTGCGGCACTGTGACAACGCAAAGAGTGGAAGCTAATGTTGAAGGAAAATAATATATTCTAATCCCTAGTCTTCATCTTCTTCATTTTACCTGAAATACAAACAGACAAGGAAAAGGTAAGTGGCCAGATTAGTCAAATAAGTGCAATCATCGACAATATATACAAAAATCTTGCCAACTCAAGCTCCTGGTTATGCACACAACACTCGATCAACAAGTTAGCTTTGGGTTGACATGTGCAAAACAGAAACTCAAATAGCCAAGATATAAAGCAAATATTTTAGTGTGTAGTGTGTAGTGTGAAGTGACTAGGTGCCCAGCAGATTTACCTAACAAGCTCACTTGTACCTAAATAATGTGTGCATTACATTTGAATATAATGTGTGTATTGCATCTGCCACATTATTTGACCGATCTAGCACATGGTTTGTAACTGATGATCTGCCACATTCATAACTTGCAAACATGTGTAAGCTTAAGTAGTATTCGTTTCGGTTGTGAGGAGTTGGTCTTGATAAAGCTTAGAACAGTTATAGCATATTGGCTACAGCGAGTACAGTGTAGGAATACACAACAGAAGATTACCTAAATTCTGATGGCGTACATATACAATCTATGTCATGAAATATACTTCTTTGGTTATACTCGGTAAAACATGAGCAATCTGCACAAACAAGAGATGCACGTCCAATAACCCAGCAACAACCCAGCAACATGGAAGAGTACATGATTTAGTATTCATTTTGGCACCTAAATTAGCATGGCAGCACCTAAAAGATGATGTCTCTACAACAAAAAATCCTAACTATGAATGGTAAATTCACCAGCTAGTATAAACAACCAGCGAGATGGGTTCGGAAAAGGTGGGGAGAGATCTCACTAGGCAGAGGCGGAGGGGAGCACGTCGGAGGGGAGAGGCCTCTGGGAAGGAGGGCGCCAGCCGCGATGCAGTAGGCGTCCTGAGCCGACACGGATGAAACACGGCTGCCCCGTACACCGAGGAACCCTGCAGCACGAGGTGGAGGAAGGGGCTCGGTGGCTCGCGTCTGGATCTGGAGAGATGAGAGGAGCGCTAGACGACGCCGTGCTGGAGGTTAGTGGAGCAAATAAATCTACAACGCCTTGTGAACCTAGATAGCTGTGAAGAGGATAGGAGATCTCACCGGCTGCACGGATGCGGCGGGGCGGCGCCCAGGCGATGGTGCGGATCTCGCGGCCATCTCCTCGTGCGGGTTCCTCCGTGGCGCTTGAGGGCGGAGGCAGCGCAGCCCGTGGCGGTTACGCGGGACCCCAGCTGCTCCTGCCACCACGCCCAGCACTGCAGCAACCTCGGCGGTCGTGGAGGGCCGCGGATGCGCCATCTTCATCGTCGTAGAGGTCCGCGGCCTCGTCGTCGTTGTAGTGGGGGCCGCCGCAGCTCCCTCCAGCATCTTCTCCGCCATGCGCTCGACCGCAGACGAAGGAGCAGAAGAGGAGAGGGAGGGATGCGCTAGGAGGAGGCGGAACCGCCCATCGCTGCGGATCGATGGGATGCCAGGCGGCGCCTCCTCTCTCTCTCTTTCTCCGGTGAGGCTTAGGCTAGCAGTCAGTGGTGGAGATTCGGAATGGGAGCAGGAGGAGGTGGGGATTTGGGGGCGGCGGCGCACGAACGGGAGCAGGAGGAGGTGGGGATTAGGGTTAGCCTCGGAAGGGAATTTGAGGCCGCGCGGTCGTTTCCAATTTTGTCCCTCCACCACTCGTTTTCCTTTATTACATGTGCACCTTATGCTAGTGTGGCTGCACGTAGGACCAGCCTCTTCCCGATCCCACGGTGCATACTCTTAAGTTGGGCAATAGGGTGGTTCGTTGTCTAAAAAAAAATCTTGTTTCACTGTCTTAAAAATTTCTTGTTTCATTGTCTAAAAATATTTATTTTTCTATTTGAGTAAAAAAAATCAACACCTATATTTAGTAGTTTATCACATTTTAAATTATAAAATGGGAATTGTTGTGATAAAGATACAAAAAACTTCGCTCGATGGAGTCATTCAATTTCCAAATATTAATCAAAGAAGAAATACGATCGGGTGATAGCTTGTTCCTAAAATGTATAACAATATAGCCAAAATAAAGTTTTAATTCTCTTTGATGTAAATATCATTGTTCATTTCTCGAGTGAACAAAATAAGGCATTTGGGCCAAATGACGGATGTTATGGCGGAATTCATGGCATAGTTTATTTAAATGTTTCCATATTCCACAAAAAGATGCATATTGAAACAACTAACAATACTGCCGAAAAAAAATTTATTTTTCGTTGAATAAAAATACCATTTTCCATCCCCGGAGTTTCAAAACTGGCTTGTTTTGTGAAGCACATACACAAAATATGTTGCAAAAATATACACAGTAAAATTCTAAATATATTATGTCATGTTTTATCTACAAATAACAAACTTACTGCATCTTAATAGCTCAAAATACACCTTCTTTGAAAAAGACAAATTTCTGCCGATTCAGCTGAAACCGGGCCAAATTTGAACTACAGATGCCTCGTAGTTTTCTCTTTATTTTTTGCAAAAATCATTTTTAGGTACCCAAGTACCTATTTCAACATAGATATGCAAAGAGTTTCTCAAGATTCAACCCCTGGCTACGAACGGTCGTGTCCCCCATTTTGACCGTTTCCCGAAACCGGCTTAAAAAATTTCAGAAAATTCAAAAAGACTCGAAACGATGCAAGATCTTCGGTGGTGTTGTTATATATGTCCTAGTATCCAACAAAAATAATAAACTTGAAATACGACAATTTGGTGGAAAATGTGTTCACACAACTGAGCTATCTCGTACGAAGATTCATGGCTTTCGGGCGAAATGACGGATGTTTTGGCCACATCAATGGCATAGTTTGTTTAAATGTGACTATATTCCACACAAAGATGCATATTGGAACAACCAACAATGTTCACGAAGAAAGTTTTATTTTTCGTTGAATAAAAATACCATTTTCCATCCCCGGAGTTTCAAAACTGGCTTGTTTTGTGAAGCACATACACAAAATATGTTGCAAAAATGTACACAGTAAAATTCTAAATATATTATTTCATGTTTTATCTACAAATAACAAACTTACTGCATCTCAATAGCTCAAAATACACCTTCTTTGAAAAAGACAAATTTCTGCCGATTCAGCTGAAACCGGGCAAAATTTGAACTACAGATGCCTCGTAGTTTTCTCTTTATTTTTTGCAAAAATCATTTTTAGGTACCCAAGTACCTATTTCAACATAGATATGCAAAGAGTTTCTCAAGATTCAACCCCTAGCTACGAACGGTCGTGTCCCCCGTTTTGACCGTTTCCTGAAACCGGCTTAAAAAATTCCAGAAAATTCAAAAAGACTCGAAACGATGCAAGATCTTCGCGTGGTGTTGTTATATATGTCGTAGTATCCAACAAAAATAATAAACTTGGAATACGACAATTTGGTAGAAAATGTGTTCACACAACTGAGCTATCTCGTACGAAGATTCATGGCTTTCGGGCGAAATGACGGATGTTTTGGCCACATCAATGGCATAGTTTGTTTAAATGTGACTATATTCCACACAAAGATGCATCTTGGAACAACCAACAATGTTCACGAAGAAATTTTTATTTTTCGTTGAATAAAAATACCATTTTCCATCCCCGGAGTTTCAAAACTGGCTTGTTTTGTGAAGCACATACACAAAATATGTTGCAAAAATGTACACAGTAAAATTCTAAATATATTATTTCATGTTTTATCTACAAATAACAAACTTAATGCATCTCAATAGCTCAAAATACACCTCCTTTGAAAAAGACAAATTTCTGCCGATTCAGCTGAAACCGGGCAAAATTTGAACTACAGATGCCTCGTAGTTTTCTCTTTATTTTTTGCAAAAATCATTTTTAGGTACCCAAGTACCTATTTCAACATAGATATGCAAAGAGTTTCTCAAGATTCAACCCCTAGCTACGAACGGTCGTGTCCCCCATTTTGACCGTTTCCCGAAACCGGCTTAAAAAATTCCAGAAAATTCAAAAAGACTCGAAACGATGCAAGATCTTCGGTGGTGTTGTTATATATGTCCTAGTATCCAACAAAAATAATAAACTTGAAATACGACAATTTGGTGGAAAATGTGTTCACACAACTGAGCTATCTCGTACGAAGATTCATGGCTTTCGGGCGAAATGACGGATGTTTTGGCCACATCAATGGCATAGTTTGTTTAAATGTGACTATATTCCACACAAAGATGCATCTTGGAACAACCAACAATGTTCACGAAGAAAGTTTTATTTTTCGTTGAATAAAAATACCATTTTCCATCCCCGGAGTTTCAAAACTGGCTTGTTTTGTGAAGCACATACACAAAATATGTTGCAAAACTGTACACAGTAAAATTCTAAATATATTATTTCATGTTTTATCTACAAATAACAAACTTACTGCATCCCAATAGCTCAAAATACACCTCCTTTGAAAAAGACAAATTTCTGCCGATTCAGCTGAAAACCGGGCAAAATTTGAACTACAGATTCCTCGTAGTTTTCTCTTTATTTTTTGCAAAAATCATTTTAAGGTACCCAAGTACCTATTTAAACATAGATATGCAAAGAGTTTCTCAAGATTCAACCCCTAGCTACGAACTGTCGTGTCCCCCGTTTTGACCGTTTCCCGAAACCGGCTTAAAAAATTCCAGAAAATTCAAAAAGACTCGAAACGATGCAAGATATTCGCGTGGTGTTGTTATATATGTCCTAGTATCCAACAAAAATAATAAACTTGGAATACGACAATTTGGTGGAAAATGTGTTCACACAACTGAGCTATCTCGTACGAAGATTCATGGCTTTCGGGCGAAATGACGGATGTTTTGGCCACATCAATGGCATAGTTTGTTTAAATGTGACTATATTCCACACAAAGATGCATCTTGGAACAACCAACAATGTTCACGAAGAAATTTTTATTTTTCGTTGAATAAAAATACCATTTTCCATCCCCGGAGTTTCAAAACTGGCTTGTTTTGTGAAGCACATACACAAAATATGTTGCAAAAATGTACACAGTAAAATTCTAAATATATTATTTCATGTTTTATCTACAAATAACAAACTTAATGCATCTCAATAGCTCAAAATACACCTCCTTTGAAAAAGACAAATTTCTGCCGATTCAGCTGAAACCGGGCAAAATTTGAACTACAGATGCCTCGTAGTTTTCTCTTTATTTTTTGCAAAAATCATTTTTAGGTACCCAAGTACCTATTTCAACATAGATATGCAAAGAGTTTCTCAAGATTCAACCCCTAGCTACGAACGGTCGTGTCCCCCGTTTTGACCGTTTCCCGAAACCGACTTACAAAATTCTAGAAAATTCAAAAAGACTCGAAACGATGCAAGATCTTCGCGTGGTGTTGTTATATATGTCCTGGTATCCAACAAAAATAATAAACTTGGAATACGACAATTTGGTGGAAAATGTGTTCACACAACTGAGCTATCTCGTACGAAGATTCATGCCTTTCGGACCAAATGACGGATGTTTTGGCCACATCCATGGCATAGTTTGTTTAAATGTGACCATATTCCACACAAAGATGCATGTTGGTACAACTAACAATGTTCACGAAGAAAGTTTTATTTTTCGTTGAATAAAAATACCATTTTCCATTCCCGGAGTGTCAAAACTGGGTTTTTTTGTGAAGCACATACACAAAATATGACACAAAAATGTACAAAGTAAAATTCTAAATATATTATGTCATATTTTATCTACAAATAACAAATTTATTACCTCTAAATAGCTCAAAATACACCTCTTTGGAAAAAGACAAATTTCAGCCGATTCCGCTGAAACCGGGCCAAATTTGAACTACAGGTGCCTCGTAGTTTTCTCTTTATTTTTTGCAAAAATCATTTTTAGGTACCCAAGTACCTATTTCAACATAGATACACCAAGAGTTCATCAAGATTCAACACCTAGGTACGAACGGTCATGTCCCCCGTTTTGACCGTTTCCCGAAACCGGCTTAGAAAAGTCCATAAAATTCAAAAAAAACTCGAAACGATGCAAGATCTTCGCGTGGTGTTGTTATATATGTACTAGTATCCACAAAAAATAATAAACTTGGAATACGACAATTTGGTGGAAAATGTGTTCACATAAATGAGCTATCTCGTACGAAGATTCAGGCCTTTCGGGCCAAATGACGGATGTTTTGGCCACATCCATGGCATAGTTTGTTTAAATGTGACCATATTCTACACAAAGATGCATGTTGGTACAACTAACAATGTTCACTAAGAAAGTTTTATTTTTCGTTGAATAAAAATACCATTTTCCATTCCCGGAGTGTCAAATCTGGGTTTTTTTGTGAAGCACATACACAAAATATGACACAAAAATGTACAAAGTAAAATTCTAAATATATTATGTCATATTTTATCCACAAATAACAAATTTATTACCTCTCAATAGCTCAAAATACACCTCTTTGGAAAAAGACAAATTTCAGCCGATTCCGCTGAAACCGGGCCAAATTTGAACTACAGGTGCCTCGTAGTTTTATTTTTATTTTTTGCAAAAATCATTTTTAGGTACCCAAGTACCTGTTTCAACATAGATATGCCAATAATTCATCAAGATTCAATCCCTAGCTACGAACGGTCATGCCTCCCGTTTTAAACGTTTCTCGAAGAAAAAATAATAATCCCATGCGAGAACTTTATTTAAATTCTTTAATGACCTATATAAAGAAATATATAAGGTTAGGGGACATTTTCTTTTGTTTTTAACAAATCTATACCCAAAAGTATTTAATGATCGAGGACATGTTTACAATTTTTTGAAAATTTATTTGGTTTAATTTGACGTTCAAAATCAAAAGTTATAGAAGAATAAAAAGAAAATAAAAAAACCTTAACCTAGCCGGCCCAGTCCAACAGCGTGGCTGATCTGCTAAAGGTTTGCTTGAATGGGCTTTCGCCGAGGGGCTATTATCAAAATGTGTTTTTGCTATGTATTTTCACAAGCGATACCATGGCCTAGTGGTAGCTCGCAGGTCCGCTCCTGGGAGAGATTGTGGGTTCGAGTCCCTATCTCGCCCCGATTATTTTCTTTGTCCCTTGCGCATGCCAAGGCCTATGAAGGAGATATATAGCCATCGATGTATATACTAACAAGAACCGTGTTATGGCCTGGTGGCAGTAGCGTGAGCGATCGAGCTGGAGGTCGCGGGTTCGAACCCCCTCTACCCCATTTTTGCGCAAATAAGCTGCGTAGGTGCTGATTTGCGCGAGCACGTCAGTGCTTAGTTGGTTCACCGGTTAGCGCTGAGTTGGCAGTTTGGGACCTACTTGTACATGACGTGTCACATTTGTGGTGGGTCCAACCATGACACATAGGCCAAAATATCGAATATGAGGCAACATGACCATTTAAATTGGTCTCAATCGGGACAGAATATGGGAGCAAACACCTGCTGTTTAGATTGTGACCAACTCATGTACTACTTTAGACTCCCTCAAACAATTGAGACCAGATATGTGACCAATTTTTTCAAAGTCACTGAGAGATGGTCACTAGTTGACGTATTTCTTGTAGTGTTGTTGTGGAGCGCAAAGAGGATGGGAAGGGTTACCCGGTTCAGAGACCGGTTTATTACGTCAGCGAGGTATTATCAGAAGCAAAGCAGCCTTATCCGCATTGGCAAAAGTTGGTGTTCGGGGTCTTTATGGCTAGCCGGAAATTGAAGCCGTATTTCCAAGAACACCCCATAACAGTGGTTAGCTCGATACCAATGTCGGATATCATCAGAAATTCGGACGCGACGGGAAGAATAGCCAAATGAGCGATAGAGATGGGGGATTATCACATCAACTACGAACCCAGGTCAACAATCAAATCTCAAGCTTTAATCGATTTCGTTAACGACTGGACACCTACAGGCATGACTACAACGGTTCCAAACTCCGAGTCATGGATCATGCACTTCGATGGATCTAAGCAATACGAGGGATCAGGAGCTGGGGTGGTGCTAACGTCACCCAAAGGAGATAAATTAAGTTACGTACTACAAATTCACTTCGACTGCTCCAACAACGTGGCCGAGTATGAAGCCCTATTGCACGACTTAAAGGCATCCAAGGAGATGAACGTCAAGAGGATACGATGCTTCGGAGATTCGGACCTCGTGGTACAGCAGGTGTCAGGAACTTGGGATAGAAAGGACGCAACTATGGCTGCATACCGCAGGGAAGTTGATACGGTTGCAGGATGTTTTTCCGGGTATGAGGTGGAGCATATAGACAGAAGAAAGAATGAGGCGGCCGACGCCCTCGCTAGACTCGGCTCGCGCAGAGAGCCGGTTCCACCTAACGTTTTCCTGGACGAATTATGGCGACTGTCAGTTAAAATCGAATCAGAAGAGGAATTGGCAAATCAAGACCCGGACTCAGGACTTGTGGCCACTATACGTACTATTCCAGAGTGGACAGAACCGTTTTTGGCCTACCTATCGCAAGGCGAGTTGCCACAACAGGAGGTATTAGCAAGGCAAATTTTGAGGCGAGCGAAGGGATATTCTATCATCAATAGGGAATTATATAAGAGAAGCGCAGCAGGGGTCTTTTTGCGCTGCGTAGCGCCAGAAGAAGTCCGACAGATTCTCAAGGAAATCCACGAAGGCGACTGTGGACATCATGCATCCACAAGATCTCTCGTGGCTAAAGCTTATCGACACGGATTTTTTTGGCTCACGGCCCTAGCGGATGCGGAACGATTGGTAGCAAGATGCGACGGATGTCAAAGGTACGCTCGCCAAACTCATGTGCCGGCTATGGAGTTGCGGACAATCCCGTTAACTTGGCCGTTCGCTGTTTGGGGTATGGACATGGTTGGCCCATTTCATATGTCACCATGCAAGAAGACACATCTTTTGGTGGCTATTGATAAGTTTACCAAGTGGGTTGAGGTTATGCCAGTTACTAATTGCGAATCAGCCACAGCAGTCAAGTTCCTGAAAAGGATTATCTACCGGTTCGGGTATCCCCACAGCATAATTACTGACAATGGAACTAACATGTCCCTTGGTGAGATGGAGAAGTTCTGTGGCAACAATAGAATCCGGCTTGATGTCGCATCAGTGGCTCATCCGCAGGCCAATGGGCAAGTGCAGAGGGCAAACCAAGAATTGCTTTGTGGATTAAAACCACGATTACGAGTCCCCTGTATCAGGGCAGCTGGCGCATGGGTCGAAGAACTTCCTTCTGTGGTGTGGGGTATCAATACTACGCCTAATAGATCTACTCAAATGACACCCTTCTTCATGGTCTATGGCGCGGAGGCAGTATTACCGAGTGATATTATTCATGATTCACCACGAGTATCAGCATACGTCGAAGTGGAGAATGAGGAAACCCGGCAAGATGCCGTGGATATGTTAGAAGAGCAAAGGGAACAAGCCCTGGAAAGATCAGCCATATATCAGCAGGATCTACGAAGGTATCATAGCCGGCGCGTGAAAACCCGGGTCTTCCAGGAAGGAGACCTGGTTCTGCGCCTGGTACAGTCGAACGAAGGAAAGCACAAGTTATCACCACCCTGGGAAGGACCGTTTATCATAAGTCGGAATTTGCATAATGGGTCATATTACTTGATAGATGCAAGGGAAGAGTCGACCACAGTTAATGACACCGCTCACACCACTTCATCTATGCAAGAAAGAGACAGACCGTGGAACGTGGCTCAGCTACGTCCATATTATACCTAGCAAAAATTGTGTTGGCATATGGAATTGAACGATGTAACAGGCAGCAGGTTTTCAGACGCACTCTTTTCCTATCCAGGGTACCCTTGGGGACTGGACGGGTTTTTAATGAGGCGGCTTGCTGACCTATATTTTTCATATCAAGTAAAGAGGTGATTATCAAGAAAAGAGATGGTTATTATCAGGTTCTGTACTCTCAGTATGATGCGTATATCTAGGTCTTGGGGGCTGGTCGCTTGAATAGCACAGTTACAAACTCAAAGACCCGGCCATGATGCCTATGAGTTATAAGGGCCGATTACTTGCAAACGAGTACGGCTACAATCTTATAACCGGACAAAGAAGTCCAAATTTCTTGGCTATTCTTACTTAAGCTCGATGTGACTCGCACTAAAGCGGCATGATTTGTTCGCTTACGATTATAGTCAGCCATGAAACCCGACGGGGCTTGACTGGCCACGTTTTCGTATAGATGTAACAACATGGTATCCACGCGAAAGCCGGCTTACAGTACAAGATAGTCAAAAGGGTCATCTAAACCACAAGTTATGCAGAGTATAAGGCTAAACAGCTGGAAACTCAACGATTATTAAGCACAACTTCAAATCCTATGTGAAACGACTCAGGGATCTTTGTGAATTTAGCAGTAGGCAATTCGCTCTCCTTTCAAGGTCAAGTGCCCTAGACTTGGAGATCCGGGTCCTGGTGACTTGAAATCTTGAAAAGAGAAAAAATTGCTTACTTGTTCGAATTCCAAAAACCCAATTATCCGAGTCTTGGGACTTGGGGACTTAGAAGCAAATCCGCTTGTCAACACCCGTGAGACCCGGAAATCGAGTTTCACAAAAGGAACAACAAAGAAAGCCGGATATCGAGAACAGACGAGCTCAAGAATGGGTAAATTTAAAAAGGCCGGAAGAGGCATAGAGTATATCAAGACCTTAGCGTACATTACAAAATCCCGGTGAAAAAATATCAAAGGTGCACAGGCGCACCACCCAAAATATAATTGTTTAAACAGCATGTTGGCCGACCGGCGCATAATAAGAGGCATTAGATATCAGATATCACTCGGCGTTCACCTTGGCCTTGCCCTTGCCATCATTGGTCGTAGCAGCAGCGCCCGGATCAGTAGTACCAGCCTGCGCAGGAGGTGGAACGACCGGTGTTGAGGTAGCGGGGGCAGAGCCGGCTTCAGCTTGCTTCTTGGCAGCCTCCGCCCTCAACGCAGTAGCTTCCTCCTTCCACCGAGCCAGCATATCATACGGCTCGGGAAGATCCGACTTAATCACTTCACCAGCAGCGTTATATGCTGGAACAAGGGTATCAACATCTAGGTCGTCAGCGATCACGCTGGCCGGGTAACGGACCTCCTTCTGGACAGCCTGAAAATCCTTCACCGAGAACTTGGACCCATCAAGCTTGAATTCTGGGAAGCCGCCCATAAGCTTCACTAGCTCGAGCTTGGGGAAATAAGCCTTGGCAAGTGCAAGCCCCCGGGTTACTCCAACCCGGCAAGACGAGCGTTTCCAGTGCCAAATCCACTCAGGAATAGTGGAGAAGGCATCCAGCATCCTCTTCAGATCAACATGTCCTTTACCCGGCCACCGTAATTCCTGGAGGATCCATTTGGTTCCGGCACATAGCTGCCGGATAACGTTCTTCATAGTTTTCAGCCTGGCAATGTCATCCTCATCCGGCATGGCTTCGTCCGGGCCTGAAGAAATGGAAACATAAGTCGGGAAAACTCTTGCTATTTATCAAAAGGATAAACCCGGAGGAGAAACGTACCAAGTAAAGCACGATATGTGTCAGATATTTGGACAGAAAGGCTTGTTAGATCATCTTCTGCTTTGTGAGCCCTTTTCCTATATTTCCTCATTATCAGCCTATTCCTCCTGGCCTCAGCCTCGGCTGCTTCACGCAAAGCCATCTCCTTTTCAATGAGCTTGGTGGCGTCTGCCAGTTTCTCCTCAGATTGAGTCACGAAAGACTGCATGGATGCAAACAAGGGTTAGCCGACCAGAAGGGCAAGTTATCAGCCGCCTGTATCATAAAGTCCCAAGCAAATTACGAATCAATTCACTTGGAACTTGGGGACTGGATAAGGACACAAGCAACGACAGTCCGACTTACCTCGTGTTTGGCTATTAGAGCTCCCAAGATGTTTTCTTCATTAGCCCTTAAAGCGCGCAAAGTTTCCAGCATCTGGGCAAACGTCAGTTCCTCGGGTTGAGCACCGGAAGAGCCGGCAGCCTGGTCGCCTGGTGGGGGGGCTCTCCCCGCTATTGGGGTCGAGACCCGGACAGTTTGAGTATCCGGGTTGGGAGAACCCATCCTTGTATCCAGAACCTCGATCTCCTCGTCCACTGGTTCCGACGAAGAAGGAGACCCGGCAGCTCGGTAATTCTCAGTACCACCGCCAGTCGTGGCATCTATGTTTTTAGTCGGCTCCTCAGCCCGATGGTTATCCGTCTCCCCATTTTCCGGATCACTGACGGTGACTTGAGTACTAAAAGAAGAATGAGAAGAGGCAGTTAGCAGTGGTGGTGGAAACTTGTCAGATGTCAAAGGAAATCATATAGCAAAAACTTACCCTGCATTCACGGCATAGTCCGGCGGGAGCTCGCCACTGGAAGCAGACGAAGTGGCCACGGGGACCACTAACGGAACCCGGAATTGCCCGGCGCGAGGATGGTTAGGAGAAGGGTGGCGTCGAGGAGAGTCGGAAGGACGAGACAGAGGAGCACTGGCACGATGGGCGGAGGAGGTAGAGATGCCCGGGTTGAGGGGATCTTCGCCCGGAGAGCTCCGAGTTATTCTGTGTTTGGCTGGGAGAGGATCCTTCAAGCACGACGAGTTTGATAATTGATAGTTAAGTCGTCGCATGGCGTCAAAGGAGTAAGGTTCAGAGGATAACGAGGTGAAAGGAACCTTGGACACTGCCCCTCTGGCCTTCCTCTTGGCTCCAACTGTGGCTTCTGGATCGGATTCGGTAGCCTCCGGGTCGTCCTTGTTGGTCTCACCTTCGTCCTCCAGCCCTGTGAACCAGGTGTGTGTTCGTGGGAAAAAAGTTAAACGGAAGGAAAATGATGCAAGTAAAGATTATACAAGTTCTATACGAATACCTTCACTATCATCAGCCGGCTCGTCCTCTTCCTCCGGGTCTCTGGAAGGGGGGGAGGGTTCAACTCTCCAGAAAGGGTCATCAGCCTAAGACAAAAGAATGAGACTAAGGGTTAGAAGCTGTATCAAGTCGAAATGTGGAAATAAGTTATGAATATTGGATATTACCGCTGGAGCCGGGTTTTCCCGAGTAAATGGGGGTAACCCGGTGATGCCCTTTATCACCTCTAGCTTCTCTGTCAAGAAGCCCTTGATGGTCTTGTTGGTATCGCCGGTCGCAAAGCTCTTGGAGGAGTATCGGAGTGCATCTGTGGTATGCCCCGAATACTCGCACATCAATTTGGTGCGGAGGGAGTTGGGTTGGATCCGAAAATCAACCCATGTTTTTATTAAATTGAGCCCTAGGAGGCCTTGGGCTGAGAGGATGGCTATTTTGGCTAACGAGGGAAGGATCGCCTCTCTGTCTGAGTCTGGTGCAAAAGCACTGAAAGACTCGGAAGGTTCGAGGAGGCTCTCCGAGTAGCCCGGCAGCTTCTTTTCGCTGTCTGGGTAGGTATCGTGGCAATAAAAGAAAGATAGCTGCCAATGTTTGACATGGGAGTTTAAATTGAGGGTTGGCATCGGAGAATTCTTGCGGCGTTGGATGGATACCCCGCCGCAGGTAAGAAGCGCTCCGTCACCACTTTCGCGGCACGGCTTGCATTGGAATAGTTCAATGAAGAGAGTCAAACTCGGCGGCATGCACAAGTACGACTCGGACAGAACGATGAAGTGGGTAATGTTCAACATAGAGTTAGGCCCTATGTCGAACACCCGGAGGCCATAATGGCTTAAGACCTCCCTAAAGAAAGGGTGACCCGGAGGACGGAATCCCCGGGTCACGTGCTCTACGAAGCGGATTACCTCGTTATCGGCGGGTGTGGGCCGGGTCTCGTTGCCCGGCGCCCTCCAGTGAATGTCCTTCTGAGAAGGGAAAATTCCTAATTCGGCTAGCTCGTCCAACTTGGCCTTCGTAGCTGTGGAACGCCCCCAGTTGGCGGATATGGTTTGGGTAGTCCTTGCCTGAGTCGGCTGTTTTCCTTGTCGTTTGGGAGCCATGGGATCAACCTGCAAAACACAAGAAAAAGAGGCACAAGAAATAAGACACGGAAGTGTTGGATTATCCGAGTATAAGGTATCAAGAAAGTATGAAGCTAAGAATTATCCGGGTATCATGCTATGAAGTGGAGATTACAAGGTATCCGGGTGTTAAGTACAATCGTGGAAATTATAGGTCACTTACGTGTGGAAAAGCATTTGGGGAAGATGGATGGTTGCCCATGTATCTACTGCAAGCAAAATAGCTGGAAAAGGAGGATTTTCCGGATGTTAACGCATTGAGCGGAAAATCGAGGAGGAATGGATCTAGATGGGAAAGTTTGAGAACGATTTTACAGGAGATTTGGTAATTAGTAATGGTAGGAGGATGAGTTATGACTATCTAACAGGTGGTTAAAGGAGTTGGCGAGTATCAAATCGATCTAATTTGATGCAATCGGAAGAACGACTCATGGGTTGACCTAGATCCGATCCTGGATGAATCGAAAAATTGCGGGGCTAAATTAAACGGCTGCAAGAGGCTTACTGGAGAGATTGGAGTCTAGCGCAACGGCGTCGAGCGGCGTGGCTCGAATGCCCCTTCGCGATTCTTGGCGAGAGGAATGAAGGCGCGATGGTGACGCTTGACGGCGGCGCGAGATGGCTCGAGGGCGAGCGCGGCCGGCGGCGATCTTGCTTTGATGGCGTGCACGAGCTCCTTGCGGTGGTGTTGCAAGGGTGTAAGGAGCAAGGAAGGAAAGGGGATGCTGAGGCGGAGTGATGGGTTTAGGGTTACCCTCAGAGCACTATTTATAAGGTGGGGGTGAGTCTATCTTAACGGCCGGAGACCGGAAATTGTGGGGTAATGGTTATCTACGTGGATTCTGCGAGATATGCGCCAAGTATTGAGCAAAGTATTTGGATAAAAGAAGGAAGGAGATCTATCCCGTGATATCAGGATCGGTTATCGAGTATGGGATCTTGGCATTTTTATTAGGGTTTGGACCTGGAAAATTAAACCAAAGTGTTTGGGGGAAAAAACCCGGGTTACTATATGGCCACCATGGAGTAAGGCCTAGCTGAATATCAAAGCATCTTAACCCGGCCTCCATATGCCTGTATGTTTGATATCTTTGCAGGGAATAGCGAGCGCTTCAAGGAGGATCTGTGAAGCCCAAGCTATTCTGGGGACTACTGATGGGGGGATAATAACCCGGTAGGCCAACTCCAAGGTGTAACCCGGCCCAAGGAACATGGTGCGCAGTTTGGTTAAGAATAATGAAGCTTCTGGAAGGCCCAAAGTTTGTAGGCCTCATAACCCGGATTGTGGGTTACGGTAAGGAAAGTTAGGGTTTATAAGCGGTGTCCGGATAGGATTCAAGCTGCGTCTTGAGGACTAGGGCCGAGGGGGTACGGGTGCTTTATAAACCGACCCCTAGGTCTAGTTTAGAGAGAGATCCAAGAACCCTAGCAATATCGCCCGGTATCGAGCATCTAGTGTAATCCCAAAAGTTGAGTTATTATATCAAGATCGGAGACTCGGCGACTTTGATTGCCGGCTACCAGATCGAGTTGCATCATGTTTTCCTTCGAGCTAAACCCTCTCCCAAACACCTGTGTCGTCTTGCCCCAAGATCAGTTACCCCCGGTAACGTCTGCCGTGACTATCCCACGACAATCCCCACAGGTCAAATCGCTGGTGTTTCCCTCTGGCGCGCTCGCGGTGGCATGGGCGGGGGAGTCCAACTGCGGGTCGATGTTGTTTATGATGATGTCAATGTCCAGAGCGACAGATCTCGCTTCCATGGCGCGGGGTGATCCTCCGATGTTCATCTTCAGGCGGCGCGGCGTTGATCTGGATCCTCCGATGGTTCTTCCGGAGAAGGTGGCGTCACTCGTTCTTTGCTCACTCTTGCAAGCTCAAGCTCGGGCTCTGTGGCTATGGCGCTGGGGGCTTGAGGGAGAAGAGGAAGCAAAAGGGGATTCCGGAGGGACCGAGGCGGCTATTTATAGCCGAAAATGTGTTGAGATGGCCTACAACGGCTATTTTAGCCGTTGGATCCTTGACGCGTGTCACGCCCGGAAATTTCGGGAAACGAGGGGATGGGGTGATAATGACTATCTCCTCGTTTCCCGCGAGAATATGTCAGAGATACGTTTCAGGGTTTTTGACTGAACCCAAGCGTATGTGATGTCAGCACGATTTCATCGCTGACGTCATGAAGTTCCTTCTCCATGAAGGCTCGTGGAAAAAAAGGCGGACTCTGATGAAATCCGAGTTTCGCGTTATGAACAATTTGGGAAAAATAAGAATTGGGACAAGGCGCCAACATTTCTCGGAACAGGATGGGAATTGACGAAAGGTGGCAGAATGAAGTCTCAATCCTTCTTGGGGGCTACTGTCGGATATATACCGATAGGGGTAATATCCGGCATTAGCCTAAAGAGCCGAATTACCAGGGTGGCCTGTTTGGTAATGGATCATACTCCATTAGGCGGCCCAGTAAGCTGACGCACAGAAGCCGGATTCTAGAAGAACCCAGACCGCGGCCCAAAGTGGTGCGGCTTGGAGTAGAAGGCGGATTCCTGCTTTCCAAGTTAGATACTTACCGTAGTGTTCTTGGTTTCCTTTTTGTAATCCCTAACCCGACTATCTATATAAAGCCGGACGGGAGAGAAGAACAAGAAGAAGAACTCAATAAGCTAGAAGCCAACTCGCCAAGAAGTTGATCCTCGCCGAGTTAGCGAAACCCTACTCACATTGTACTTTGAATACTTTAGGCTTCAGCCCTGATTTAGTGAGATTGCAGAAGTAGGAACTTCGCCTAGTTGCGACGTACCGAAACTGGGAAAAGTTGGTGTTCCTGGTTGTCATACTACCACGTCCTCTCACGTCTCTACCAGTAGTCTCATGGCACCCCCTTCTATGAACTCTACTACGATGTCTCGATAGTGGGTGAATAGGTGATGTGGGGATGATTCTGGACCTATCGGGTGATCCTACCCGGTCCAATCCCAAGATTTAGGCCCAAAGACAGTGATATCCCGCGGTTCTAGAAGGCCCAACAGAAGCCCACCCGCAAGACTTGCGGGTCAAGACAAGAACTCCTATACGAAGTCTACTAGGACTCGTGTAACTCCCTCCTGGCTGCATATATAAAGCCAGGAGGGAGGAGAGAAAAGGGGGATCCAATCTAGACAGGAGAAGAGGAAGATACAAGCCACAACTAGACTAGGCGATACCCAAGATACCCCGTACACGCCACCATGGCATCGCCATTGTAACAACTCGACTATCTCGCCATAATACACACCAGACAAGCAAGAGTAAGAGCTTTACCTCTACGAGGGCCCTGAACCTGGGTAAATATTGCTCCTTGTTAGCCGTCGAGACTACCACCGCGTACAATGTTCCTCTATTCGAAACCCTACCGGACCACCCGAGGGATTTGCCGACACGACTCTTCGAAAATCGGCGCCATCTGTGGGAACGGGGCGCGCTGGATATACGGCCTCGCCGGCCTCATCTAAATCAAAGCTTCGGGTCCTCAACCCATGGATACGATCTACTTCTGATCATGCAACTTCATCGAGCACTCGCCGGCATCGCGCATGGCCTTTTTCATTATCTACATCGACATCGTTCTTCGCGCGCAGGCGGCAGGACAGCAGCAATATACATACTGTGGACTCCATCAACGGCGATTCGAAACTCATATGGAAAATTCCTTCTGTTTAAAGATGTGAAACCAAATTTTCTATCGGATCCAAAAATAATCGGAGAATTCCGACAGTTAGATTTCCGTGGATGACCCGAACACTGAAGACCTGTCGGAATCTGACGGAACTCTGCGTGACTTTAGGAAAATAATTCTCACAGTCGACTCGGACATCAATTCAAAGATCACACCGTTGAAAAGCTGCGGACTACAATCCCGCACCACTCCGTATTTTTTAGCCAATTCCAACAGTTAGATCTCCGTCAGAGGTTCATGCACTGCGACACGTTTTGGATCTCTGCGAGTTCGCGAATTCAAATCGCGGATACGAATCCTATTTCGGCAATTTGCGAGTCGGCACAAAGACCAGGCAACGTCAACAAAACATGGCGACTCGCCATACTAGTGCCCGGGGGCTCGACATCAACATTTCCCTCCGTGTACACACAACAAACATCGCGACTCCGCCGCGTTGACTCGGTCCGCCGCCTCCAGTCCTTCGAGCAAACATCGCGACTCCACCGCGTCGAATCCTTCGGAAAGCATCACGACTCCGCCGCGTCGAATCCTTCGGGAAGCATCGCGACTCCGCCACGTCAACTCGGTCCGCCGTGTCGAGTCCTTCTGACAAACATCACGACTCCACCGTGTCGACTCGGTTCGCCGCGCCAAGTCCTTCGGACTTTCGGTCGAACATCGCGACTTCACTGCATCGACTCGGTCCGCCGCGTCGAGTCCTTCATAAAAGCATCGCGACTCCGCCGCGTCGACTCGGTCCGCCGCGTCTAGTCTTTCGGACAAACATCGCGACTCTGCCACATCGACTCGGTCTGCTGCGTCGAGTCCTTCGGGAAGCATGGCGACTCCGCCTCGTCAGGTCCTACCGGACAACATCGCGACTCCGCCGTATAACTCCGCTACATCGAATCCTCTCGACTAAGCGTCTCGGGGGTTGTCCTTCGCTGCAGCAACACTCGTTGCTTGAGGGTTGTGCTGCAAAGTAGATGCACTCAAGAATTCGCCACAGCCGCACTCGACACTCGGGGGATGAGGCGCGAAACAGCCGCACTCGACACACGGGTCCGGTTCATCGATTTTGGCGATATTTACTCCGTCACTCGGCACCGCCTCGTCGACTACGGCAGTGTCATACAAAGTGCAACGCAGGAACCACAACGTCGGCTGCAACTTCGAAAGTCAACACAATCCTCCACTCGGAGTCGACGGTCGACTCATATCCTCCGCTCGGAGTCGACAGTCGACAGATATCCTCCGCTCGGGGTCGACAGTCGACAGTTGACACAGATCCTCCGCTCGGAGTCGACACATACCCTTCTCCGGGAGTCGATGCATGTCCTCCTCCACGAGCCAACAGAAGACAAGCACAAGGGTTTAGCTTCAGAAACAACTTGACCCTATGCCCGGCTCTTCAAGTCGAGCATAGCCTCTAGGGCTACTCCCATCGGGAGCATTGCCGTGCACCAGATAAATCGAAGGAGCAACGTTGGAAGATCTTTGAGTCTATGTCCGATTACACATAATTGCACATAGACTCGGGGGCTACTCCCATCGGGAGCGCTGGCCGCGCACCCAATGAGTGCTGGTCGCGCAACCGACGAGTGCTACCCGTGCACTCGATGTACTACCGCGTCGGAAGCATCTAACACGCTGGCCGCGTATCTGAGGAGCTCTGTCATATTTCTTCATCCATGTCCTTACTGTGGTCGTACAAGCCGCATATTAACTCGGATGAAAAAAAGAAAAATATCAAACTTGTCCGTCTCGACGAGACGCATACAACAGCGCGGGCCAATTCAAATCAGAACATCTTGAAGATTTTATGGATTGATCTTTTTGTGTGGACTCAGTGGCTGAGCGTCCGCGTCAACTACACGACTTCCACGTCGTCGTGCGAATCCGCCACGTCCTCGTCAACTACACGAATTTCGCGTCGACTCCGTCCATCATGTCAAGTACATCTCCAGCGCATCGACTCCGTCCGCCGTGTCGAGTACATCTCCACCGCGCCGACGTCGTCCGCCTCGTCAACTACACGACTTCTGCGTCGACTCCGTCCGCCGTGTCGAGTACACCTCCACCTCGACGACTCCGTCCGCCGTGCCAAGTATACCTTCACCGCGTCGACTCCGACGTGTCTAGTCTCTGACACTTTTCGTCACGTCCCATCAGGAGGCAGAACAAGTGCTCAGTGCACCACGACATCACACGACTATCAGCCAACAAGCTTATTTCTCTTCGGAATCATCAAACAAAAAGACACTTGTCATGCAGCAGGGAGAAGATTGTGAGTATGCGGCTCCCGCAAAAACCATGACACCGCACTACGATGTACAAACACATGACTCGAAACAAAAGTAATCACTTGTTGCGCGTCCAAAAGAAAATCGCGAGTCCCTAACACGAATTTACTTTCGTATGGGCCCCGCGCGCTCTACCCCACTTCGTCACGTCCCATCGGGAGCAGGCGAGTGCAGGCAAGTGCGCAGTGACATCACTGCATACCTCATCAACACACGAAATCTCTTTCGTATGGACACCCAAACACGAAATTTCTTTCGTATAAGCACCCTGACACGAAATCTCTTTTGTATGGGCACATTAAGACGCGAAATTTATTTCGCATAGGCACACATACACGAAATCTCTTTTGTATGGGCGCGTCAAGACGCGAAATTTCTCTCGCATATGCACCCTATCACGAAAACTCTTTCGTATGGGCACATCAAGACGCGAAATTTCTTTCGCATAAGCACCCTGACACGAAATCTCTTTCGTATGGGCACATCAAAGACGCGAAATTTATTTCGCATAGGCACCCAGACACGAAATCTCTTTTGTATGGGGCAAAATTTCTCTCGCATAAGCACCCGAACACGAAAACTCTTTCGTATGGGCACATCAAGACGCGAAATTTCTTTCGCATAAGCACCCTGACACGAAATCTCTTTTGTATGGGCACATCAAAGACGTGAAATTTCTTTCGTATAAGCACCCTGACACGAAATCTCTTTTGTATCGGCACATCAAGACGCAAAATTTCCTTCGCATAAGCACCCTGACACGAAATCTCTTTCATATGGGCACATCAAGACGCAAAATTTCTTTCGCATAGTCACCCTTTCACGAAATCTCTTTCATATGGGAACATCAAGACAAAATTTCTTTCGTGTAAACTTCATAACGAGAAATATCTTTCGCACAAGATCAAGAAGGAAGATCTCTTCACCCGAAGAATCGCACATGACCAAGGTAAAATCGCGAGTATGCGGCTCCCGCAACTCTACCACACGATGTATTTACACATTCTTATCCTGGATCGTTTCGCTGACTAGGCACATCCGGATGCCGTATTCTTTCGAGTACGAAGGTAAGACCCAAAGATATCTCTTTTGGGCCTGGAATCGCACTCAAGCTGCGTCCTCCGGTAAAATTTCCGTGTCAACAACACGATGAAAAATTCTAGTGGACGCGTCGGGTACCCCTTTAGGTTAAGTTTGACTCGGTAAGACCTCAACGGCCCAGTCGAAACGATCACCTCGCCGGATTCGAGTCGAAGGTCTCAATACGTGTAGGCCAGAACCGTTTTTGCCCTAGATGCAATTAATTGGCCCTGATCTTTCGGGAGAGTCAAGCGACTAAGCCACATCCTTCTGCGAAAACAGCCAACACAAGGCACATTTATCACTCGATGCTCCAGTACATGAGCGCGTCGCGCACAGGGTATACGCCCTCAAAACCAGGCGATTGAATGACCAGTCGAAGAAACTTTGAGTGCTTACCCGACTGTTCTCAGTCGAATAAGCACTCGGGGGCTATTGACGTGGGGATGATACCTGGACCTATCGGGTGAGCCTACTCGGTCCAAGGCCCAAAGACAGGTGATATCCCACGGTTCTAGAAGGCCCAACAGAAGCCCACCCGCAAGACTTGCTGGTCAAGACAAGAACTCCTATATGTAGTCTACTAGGACTCGTGTAACTCCCTCCTGGCTGCATATATAAAGCCATGAGGGAGGAGAGAAAAGGGGTATCCAATCTAGATAGGAGAAGAGGAAGATACAAGCCACAACTAGACTAGGCAATACCCGGAATACCCCGTACACGCCACCATGGCATCGCCATTGTAACAGCTTGACTATCTTGCCATAATACAGATCAGACAAGAAGGAGTAAGGGTTTTACCTCTACGAGGGCCCCGAACCTGGGTAAATCTTGCTCCATGTTAACCGTCGAGACTACCAGCGCGTACATCGTTCCTCTACTCGAAACCCTACCGGACCACCCGAGGGATTTGTCGACACGACTCTTCGACTATAGGTGACAACCATTTTTTTTCTTCTTTTCCTTTTTAGATTGGGCTAAACAAGTAAAGCACGAGTTTTTCTAGATGTGCGACTAGGTGAACAACCTATGTGATACAATATAAAGTACGCAACGGAAGCAATATGTAAAGTGCCAAGATAAACCAAAAAAGTAAACAGGGAGACAAGTATATGTTTCCCGTAGTTCCTTCCCAAGGGAAGTATGTGGGATATATACCGTTTAGGGGTATATCCGGCATTGTCCTAGAGAATCGGATTACCAGGGTGGCCTGATTGGTAATGAATCACAGTCCATTAGGCGGCCCAATAAACTGACGCACAGAAGCCGGATTCTAGAAGAACCCGGACCATGGCCCAAAGTGCGCGGCTTGGAGTAGAAGGCGGATTCCTGCTTTCCAAGTTAGATACTTACCGTAGTCTTCTAGGTTTCCTTTTTGTAAGCCCTAACTCGGCTATCTATATAAAGCCGGACGGGAGAGAAGAAACATACGGACAATTATCTAGAAGCCAAATCGCCGAGAAGTTGATCCTCGTCGAGTTAGCGAAACCCTACTCACGTTGTACTTTTTATACTTCAGACTTCAGCCCTGATTTAGTGAGATTGCAGGAGTAGGAACGTGCCTAGTTGCGACGTACCGAACCTGCGTAAACTTGGTGTTCCTGGTTGTCATACTACCACGTCCTCCCACGTCTCTACCAGTAGTCTCATGGCACCCTCGTCTATGAACTCTACTACGATGTATCGACAGTTGGCACCCACCGTGGGGCCAGCGACATCAGGCGTTATGTTTCGATCGGGGATACTCGGCGGAATTGGCAGTACCATAACTGTAGGAAGCTTGGAATTCGACAACGACGTCGGATGCTTCCTCGACAATGGATCGTACATGCCAGCATGGAATCATCTGGTAAGTGCGTGCGTTTTACCGATTGGATATGCAAACATCTTTATCGGATTAACTGCAAAGGCAATGGGATTCTATGGTCAAAGTAGATTTATCCCACCCTCCCTATACCCAGTTGAAGAAAACTATGATACTTTATTTTGTTCAGATCGCCAATACCCCGCTAAAAGTGTCGCCTCTTCGGAGATGCCTGCAATAAGATCTCACTTTATTGGTATGATGCAGTCCGAGGTCGCTGAAAACACGGATGAAGGCAATCCCGTGGAAGAGGCAGATAAAAACAATCCCACATTGGAAGTGGTAGATCCGACACCCGTCAATGAGACGATGAACTCGGAAGCCAACTCCGTGCTAGCCGCCATCGAGGCAAGATTGGAACGGAACCCGGATCTGAAGATCTAGACTCCGATGACGAAGATGAGGATGCTTTTGAAATAAAGGTCAAATCTATGCAAGGGAGCTTCCACAAAGTGCTTATGGCAAGATCGTCCGAATACACGGATGCCGAAAGCCAGGAAGACCCCAAAACACCTCCGCCAGATGAGGAAAGAGAGGATGGTTAAACCAGTCCAATTTACCCTGATGTCGAGGAATGGACTGAAGATGAACCTGGTAAAAAAAAACCTCTTCCAAGAAGAAAAACAAGACTTCCAAGAAAATCCAGTATAAACTCCATAAGAAAAAATTGGCAAACACTGCTAATCAAAACCTAGAAGTAGGAGGAGGAAGCGGAGTCAAGCCCGCGGAGAAGAAAACGAAGGAAATCCCTGTTCCACTAATGTCGGAATAGGACAAACTTGATTTAATTCAAACTCCAGTGGGACGTGACAAACCCCTTGAAGTGCTGGAAATCAGGAGACAAGCTCTCCAGTGGCAGCAGCAACATCTATTCAGAACTCGGGAAAACCTCATAAAAAGCCAAGCTGACATTAAGTTGCAGTAGGATGAAATAGAGGAGTACGAAAGAAGGAATAGATCTGGCATAAAACCTACACGGTTACCCGTAATCGCAAGACCGAAAGTATTTCCGCCAAAAGAACGGTTCCAAAACCCTTCCTGCCAAAAGACCGGAAGTAAACGACATTGATGCCAAGGGTGAACGTGTATACAAAACTGCAGCAGAAAACGCGGAAGCCGGATTCGCCATCCTCAATGATGATTCGTACTCCAATGAAGAAAATCTTCAAGGGGTGTATGCTTTCTTAGTGTCGGATATATACCAATTTGGGGTATATCCGGCATTGTCCTAAAGATCCGGATTACCAGGGTGGCATGAATGGTAATGGATCCCGGTCCATTAGGCGGCCCAGTAAGCTGACGCGCAGAAGCCGGATTCTAGAAGAACCCGGACCACGGCCCACGTGGTGCGGCTTGGAGTAAAAGGCGGATTCCTGCTTTCCAAGTTAGACACTTACCGTAGTCTTCTAGGTTTCCTTTCTGTAAGCCCTAACCCGACTGTCTATATAAAGCCGTGCGGGAGAGAAGAAAGATACAGACAATAAGCTAGAAGACAACTCGCCGAGAAGTAGATCCCTGTCGAGTTAGCTAAATCCCAACTCACATTGTACTTTGTATACTTTAGGATTCATACCTGATTTAGTGAGATTGCAGGAGTAGGAATGCCTCCTAGTTGCGACGTCCCGAAACTGGGTAATTTTGGTGTCTCTGATTGTCATACTACTATGCCCCCCCCCACATCACTATGAGTAGTCTCATGGCACCCCAACTATGAACTCTACTACGATGTCTCGACAGTTGGCGCCCACCTGGGGCCAGTGATATCAGGTGTTATGTTTCGATCGGGGATACTCGGCGGAATCGGCAGTACCATAACTGCCGGAAGCTTGGAATTCGACAACGACGTCGGGCGCTTCCTCGACAACGGATCGTACATGCCAGCACAGAATCATCTGGTAAGTGCCTGCATTTTACCGATTGGATCTGCAAACATCTTTATCGGATTAACTGTAGGCGCAATGGGATTCTGTGGTGGAAGTAGATTTATCATACCCACCCTATACCCAACTGAAGAAAACTATGATGCCATATTTTGCTCAGATCGCCAATATCCTGCTGAATTTGCTGCTTCTTAGGAGATTCCTGCAATCAGATCTCAATTTATTGGCATGGTGCAACCGGAGGTCGCCAAAAAACAAGGATGAAAAAAATCCCGTGGAAGAGGCAGAAGAAAAGAATCCAACAGCAGAGGTGGAAGATCCGACATCCGTCGATATGACGACGAACTCAGAAGCCGATTCTGTGCTAGCCGCCATTGAGGGGAGATTAGAGTCGGAATCCGGATTGGCGAGCTCGATTCCGAGGACGAAAATGAAGATGCTTTAAAAAGAAAGGTCAAATCTATTCAAGAGGGATTCCATGAAGTGCTTACGGCAAAACCGGCGGAAAACTCAGATGCCTAAAGCCAGGAAGACCCTCAAACACCTCCGCCAAATGAGGAAAGAGAGGACGGTGAAACCAGACCAACTTACCCTGATGTCAAGGAATTAACAGAAGAAGAACCTGGTAAAAAACCTCCCTCTTCCAAGAAAAGAAACAAGACTGCCAAGAAACTCCACTACAAACTCCTTAAGAAAAAACTGGCGGATACCGCTATCCAAAACTTGGAAGTAGGAGGAGGAAGCGGATTCAAGCCTACGGAGAAGAAAACAAAGAAAATCCCTGTTCCGCCAATGTGAGAACAGGACGAACATGATTTACTTCAAACACCAGTGGGACTGCACGACCCCCTGAAGTATTGGAAGCCAGGAGACAAGCTCTCCAGCGCCAGCAGCAACATCTATTCAGAACTCGGGAAAACCTCCTAAAAACCCAGGCTGACATTAAGTTGCAGCAGGAAAAAATAGAGGAGTACGAAAGACGGAAAAGATCTGGCATAAAAACTACAAAGTTACCCGGGGTCGCAAGACCATAAGTATAGCCACCAAAGGAACGGTTACAAAACCCTTCCTGGCAAAAGCAAGTAAACGACATTGATACCAAGGGAGAGCCTATATAAAAAACCGCAGCTGTCGTGGGATAATCACGGCAGACGTTACCGGGGGTAACTTATCTTGGGGCAAATCGACTCTGGTGTTTGGGAGAGGGTTTAGCCCAGAGGAAAACATGATGATATGCGATCTGGTAGCCGGCAATCAAGTCGCCGAGTCTTCGATATAGATATATTAACTCAACTCTCGTGTTACACTGGATACTCGATACCTAGCGATGTTGCTCGAACTCTTGGATCTTTC
Source organism: Alopecurus myosuroides (assembly GCA_028641055.1). NCBI lineage: Eukaryota > Viridiplantae > Streptophyta > Magnoliopsida > Poales > Poaceae > Alopecurus > Alopecurus myosuroides. The sequence goes on from CM054058.1 coordinate 402,582,222, forward strand.
TAAACCAAACCTAGGGGCCGGCTTATATAATATCCGGACCCCCTGGCCTGCTCTCCAAGGCGTACTCTGAATCCTACCCGGACACTGCCTACAAAAACCCTAAACTTCCTTACCGGAACCCACAATCCGGGTTACCAGGCCTACGATCTTGGGCCTTCTAGAAGCTCCTTTATCCTTAGCCGGGTCTTGCGCAGCATCCTTTGGGCCGAGTTACTCCTTGGCGTTGGCCTACCGGGTTATCATCCCTCCATCAGTAGTCCCCAGAATAGCTTGGGCTTCACGGCATCCTCCTCGAAGCGCACGCTATTCCCTGCAAAAATGTCAAACTTACAAGTTCGTAGAGGCCGGGTTAGATTGCTTTGATAAACATCTAGGCCTAACTCCATGGTGGCCATATAGTAACCCGACTCTCTCCAAGTCCATTGCTTATTTCTCCGGGTCAATCCCCTGATGCAAATGCCAAAGATCCGACTTACTTTACTCGTTAATCGATCCAGGTATCGCGGAGAAGATTTGTTTCCTATCCATTCCGGATATCACGTCTTAGCACTTAACGCATATCTCGAAAAATCCGGACGGGTATTTCTTATCCGAAATTTCTGGCTCCCGCCCGTTAGCCTAGGTTTACCCACCCGTACCCTATAAATAGGTACCTAGGGGTAACCTAACCCCAGCGGTTCATTCCTTCTTCTTCCTTCTCTTCTTCACTCCCGCACCCGAGCTCACGGAGCGCCACCACGGAGACCTCGCGCACGCCGCCGGAACCAATCCACCGCCGGTTACGTTCCGCCACAACTCGTCCCGCGCCGGCGCCGAACTCCGCCGCCGCGCCCTCGAGCAGCTCGCCGGCAGTCGCAAAGGGGCATTCAGATTGCGCCATTTGCCGTCGCCGCGCTCTACTCCAATCTCCTCCGGTAAGTTGCTTGCTCCCATTAATTTAGCTTTGCAATTTCTCGATTCAATCTAGATTGGATCTAGGACAACCGCGGGCTGTTTCTTGCCCCGCGCCGGGTTAAGTCGCATAGATACTTGCTAGTCCATCCAACCACTTGTATATTGGCTCCACTTCGTTCTCCTATTGTTTGTATTCACTAATTTCACCACGAATTCGAAAATGAAATTTCCAATCTAGGCTCGGTCCGCCCAAATTTTCCGCAACTGTCACCAATACCCGGAAAATCCACTTCTTCTGGTTCTCTTGCTTGCACTAGATACCTAAGCAATCCACCTTTCATCATGAATGCTTGCCAATATGTAAATATCCCATACTTTCCGTACTGCTACTTGATACCCGGATAACTTGCAATTTTTCGCTCCGTCCAGTGATACCCGGACAATTCATAGTCCTCATGCCTCTTACTGATACTGCTTGCATATAACCGGATAACTCATAATTTCCGAGTCTTTCATCTCATACTTTTTTGTCTTGTGTTCTGCAGACTGAACCCATGGCTCCCAAGAAGCAGGGGAAGCAGCCGGCTAAAACCCGGATGACCCAATCGATTTCTGCTAACTGGGCGCGGTCCACAGTTACCAAGGCCAAGCTGGAGGAGCTGGCCGAGTTAGGGGTCCTCCCCCCTCAAGAAGATATTCACTGGAGGGTGCCGGTGATGAGACCCGGCCCACACCTGCTGCGGACGAGGTAATTTGCTTTGTCGAGCACGTGATCCGGGGGTTTCGCCCTCCGGGTCACCCTTTCTTCCGCGAAGTCCTGAGCCACTACGGCCTCCGGGTGTTCGACATAGGGCCTAACTCTATGTTGAACATAACCCATTTCATCGTTCTTTCCGAGTCATATTTGTGCACTCCGCCAAATTTGGCTCTTTTCATTGAACTCTTTCAGTGCAAACCGTGCCGCGAAAGCGGTGACGGGGCACTTCTTGCTTGCGGCGGGGTTTCTATCCAGCGCCGCAAGAACTCGCCAATGCCGACTCTTAACCTGAATTCGCATGTTAAGCATTGGCAACTTTCCTTTTTCTATTGCCGAGACACCTCCCCACCCGGCGAAAGGAAACTCCGGGTTACTCGGAGGGTCTCCTCGATATCTCCGAAAACTTCAACGCCTTCGCCCCTGAATCGGACAGGGAGGCCATCCAACCTTTGTTAGATAAAATAGCCGTTCTCTCGGCCCAAGGTCTCCTTGGGCTTAACTTGGTGAAAACTTGGGTCAACTTCCGGATCCAACCCAACTCTATCCGCACTAAGTTAATGTGCGAGTATTCGGGGCACTCTACAGATTCCCTCCGATACTCGTCTAAAAATTACGCGGCCGGTGACACCAACAAGACCATCAAGGGTTTCTTGACGGAGAAGTTGGAGGTAATCCGGAACATAGGCGGGTTGGAACCCTTTACACGCGAGAACCCTGCTCCTGAGGTAAAAATCCGGTTCTCATACCTTTACTTTCATGCTTTCCACTCGATACAGTTGTTAACTCTCATCTTTATAACTTTATCTCAGGCTGATAATGTATTTTGGAAAATCGAAACTCCCCCTAACTCCGAAAATCCAGAGGAGGAAGAGGACGTGATTAACTCGGAGGAAGGTACGTTCCGAGTCTCACTTAGTTTCTGCGAGCTCGTTGTCGTTCATTCTCTGTTTTTTCGACTGTATACCTTGATAACTTTCAGAACAAGAGGACAAGGACGAAGAAGAAGAACCGGAAGGCAGGGTGGAATCACCAAGCAATGAGGATGAAGCTGAGCCGACAGTCAAGGTCGGAGCAAAGAGGAAACCCCGAGGGGTCGTCTTTAAGGTTCCATACCGCCTCCTTGCTTCTAAACCATACTCATTTGATAACATGCACGAGCTAAACCGAGAGTTGTCCAACTGGCCGTACTTTAAGGATCCGCTCGTGACCAAGCGCAGAATGACTCGGAACTTTCCGGGTGAAGGCGCTCTTAATCCGGGTATTCCATCCTCGCCGGCTCGACGCGCTGGTATTCACCTAATCCTTTCTTAGATATCGAAGTTTTTTCCAAATCACCCCTTAGCAGGGCAGTTCCATATCTTACTTTCTTGATGTTTTTCAGCTTCGTCCGGGTCCAGCAGTGAGTTCCCCTCGGACTACATGGTGAATCCCGGGTAAGGTTCTTCTCCTAATGTTCTATCACCTTTCCATAACTTTTCTCCAGTTGCATGCTAACTGCTTATTTATACTGTCTACAGAGCCATGGTCACTATCAGTGACCAGGAAAATATGGAGACCGATGACCCGGGTAATGAGAACCCGACTGATGATATGACAGCCGCAGCTGGCGGCGAAGAACAACAACAAGTGCCACCAATAAACCCGGCTGATCAAGAAGCCGAGTACCCAATAGCCTCGCACGCACGCGAGGAGGAAGAGGCCGCAGTCTTGGGAACGGGGGGAGGGGCACCAGACTACGATACTCGGACGACTCGGATGCCTTCCCCTGCCAGGGAGAAAATGTTGGGAATATGCCCTAGAGGCAATCATGTATGATGTAATTCCCACTGTATTCATAAAGTTATAAAGTTGTCCTTGTTTTGAACATCTGATATATGTCATTGAATATGTGATTCGATTGTGGAACTATATATTCACGTTGTTCATACTAGATTGTCCTTGGTCGTTAAGGTTGTGCTGGACACACACCCTAGACTAATGTGAGTGTTGGCTGATGACACGGTTCCACTTGTCATGGGCATGGTGATGCTATTCCAACGTTCACGGACTTGGCTAAAGAGTTTAGCAAGTCGGACTGACCCACATTGAGATGCAACGATCAAGTCGTCATTTGCATGTCTCAATCAATGTAATCCTTAGACCTGAGGTTGTCGCACAATCCGAGTTGTGGATCACCGACTTAGGTTCTGTCAAATGTTGTTCTGTGACAAGGCAACTATAAAGGCAGAGTTCGGGTCGAATGAGAAGCAAGCTGCGTGATGTGGATAATCAAGATGGGATTTTGCCCCTCCGAATGGAGAGATATTCTCTGGGCCCTCTCGAGTGATATGATTCAGGAAGCATGGCCATGCGCAACTCAGTTAAGTGTTAACTGTGTCTGTTGACTAAGAGTTAGTCAGGTGAATCACATATCACGGATCGAGAAGAGAGTTGAACTATTAAAGGGATGACGATAAATCGCCTATAGTTCGACAAGGTATATCGTGAGGCAAAAAGGACTAAGATGAATATCACATTGAAAGGTATGTCGTCATGACTCAATGGTACTTGGGAGTCGGCACGTTCTGCTAGGAGCCGCTACCGATTGATCGATTGGGAGTTGGACTCCAATCGTGTCCAAGTCGCCATGAGCCTGCAGGGTCACACACTTAAGAGCGGGAGCAAGTATTGGTTGGGTTGGACCCGAACCGGAAATGGACTGAGTTAGTGAGTCGGACTCACAGAGGGAATGGGCCACAAGTGTTGTGCAGCCCATTACCATACGCTATATAAAGAGGGGCGCAGGTTGCCCAGCGGGCACGTTAGTCCTCTCTCCCATGCGTTGGGAACCCTAGCCCCACTCAGTCCAGCCGCCGCACCGGACCTAGCAGTCCGCCGTCGGAGCTCCTCCTCGTACGTGTGGATACCGGCAGAGGTGCTGTACGTTCAGCACTTCGACGTTCGAGGGATTGGATCGGCCGGATCGGATCGTGGGACTGCACTGCCCCGACGCGCTGCATCGATAATCCGCACCTGCGCGTCTAGTGGTAATCATCGTGGCCTTCTACCTCGGCTAGATCTTGGGAGCAGTGCGTAGGAAAAGTTTTCGTTTATCTCTACGCGCTACCAACAGAAAACTCCTTCTCCGAGCTACCAAGATCCCGGGTATTCCAACTTGGGCAACAACACATTTGATCAAATGATGAGCGCTCTCCTCGCCATGAAGGCCTCGGAGAGCAATATGCTAGAGCGTATGGCAAAGGAGCACCAGGTAACGTTACTTGATATCTCATAGTATCCATCTAGTCCCCAATTTCCGAGTATAACTTGTTGAAGTTGTGCTCGGTACTCCGTGCAATACTAGGCTTACCATGATACCCGACTAATGTTTATACTTTTGTCCCTTGCAGGCACAGGCCTCCCGGTCCGAGGAAATTTTAGCCAAGACCGAACAACTTCTGCTGACCGAGGTAAAGCTGAGGGAGGCCCTTGAGGCTGAGGTGGAAACCTTGAAGAAAGATGTTTCCAAATACAAGAAAAAGTACACCACTGCTCAAACCGCGCTGAAAAAGTTATCGGACCAGGTTACCGATACTTATCGCGTCTTACTTGGTAAGATTTTTGCCGCTGATTGCTTTCATGACTCGGCTTGTGTCTTAATTCATGATACTCGGGGTTATTGATATGACCTTTACAGTTTCAACTGTAGGCTCTAACCTTGCTGCCCCAGAAGAAGATGATGTTAAAAAAGCTAAAAACTTAAATACTGTGCTCTGGACCTTCTGCGCCGGCACCAAGTGGATATTGGAGGCCGTGCAATGGCCAACTGAGGCATATCCGGGTGAAGAAACTCTTATTCAGGCATGCTCCACTATGCCTGCGTGGATCAAGCTCTGGAAACGCTCGGCATGCCGGGTTGGCATGACCCGGGCCTTTATGCTGGCTAAAGCTTACTTTCCTAAGCTTGAGCCGGCAAAGGTAATAGCCGAGTTTCCAGAGTTTAAGGCGGATGGCTCCAGGTTTGGGCCCAAGGATTTCAAGGCCGTGCAGTCCGAGGTACGTCACTCGGCAACTACTTTGGCCGATAGTATGGACCTGAGCAGGTTCATGACTCCATACGACTCTGAAGACAAAGTTGCGAAGGAGATTATGCCCCTGCCCTTCAATATTTTGAAGAAATGGAATGCTGACTCGACCAGGAAGAGGGAAGAGACCGCGAAGAGGGAGGCCGAGTTAGGATCAGAGCCCACCACCTCTACGCCGGCTGTCCGCCCGCCTGTCCGTCCTGATGCTGAACACCCGGGTGATGATGCTGGGAAAGCTGAGGAACGAACCCAGGACCAAGACCCGGAGGGCAAGGGCAAGGATGTGGACCTGACCCATGAAGCCGAGTAAACATATGTCATTATGATACCTTGCTCGTTTGATGCTCTTTTGGAAACAAATATTCTTTTGATGGTGCGCCCATGCACTTTTGATACTATCATTGCGTCGTGTAAATATATTTTGAAACTTGAGTAACTTTCGTGGCCCTTCTGGCCTTTTGATGATCTTTAATACTTATCTGCTTATGAGCCCATTTGTTCTTGATATCCGACTTTCTTTATGGTTCCTTTTGTGAGACTCGGTTTCCGAGTCTCGTGGGTTTTGACAGGTGGACTTTTCACTAAGTCCCCAAGACTCGGATTTTTGGGTTTTTTGAGCTTAGTGACTAAGCAACTTGTTTCTTTTTTCAGAACCCCCAGTCCCCAAGATCCAAAAGTCCGAGTCTGGGATGTGAGGTCATTCAAAGAGAACAAGTTGTTTTCTGCTAAGCCCAAAACGTAGAGCCGTTTCACATAGGTATTGAAGTTATGCTTAATAAACTTTGAGTTTCCGGCTATTGGCCCTGTACTCTGCATAACTTGTGGTTTAGATGACCCTTTTGACTATCTTGTACTGTAAGCCGGCTTTCGCGTGGATACCATGTTGTTACATCTATACGAAAACAGGGTCAGGCAAGTCCCATTGGGCTTCATGGCTGATTGTAATCGTAAGCGAGCAAAGCATGCCACTTTAGTGCGAGTCACATCGAGCTTAAGTAAGAAAAGTCAAGAAAGTTTGGCTCCTTTGTCCGGTTATAAGATTGCAGCCGTACTCGTTTGCGAGTAATCGGCCCTTATAACTCATAGGCATCATGGCTGGGTCTTTGAGTTTGTAATTGTGCTATTCAAGCAGTCAACCCCCAAGACCTGAATATATGCAGCATACGAAAGAAACTAATGTACTAAGAACAATAATTAATACTTACCTGGAAGAAAAGTAAAAAACATAACAGAAAAATAAAGAACTTGACAAAAAAGGACAAGAAAAAGAACGATATGTTGCTTAACCATATCTTTATTGATATGAGAAAGTTAGGTCAGCAGGCCGCCTCATTAAAAACCCTCCAGTCCCCTTAGGTACCCTGGATAGGAAAAGAGTGCGTCTGAAACCTGCTGCCTGTTACATCGTGTAATTCCACTTGTGAATCTAGTCTATACTAGGTATAGTAGGGACGCAGGTGAGCCACGTTCCATGGTCTTTCTCTCTCTTGCATAGATAAAGTGGTATGAGCGGTGTCGTTAACCGTAGTCGACTCTTCCCTTGCATCTATCAAGTAATATGATCCATTGTGCAGATTCCGGCTAATGATAAATGGTCCTTCCCATGGCGGTGATAACTTGTGTTTTCCTTCATTTGACTGCACCAGGCGCAGGACCAGGTCTCCTTCCTGGAAGACCCGGGTTTTCACGCGCCGGCTATGATATCTCTGCAAATCCTGCTGATATATGGCTGATCTCTCTAAACCTTGTTCCCTGTGTTCTTCTAACATATCCACGGCGTCCTGCCGGGTCTTCTCGTTCTCCACCTCGACGTAAGCCGATACTCGAGGCGAGTCATGAATAATGTCACTCGGCAACACCGCCTCCGCACCATAAACCATGAAGAACGGTGTCATCTGAGTAGATCTATTGGGTGTAGTGTTGATACCCCACACCACTGAAGGTAACTCCTCAACCCATGCGCCGGCAGCTCTGATGCATGGAACTCGTAATCGTGGCTTTAATCCACGAAGCAACTCTTGATTTGCCCTCTCCACTTGTCCATTAGCCTGTGGATGGGCCACTGAAGCTATGTCAAGCCGGATTCCGTTGTTACTACAAAATTTCTCCATCTCACCAAGGGACATGTTGGTTCCATTGTCGGTAATTATGCTGTGGGGATACCCGAACCGATAGATAATCCTTTTCAGGAACTTGACCGCTGTAACTGCTTCACAATTGGTAACTGGCATAACCTCAACCCACTTGGTAAACTTATCAATAGCCACCAAGAGATGTGTCTTTTTGCAAGGTGACACGTGAAAGGGGCCAACCATGTCCATACCCCAAACAGCGAACGGCCAAGTTAACGGAATAGTCCGTAATTCCATAGCCGGCACATGGGTTTGGCGAGCGTACCTTTGACATCCGTCACACCTTGCCACCAAGCTCTCTGCATCTGCTAGGGCCGTGAGCCAGAAGAAACCATGTCGATAAGCTTTGGCCACAAGGGATCTTGTGGATGCATGATGCCCACAATCACCTTCATGGATTTCCTTGAGGATCTGTCGGCCTTCTTCTGGTGCTACACAGCGCAAAAAGACTCCTGCTGCACTTCTCTTGTATAACTCCCCATTGATGATAGAATATCCCTTTGCTCGCCTCAGAATTTGTCTTGCTAATACCTCCTGCTGTGGTAACTCGCCCCGTGATAGGTAGGCCAGTAACGACTCTGTCCACTCGGGAACAGCACGCACGGTGGCCACGAGTTCCAAATCCGGGTCTTGATTTGCCAGTTCATCCTCAGACTCGGTTTTAACTGATGGTCGCCATAGCTCGTCCAGGAAAACATTAGGTGGAACCGGCTCTCTGCGCGAGCCGAGTCTGGCGAGTGCATCTGCTGCCTCGTTTTTTCTTCTGTCTATGTGTTCCACTTCATACCCGGAAAAACACCCGGCAACCCTATCAACCTATCTGCGGTATGCTGCCATAGTTGCATCTTTTCTATCCCAAGTTCCTGAGACCTGTTGTACCACAAGGTCCGAATCTCCAAAGCATCGTATCCTCTTAATGTTCATCTCCTTGGCTACCTTTAAGCCATGCAATAAGGCCTCATACTCGGCCACGTTGTTGGAACAATCAAAGTGAATCTGTAGCACGTAACTCAACTTGTCTCCTTTGGGTGATGTTAGCACCACTCCAGCTCCTGACCCCTCGTATTGCTTGGAACCATCAAAGTGCATGATCCAAGACTCGGAGTTTGGAGCCATGGTGGGCATGCCTGTGTGCGTCCAATCGTTAATGAAATCAACTAGAGCCTGAGATTTGATTGCTGACCTGGGCTCGTAGTTGATGTGATAATCCCCCATCTCTATCGCCCACTTGGCTATTCTTCCTGTTGCATCCGAGTTTCTGATGATATCCGACATTGGTATCGAACTAACCACTGTTATGGGGTGTTCCTGAAAGTACGGCTTCAGTTTCCGGCTGGCCATGAAGACCCCGAAAACCAGCTTTTGCCAATGTGGATAGCGTTGTTTTGCCTCTGATAATACCTCGCTGACGTAATAAACCGGCCTCTGGACCGGGTGATCTTTCCCATCTTCCTTACGCTCCACAACAACTACTGCACTAACCGCTCGGGGGCCAGCTGCTACGTATAGCAGCATAGGCTCTTTAGGACCCGGGGCCGCTAGAACTGGTGCCTCAGATAACTGCTTCTTTAGTGCCTCGAACGCCTCATCCGACTCTTGATCCCAAACGAATTTATCGGATTTCTTCAAGAGCCGGTACAAGGGTATTGCCTTTTCTCCGAGTCTGGATATAAACCGGCTCAAGGCTGCTACGCACCCTGTGAGCTGCTGAACATGCTTCAAATTTTCCGGCTTTTTCAGACTCTGGATAGCTTTGATTTTATCCGGATTTGCCTCAATTCCTCTCTCTGAAACGATAAAGCCGAGTAATTTCCCGGCTGGAACTCCAAATACACACTTTGTCGGGTTAAGTTTCATCTGATACCTCCTCAGGTTCTTGAACGTTTCCTTTAGATCATCGATAAATGTCTCCGCCTTTCTGGTCTTGATCACCACATCATCTACATAAGCATGGACGTTGCGTCCAATTTGGTCCTCGAAGCACTTCTGAATACACCGTTGATAGGTTGCGCCAGCGTTCTTCAATCCAAATGTCATGGTCTTGTAACAAAAGGCCCCAAAAGGGGTTATGAATGATGTTTTCTCCCAATCCTCCTTCTTGAGCTTGATCTGGTGATACCCGGAATATGCATCCAGGAAACATAATAGGTCACTTCCAGCCACTGCGTCTATGATCTGATCTATCCTTGGTAATGCAAACGGATCCTTTGGGCAATGCTTGTTGAGACTCGTATAATCAATGCACATCCTCCACTCGTTATTCTTTTTCATCACGAGAACCGGATTTGCTAACCAGTCCGGGTGAAATACTTCCATGATAAAGCCGGCTGTCAGCAGCCGAGCAATTTCTTCTCCGATGGCTTTCCTTCTTTCCTCATTCATCTTTCTCAAGCTCTGCTTCACAGGCCTGGACTTGGGGTCAACATGCATACTGTGCTCTGCCAACTCTGTAGGGATACTCGGCATGTCGCTAGGCATCCAGGCGAACACATCCTGATTGGAACGAATAAACTCCAAAAGTGCTTTCTCCTGCTCGCTGTCCAAGTTAGATCCTATAGCAAACTGCTTAGAGGGATCACCCTCGACAAAAGCTACCATCTTGGTATCCTGTGCTGCATTGAACTTTGCTCTTTCATCTTCAGTATTTGGTCTTTTTAACGCTGTTCTGTCATCCGGGTCTACTTGAGACCGGTAATACTTGGGTTCCTCTTTTCTACAAGCTTGCTCCGCCATGGATGCATCTCGTTCGTCACACTCGGCTGCTATATCCCGGTTCCCATGTATGGTGATGGTCTGCTTGGGACCCGGGATTTTCAGCTGTAGATACACATAACACGGCCGGGCCATGAACTTAGCATAAGCCGGCCTTCAGAATAGCGCGTGATAAGGACTGCGCAACTTAACCACCTCGAAAGTGATCCACTCAACTCGGTAATTATCCTTCGATTCTCCAAAAGCTACCTCCAATGTGATTTTTCCTTCGGGGCACGCTGAGTGACCCGGCACGATCCCGTGAAAAATTGTTGAACTTTTCTGTAGCTGAGACTCCTTGAGACCCATGCGTAGAAAGGTTTGCCAATATAAGATATTGATGCTACTTCCACCGTCCATTAGGACCTTTTTCAACTCATAACCATTAACTTGTGGTGCAACCACCAATGCTAAGACTCCCGGGTGTTCTATCCTTTCCGGGTGATCTCTTCTGCTCCACGTTACGTCTTGCTCTGACCATCTCAGGTATCTCGGAACAGCCGAGGAAACCGAGTTTACCGCTTGCTTCAATATCTTTTTATCCTTGTTAGAGGTTCCTGTAGTATGCACATGATATTGTCCCAACTGTTTGGGGTTAGCTTGGAAACCTCCAGCTCTCCCTTGATTGTTACCCGGATTTCCGCCTGCCGGGTTACCGGCTGGGGGTGGGCCGTTGCCCGGGTTTCCACCCGGACCCGGTCCTCCTCCCCGGCCTGCACCTCGCATGGCTCTGTTTACTTCCTCGTTCTTCCATCTCTGTAGGTCCGCGCACTGCTCCAATGAGTGGTTAGCTGGCCTACCGTTCCTGCTGTGCTTAGGGCACGCCATTCTGAAGATATCTCAGTTGTTACCCGGCCTTGGTGGCCCTTGATAATTTCCTCCGTTATGGTTTCCTCCATTGAAATTTCCTTCTGCTCTAGGTCTCGAAGTCCCGGCTTCTGTGCTAGCGACAAACTTGGAGCTTCCCTCAAACGGGCGCTTGTTCTGGTTGTTCCCATTGTTACCTCCATTGTTACCCGGCGTTGATCCGTTGCCAGTTCTCCCATTGTTATTGTTTGTGTTTTCTTTTGCTTTCTTGTCATCGACATCCTCTTCTGTAGTATTCGTTGCGGCGTGTTTGTTGCATGCATCCATTAGCTCTCCCATCGTAACCTCTGAAGCATTCCGACTAGATTTCATGCGAGTTAACTTTTGCACTAAAGGTGTGTACTTGCACGTCTTTGCCATAGCTTGTAGCGCATCCTTGGTCTGAATATCTGTAGATGAATGAAGTATCTCCATAACCCGGCGCACCCAGCTGCGCGCCGATTCTCCCTTCTTCTGAACACATCGTTCTAGGTCATCAATAGTGAATAACTTTCTGCACGTCCCATGAAAGTGCTTGATAAATGCAGTTTTCAACTCCTCCCATGACTTGATAGATCCTTCCGGTAGATTAGTGAACCATAACTTTGCTGCTCCTTCTGACATCATCAAGTACATGAACTTAGCTTGAAGATTCTCGGATGCATTGCGAATCGACATAGCCATCTCATAACTTCTCAACCATGTTTCTGGATCCATAGTCGGCTCATAATTCACTACTTTACCCGGTTCCTTGAATTTATCCGGGTAAGGCTCAACCCTGATGTTATCCGACAGACACTTAGGCCCAGCGAGATTAGTCGGAACTGGCCTTACTCGGGAAACGTGTGATCCTGCAGGGGGTGTGGCTGGACGCGGTACTGCTGGTGGTCCATGCACCGCAGACCCGGCCGCGGCTCTCCTGGCTCTAGAACTATCCATGATAGCTTGCGCTGCTGATGCTGCTGGTACTGCCTGAACGCGGGGAGGAGGCGGCATTTGCTGCCGCTCTTCCCTCCGCTGTGCTGAACTTGTCTGGATATTGCCGGTATTGCCTCGTTGCTGGCTGATATATGGTGTCCCATGCATTCCACTTCTGTGATCCGGGTAATTAACTTGCTGCGCCACCGCAGTGCGCAATAGATCTATCGCCCCCCGGGTCTCCTCTGCGTGGGGTGACTCTCTCACGGGGATTTGATTCAATGCGAGTGTTGCTGCGTACACGTTATCCATGGGGCTGTTGTAATGACCTGCTGGTGTGCGAAATCGTGATGGTGGTGGTGGTGGTAATATATTGCCGGTAGTAACTCCAGTCTGTGGTATAGGTAACCCGGCCTGCACGTTTGCCGGTTGTGCTCCCACAGTTGCTGGTTGAGGTACAGTTCCTTGGTTCACCGCTGGAATTGGCTGATCCTGAGGTGTGATAAACAATGTGGTCGGGTTTATAACTCCACCCGTTGTCGGTAATCTGGTCCGATGCCTTTGATGTACTCTGGTTGTTTCTTCTCGGAGCCGGGTTTCCAGTGCATCCAGCTCACGTTGGCGCGTGGCCATCCCTTGCCTTTCCGCTTCTACTTGCCTTCTTTGTTGCTCCAATGCACGACGAGCTACGTCCAGATCCCTAACACGTTCTGCCGCGGTTTCTGGAGTGATAACCGTGGCCAGAACGGTGGGATCTAGAATCATATTGTTGTTGAACAGGGCCGGGTGTTGTGGATTTGAAGGACCCGCCCCTGGCGTCCGGTTTGCTAGAAATCCGAACATGTTTGCCTGCAACTCATTGTCCGCCGCATGACTGGTAACTGATGCCGATTCTCCGTCAACCCGGGTCAAGACCGGGTTTCCGTCAACCGGACCTTGCTGCTGGGCCAATGCTTGTGCTGCTCCGACTGCGGCTGCGGTCACGTTCCCTTGATTAAGATTGGTCGCAGGAGCCGCGTAAACCGCCACCTGGCGCACAATGCTTGGCGCAGATTCGTACTCTTCTTCTTCGCTGCTATTTTCCTCGTACCGGTCCTCCAGCAGATGCAAGATAGACTCGGTATCATCTTCTCTCACGACCCGGCCACGCGGGGTCCATGCCGGCTCCTCCGGATGTTCCCTCTTCATGGTGGGCTCTTCTGTCGGATCTACCGTCCCGACCGATTCTTCTCCATCTGACTGAACGTAGGTGGCCTCCCCTGACACAGAATCGAATCCAAAATCGCCAGGGATTGAACTGGACGTACGTACCATGCCGATGAAGACGTTGATCTGGCCGATTGTCACGACAGATCCGGATTCGAGGTGATCCGACTCTGGCCCCAAGCCAGAATCGTCCACCATCTTCTCTCCTTCGGGGTCGGTGTAGATCTCGCCGATGACAAGGTTCTCCATGTTCTCCCGAGCTTCTCCCGTGATGTAAACACCCTTGGACGTAGGCCACACGGTGGGCGCCAACTGTCGTGGGATAATCACGGCAGACGTTACCGGGTGTAACTTATCTTGGGGCAAATCGACTCTAGTGTTTGGGAGAGGGTTTAGCCCAGAGGAAAACATGATGATATGCGATCTGGTAGCCGGCAATCAAGTCGCCGAGTCTCCGATCTAGATATATTAACTCAACTCTCGTGTTACACTGGATACTAGATACCTAGCGATGTTGCTCGAACTCTTGGATCTTTCTAAACCAAACCTAGGGGCCGGCTTATATAATATCCGGACCCCCTGGCCTGCTCTCCAAGGCGTACTCTGAATCCTACCCGGACACTTCCTACAAAAACCCTAAACTTCCTTACCGGAACCCACAATCCGGGTTACCAGGCCTACGATCTTGGGCCTTCTAGAAGCTCCTTTATCCTTAGCCGGGTCTTGCGCAGCATCCTTTGGGCCGAGTTACTCCTTGGCGTTGGCCTACCGGGTTATCATCCCTCCATCAGCAGCAGAAAACGCGGAAGCCGCATTCGCCATCCTCAATGATGATATGTACTCCAATGAAGAAAAGCTTCAAGGGGTGTATGCTTTCTTCGGAAAGGCATTGCAACAGCAACAGCGGGGTCAGGAACGATCAGGGAAGTTCCATGATGACTCGTCCCTATGCAAAAAACCGCCACATGCGCCGCTAGAGCACGTGGAACTGGCGAACCTGGAGATTCTGGGAATTCCAAAGAGAAGAAAGGAGATCCGAGAAAGGATAAGAAAATTCCAGATAACAAGGATGCAGCGTCCATGACATGATCCCATATTCCGAAAGGTGGAATTAATCCCCGAGACCGGGAGGAACAAAACCAGAAAGACAGAAAAGCAATGTCGCCTCCGAGACGCCCAACTGAAAAGGCCGGAAGATACGACACTCCTCACATACGTGAAAGATCCCGTACTCCTCCTAGGAACAAAGAAAGGCCAAGGAGTAGAACTCCACCTTATTCCAAAGGACACGACAATGGAGGAAATAGGGATAATCCCAGAAAAGCGCACTCGCGCAACAATGGTAAAGAAAGGAGCAGATCCCCTTCTATCCAGTCAGCCGGCAGATATTCCGTTCACGCTGACACAGCGGAAAGAGATGATCTATACTTTGTACCTAAGTGTTTCACTGACACGATCCGGAGAATAACTCTACATTTTGGCTTTGCCAAAGTTGGTCCAACATATCAAATGTATACCGGCAGTTCAAACCCGGATACCTGGCTCTCAGACTACTATACTGCCGTCCAGATTGACAAAGGGACAGATCTAGAGGCCGTAAAATTCCTCCCCCTAATGTTGCTGGATGGAGCTAGACATTGGATCAACGGGCTTCCGTCAAGAACCGTGGATAGTTGGGATGATATGGCTAGAGTATTCACTCAGCATTTTCGGAGAACATACAAACACGCCAAGAGCATAAACCAGCTAAACCGCTGCATCCAGTTTGAAGATGAGTCGTATGTCGACTTTATCTCAAGATGAGCCTTGTACCGTTCATGGTTGGTTCAAAGGATCACAAAGATCTCGGATCTATGCGTACTACCGCCAATGAACATGCAGGGGCTGAAGACGACAATAGAGCGAGAGGTGGAAATATTGACGCTTTGGCTCAGACCAAAAAGACGCCTCGTTCTGTGAAAAAAGCTACTCCATAAGCACAGCCAAAGCCCAAAGAAGTTAATTTTGCATTTGGAAAGGATAATGGCAGAAAATGGAAAGGAAGAAGCACATAACCTATCTCCTACTGAAAGGTAGAGCGGGAAAAGATTAAGTCGGAAAACTGTGTCCACCATTCGCAATTTGGGAAACCTACCCATACCGATGCACAATGCCGGATAATAAGCATATTAAAGGCACTGCAAGATCCGGGAACAAAGGAAAGAACTCCAAGAGGAAATTGTCCAAGCAAAAGCCAGAAGCTGAAAAAGCCTACAGTGAATCAGACACTGGTGAAAAAATCTAGGAACAACTGCGAAAAGGCAAACCAAAATTCCCGAGAGTTGATGGAGAATGCAACCTAGCTTTCCTGGCAACTCCCTCAGCAAAACAGGCAAAGAGAACACTTCGAGAAATAAACGTGTTTGTTCCAGCAACCCCCAAATTCTTGAAGTACTCGAATATGCCAATTACCTGGGATCAGTCTGATCATCCTGGAAATATCCTAGAACCCGGCACACAAGCTCTAATCGTAAGCCCTATTGTTCAAAACACTAGGCTAAAAAGAGTGCTGATGGATGGAGGATCCAATATCCATATCATGTACCTGTATACACTAAAGCATCTGCGAATCTCCGAGACCCAACTCAATCACAGTAACATACGTTTCCACGGCATCGTTCCATGCAGAAAAGCACATTCCCTAGGAGAAATTTCCCTAGACGTAACCTTTGGTGAAAAAGAGCAATTCCGACAGGAAAAGATCTCTTTCGAGCTGGTGTCGTTCGAAAGTGTATACCATGCAATAATCGTACGTCCATATTTTGCCGAATTCGTGGCAAGATCATGTTATATTTATAACAAGCTGAAGTTGCCAGGGCCAAAAGGAGGAGTAATCACCATATCAGGAGACTTCAAATTAGCAAACAAGCTGGAAAAAGTAAACACCCTTTGCGCCGAACAAGTGATAGCAAAGGAGGAATTGAAAGAGCTTGCAAAAGAAGTATCACCGACAGAGATGCCGGCACGAGAAGAAATCCAGAAGCCGACAGATAGTTTCAAAGCTTCCGAGAATATAAGACAGGTTATCCTAGATCCCAAAGATCTGACAAAATTTGCCGTAGTAGGGACCGGGATGACCGACAAATAGGAAAACGCGCTCATCAAGTTCCTTCGTGAGGACTGGGATATTTTTTCCTGGTGTCCTACGGACATGCCGAGTGTACCCAGAGAACTTGCTCAGCATCAATTCAAGGTGATTCCAGGATCCAAACCCGTCAAACAGAGTCGCCGTCGATTTGACGGAAGAAGACGGAAGGCTATTGGCAAGGAAATTATCCCGCTTTTAGCAGCTGATTTTATCTGAGAAGTAATACATACTGATTGGTCTACAAATCCAGTATTAGTCTCGAAGAAATACATCATCATTCTAAGGATCCGTATAGATTACACCGGATTGAACAAATTGTGTCCAAAAGATAGGTCCGCGTTACCGCGAATCGATCAAATAATAGATGCCACTGCTGGCTCTGAGCTTTTATGCTTTTTGGATGCTTATTCCGGGTACCATCAAATATGTATGAAGGAGGAGGATCAAATTAAAACTTCCTTTATAACCCTGTATGGAACATACTATTACATAATCATGCCTTTTGGCTTGAAGAACGCAGACGCAACATACTAGCGTTGCATGCAACGTTGTTTGCCTAGTCAGATTGGCAAAAATGTACACGTTTACGTGGATGATATTGTCGTCATTTCAAGGAAAAGGATACACTCCTTGAAGATCTACGAGAAACTTTCGAAAATCTACGCACATATAAAATGAAGTTAAATCAATTAAAGTGCGTATTCGGAGTTCCCTCAGGAAAACTTATGCGTTTTATCGTTCCTCACAGAGGAATTCAAGTAAATCCTAAAAAGATTGTAACACCCGGGGGATTTTTTTCCCCAATTAGAAGTTGATTTTTTTTTCCTTTTGGCATTGCATTGCATTGCATCATGCATGAAGTGCACTTGTTTGCAAACCAACTTAAAACTTCAAACCAATTTAAATTTTCAAACAATACACCTTTGTTTTCAAATCAAATTGTTTCCATAAAAATTGAATTGAAATTAAAAATTGGCTTGGTTAATAAAATTCCTTTTATTAAAACCCTAATTTGAATTTCAAATTCAAACTCAAACACCAAATAAATATTTGAAATTTTGAAAAACCAAAGTTGGTGCATATGGGCATTTCCATTGTTCAGTGCAATCAACTTATTTTCATAATTTTATAAACCCTAAAAACCCTTCTATTTCCTCTCTTATTCTATTTCTACAAAAAAAAAACAACCCAGCCGTGGGAGGCAGGCCAAAAAGCCCACCTACGACCCACAAGCCAGAACCAGCCCAGCCCGCTCCTGTTGCCATCGTCATCCTCCGTACGGAGGCAGCACATGGGAGGGGATGGAGCTCCCGTGGAGGAGCTGCAGCCACGTCTCCCCCCCTCTCCGGCTATAAGGAGGAGGCAGGTCCCTCCTCACGAACCCTAGCCCCTACTCCATCTCCTGCCGCCGCCGCCATCCTCTCCCACCTCGTCGATCCCTCTCTGTACCTTCCCCTCCACCGCAGCCATGGCCGGTTCATGAAGCTCTCCTCGCCGCCGTTCTAACCACCTCCAAAGCAGGTCACGTTCGGGAACGGAATCCTCGCAGGTCCGGCTTCCTCTGCGCCTCCAAGAACTGCCCCGAGGAGCTACCTCGCGTCGCCACCATCGCCGTCTTGCCGCTCGTCGCCACCGTCTCCTCCACCTCGAGCCTCTGCTTCCCCTTCAACCGGTGGTGAGCACCACCTCTCCCTCCTTTCTCCTCCGCCTGGTTGCACGCGGCCACGCAACACCAGCCACCGCTGCACCCCTGCACGCACACACGCTCACGCGCAGATAGCAGCAGCGGCCCGTCGCCGGCGCGTCCCGTCCGTCCGTCCCTCCCCGATCAAAGTTCAGTAACTGAACAATGTTCAGTTTCGTCAGAAAACGAGAAATCCTGAAACTTTACCTCAAAACCCCACGTACCTGTATCTAACACGAGCAGAGCAGCAGCCTAGTGGCGCAGCCTCACGCGCGCGAGCCCGGGGGCGCGAGGTCGACCCCCCCCCCGCGCGGGATTAAAACCCCAATTTTTTTCCTTTGCCACGCGCGCGGGTGGGACCCCGCTGTCAGCTACCCATGTAGCCCCGTCACCTCCCAGCCCTGCCACGCAGGCGCCACCGTGGCCTAGGGCCCCCTCGTCAGTGACTCTGGCTGGGTCACTGCGAGGTGGATCTGGATCTCAGATCCAGATCTAGAACTTTTATCAAAACCACGTCCCTGGATTTTACAGATTGGTCCCGGTATTTCAAACACACATAATTCACTCATTTCAAATCCAATTTGCACAAACAAAATATGTATTCCATTCAAAATTTCCTTTAGATTTCAAATATGCAATTTGTTTCCTGTTTTGAGTATTTTAAATTGGTGAAATAATTAAATCCTTGTTTAATTCATTTAATATTGCAAAATTCATAACTTGGGCAGAAAAATTCCAAATTCAACAAACAAAATATGTTTTCCATCCAAAATGAACTGTTCTATCTGTTTATAAAATAAAATTCCTGTTTTGCATAATTAAAATTGCTGCCACTTATTAATTCCTTAAATAACCCATTTAAATTGTGAAATTCATAACTAAATAAATATAATTCCAATTTTTACAAGTAATATACCAAACCGAAGCTATTCTTGCACTCTTCCTGTTTAATGCATTCCCATGCATTTTAATTCAACTCACATTTCTGCCACTTGCCTTACCAATTAAATGCACTAACATAACATATGGGTAATTTCCAATTGCAATTTAAATTGCTATTGGGCCCATTTAATATTGCTTGCTTACTCCTTGTTTTAATTTGATGCATCAATTAATTGTCATGCATCCATATCTTGATCATGCTGGATCTTTTGCCGTAGAAGTAATTGTTGCATCCGGTGTTTGTTCTAGTTCGTTGCTTCTTCGCGAATAGGACGTTGAGATGATGTGAGCAACGACAAGTTCTGCCGATGTACCTTTACTTGCTGGATCTCAGGCAAGTATACTCACTTGCTACCTATGTTGCCTTTCCTCACTTGTTGCCAATTCTTTCCGTTGTCTTTATTCTATCCTTTTGATTCGATGCTTGTGTCTCGATCCTATCATATGTTTACCTTGCAGCATGATATAGCCTTCCTTCCACTTCCTATCAACTTTTGCTTGTTTACCTTGTTGGCCCTCGTGTCGTAGTTGCATGCTTAGTGTTGTTTGCGCTCGAGTCTTGTTGTCCTTTTTTCATATCACCTGTTTAGTTGATAGTTGGGTTTCAATTTAATCAACAACATGTTAATGTTTGGGGTAATAATAATTTGATGATAAGGCACCGGCAGGAGGCCCGGCGTGGTTTTGAGGCCTGCTAGTGTCGAACTTAATTAGGAAAAGGGTCTTGTCTACTGATCCATGATGAGCGCACTAACCGCATGTGGGAAGCGAGTATGGGCGCCCCCGCAATTCTGATTCGATTCGCATCTCGTCCAAATCGCCTCATTTAGTTCGGGTTTTCCATTTGCCGCATGCATATGCAGGTGCGAACCCTTGGCGCCAGGGTGGTAACTTTTGTAGTCGGCATTTAGGGAGACACGGTCTTAGAGTGCTATGAGGGTCCCTGATGGAGGGATAATAACCCGGTAGGCCAACTCCAAGGCATAACCCGGCCCAAAGGACGCTGCGCAAGATCCGGCTAAGGGTAAAGAAACTTCTGGAAGGCCCACGTTTGTAGGCCTCGTAACCCGGGTTGTGGGTTACGGTAAGGGAAAGTTAGGATTTGTATGCGGTGTCCGGGTAGGATTCAGGGTGCGCCTTGGAGGGCAAGCCAGGGGGTACGGGTGCTTTATAAACCGACCCCTAGGTTTAGTTGGGAGAGATCCAAGTCCTAGCAATATCGCTTGATATCGAATATCCAGTGTAATACGAGAGTCGAGTTATTATATCGAGATCGGAGACTCGGCGACTTGATTGCCGGCTACCAGATCGAATATCATCATGTTTTCCTCTGAGCTAAACCCTCTCCCAAACGCCCGTGTCGTCTTGCCCCAAGATAGGTTACCCCTGGTAACGGCTGCCGTGATTATCCCACGACAGTTGGCGCCCACCGTGGGGCCTGCGTCCAAAGGTGTTTACATCACGGGAGAAGCTCGGAAGAACATGGAGAATCTTGTCGTCGGCGAGATCTACATCGACCACGAAGGAGAGAAGATGGTGGACGATTCCGGTTGGGGACCAGAGTCGGATTACCTCGAATCCGGATCCGTCGTGACGATCGGCCAGATCAGCGTCTTCATCGGTATGGTACGTACATCTGATTTAAAAGGACAATATCATGTGCATACTACAGGAACTTCTAATAGGGACAAAAAGATACTCAAGCAAGCTGTGAACTCGGTTTCCTCGGCTGTTCCGGGATACCTGAGATGGGCGGAACAAGAGATAACGTGGAGCAGAAGAGATCACCCGGAAAGAATAGAGCACCCAGGAGTCTTAGCATTGGTAGTCGCACCACAGGTCAATGAGTACGAGCTGAAAAGGGTCCTGATGGACGGTGGAAGTAGCATCAATATCTTGTACTGGGAAACTTTTTCACGCATGGGTCTCAAGGAGTCTCAGCTACAGAAGAGCTCAACAATTTTTCATGGAATAGTGCCGGGTCACTCGGCATGTCCCGAGGGGAAAATCGCATTGGAGTTAGCTTTCGAAGAATCAACGGATAATTATTGAGTTGAGTGGCTCACGTTCGAGGTGGTCAAATTGCGCAGTCCTTATCACGCACTATTCGGAAGACCGGCTTACGCCAAATTCATGGCCAGGCCGTGTTATGTGTATTTGCAGCTGAAGATTCCGGGTCCTAAGCGGACCATCACCATACATGGAAGCCGGGATATAGCGGCCGAGTGCGACGAAGGAGATTCGGTAATGGCCGAGCAAGCATGTAGAAAAGAGGAACTCAAGCATTACCGGTCTCAAGCAGACTCGGATGACAGAACCGCATCGAAAAGGTCGAATACTGAAGGCGAAAGAGCAAAGTCCAAGGCAGCACAAGATGCTAAGATGGTGTCTTTTATCAAGGATGATTCCTCCAAACAATATGGCATAGGAGAAGAAATTGCACGGCCGCTCACAGCCAGCCGCGTTATGGAAACACCTCACCCGGGTTGGCTAGTAAACCCGGTACTCATCATGAAAAAGTCTAACAAATGGAGAATGTGTATCGGTCACGTCAGCCCGGGACCGGTTCCAAAGAATAACTAAACAATGTAATGGGCAGCAGGTTTCAGACGCGCTCTTTTCCTACCCAGGGTACCTAACGGGACTGGAAGGTTTTTAATGAGGCGGCCTGCTGATCCAAACTTTCTCGTATCAATAAAGGGATGGTTATCAAGTCTTATTTTGTTATGATCTTTGCTTCAGTTACAGGTAAGTAGTATTCATTGCTATCTGTACATCAGTATCATCAAAGTATGTTGCATATATATAGGTCTTGGGGGCTGATTGCTTGAATAGCACAGATGCAAACTCAAAGACCCGGCCTTGATGCCTATGAGTTATAAGGGCTGATTACTCGCAAACGAGTACGGCTGCAATCTTATAACCGGACAAAGGAGCCAAATTTTCTTGACTTTTCTTACTTAAGCTCGATGTGACTCGCACTAAAGTGGCATGATTTGCTCGCTTACGATTACAATCAGCCATGAAGCCCAACGGGACTTGGTTGACCCTGTTTTCGTACAGATGTAACAACATGATATCCATGCGAAAGCCGGCTTATAGTACAAGATAGTCAAAAGGGTCATCTAAACCACAAGTTATGCAGAGTACAGGGCTAATAGCCGGAAACTCAACGATTATTAAGCATAACTTCAAAACCTATGTGAAACGGCTCTGGGCTTTTTGGACTTAGCAGCAAACAATGCGTTCTCCTTGAAAGATCACGTATCCTAGACTCGGAAATCCGGGTCTTGGGGACTCGGGATCTTGAAAACGAGAAAAATTGCTTAGTTGTTAAAGCTCAAAAAATCCAAACATCCGAGTCTTGGGGGCTTGGGGACTTAGAAGCAAGTTCGCTTGTCAACACCCATGAAACCCGGAAACCGAGTCTCACAAAAAGAACAATAAAGAAAGTCGGGTATCAAGAGCAAATGAGTTCAAAAGTGGATAAATTTAAAAAGCCAGAAGAGGCATAGAGTATATCAAGAACTTAGCGTGCATTACAAAATCCCGGTAAATGGTATCAAAGGTGCACAGGCGCACCATCCAAAAAATAATTGTTTAAACGGCACATCCGCCGACTGACGCATGAGAAGTGGCATTAAGGAGCAGGTATCACTCGGCATTCTAAGCCGCGGCGTCCATCTTCGCCTTGCCCTTGCCATCACTCGTAGTAGAAGCAGCACCCGGATCAGCAGCAGCACCGGCTCGCACAGGAGGAGGGACGACTGGCGTAGAGGTAGCAGGCGCAGAGTCGGCTTTAGCCTTCTTTTTCGTAGCTTCCTCCCTAATCTTGGCAGCTTCCTCCTTCCATCGGGAAAGCATATCATACGGCTTGGGGCGATCTGCCTTAATAACCTTGTCATTAGCATCATATGCAGGGAGAATAGAGTCGATGTCCAAACTGTCAGCAATCACACTGGCTGGGTGTCGAACTTCCTTCTGGATGGCCTTGAAGTTCTTCGGCGATAACTTGGACCCGTCCTGGTTGAATTCTGGAAACCCGCCCATAAGCTTGGCTGGCTCTAGCTTAGGGAAGTAAGCTTTAGCCAGCGCAAGCCCCCGGGTTACTCCAAAACGGCAGGACGAGCGTTTCCAATGCCAAATCCACTCGGGAATGGTGGAGCAGACTTCCAGCAGTATCTTCATGTTACCTGGACCAACACCCGGAAGTCGCAGTTCGCCAAGAATCCATCCAACCCCGGCACTGAGCTGCCGGATAGTATCCTTAATGACCTTCAGCTTGGCAGCATCGTCCTCTTCAGGGATTGCATCATCCGGGCCTGCAGAAAGTGAGAAAAGCAATGAGTAAGGAGATCCGGTTATTTATCCAAAGGGGAATCCGGGTCTCAGTTGTTAAAGTCAAGGATCGTACCAGTTGCTGCACGATAAATATCGGCAATTTGAACAGATAGTGTCGTCAGCTTGTCCTCCGCCGAGTGAGCCCTTTTTCTATATTTCCGGGTTATCTTTCCGCTCCTCCGAGCTTCAGTTTCAGCTGCCTCGCGTAGAGCCGTCTCCTTCTCAATGCCCTTGGCGGCCTTTGCCAATTTCTTCTCAGATTGGGCCACGAAATCCTGGGTGGAAGCACAAGGAAGGGTTAGTCGGAGCTACTGTGAAGTTCCAAGCAAATTAACAAGCAATTCACTCGGAACTTGGGGACTGCATAAGGAAATAAGTGGTATTATTCGGACTTACCTTATGCTTTGTTATCAAAGCATCTAGATATTTTCTTCATCCGCCCTCAAGGTGTAGAGGGCATCAAGCATCTGGGCAAATGTCATGTCTTCGGGGCGAACACGAGAAGGGCCGACAGATTGATCTCCTGATTGAAGGACTTTGCCGGATCTTGGGGTCGAGACCCAGACCGTCTGGATATCCAGGACCTCGATCTCCTCATCCATTTCTTCGGAGGATTTTGGAGATCCAGCTTCCGGATGAGCCGGGTCATTAAAGGGTTCTTCTTGGCCGTCTTCAGCCTCGTCGCCAGCCGTAGCGTCTGTGTTATCAGTCGGCCCCTCTGTCTCTCGTTTTTCTGTCTCTGTGTTCTCCGGGTCACTAGTGGTGACTTGGGCGCTAAGGGAAAAGAGAGAGAGGAGGTTAGTAGTATTGGTTGAAAGTTATCAGGTATGAAAGGATATCGAGCAGTGGAGACTTACCCGGCGTTTACAGCATAATCCGGCGGGAGTTCGCTGCTGGAAGCGGATGAGGTTGTCAAGGGGACCGATAGTGGATCTATCATTGTTATTTGTTGTTATTTTGTTGTTATCATCATGCATGCATCATGCTAACAACTCTCACATAATAATTAATTGTAGATCATTTGTTTCCACTTAATTCATGGACTCTTGCCATATGCAATCCAATTGCATATGGGTCCATTTAAATTGTGTTATCTTGTCAAGTAGTTTATTTTGATGCATCTATTAACATGACATGCATCATCCCATGTTTGTGCACTATGCCATGTTATTGATTGTTTATCTTTCTGCCTTGTTTGTTTGCTTCTTCCCGGATATACGACGACGTTGAGACCAACGATACTTACGACATCCCTTCTAAGGATTTAGCTCAGTACCAGGCTACTGGGTTTTGCAGGCAAGTTATCACTCACATGAACCATCGTGTTCCTTTCAACATTGGTTACCGATACTTTCCGTTGTCTATTCTGCTAGCCCTATGATTAGTTGCTTCTGTTACGAACCTATCACATGAATCCTTTAACCCTGATATTGCCTCACCTCCATACCTATAACCTTTTGCTTGAGCCCGTGTCTTACTAGCATGCTTAGGTTGCTTTGCTCGAGTCTGTTACCCGTTACTTTCTGTTGCTACTTCATTATGTTCTGGGGTCTCGATGTTTAATCAATCAATCATGCTAATGTTACTATTAATAATAAATTTGATGATAAGGCACCGGCAGGAGGCCCATGAGAGGTTTTGAAGCCTGCTAGTGTCGACCCTAATAGGAAAAGGGTCTTGTCTACTGATCCATGATGAGCGCACTAACCGCATGTGGGAAGCGAGTATGGGCGCCCCCCTCAACTTGACCTGATTCGCATCTCGTCCAAATCGCCTCATTTAGTTCGTGTTTTCCATTTGCCGCATGCATGTTTTTGCGAGCCCAGGCCAGGGTGGAACTTTTGTAGTCGGCATATAGGGGGACACGTTCTTAGAGTGCTATGAGGGTCCATTTTCTTCTGGGCTCGATTAGCCGTGCGCCCAAGGTGCTTTGGGCTTGATGCGAAGAATGGTTGGTTGTGTAGAGTACCCCGCTTGGTGGGAGGCATCCCATCTGGCGGGTTATTCTTGCGTGTACGGCCAAATTGGTGCAACCCTACAGGGATAATCTTCTCGAGAAGCCGTGTTTTCCGCGGTTATGGATTACTTGGTGAAAGTAGTGGCTAACAAGTACTCAGGACAACTTAAACATAATGATCAAACATGTTACACCCAATGATTAATAACTTGACTAGTAATAGGTTGATGACACAATAACTTGATTCACCTTTAATACAACTGTGTGAGTTATCCTAGGATTGCTTCTTTGGATAAGGGGCGAGATCCAGGATGGGTTTGTTTGAAGTTATCTTTCAATTGGTTACAATCCTCGATCTTATCTCCTTTCTGTTAGCCGGAAGTGGTAGTAACTCTGTAGTTGGTTAGAGCAGCCAGTTGCAGCATCTTTTATATCCCCTTCCTTCCGTTGAACCCAAAGCATCTGTGCTTGGTGTTGACGGGCTACACTTTGGTGAACTGTGAGTCTTGCTTGCCAGTACGTTTATGTACTGACCCCTTTGGGGCTGTGGTTTCCGCAGACCTACGTTTCCGAGGATCTACATGGTGGCTACTACGTGGAGTATGACGAGGCTGCTGACGAGTAGATAGCGGACCCGGGCAGGATCCGAGACTCGTGGATGGGCTCCGTCTTTTCGTTTCCGGCCTCTTAGGCCTATTTGGTTCTTGTCTGTACTCAGACATGTTGAATGCTTCCGCTGTGATGTAATGATGAATTGTTGGGGCATGTGCCCTCTGAATGATTGTATTTGCTATCTCTGCTCTAATGAGAGCCATTTGCAACTTATTTCAATCTTTTGTGTCGTAGAGATCTGTTGTGATATCACTTGTTAAACGCCGTTGACGTACCATGTGTGTATGGTTTGAAGTACGTCGACGGAAGTGCCTTTTGATCTCTAGTGGATAGTTTACATCGACGATGGAATAGCAGGGCTTGTGTTGTCGCGCATAAGCGCAGGCCTACCAGGAAGCTGGGACGTGGGAGCAGTTATGCCCCATATTCCAAGCATCTGCTATCCAGTTCGTACGGTGAGTATCCCCTAGAAATCAGGGTGCGACACATCATGTTTTCCTCTGAGCTAAACCCTCTCCCAAACGCCTATGTCGTCTTGCCCCAAGATAGGTTACCCCCGGTAACGTCTGCCGTGATTATCCCACGACAGTTGGCGCCCACCGTGGGGCTTGCGTCCAAAGGTGTTTACATCACGGGAGAAGCTCGGAAGAACATGGAGAATCTTGTCGTCAGCGAGATCTACATCGACCACGAAGGAGAGAAGATGGTGGACGATTCCGGTTGGGGACCAGAGTCGGATTACCTCGAATCCGGATCCGTCGTGACAATCGGCCGGATCAGCGTCTTCATCGGTATGGTATGTACTTCCGGTTCGATCCCTGACAATTTTGGATCTGATTCTGTGTCAGGGGAGGCCACTTATATCCAATCAGATGGAGAAGAATCAGTTGGAACGACAGATCCGACAGAAGAACCCATCGCGAAGTGGGAACAGCCGGAGGAGCCGGCATGGACCCCGCGTGACCGGGTCGAAAGAGAGGATGATACCGAGTCCATCCTGGATTTGCTGGAGAACCGGTACGAAGAGAATAACAGCGAAGAGGAACAGCATGAATTTGCGCCAAGCATCATACGCCGAGTTGCGGTCTACACGGCTCCCGCGGCCAACCTCAATCAAGAGAATGTAACCGCGGCCGCAGTCGGGGCGGCTCAAGCGTTGGCCCAGCAGCAGGGTGCGGCTAACCCGGTTCTGATCCGGGTTGATGGAGAATCGGCATCGGTTACCAGCCGCGCAGCGGACGAGGAGTTGCAGGCAAATATGTTCGGATTCCAAGCAAACCAGACACCAGGGGCGGGTCCTTCAAATCCGCGTCACCCGGCCCTGTTCGATAACAATCTGATTCTAGATCCCACAGTCCTTGCTACGGTTATCACTCCAGAAAACGCGGCAGAACGTGTCAGGGATCTAGATGTGGCTCGTCGCGCATTGGAACAGCAAAGAAGACAAGTAGAAGCAGAAAGACAAGGGATGGCTACACGTCAACGCGAGCTGGATGCGCTGGAAACCCGGCTCCGAGAGGAAACGTCTAGAATACATCAAAGGCACCAGACCAGGTTACCAGCAATGGGTGGGGTTATTAACCCGGCTGCTCTGTTTATCACACCTCAAGATCAGCCGATTCCAGCGGCGAACCAGGGAACTACACCTCAACCGGCCACTACGGGAACACAACCGGCAAACGAGCAGGCCGGGTTACCCCTACCGCAGGCTAGAGTTACGACCGGCAATGAATTACCACCACCACCACAGTCACGATTTCGCACACCAGCAGGTCACTACAAGAATCCCATGGACAACGTGTATGCAGCAACACTCGCATTGAATCAAATCCCTGTGAGAGAGTCGCCCCATGCCGAGGAGACCCGGCGGGCGATCGATATGTTGCACACTGCGGTGGCGCAGCAAGCCAATTATCCGGATCATAGAAGTGGAATGCATGGGACGCCATACGCCAGTCAGCAACGAGGCAATACCGGCAATATCCAAACGAGTTCGGCACGGCGGAGGGAAGAGCAGCATCAAATGCCGCCTCCTCCCCGTGTTCAGGCAGTGCCAGCAGCGTCAGCAGCGCAGGCTGTTGTGGATAGCTCCAGGGCCAGGAGGGCCGGGCCCGGGTCTGTGGTGCATGGATTACCAGCAGCACCGCGCCCAGCCGCGCCCCCCCGCTGGATCACACTTTTCCCGAGTAAGACCGGTTTCGACCATTCTTGCAGGACCTAAGTGTCTCTCGGACAGCATCAGGGCCGAACCTTACCCGGAAAAATTCAAAGAGCCAGGAAAGGTAGTAAATTACGAGCCGACTATGGATCCAGAAACATGGTTGAGCAGTTATGAGATGGCAATGTCGATTCGCAATGCATCCGAGAATATCCAAGCCAAGTTCATGTACTTGATGATGTCAGAAGGAGCAGCAAAGTTATGGTTCACCAATCTGCCGGAAGGGTCGATCAAGTCCTGGGAGGAGTTGAAAACCGCGTTTGTCAAGCACTTTCATGGGACGTGTAGAAAGTTGTTCACTATTGATGACCTAGAACGATGCGTCCAGAAGAAGGGAGAGTCGGCGCGCAGTTGGGTGCGCCGGGTTATGGAGATACTTCATTCGTCCACAGATATTCAGCCCAAGGATGCATTACAAGCTATGGCGAAAACGTGCAAGTATACACCTCTAGTGCAAAAGTTAACTCGCATGAAATCCAGTCGGAATGCTTCGGAGGTTACGATGGGAGAATTGATGGATGCGTGCAACAAACACGCTGCAAAAGATACCACGGAAGAGGAAGTTGATGACGAAAAAGCAAAAGCAAACACAAGCAATAGTGGAAGAACCGGCAACGGATCAACACCGAGTAACAACGGAAACAGCCAGAACAAGCGCCCGTTTGAAGGAGGCTCCGAGTTTGTCGCCAACACGGAAGCCGGGTCTTCGAGACCTAGGGCAGAAGGAAATTTTAACACCGGAAACCACAATGGAGGAAATTATCAAGGGCCGCCAAGGCCGAGCAACAGCTGGGACATCTTTAGAATGGCGTGCCTGAAGCATAGCAGGAACGGTAGGCCGGCTAACCACTCCTTGGAGCAATGCGCCGACCTACAGAGATGGAAGAACGAGGAAGTGAACAGAGCCATGCGAGGTGCGGGTCGGGGAGGAGGACCGGGTCCAGGTGGAAACCCGGGCAACGGCCCACCCCCAGCCGGCAACCCGGCAGCAGGAAATCAGGGGAATAATCAAGGGGGAGCTGGAGGTTTCCAGGCTAACCCCAAACAGTTGGGTCAGTATCATGTACATACCACAGGAGGTTCTAACAAAGGCAAAAAGATACTGAAGCAAGCGGTCAACTCAGTTTCTGCGGCTGTCCCGAGATATCTAAGGTGGTCAGAACAGGATGTAACATGGAGCAGAAGAGATCACCCGGAAAGAATAGAACACCCGGGAGTCTTAGCATTGGTAGTGGCACCACAGGTCAATGGGTACGAGCTGAAGAAGGTCCTGATGGATGGAGGAAGCAGCATCAATATCCTGTACTGGGAAACCTTTCTACGCATGGGTCTCAAGGAATCTCAGCTACAAAAAAGTACGACAATTTTTCATGGCATAGTACCGGGTCATTCAGCGTGCCCCGAGGGAAAAATCGCATTGGAGGTAGCTTTTGGGGAATCAAAGGACAATTATCGAGTTGAGTGGCTTACTTTCGAGGTGGTTAAGTTGCGCAGTCCTTATCACGCGCTGTTCGGAAGGCCGGCTTATGCTAAATTTATGGCAAGGCCGTGTTACGTGTACCTACAGCTAAAAATCCCGGGTCCCAAGCAGACCATCAATATACATGGGAACCGGGATATAGCAGCTGAATGTGACGAAGGAGATGCAGCAATGGCCGAGCAAGCCTGTAGAAAAGAGGAACTCAAGCATTACCGGTCTCAAGCAGACTCGGATGACAGAACCGCATCGAAAAGGTCGAATACTGAAGGCGAAAGAGCAAAGTCCAAGGCAGCACAAGATGCTAAGATGGTGGCTTTTATCAAGCATGATTCCTCCAAACAATCTGGCATAGGAGAAGAAATTGCACGGCCGCTCACAGCCAGCTGCGTTATGGAAACACCTCACCCGGGTTGGCTAGTAAACCCGGTACTCATCATGAAAAAGTCTAACAAATGGAGAATGTGTATCGATCAAGTCAGCCCGGGACCGGTTCCAAAGAAGAACTAAACAATGTAACGGGCAGCAGGTTTCAGACGCGCTCTTTTCCTACCCAGGGTACCTAAGGGGACTGGAAGGTTTTTAATGAGGCGGCCTGCTGATCCAAACTTTCTCGTATCAATAAAGGGATGGTTATCAAGTCTTATTTTGTTATGATCTTTGCTTCAGTTACAGGTAAGTAGTATTCATTGATATCAGTACATCAGTATCATCAAAGTATATTGCGTATATACAGGTCGTGGGGGATGATTGCTTGAATAGCACAGTCACAAACCCAAAGACCCGGTCTTGATGCCTATGAGTTATAAGGGCCGATTACTCGCAAACGAGTACGGCTGCAATCTTATAACCGGACAAAGGAGCCAAATTTTCTTGACTTTTCTTACTTAAGCTCGATGTGACTCGCACTAAAGTGGCATGATTTGCTCGATTACGATTACAATCAGCCATGAAGCCCAATGGGACTTGCCTGACCCTGTTTTCGTATAGATGTAGCAACATGGTATCCACGCGAAAGCCGGCTTACAGTACAATATAGTCAAAAGGGTCATCTAAACCACAAGTTATGCAGAGTACAAGGCTAAATAGCCGGAAACTCAACGCTTATCAAGCATAACTTCAATACCTACGTGAAACAGCTCTAGGTTTTAGGCTCGGTAGAAAACAATTTGTTCTCTGAGAAAGACCACACGTCCCAGACTCGGATTTCGGGTCGTGGGGACTGGGGGCTTCGAAACAGAAACAAACTGCTTGGCTATCGAAGCTCGAAAAACCCTAGCATCCGACTCTTGGGGACTTAAAGAAAAGTCCACTTATCAAAACCCATGATACTCGGAAACCGAGTCTCACAAAGGGAACCAAAAAAGAGAGTCGGGTATCAAGAATAAGTTCAAAAAACAGACAAGTATCAAAGTTCATCAAAAGGCCTAGAAAGGCACGAAGTGTATCACGGAAGTAAAATACGTTACAAGTTGCGATACCAGTATCAAGGGTGCACAGGCGCACCGTCAAAAGAATACTCGTTTTGAGTAAGAACATCAGAAGATTGAGGCAGTTCTACTCGGCTTCCTGAGTAGGGTCCGCGTCTTTTCCTTTGCCTTCCGAGTCTTGGTCCTGGGCCTGCTCCTTACCTCTTCCGGCATCGTCACCCGGATTCTTTGTATCAGGACGGACAGGCGGGAGGACAGCCGGTGTAGAGGTGGATGGTTGTGATCCTAATTCGGCCTCCCTCTTCGCGGTTTCTTCCCTCTTCCTGGCCGAGTCAGCGGCCCATTTCTCCAAAATATCAAAGGGCGGGGGTGCATCCTCCTGTACGACTTTACCTTCAGCATCGTACGCACTCATAATTGCGCTCAGATCCATACTATCGGCCAAAGTGGTTGCCGAGTGACGCACTGCGGATTGTGTGGCCTTGAAGTCCTTGGGTACAAACTTGGAGCCATCAGCTTTGAATTCTGGAAACCCGGATATTACCTTTGCGGGGTCAAGCTTGGGAAAATAAGCCTTAGCCAGCGTAAAGGCCCGGGTTATACCAATCCGGCATGCCGAGCGTTTCCAGATCTCGATCCATGCAGGCACGGTGGAGCAGGCTTGGATAAGATTTTCTTCACCCGGATATACCTCGGTAGGCGACTTCACGGCATCCAATATAAACTTGGTACCGGCAAAGAAAGTCCGGAGCATAGTCTTCAGCATTGTAGCTTTGGCAACAACATCTTCTTCTGGGGCCGCAAGGTTGGCACCTGCAGTTGAAACAAAAGAAGGACATATCAGTAATCCCGAGTATTACGTAATAAAGTAAAGGCATGAAGTCAGTGGGTAGCGAAAACTTACTAAGCAAGATGCGATAGGTATCGGTAATCTGCTCCGATAATTTCTTCAGTGCGGATTGAGCAGTGTTGCATGTCTTCTTATATTTGGAAACATCCTTCTTCAAAGTTTCCACGTCGGCCTCAAGGGCCTCTCTTCGCTTTACCTCGGCAAGCAGGAGTCGTTCGGTCTTAAGTAAAATTTGATCAGACCGGGTCATCTGCGCCTGTAAGGAACAAAGAGCACAAGTATCAGTCGGGTATCATGGTAAGCCGAATATCGCATAAAGTACCAAGCACAACTTCAGCAAGTTATGCTCGGAACTTGGGGACTAGGCGTATACTAAGAGATATCAAGTGTTGTTACCTGGTGCTCTGCGGCCATGCGCTCTAGAATATTGCTCTCTGAGGTCTTCATAGTGAGGAGAGTGCTCATCAGTTGATCAAAAGTATCATTACCCGAGTTAGAGGCCCCGGGGTCTTGGAAACTCGGGGAAGGAGTTTTCTCCTTAGCGGGAGACGGCATCCGGGTCATCCGAATGTTGGAATCTGGTGCTCCTCCTCCTGCGCCCAAAGTTGCAGCTTTTTCCTTCTCGCTTGCGTGCGAGGCTATCGGGTACTCGGCTTCTTGCCTGGCCGGGTCTATTGGTGGCACTTGTTCTTCGCCGCCAGCCGCGGCTGTCACATTATCAGTCGGGTTCCCCTTACCCGGGTCCTCGGTCTCCATATCTTCCTGGTCGCTAACAATGACCGTGGCCCTATAGACAGTATGAGTGAGCAGTTAGCATATAACCAGGAAAAGGTGATGAAAATGTGATAAAACATCAAGAAAGGGACTTTACCCGGGATTCACCGCATAGTCCGCAGGGAATTCGCTGCTGGACCCGGATGAAACTGAAAAACACCAAACAAGACACGGAATTACCCTGTGAGGAAATGGTTCGGAAAGGTTTTTATATTTAAAGAAGGATATGGTAAATACCAGCGCGCCGAGCCGGAGACGGTGGTATACCCGGGTTAAGAGCATCATCACCCGGGTAATTCCGAGTCGCTCTGCGCTTGGTCATAGGCGACTCCTTCAAATACGGCCAGAGGAATAACGTCAAGTTTAGCTCATGCATGTCATCAAAGGAATACAAAGTGGATGCAAGGAAACGATATGGTACCTTGAAGACGGCCCCTCGGGGTTTTCTCTTAGATCCGACTTTGATTGTCGGCTCCACTTCATCCTCATCGCTGGCGGATTCCACCTTGCCGTCAGTTTCTTCTTCCTCGTCCTTGTCCTCTTGTTCTGGAAGTTTTCAAGGATACAGTTGGAAAATGAAGAACGGGACACGACGAGCTCAAAGGAACTAAGTGAAAGTTCGGAGCGTACCTTCATCCGAGTTAACGGCATCCTCTTTCTCCTCCGGATTTTCGGAGTTAGGAGGAGTTTCAATCTTCCAGAAATCATCATCGGCCTGAAATGAAGACATAAGAGCAAGGGTTATCAGCTGTATCAAGTGGAAAGAATAAAGGTGAAAATATGAGAACCGGGTCTTTACCGCGGGGGCCGGGTTCTCGAGTGTGAAGGGCTCTAATCCGGTTATATTCCGGATTACCTCCAGCTTTTCTATCAGAAAGCCCTTAATAGTTTTGTTAGTGTCGCCGGGTGCAAAGCTGTTGGTGGAGTACCGGAGCGAGTCCGTGGTTTGCCCCGAATACTCGCATATTAATTTTGTGCGGATGGAGTTCGGCTGGATTCGGAAATTGACCCAAGTTTTCACCAGGTTAAGCCCGATGAGACCTTGGGCCGAAAGAATGGAGATTTTATCCAATAAAGGCAGGATTGCTTCCCTGTCCGAGTCAGGGGCGAAGGCGTTGAAGGTCTCGAAGATATCAAGTAGGCCTTCCGAGTAACCCGACAATTTCTTTTCGCCGGGTGGGGAAGTGTCCCGGCAATAAAAATATGAAAGCTGCCAATGTTTGACGTGGGAGTTGAGGGTAAGAGGTGGCATTAGAGAGTTCTTGCGGCGCTGGATAGAAACCCCGCCGCAAGCGAGAAGTGCCCCGTCACCGCTTTCGCGGCACGGTTTGCACTGGAAAAGCTCGATGAAAAGAGCCAAACTTGGCGGAGTGCACAAGTATGACTCGGAGAGGACGATGAAGTGGGAGATATTTAACATAGAGTTAGGCCCTATGTCAAATATACGAAGGCCATAGTGGCTCAAAATGTCACGAAAGAAAGGGTGACCCGGAGGACGGAAGCCCCGGGTCACGTGTTCCACAAAACATATTACCTCGACCTTTGACGGTGTAGGCCGGGTCTCGTTACCCGGCACCCTCCACTGGATATCCTCTTGGGGGGAAGAACCCCTAGCTCGACCAGTTCTTCTAACTTGGCCTTGGTGACCGTAGATCGCGCCCAGTTGGCGGATATGGAGTTGGTGGTCTTGGCCTTGGTCGGCTGCTTTCACTGTTTCTTGGGAGCCATGGGTTTGACCTGCAAAACGCAAGGTAGAAGAGTATGAGGAATGAGACTCGGAAACCATGAACCGGTCTAGTATCGGCGAGTAATATCGAGACAACATGGGAGTTACATACTATCCGGGTATCAATCTGCAGAGTAAAATTCAAACCATCCGGGTATCAAGCATCATAACAAAAATTGTGGGGGCCTATACATTGAAAGAGCCTTTGAGGGTGATGGATGGTTGCGCGAGTACCTATTGCGAATAAAAGGAACCGGAAAGGGGAGGATTTTCCGCGTGACAGAAACAAGGGCGGAAAATTTGGGCGGCCCGAGCCCAGATTGGAGATTCCGTTTCTGGATTTGTGGTAAAATTAATGACTATGGGCGGTAGGAAAGTGAAATAAAGTCTATATCCAATTTATTGGGTGAGCTAGAACGAATACGAGCAACCTAATTCGGCGTGACCAGGAAATTGACCGGCGGGCTGACTTAGATCTAGTCTGAAGAAAATCAAGAAATTGCGGAGGCCAGTTAATGGATGTGAGAGGCTTACTGGAGGAGATCACAGTGAAGCTCGACGGAGGCAAATGGCGCAAGCTTGGTGCCCCTTTGCGATTCCCGGCGGGCAGGTCGGGGGTCTGGCGGCGGATCTGGGCGGTGGTGCAGAGCGTGCTGTGGCGGAGCGTAGCCGGCGGCAGATAGGCTCAGGCGATGCGCGCGAGGTTTCCGTAGTGCCGTTCTGTGAGCTTGAGCGATGAGGAAGGAAGGAAGAAGAATGGGGGGAAATGAGCCGTTGGGGTTCGGGTTACCCCTAAAGAGCCTATTTATAATAGCGCGAGTGGATAAGCCCAGTTCAACGGGTGGGAGCCGGAAGTTACGGAGTAACGACTATCTGTTCAAATTTTGCGAGATACGCTTTAAGTATCGGACGGGGTATCCGGACAGAAATAGGAAGGAGATATTCTCCATAATATCAAGATCAATTATCGAGTAAAGTACAGGATCTTGGTGTTTTTATCGGGGCTTAGACCGGGAAAGCTAAGCCAAGTGTTTGGAGAAAAGCCGGGTTACTATATGGGCACCATGGAATTGGGCCTAGCTATTTATCAAAGCACTTTAACCCGGCCTTCATACACTTGTGCGTTTGATATTTTTTGCAGGGAATAGCAAGCGCTTCAAGGAAGGATCCGTGAAGCCCAAGCTATTCTGGGGACTACTGATGGAGGGATAATAACCCGGTAGGCCAACTCCAAGGCATAACCCGGCCCAAAGGACGCTGCGCAAGATCCGACTAAGGGTAAAGAAACTTCTGGAAGGCCCACGTTTGTAGGCCTCGTAACCCGGGTTGTGGGTTACGGTAAGGGAAAGTTAGGATTTGTATGCGGTGTCCGGGTAGGATTCAGGGTGCGCCTTGGAGGGCAAGCCATGGGGTACGGGTGCTTTATAAACCGACCCCTAGGTTTAGTTGGGAGAGATCCAAGTCCTAGCAATATCGCTTGATATCGAATATCCAGTGTAATACGAGAGTCGAGTTATTATATCGAGATCGGAGACTCGGCGACTTGATTGCCGGCTACCAGATCGAATATCATCATGTTTTCCTCTGAGCTAAACCCTCTCCCAAACGCCTGTGTCGTCTTGCCCCAAGATAGGTTACCCCCGGTAACGTCTGTCGTGATTATCCCACGACAGTTGGCGCCCACCGTGGGGCCTGCGTCCAAAGGTGTTTACATCACGGGAGAAGCTCGGAAGAACATGGAGAATCTTGTCGTCGGCGAGATCTACATCGGCCACGAAGGAGAGAAGATGGTGGACGATTCCGGTTGGGGACCAGAGTCGGATTACCTCGAATCCGGATCCGTCGTGACAATCGGCCGGATCAGCGTCTTCATCGGTATGGTATGTACTTCCGGTTCGATCCCTGACAATTTTGGATCTGATTCTGTGTCAGGGGAGGCCACTTATATCCAATCAGATGGAGAAGAATCAGTTAGAACGACAGATCCGACAGAAGAACCCATCGCGAAGTGGGAACAGCCGGAGGAGCCGGCATGGACCCCGCGTGACCGGGTCGAAAGAGAGGATGATACTGAGTCCATCCTGGATTTGCTGGAGAACCGGTACGAAGAGAATAACAGCGAAGAGGAACAGCATGAATTTGCGCCAAGCATCATACGCCGAGTTGCGGTCTACACGGCTCCCGCGGCCAACCTCAATCAAGAGAATGTAACCGCGGCCGCAGTCGGGGCGGCTCAAGCATTGGCCCAGCAGCAGGGTGCGGCTAACCCGGTTCTGATCCGGGTTGATGGAGAATCGGCATCGGTTACCAGCCGCGCAGCGGACGAGGAGTTGCAGGCAAATATGTTCGGATTCCAAGCAAACCGGACACCAGGGGCGGGTCCTTCAAATCCGCGTCACCCGGCCCTGTTCGATAACAATCTGATTCTAGATCCCACAGTCCTTGCTACGGTTATCACTCCAGAAAACACGACAGAACGTGTCAGGGATCTAGATGTGGCTCGTCGCGCATTGGAACAGCAAAGAAGACAAGTAGAAGCAGAAAGACAAGGGATGGCTACACGTCAACGCGAGCTGGATGCGCTGGAAACCCGGCTCCGAGAGGAAACGTCTAGAATACATCAAAGGCACCAGACCAGGTTACCAGCAATGGGTGGGGTTATTAACCCGGCTGCTCTGTTTATCACACCTTAAGATCAGCCGATTCCAGCGGCAAACCAGGGAACTACACCTCAACCGGCCACTGCGGGAACACAACCGGCAAACGAGCAGGCCGGGTTACCCCTACCGCAGGCTAGAGTTACGACCGGCAATGAATTACCACCACCACCACAGTCACGATTTCGCACACCAGCAGGTCACTACAACAATCCCATGGACAACGTGTATGCAGCAACACTCGCATTGAATCAAATCCCTGTGAGAGAGTCGCCCCATGCCGAGGAGACCCGGCGGGCGATCGATATGTTGCACACTGCGGTGGCGCAGTAAGCCAATTATCCGGATCATAGAAGTGGAATGCATGGGACGCCATACGCCAGTCAGCAACGAGGCAATACCGGCAATATCCAAACGAGTTTGGCACGGCGGAGGGAAGAGCAGCAGCAAATGCCGCCTCCTCCCCGTGTTCAGGCAGTGCCAGCAGCGTCAGCAGCGCAGGCTGTTGTGGATAGCTCCAGGGCCAGGAGGGTCGGGGCCGGGTCTGTGGTGCATGGATTACCAGCAGCACCGCGCCCCCCGCTGGATCACACGTTTCCCGAGTAAGACCGGTTTCGACCATTCTTGCAGGACCTAAGTGTCTCTCGGACAGCATTAGGGCCGAACCTTACCCGAAAAAATTCAAAGAGCCAGGAAAGGTAGTAAATTACGAGCCGACTATGGATCCAGAAACATGGTTGAGCAGTTATGAGATGGCAATGTCGATTCGCAATGCATCCGAGAATCTCCAAGCCAAGTTCATCTACTTGATGATGTCAGAAGGAGCAGCAAAGTTATGGTTCACCAATCTGCCGGAAGGGTCGATCAAGTCCTGGGAGGAGTTGAAAACCGCGTTTGTCAAGCACTTTCATGGGACGTGTAGAAAGTTGTTCACTATTGATGACCTAGAACGATGCGTCCAGAAGAAGGGAGAGTCGGCGCGCAGTTGGGTGCGCCGGGTTATGGAGATACTTCATTCGTCCACAGATATTCAGCCCAAGGATGCATTACAAGCTATGGCGAAAACGTGCAAGTATACACCTCTAGTGCAAAAGTTAACTCGCATGAAATCCAGTCGGAATGCTTCGGAGGTTACGATGGGAGAATTGATGGATGCGTGCAACAAACACGCTGCAACAGATACCACAAAAGAGGAAGTTGATGACAAAAAAGCAAAAGCAAACACAAGCAATAGTGGAAGAACCGGCAACAGATCAACACCGAGTAACAACGGAAACAGCCAGAACAAGCGCCCGTTTGAAGGAGGCTCCGAGTTTGTCGCCAACACGGAAGCCGGGTCTTCGAGACCTAGGGCAGAATGAAATTTTAACACCGGAAACCACAATGGAGGAAATTATCAAGGGCCGCCAAGGCCGAGCAACAGCTGGGACATCTTTAGAATGGCGTGCCCGAAGCATAGCAGGAACGGTAGGCCGGCTAACCACTCCTTGGAGCAATGCGCCGACCTACAGAGATGGAAGAACGAGGAAGTGAACAGAGCCATGCGAGGTGCGGGTCAGGGAGGAGGACCGGGTCCAGGTGGAAACCCGGGCAACGGCCCACCCCCAGCCGGCAACCCGGCAGCAGGAAATCAGGGGAACAATCAAGGGGAGCTGGAGATTTCCAGGCTAACCCCAAACAGTTGGGTCAGTATCACGTACATACCACAGGAGGTTCTAACAAAGGCAAAAAGATACTGAAGCAAGCGGTCAACTCAGTTTCTGCGGCTGTCCCGAGATATCTAAGGTGGTCAAAACAGGATGTAACATGGAGCAGAAGAGATCACCCGGAAAGAATAGAACACCCGGGAGTCTTAGCATTGATAGTGGCACCACAGGTCAATGGGTACGAGCTGAAGAAGGTCCTGATGGATGGAGGAAACAGCATCAATATCCTGTACTGGGAAACCTTTCTACGCATGGGTCTCAAGGAATCTCAGCTACAAAAAAGTACGACAATTTTTCATGGCATAGTACCGGGTCATTCAGCTTGCCCCGAGGGAAAAATCGCATTGGAGGTAGCTTTTGGGGAATCAAAGGACAATTATCGAGTTGAGTGGCTTACTTTCGAGGTTGTTAAGTTGTCCAGTCCTTATCACGCGCTGTTCGGAAGGCCGGCTTATGCTAAATTTATGGCAAGGCCGTGTTACGTGTACCTACAGCTAAAAATCCCGGGTCCCAAGCAGACCATCAATATACATGGGAACCGGGATATAGCAGCTGAATGTGACGAAGGAGATGCAGCAATGGCCGAGCAAGCCTGTAGAAAAGAGGAACTGAAGCATTACCGGTCTCAAGCAGACTCGGATGACAGAACCGCATCGAAAAGGTCGAATACTGAAGGCGAAAGAGCAAAGTCCAAGGCAGCACAAGATGCTAAGATGGTGGCTTTTATCAAGGATGATTCCTCCAAACAATCTGGCATAGGAGAAGAAATTGCACGGCCGCTCACAGCCAGCCGCGTTATGGAAACACCTCACCCGGGTTGGCTAGTAAACCCGGTACTCATCATGAAAAAGTCTAACAAATGGAGAATGTGTATCGGTCACGTCAGCCC
This sequence comes from Alopecurus myosuroides, assembly GCA_028641055.1. Lineage (NCBI taxonomy): Eukaryota > Viridiplantae > Streptophyta > Magnoliopsida > Poales > Poaceae > Alopecurus > Alopecurus myosuroides. The sequence goes on from CM054058.1 coordinate 402,622,180, forward strand.
GGGACCGGTTCCAAAGAAGAACTAAACAATGTAACGGGCAGCAGGTTTCAGACGCGCTCTTTTCCTACCCAGGGTACCTAAGGGGACTGGAAGGTTTTTAATGAGGCGGCCTGCTGATCCAAACTTTCTCGTATCAATAAAGGGATGGTTATCAAGTCTTATTTTGTTATGATCTTTGCTTCAGTTACAGGTAAGTAGTATTCATTGCTATCAGTACATCAGTATCATCAAAGTATATTGCGTATATACAGGTCGTGGGGGCTGATTGCTTGAATAGCACAGTCACAAACCCAAAGACCCGGCCTTGATGCCTATGAGTTATAAGGGCCGATTACTCGCAAACGAGTACGGCTGCAATCTTATAACCGGACAAAGGAGCCAAATTTTCTTGACTATTCTTACTTAAGCTCGATGTGACTCGCACTAAAGTGGCATGATTTTCTCGCTTACGATTACAATCAGCCATGAACCCCAATGGGACTTGCCTGACCCTGTTTTCGTATAGATGTAGCAACATGGTATCCACGCGAAAGCCGGCTTACAGTACAAGATAGTCAAAAGGGTCATCTAAACCACAATTTATGCAGAGTACAAGGCTAAATAGCCGGAAACTCAACGCTTATCAAGCATAACTTCAATACCAACGTGAAACGGCTCTAGGTTTTAGGCTCGGTAGAAAACAATTTGTTCTCTGAGAAAGACCACACGTCCCAGACTCGGATTTCGGGTCGTGGGGACTGGGGGCTTCGAAACAGAAACAAACTGCTTGGCTATCGAAGCTCGAAAAACCCTAGCATCCGAGTCTTGGGGACTTAAAGAAAAGTCCACTTATCAAAACCCATGATACTCGGAAACCGAGTCTCACAAAGGGAACCAAAAAAGAGAGTCGGGTATCAAGAATAAGTTCAAAAAACAGACAAGTATCAAAGTTCATCAAAAGGCCTAGAAAGGCACGAAGTGTATCACGGAAGCAAAATACGTTACAAGTTGCGATACCAGTATCAAGGGTGCACAGGCGCACCGTCAAAAGAATACTCGTTTTGAGTAAGAACATCAGAAGATTGAGGCAGTTTTACTCGGCTTCCTGAGTAGGGTCCGCGTCTTTTCCTTTGCCTTCCGAGTCTTGGTCCTGGGCCTGCTCCTTACCTCTTCCGGCATCGTCACCCGGATTCTTTGTATCAGGACGGACAGGCGGGAGGACAGCCGGTGTAGAGGTGGATGGTTGTGATCCTAATTCGGCCTCCCTCTTCCTGGCCGAGTCAGCGGCCCATTTCTCCAAAATATCAAAGGGCGGGGGTGCATCCTCCTGTACGACTTTACCTTCAGCATCGTACGCACTCATAATTGCGCTCATATCCATACTATCGGCCAAAGTGGTTGCCGAGTGACGCACTGCGGATTGTATGGCCTTGAAGTCTTTGGGTACAAACTTGGAGCCATCAGCTTTGAATTCTGGAAACCCGGATATTACCTTTGCCGGGTCAAGCTTGGGAAAATAAGCCTTAGCCAGCGTAAAGGCCCGGGTCATACCAATCCGGCATGCCGAGCGTTTCCAGATCTCGATCCATGCAGGCACGGTGGAGAAGGCTTGGATAAGATTTTCTTCACCCGGATATACCTCGGTAGGCCACTTCACGGCATCCAATATAAACTTGGTACCGGCAAAGAAAGTCCGGAGCACAGTCTTCAGCGTTCTAGCTTTGGCAACAACATCTTCTTCTGGGGCCGCAAGGTTGGCACCTGCAGTTGAAACAAAAGAAGGACATATCAGTAATCCCGAGTATTACGTAATACAGTAAAGGCATGAAGTCAGTCGGTAGAAAAAACTTACTTAGCAAGATGCGATAGGTATCGGTAATCTGCTCCGATAATTTCTTCAGTGCGGATTGAGCAGTGTTGCACGTCTTCTTATATTTGGAAACATCCTTCTTCAAAGTTTCCACGTCGGCCTCAAGGGCCTCTCTTCGCTTTACCTCGGCAAGCAGGAGTCGTTCGGTCTTAAGTAAAATTTGATCAGACCGGGTCATCTGCGCCTGTAAGGAACAAAGAGCACAAGTATCAGTCGGGTATCATGGTAAGCCGAATATCGCATAAAGTACCAAGCACAACTTCAGCAAGTTATGCTCGGAACTTGGGGACTAGGCGTATACTAAGAGATATCAAGTGTTGTTACCTGGTGCTCTGCGGCCATGCGCTCTAGAATATTGCTCTCTGAGGTCTTCATAGTGAGGAGAGTGCTCATCAGTTGATCAAAAGTATCATTACCCGAGTTAGAGGCCCCGGGGTATTGGAAACTCGGGGAAGGAGTTTTCTCCTTAGCGGGAGACGGCATCCGGGTCATCCGAATGTTGGAATCTGGTGCTCCTCCTCCTGCGCCCAAAGTTGCAGCTTTTTCCTTCTCGCTTGCGTGCGAGGCTATCGGGTACTCGGCTTCTTGCCTGGCCGGGTCTATTGGTGGCACTTGTTCTTCGCCGCCAGCCGCGGCTGTCACATTATCAGTCGGGTTCCCCTTACCCGGGTCCTCGGTCTCCATATCTTCCTGGTCGCTAACAATGACCGTGGCCCTATAGACAGTATGAGTGAGCAGTTAGCATATAACCAGGAAAAGGTGATGAAAATGTGATAAAATATCAAGAAAGGGACTTTACCCGGGATTCACCGCATAGTCCGCAGGGAATTCGCTGCTGGACCCGGATGAAACTGAAAAACACCAAACAAGACACGGAATTACCCTGTGAGGAAATGGTTCGGAAAGGTTTTTATATTTAAAGAAGGATATGGTAAATACCAGCGCGCCGAGCCGGAGACGGTGGTATACCCGGGTTAAGAGCATCATCACCCGGGTAATTCCGAGTCGCTCTGCGCTTGGTCATAGGCGACTCCTTCAAATACGGCCAGAGGAATAACGTCAAGTTTAGCTCATGCATGTCATCAAAGGAATACAAAGTGGATGCAAGGAAACGATATGGTACCTTGAAGACGACCCCTCGGGGTTTTCTCTTAGATCCGACTTTGATTGTCGGCTCCACTTCATCCTCATCGCTGGCGGATTCCACCTTGCCGTCAGTTTCTTCTTCCTCGTCCTTGTCCTCTTGTTCTGGAAGTTTTCAAGGATACAGTTGGAAAATGAAGAACGGGACACGACGAGCTCAAAGGAACTAAGTGAAAGTTCGGAGCGTACCTTCATCCGAGTTAACGGCATGCTCTTTCTCCTTCGGATTTTCGGAGTTAGGAGGAGTTTCAATCTTCCAGAAATCATCATCGGCCTGAAATGAAGACATAAGAGCAAGGGTTATCAGCTGTATCAAGTGGAAAGAATAAAGGTGAAAACATGAGAACTGGGTCTTTACCGCGGGGGCCGGGTTCTCGAGTGTGAAGGGCTCTAATCCGGTTATATTCCGGATTACCTCCAGCTTTTCTGTCAGAAAGCCCTTAATAGTTTTGTTAGTGTCGCCGGGTGCAAAGCTGTTGGTGGAGTACCGGAGCGAGTCCGTGGTTTGCCCCGAATACTCGCATATTAATTTTGTGCGGATGGAGTTCGGCTGGATTCGGAAATTGACCCAAGTTTTCACCAGGTTAAGCCCGATGAGACCTTGGGCCGAAAGAATGGAGATTTTAGCCAATAAAGGCAGGATTGCTTCCCTGTCCGAGTCAGGGGCGAAGGCGTTGAAGGTCTCGGAGATATCAAGTAGGCCTTCCGAGTAACCCGGCAATTTCTTTTCGTCGGGTGGGGAACTGTCCCGGCAATAAAAATATGAAAGCTGCCAATGTTTGACGTGGGAGTTGAGGGTAAGAGGTGGCATTAGAGAGTTCTTGCGGCGCTGGATAGAAACCCCGCCGCAAGCGAGAAGTGCCCTGTCACCGCTTTCGCGGCACGGTTTGCACTGGAAAAGCTCGACGAAAAGAGCCAAACTTGGCGGAGTGCACAAGTATGACTCGGAGAGGACGATGAAGTGGGAGATATTTAACACAGAGTTAGGCCCTATGTCAAATATACGAAGGCCATAGTGGCTCAAAATGTCACGAAAGAAAGGGTGACCCGGATGACGGAAGCCCCGGGTCACGTGTTCCACAAAACATATTACCTCGCCCTTTGCCGGTGTAGGCCGGGTCTCATTACCCGACACCCTCCACTGGATATCCTCTTGGGGGGGAAGAACCCCTAGCTCGACCAGTTCTTCTAACTTGGCCTTGGTGACCGTAGATCGCGCCCAGTTGGCGGATATGGAGTTGGTGGTCTTGGCCTTGGTCGGCTGCTTTCCCTGTTTCTTGGGAGCCATGGGTTTGACCTGCAAAACGCAAGGTAGAAGAGTATGAGGAATGAGACTCGGAAACCATGAACCGGTCTAGTATCGGCGAGTAATATCGAGACAACATGGGAGTTACATACTATCCGGGTATCAATCTGCAGAGTAAAATTCAAACCATCCGGGTATCAAGCATCATAACAAAAATTGTGGGGGCCTATACATTGAAAGAGCCTTTGAGGGTGATGGATGGTTGCGCGAGTACCTATTGCGAATAAAAGGAACCGGAAAGGGGAGGATTTTCCGGGTGACAGAAACAAGGGCGGAAAATTTGGGCGGCCCGAGCCCAGATTGGAGATTCTGTTTCTGGATTTCTGGTAAAATTAATGACTATGGGCGGTAGGAAAGTGAAATAAAGTCTATATCCAATTCATTGGGTGAGCTAGAACGAATACGAGCAACCTAATTCGGCGTGACCAGGAAATTGACCGGCGGGCTGACTTAGATCTAGTCTGAAGAAAATCAAGAAATTGCAGAGGCCAGTTAATGGATGTGGGAGGCTTACTGGAGGAGATCGCAGTGAAGCTCGACGGAGGCAAATGGCGCAAGCTTGGTGCCCCTTTGCGATTCCCGGCGGGCAGGTCGGGGATCTGGCGGCGGATCTGGGCGGTGGTGCAGAGCGCGCTGTGGCGGAGCGTAGCCGGCGGCAGATAGGCTCCGGCGATGCGCGCGAGGTTTCCATAGTGGCGTTCTATGAGCTTGAGCGCTAAGGAAGGAAGGAAGAAGAATGGGGGGAAATGAGCCGTTGGGGTTCGGGTTACCCCTAAAGAGCCTATTTATAATAGCGCGAGTGGATAAGCCCAGTTCAACGGGTGGGAGCCGAAAGTTACGGAGTAACGGCTATCTGTTCGAATTTTGCGAGATACGCTTTAAGTATCGGACGGGGTATCCGGACAGAAATAGGAAGCATATATTCTCCATAATATCAAGATCAATTATCGAGTAAAGTACAGGATCTTGGTGTTTTTATCGGGGCTTAGACCGGGAAAGCTAAGCCAAGTGTTTGGAGAAAAGCCGGGTTACTATATGGCCACCATGGAGTTGGGCCTAGCTATTTATCAAAGCACTTTAACCCGGCCTTCATACACTTGTGCGTTTGATATTTTTTGCAGGGAATAGCAAGCGCTTCAAGGAAGGATCCGTGAAGCCCAAGCTATTCTGGGGACTACTGATGGAGGGATAATAACCCGGTAGGCCAACTCCAAGGCATAACCCGGCCCAAAGGACGCTGCGCAAGATCCGGCTAAGGGTAAAGAAACTTCTGGAAGGCCCACGTTTGTAGGCCTCGTAACCCGGGTTGTGGGTTACGGTAAGGGAAAGTTAGGATTTGTATGCGGTGTCCGGGTAGGATTCAGGGTGCGCCTTGGAGGGCAAGCCAGGGGGTACGGGTGCTTTATAAACCGACCCCTAGGTTTAGTTGGGAGAGATCCAAGTCCTAGCAATATCGCTTGATATCGAATATCCAGTGTAATACGAGAGTCGAGTTATTATGTCGAGATCGGAGACTCGGCGACTTGATTGCCGGCTACCAGATCGAATATCATCATGTTCTCCTCTGAGCTAAACCTTCTCCCAAACGCCTGTGTCGTCTTGCCCCAAGATAGGTTACCCCCGGTAACGTCTGCCATGATTATCCCACGACAGTTGGCGCCCACCGTGGGGCCTGCGTCCAAAGGTGTTTACATCACGGGAGAAGCTCGGAAGAACATGGAGAATCTTGTCGTCGGCGAGATCTACATCGACCACGAAGGAGAGAAGATGGTGGACGATTCCGGTTGGGGACCAGAGTCGGATTACCTCGAATCCGGATCCGTCGTGACAATCGGCCGGATCAGCGTCTTCATCGGTATGGTATGTACTTCCGGTTCGATCCCTGACAATCTTGGATCTGATTCTGTGTCAGGGGAGGCCACTTATATCCAATCAGATGGAGAAGAATCAGTTGGAACGACAGAACCGACAGAAGAACCCATCGCGAAGTGGGAACAGCCGGAGGAGCCGGCATGGACCCCGCGTGACCGGGTCGAAAGAGAGGATGATACCGAGTCCATCCTGGATTTTCTCATCATGGATCGGTAGACAAGACCCTTTTCCTAATTAGGGTCGACACTAGCAGGCCTCAAAACCACGCCGGGCCTCCTGCCGGTGCCTTATCATCAAATTATTATTACCCATAACATTAAGAGGTTGATTGTTTAACATCGAGCCCCAGAACATAAATAAGTATAGTAAAAGAAGTAACAGACAGCAGACTCGAGCACAAGCAACCCTAAGCATGCTAGGTAAGACTAAGGCAACAAACAAGGGGTTATAGGTGTGGAGGTGAGGCAATATCAGGGTTATATGATAACATGTGATAGGATCGGGACACAAGCAACGATTCATAAGGCTAGCAGAAATAGACAATGGAGAGTATCGGTATCCAGTGTGGAAAGGAACACCATGGTTCATGTGAGTGAAAACTTGCCTGCCAACTCAATAGCCTGGTACTGAGCTAAATCCTCAGAAGTGGTGTCGTAAACCTCGTCGGTCTCAACGTCGTCGTCTATTCGAGAAGAAGCAAACAAAACAATCGAAGAGGGACGAACAATCAATACCATGGCATAGTGCACAAACATGGGATGATGCATGGCAATTTAATTGGTGCATCAAAATAAACTAGTTGACAAGATAACATGTTTAAATGGACCCATATGCAATTTGGATTGCATATGGAAAGCCCATGAATTTAATGGTGGGATTAATGATCTACAACTAACCATCAGGTGAAAGTTGATTAGCATGATGCATGGATGAGGATAACAAAATAAAACAGCAACAGAAACAATTTGAAATAAGGTTTACCAAGTTTGGAAATTTGTTTATTAAGTTATGAAAATGTGCTTCTTAAAGGTGTCACACAAGTATTTGTTGTTTTCAGCAAGTTTAATTGTTCAAATTAGATAACAAAGTTCATAATTGAAAAGAACACAAAATTTTAGTTGGAATACATGTTTCAATTATTGAAAAAGGAATTAAGATGAATTACTTATGAATTAAACAAGTGTGAACAAGTTTTAATTGAATTTAATTCAAGCATGAACTTGTTTGAATTTTTCTTTGTGCAAAACATTAAAGGAAATTCATATTTGAAAAGTTTATACTTTTATGGGTTGAAAACATATTTTATATGTCCCAAAAGAATTTAATTTGATCAAGTTATGAATTTAGCAATATTAAATGATTTAAACAAGGTTTAAATTATTTAACCAAATTTAATTATTCAAAACATGAAACAAAGTTTATCTTTGAAAAGGTGGTTCACTTTAGCATGGAAAACATATTTTATTTGTGGAAAATGGATTTAAAATCAGCAAGTTATTAATTTGGCAATTTTAAATGCATTCATTGAGAAACAGTTGTTTTCAGCAATTTAAATTATTCAAAACAGAAAACAAAGTTGATATTTGCAAAGTACATGAAAAATTGAATGGAAAACATATTTAGTTTGTTGAATTTGGAATTTTTATGCCCAAGTTATGAATTTTGCAAAATTAAGTGAATTAAACAAGGATTCAAATATTTCACCAATTTAAAATATTCAAAACAGTAAAGAAAATTTATATTTTGGTAGAGAATTTAATTTGGTATGAAAAACATATTTAAAATGTTGAGATTGGAGTTAAAATGAATTATTTATGCAATTTCCAAGATTAGGTATTATTCTGCCATTTTAAACAATAGTTAGGGACTTAGAAAAAAATTACAGGGCCTAAGAAAAATACTGGCAGGGACTTGTGTGCAAATTGGACTTTGTGCTGGATCTGAAAAATGAAATAGGAAAAGGTGGTTAATAGCGCGGGGGGGGGGGGGGATTCGATCCCGAGCCCTCCGGCTGTGCGCGCAAGGGTGTGACCAATTGGGCTGTTGCTGTGTTTTGAATAGGTACCGCTCACGTTTACTTTTGTGGTACTGCTTCGCCTACTGTCGAAAACTGAACAACAGTTCAGAAAATGCAAGCGCACGGACAGATCATGGACGGCAGAGGAGAGGGGAGAAGAGGGGGAGGCTCACCGCGAGGGGGCAGAGGAGAGGGGGCCGGTGGCGGTGCAGGGAGGTGGCCGGAGATGTCGTGGACGGCGGCGGCGCTCCGGTTGTTCCCCGTGCCCATGTTGATGTCGAGGACGAAGAGGGAGGCGAGGGGGTTCCGTTCCCGTACCTAGCACGGACGGTAGTGCCTCGAAACGGCGGCGATCACCGGCGAGAGATGGCGGTGGTGGTGGCTTTCGGCGGTGATGTTCAGAGAACAGAGAGGAGGTGGCGCTCGAGGAGAGAAATAAGGAGAGCTCGGCGGCGGCAGGCGAGGGAGAGAGGAGGGAGAAAGGTAGAGAGGAGCCCTAGGGCTAGGGGTAGCTATAAGGGGGAGGTGGGCGAGCTCCTGTCCGTTGCTGCTCTGTGCCTGTCAACGTGGACAGGTTCAGATTGCAGCCGTACAGGAGGTGGAAGATGAGCGAGGGGGTACGGGCCTGAGGAGAGGTGGGCTGGGACTGCTGCCCCCCTCGCTGTTAGTTTTGTTTTAATGATTTTTATGTTTCCCTTTTTTTTTGCAGGAAAAGGATAGGAAGAAAGAGGATAGTTTTAGGTTAGCAAAAATTAGCAAAATTTTGTATAGGATAGATTTTTGTAACAGCACCAATTTGCCAAGTTTAGTTTTCCAAATAATTAAATTAGGTGGCTGTTTGAAATTGGTTTGAATTTGAATTAAAGTTGCTATTAAATGAGTTATTAAAAAGACCCATTTAAATAGTGTGAACCCTTAAGCTTATTTGAAACAATAGATAGATTTGTTTTGGTAATTTTCATAAAGTTCAAAATGGTTGCTATTTGGAGAATTAATTGAATTTGAAAATGGTTTGGTATTAAATGAATTATTGATAGAAACAATTAATAGTTTGAAATTACAACTTTAATGGAAACACATAATTGTTTTGATTTGAATATTCATTTGGAAATTGTAACAGCACAAGTATGAAACAAAAGGTTTGAATTTTGATTTGAAATTCAAATAGAAAACAAGGAAAACAAAGGAAAACAGAGGAAAACAATTGGAAAACAAAGCAAAACAAATGCAATGAATATGATGTCATGATGCAAAACATAAAATAACAGAGAGCAAACATTCTAATGGCTATTTTTCATACTTGGGATGTTACAGACTCTTGGACTATGCTCAAGAAGACAAAAATTAGGGCCAACATTTTTTTTATGACAACATGATTGTTTGAACTAGCTTATGCTTGTGTGCTAAAACATAATTGCAACTCAAGTTTTGTTTCTTGATAAAACCAATACCTTATGGTTCTGAACAATATTTCTTCTTATTATTTTTCCTGATGTTTTTCCTAGTAATTACTTGAGTGATTTTTATTCCAAAGACTTGAATCATTATTGTTTTCATCTTAAAACAAACTTATAACTTTGTTGGATCCAAGAACACAAGTTTCCAAAAGGATCTATGAAAGTTTTCTTTTAATTTTCCTTTAGAAAACAATGTCTGAAAATGAAGCCAAGTACATGTTTTCTACCATTGTTTTCACCAAGTTATAAATTGTTATTTTATGATTGCTTGGCATGTAATTAATCCTTGATATATATACTACAAAACTATAAGCTTACTTTTATTTTTGGAGAAATAAAAACTATCTTTTGCTTGTTGTTTTTGTGGTATAAAATTAAGGCAGAAAAAGACAGTTTTTAGAAAACAGATAAAAATAGAAAGTATACCTTTTTCCACATTGTTTTCATGGCCTTAAATTATTTCAAATTTGTTTTCAAAATTTCTTTATGAAAGTATATAACATGGTTAACAAATCCTTACAGTGAAAACAAATTTTGAGAATCATTTGCACCCTAAAAACATACTCAACTTTTTCAACTTTCTGTCTGTTTTAACACTTAGAATTTTTCTAAGTCCTTAGTCTGAATTTTCTGAATTTGTGCAGTGAACAGTTTAGGATACACTTTTGCACCTTTGATTTCTTGTTGACCCCTTCATCTTTTGGAAGTGTGGCCTGACCTAGTGTGTTGACCAGCATTCCTACTCGACCAATAATGCATTAGGTTCCTTCTAGAAGCCCTAGGCCTGAACTTATTAGAGAGAGAAGAGGAGATGATGTGGCAGAAGTGGGAGCCCATGCCTTTGACTATTTTGGTTGCCACTTGCACCACTTGCACCTTTGGCCAGGATAAGACTTGCAACCACATGCTAGATGATTAGGACAAGCCAGGGCACGAAGTAGAAAAGACCAGAAACCCTAGGGTTTGCTCTATGCCTTTATTGGCATCCACCCGAGCTCCCCATATTGCCCTTGAAGTTCCTACCTCATCTATAAGTACCAGGGAAGTGCCCTTGCATCCTTGCACCACCCACACTCCCTCCTAGCCTCCCTGAATTATCTGAACCCTGAGCCCTTGCCCCTAGAGCCCCTGGTGCTCGAGATCTGGCCGCCGGAGAGCACCTCGGTCTCTGCCAAGCCCTGCTCGCACCCCTCTCTTCCAGCCCCTCCCACCACCCTATCTAGCCTCCCCTTGTCCCTGTGAACCTCCAGGACAACCTCCCACCTCCTCTAGGCCCCGGAGACGCCACCGCCGTCCACTCACCGCCGCGGTCACCGCGCAGGGCGCTGGTCGCGTTCCACTCCGTGAGGCCGCACCGAGTGCCGCCGTCGCCACCCCTGGAAGCCCCACCACCCCAGCAACCTTCCCCGAGCCGCTCAGCCCTCCCCGAGCCCCCCACGGTGAGATTTTCATCCGTAGTTTTTCTTCTCCATCGGGTTAGAGAGAGGAGGTGAGGAGAGGAAGAAGAAAACGCGCAGACCGTTTGATCTCTGATCAACGGCTGCAGTTGAACGCGGAACTTTCCCGCGCATGCCAGCGCGCGCGCAAGCGCAGCGGGCCGCGCTCGCGTCCAGTTGGGCCGCAGCCTCTCAGAACGGGCCCGCGTGGCAGTTATCTTTATTCTTTTAATTTTAACAGAAACCTGTGTGACCACTTTGGACGTGGTAAAAATACTAAAAATATAAAATAAAATCTGTAAAAATTCAAGGACCTATAGGAATGAAATCTAAACCAGGGAAAATTTGCAGATCTACTTTTGGACCATTATTTTTAGCACAATGAATGTTTTGCCTCAGACTGTCAGTGAGAATGTTTTACCTATAACTTTTAAAATATGTAACCAAATGGAATGAACTAAACTGTTCTGGATAGGTATTGAAAATATCTATCCAATGCACCTAACGTAACATCAAGGTGAGCTGTAGAATGAAAATGCCATCCAGATTACTAAAGGACCAGAAGCCTTTTCTTTGTTTTGTTTAAGGAGTTTAAAAATACTTTTTGGAGAAAATCCAATTGGATGAGTTTGGTATTGACTAGATCTATCTTATCCTAGCTTAGATTAATTTGTGAAGTAATTTTTGGTGGACAGGTCTAGAAACAGCACTTTTCTGTTTCTGTTTTTAATTATGTTCTTGTTTGAAAATGATTGGTGTGGATGATTGGATCTTGCTTCCTAGCTTGTATAAATTTTTTTAGGACTTGTTATTGAGTTGTTTTCTTACAGTACCTCTACCTTAGAAAGTGTGTGCATGTTTGGAAACTGAAATAAAAATGAAATAGCTTTGGTTACCTTCTAGTTTTATAATTTGGAATTTTTGTGATGCCTAGATCCTTGTAGGAATGCCTTATTGATTTTTGTGCTTTGATTACTATGGATCCAGTACCATTTTGGTACTGTTATTTTGGAGCAATACCTCTGTTAGCTTGCATGTTTTTTTTTGTCATGAGTAACCAGAGGCTTGGTACCTCTTTTTGCTTGGTATTAGTGGGCCCATAACCCACTGGTTCCATTGCACCTTGGTTGAGGATGGAAATTCCCAACCATGCTCATGTGAGAAATTAACATGATTTAATTATATGATTGATCTCTGTTTTCCACCTTGGAAAATATATTTGTTTGTTTTCACTTATGAAAGTGAGAAATTTATTTCTTAACAGAAGATACTAGAATGTTATGTGTGATCTACTTGTTAGCATAAAATTCTTGAGAAGTATCATGTTAAGAAATGATTCCCTAGTGAGTGCTAAATTTAATTATTTACAAATGAAATAAATTCCTTTTGATTGATAGATTGTTTGTGAATGATTGTTAATTGAGTGTTTGGATTTTTTAAAAGCTTTATATGACTTTTCATTATGTGCATAGCTACTGGTTGTGTGAGTTATACCTTGTTTGCTTGCTAGTAATTGTTTAAGAAAACAGAAATTGCTAGAATTAATTTATGCATGCTTAATAGTTGTTTCATGAAATTATTTTGATTGTTTGTTCTTACTAGCATGAGTAAGGTTTTTGTACTGTTATTAAGTAAACTTATATTCATGACTTTCTTGTTTAGGTTAAGCAATCATGATGGCATTGGTTGCTTGTCTAGTATTGAACTAGTGTCACCACTAGAAAGTGGTGATTTTAGCTATAGTTTGGTAAACCTTTATTTTATTATTTTATTAGTTTATTATAGCATGTTTAGGATGTATAGCTTCTGTTATGATACCATGAATTATTTAGATGCATGTGTTTCAGTTATAGAATATAATTATTTCTTATGGCATGCTTGTGTAGATTTTTCCATACTAATATGCTATTAGTGCAACCCTGTTTTATGCCTGTTAAATAGGGATATTATCTTGAGTGAAGATGGTGTTTTAGATTATTTTTATGACTTGATTCTTTGGTTAATAGCTAATTGTTGTTTGTTAAATTTTCATGATTGATGGGTTCCAAAACTTCAAGTAAACACTAACATAGTAAATAAATATTCCATTCATCTGTGGTGTTGTTTGCTTGCTTGTTGGATTATGTTTGAGTGATTTACCTTGGCATGAGTTTATACTCGTGTTATCATTGTGTTAAGAACTGCTTTATGAAACTGAACATCCAACCCATATCATGAGCACATTAAGTGAACACTTCTTGTAGTAGATGATACCCACTACCATGGGTATTATCATGACTGTATGTTTTTATAATAGTAACCTAACCCTTTGCGCCCACAAGCTATATTTTTTTAGCTTCTTAGATATCTTATTATGAGAGTGGTACACCACCCCATATAGGGTGTGTAAGATGTGGGATATGGTTTCATAAACCATATGTTTGCCTGACGATACTTTTGTACCCTGAGAGTTATGTGAGGCAGTTTTCTCGATAGCGTTTGTGAGTTTGCGCTATTATACTTTTGCTTGATGTATGTGTTTCTTAGCTTAGTTGTTTGGTCTTTTTACCTGAGTGTGTTTCTTTTATTTCCTTTACGACGCTAGAACGCGAAGAAGAAGAAGAAGCAGTTGTGGAGTTGTGTGTCAAGTTCAAGTTACTTGGAGGCCAGGGACATTAAGAGACTTGAGGCAAGCCATCCTGATGCTTGCTGATATTACACTTATTATTATCTATCATGCATGTTTTACTATTACTATGCCATTAGTTAATACTTGGTGTTACCAAGCCCATAAGCCACCATATGGTATTTATTACCATCACAAATATTAGTCCCTAAGTGGACACCCTAAAATTGTGTTTACAAAACAAAGGCTTTATGGAAAACCCGGAGAAAAGGCGGATCCTTATTCTCCGGAGGAACGTGGAAGTGGTCATTTTTGGGAAAATGGTGTTTTCAAAAATGACACATAACCTAGTCTTCGCCGGACAACCTTTACCGTACTGCCACCCTACCCCAACATGGGCACGGGGCGTAACTGGAAGTTTGTCCTTGTTAGTGTGTGTTCTATCTCAAACGCTATAAGGGACGGAATCCCTTGAACCGATTGTCGGCAAAACTCCCAATGTTGAGACATAAAAAGTGTGGGATTAAGTTCACCTCCGGTCGCATCAGTTGAGGCATCCTGGCTAGCGGGGATTAGCTCGGTGCCGGGGATGACCGGTAAAACTCAACTGAGAGATAGACACATTCTAGCTTGAACATAGTGGAAGGTTATGATCAGTGATCTGATGTTTCACATACTGTTGTTATAGTCCGTGGTTATTCACGGCAGGTGTACTGGATCTGGTGGATGTGTACACCTCTACAGAGTACAACTTTTTCGAAGAAGCCGCGTCCTCGGATATGGACAGTTGAATGGCCATGTAGCTAGTATTGTGTCAATGTTTTCAAAAAGGAAGCTTTTGAAAAGGAGTTTTGAACTTGTGAGGTCGGAAAGGAAGAAAAATCTTGTACCCGGGAGGTACTAATGAAGGAAAGCCAGAAGTTGTTTTGCAAGAAGTTTTGCAATGATATCTTTCTACTCTAAGCAAGAATTCTGGAAACTGATTCCAAGAAGTTTTGCAAAGAGAAAATATTCTTTTAACAAAGCTTTACAAAACCTCTTGTACATACGATATCTCCAAGAGAAATAAAACTATATTATTTTCTTCTGAAGTATCTTCTTCAACGAAGATACAGATTAACCTGACTGCAACTGTGGTGTCACCCTACATGAACACCATTGATAGTGAACCCTATGTATAGCCTACCTATTCCACCATATAAGCATACTTGCATTTCGGTAGATCACATGATGGATGTCTTGTTGAGTACATTCAAACGTACTCATTATGGTTTCGCCCCTGGTATCTACTTGCCAGACTTTGAGAAGAAGTCTCAGCAAAAGATCTACAAAGAGGAGTATGGAGCTGATGGCTTTGTGAACTAGGATCGTCTCCAGGTCAGTAGCCTGTAGGTTAATGCGTGACTTGGGCTCTACCGCGTTTTGTGTGTGTTTAGTCTTCCGATGTGTGTGTTGTGTGTTGTCCTGCGTGACAACCGTGTAGTCTTGGTCATGTGACCATGCATCCTTGTAAGTGTTTGTGCTACCGTGTAATGGATATTGTATCTGTGTACCAACTTGATATGTTGTTCACGACTGAATTCTTGGGATCGTGAATGTATGCATATCGAGGGTGTCCTTGAACCATGGTTCGAAGGGCGGGCCCTACAGAGTTGGTATCAGAGCTATCCTGACCTTAGGAGACCTTACTTAGCATGGACGTTAGCTAGTACCCTGACAATGGAAGTAAACCAAACCAGGTCATTTAAGCTGACTATTTTTCAAAAGGGTTCTATACTCCCTCCCCTCTGTGTTTCAAGAAACTCTTTTTACACTCAAGTTAAAAAGGAGCATCTTAAAATTTTGCACACAATTACTTAACTTAACCCACTTTAAAAATCTTGTGTAGATGGAAGTTATCTTCACCAAGTCCTTCCGGCTGGGATCGCATGCACCTTGCTACCGCCGTTTTGAGGACGATTTGATCAAGATGGCTCATCTTATCGGTCGTCCCACACCAGAGTTGAAGGGAGCCCAGATTCACCATGATGGACGAGAGTTGTCCTCGTTGGTGGTCTGCACCATCCGTGCACCTTTGCTAGCACCGTCAACCCCAGAGATCATCTGGGAAGTTGTGGAGAGCAGTTGGGAAGATGGTATCCTTAGAGTAATGCAGCTGGTCATTGCCAAGCTCGCGAACTTCTTTCACGACAAGTTTGCAGGAACCCCTTATAGGTACTTTGGACGACGTGACGAAGACGATAGGCCAGTCGAAGTCACTGGAGACTTTGTGTTTGCTCGTCACTTCCAGCACCTGGAAGGACAGCTGTTCAACACCCAACTCTCCCTTGATAAAGTTAGAGCAGATCATGACCTCCGAGGAAGAGAGATAGACCAACTAGAAGCCAGTCTTGGTGCATCTTCGGTTACCGAGCGTCGCCTCAAGGTACTGAAGAAGACCATGAAGTACACTGACTCCCAGCACCGCACACGAGTGAGAGCCCTTCAGCTTCAGCTTGCAGCTAGCAAGACCAGAATTGAGGAGCTAGAGGATCAGCTACGCGCTTCCTCGAGCACTTAGATTTTCCGCAGGATGCTAGGAGTTGTGTTACTTCCACCCGAGAAGCTTGTTTGTCTGAACTCTGTGTGTGCTAGTCGTGTTGTAAGCCTTATGCTGTAGCCTTGTGAACCCTTAAGTTAAGTATGCCTGCTAAGAACTCTTTTTATGCGTATGTTAATCCTGGTATGAGTTGGCGTTTGTTTCTTCAACGTTTGCTCGTTGTGGTGAGATATACCGTTCTCATCTCCGTTATGAACCGGTTTTGTCACCAGTTTTCAAAAGAAAACCCAAAACTACTTTTGCTTGCTCTCGCCTTACACCGTTCTTTGCCTTCAGCATGGCCAGTAATCTACCCCCATCACCGGAGCCGACAGTGGCTCAACTGGTAGCTCTGCTGAGGGAAGGAAGAGAAGCCGCTCGTCATGAACGCATTGCTACCCATGCTGCCCTGGAACAGTTGACTCAGCTTGTCACCACCAACGCTGAGGATACTGCCTTCCTTATGAGGGCACACCTGCAACTGTCTGCCGGAGAGAGCCGCAAAAGGAAGACAGTGGCACCAGGAGTTCATGGGTGACCCGCAGCGTTTTTCCTGCGATGCCACAATCTTCAAGGAGACGTGTGAAGGTCAAGCCTAGAACCACGGGTTGCTTTACCTGTGGACAGGAAGGACACTTTGCTCGTGATTGTCCCCAGAAGAACCATATCCTAGCTCATCCTGATGAACCCCAAGAACGCCAGGGTCCATCCCATAGGAAACGCAAGAATCGGATGAGTGGACTGCGAGACCAAGATGATGTTGCAGAAACATCTACAACTCATGCCAATGGTACGTTTTCAAAACCAAACCTGTGTTTTCCCTTGCTTGCTGGTCATTGTACCCTGAGAAGCCCGACGTAAATGGAACACTAGGAGTGTCACATCGGACTAAATAAAATCTAACGATACCAACCAAAGCCTCCATCTAATTTTTGCATAACACCCTCAAGAATCAATTAAACTTTTGCCGCATAAAATTGTTGCCATCTTACAGAGTTGGTAGAACTACAAGTCTTTGAGGAGATATACTACTCCGAAAACAACATTACACCCAATAGGTAAAAGTTTCAGCAAAATAAGATACAAGCATGTTTTCCAGCACAGGCCACTACACCTCCCCTGGAGTATACCCTAACCTTGCCAGACTCTCACTAGTGGGAGCCTAGTTGGAAGGTGAGCTACTCTCACCTGATGCAGAACCCCAAGGCAGTCGACGACGGATTCCCTCCAGTCTTCCAGGCTTAGTGCCACCAGCGTGAGCCTCCACTGGCGCAACCACTGGCACCACCACTCGTCCTTCTTCCACCACCACCTTGTTCCGGGTGCCATACCACCAGTCGTGGATGTCCCAGCATGCGAAGATCATGGCCAACAGGATCACTATGACCGATCCCACCAAGCAGCAGCTGAAGGATAGCACGATAAGGATGTGCTCCAAGAAACTTGCTCGCTCCAGCAGAGTGACATACTCCTTGAAGAAGTCATTGATTAACTGGGAAATGAAGTTCATCGTGTAGTGCGATTTAGAGAACCTCGGCGACTCTTTTTATAGCAGCAAGAGCAGAGCCCTCTCCTTCATCAAGCACTACGCGGGAAGAGCCAAAGAATCCAGCTGCAGTGCTCATAAATGGCGCGAAAACACCGCGCACCTCTTCACCAAGTGGCCAGAGCATCAACCTGTCACACTCCAGCAGTACCACAGCAAGGTGTCAGCCCAGCATGGACTCACAGTGGGCGGGACACCCTAATGCTGAAAGTGTACGCACCAGACGAGAAGAAAAGGCCAAAAAGAGAAGGAGAAACGAGGAAGGCATTGACTGCCAAGTGAGCCCAGTCCCACACGTCAGCAAAACAATCATGAAAAACCTGGGTACATCTAGCTTCTGAGTTTTCCTCCAAATCATGGAAAGCCTACTAGTTGTTTGTAGCCTATACCTCTGCGAGACTAGGTTTCTGTGACCACTTATGGGTGGCCAGAAACTATCCTGTCGTTTTTAGAAAAGTGAAATTTCTTGTTTTGGGGTACCAGAGAAAAGCAACTTTTCTGGATTAAGTTGGCCTTTCTAACCCTTGTTTGATATCATGGTTTTAAGAAACAATAAGTTTGAGTTTTAGAACATGACACCTAAACCTTTGAAAGGAAAACCAATTTACCAGTGGATGATGGTAAGATAAACCAAAGGGGGAAGCCCCTTTAAATAATGTTACAAACCACCAACACATGGTTGTGAACAAATAATCTAACCTTGTTGATTTGACCATACCCTCTTCTCGTTTGCCTGCGAATCTTGGGACGAGATTCTTTTAAGGGGGGAAGGTCTGTCACACCCCAGTTTTTGGACTCTTGGACTATGCTCAAGAAGACAAAAATTAGGGCCAACAATTTTTTTTTATGACAACATGATTGTTTGAACTAACTTATGCTTGTGTGCTAAAACATAATTGCAACTCAAGTTTTGTTTCTTGATAAAACCAATACCTTATGGTTCTGAACAATATTTCTTCTTATTATTTTTCCTGATGTTTTTCCTAGTAATTACTTGAGTGATTTTTATTCCAAAGACTTGAATCATTCTTGTTTGCATCTTAAAACAAACTTATAACTTTGTTGGATCCAAGAACACAAGTTTCCAAAAGGATCTATGAAAGTTTTCTTTTAATTTTCCTTTAGAAAACAATGTCTGAAAATGAAGCCAAGTACATGTTTTCTACCATTGTTTTCACCAAGTTATAAATTGTTATTTTATGATTGCTTGGCATGTAATTAATCCTTGATATATATACTACAAAACTATAAGCTTACTTTTATTTTTGGAGAAATAAAAACTATCTTTTGCTTGTTGTTTTTGTGGTATAAAGTTAAGGCAGAAAAAGACAGTTTTTAGAAAACAGATAAAAATAGAAAGTATACCTTTTTCCACATTGTTTTCATGGCCTTAAATTATTTCAAATTTGTTTTCAAAAGTTGTTTATGAAAGTATATAACATGGTTAACAAATCCTTACAGTGAAAACAAATTTTGAGAATCATTTGCACCCTGAAAACAAACTCAACTTTTTCAACTTTCTTTCTGTTTCAACACTTAAAATTTTTCTAAGTCCTTAGTCTGAATTTTCTGAATTTGTGCAGTGAACAGTTTAGGATACACTTTTGCACCTTTGATTTCTTGTTGATCCCTTCATCTTTTGGAAGTGTGGCCTGACCTAGTGTGTTGACCAGCATTCCTACTCGACCAATAATGCATTAGGTTCCTTCTAGAAGCCCTAGGCCTGAACTTATTAGAGAGAGAAGAGGAGATGATGTGGCAGAAGTGGGAGCCCATGCCTTTGACTATTTTGGTTGCCACTTGCACCACTTGCATCTTTGGCCAGGATAAGACCTGCAACCACATGCTAGATGATTAGGGCAAGCCAGGGCATGAAGTAGAAAAGACCAGAAACCCTAGGGTTTGCTCTATGCCATTATTGGCATCCACCCGAGCTCCCCATATTGACCTTGAAGTTCCTACCTCATCTATAAGTACCAGGGCAGTGCCCTTGCATCCTTGCACCACCCACACTCCCTCCTAGCCTCCCTGAATTATCTGAACCCCGAGCCCTTGCCCCTAGAGCCCCTGGTGCTCAAGATCTGGCCGCCGGAGAGCACCTCGGTCTCTGCCAAGCCCTGCTCGCACCCCTCTCTTCCAGCCCCTACCACCACCCTATCTAGCCTCCCCTTGTTCCTGTGAACCTCCAGGACAACCTCCCACCTCCTCTAGGACCCGGAGACGCCGCCGCCGTCCACTCACCGCCGCGGTCACCGCGCAGGGCGCCGGTCGCGTTCCACTCCGTGAGGCCGCACCGAGTACCGTCGTCGCCACCCCTGGAAGCCCCACCACCCCAGCAACCTTCCCCGAGCCGCTCAGCCCTCCCCGAGCCCCCCACGGTGAGATTTTCGTCCGTAGTTTTTCTTCTCCGTCGGGTTAGAGAGAGGAGGTGAGGAGAGGAAGAAGAAAACGCGCAGACCGTTTGATCTCTGATCAACGGCTGCAGTTGAACGCGGAACTTTCCCGCGCATGCCAGCGCGCGCACAAGCGCAGCGGGCCGCGCTCGCGTCCAGTTGGGCCGCAGCCTCTCAGAACCGGCCCGCGTGGCAGTTATCTTTATTCTTTTAATTTTAACAGAAACCTGTGTGACCACTTTGGACGTGGTAAAAATACTAAACATATAAAATAAAATCTGTAAAAATTCAAGGACCTAGAGGAATGAAATCTAAACCAGGGAAAATTTGCAGATCTACTTTTGGACCATTATTGTTAGCACAATGAATGTTTTGCCTCAGACTGTCAGTGAGAATGTTTTACCTATAACTTTTAAAATATGTAACCAAATGGAATTAACTAAACTGTTCTGGATAGGTATTGAAAATATCTATCCAATGCACCTAACCGCACATCAAGGTGAGCTGTAGAATGAAAATTCCATCTAGATTACTAAAGGACCAGAAGCCTTTCATTTGTTTTTTTAAGGAGTTTAAAAATACTTTTTGGAGAAAATCCAATTGGATGAGTTTGGTATTGACTAGATCTATCTTATCCTAGCTTAGATTAATTTTTTAAGCTCTGGATAATTTTTGGTGGACAGATCTAGAAACAGCACTTTTGTGTTTTTGTTTTTAATTATGTTCTTGTTTGAAAATGATTGGTGTGGATGATTGGATCTTGCTTCCTAGCTTGTATAAAAAATTTTAGGACTTGTTATTGAGTTGTTTTCTTACAGTACCTCTACCTTAGAAAGTGTGTGCATGTTTGGAAACTAAAATAAAAATGAAACAGCTTTGGTTACCTTCTAGTTTTATTATTTGGAATTTTTGTGATGCCTAGATCCTTGTGGGAATGCCTTATTGATTTTTGTGCTTTGATTACTATGGATCCAGTACCATTTTGGTACTGTTATTTTGGAGCAATATGTAACATCCAAGTATGAAAACTCCCTAGTTGTTTTATTTCTTGTTTAATTAAGCAATGCATCATGTCATCATCCTCATTTCATTTCTGTTTGCATTGTTTTCATAATGAAATTCAAACTTTAATCAACCTTTGTTTTCATACTTGTCTGTTACAATCTTTTTCAAATAAGAAATACAAATCAAAACCCCAATTTGTATTCATTTAATTCCTTATTGCTCACCTATTAATTTGTTGGTTTTGATTCAATCAATTAATTCCAAATCACCTTCAATTTCAAATCAAATGCATCAAACAGAACCACTTTGAATTTATAAACATTATCAAGCCAATCAACTAATTTTAATCAACTTAACCATAGGGTCCACGCTATGGAAATGGTTGTTTTCATAATGTTTAATTAATATTAAAATTCACCCAATTTTGGTTTAATTAACAAACTTTTATTAACTTAAAAACTTTCCTTTTTCTTCCATTTTGTTTTCAGCAAAAAAAAAAATAAACAAACGAAAAAAAAAGGGAAAGACAAAACTCACCTGCGAGGGGGGGGTCCAAAGTGGCCCAGCCCACTTACCTGTGCGCCTGGCCCGCGTACCGGTTCGGCGACGCCCCCGTCGCCTTTCACCTGTACGGCGCGCATCCGCGCATGCCACGGCGGCAGCGGGAGCACACCGACGGCTAACCTCGATGTCTGGACCCTATATAGCCCCTACGGAACCCTAGGCACCTAACCCTAGCCCCTAGTTCCTGTTCCCCTCGCCTCCGCCGCCGATCGTTTCTTCTCTGCCACCGTTCCCCTCGCCGCTGCAACCAACGGAGAAACCTCGCCTGAATCCTTGCACGCCGCCGTCGCCATGCAGCTCCACTGTCCTACCTAAGTGCTGGAGCCGCACCACCACTTCTTCCTCTCCACGTTGGACACCGGAGGGAGCACGCAGATCCACTGGAGCCACGCCGCCGTCTTCTTCCACGCCGCCGTCGCCTCCGTCAGCAGTCGTCACCGCGCCTCTGCTTCCTCTGCAAACGGTGGTGAGCCACCGTCTCTTTCCCTCTCTTCCTCTCCTGCTTGCACACGCACCTGCACGTTCACTGCATCGCTAGATCGCATCACGGCGTCGCTTCGCAACGGTGATCGCCGCCGGCGTGTCCAAATCTCTGTCAGGTTCAGTGCAGTTGCGCGTGTGGGTTCGAGATCTGAATCCTTATCCTCCCTGCGTCGCTGTTTCAGTCACTGAACTGAATCTACCGCAGTGGTAACACTGCAGTGCGCGCGTCCGCAGGTCCCTGGTTCGATCCCTCGCGGTCGAATTAAACCAAATCTTTTTCCAGCGCTGGCTGACAGGCCTGCCCCACCAGGCAGTGACCCTGGCTGCCACGCCAGCTCGCACAAGCTCCACGTTGGCCCGTGGCCCACTGGCAGTGGCTATGGCTAGCCACTGTGCGGTGCAAAATGTTTAACACGTTCCTGTTTTAATTCCAAATTCTTTTAAATTGCAGATTTAAACACTAAAACTAAAACTTGAATAACTTTTAATCTATAACTCCAAATAATAAAAATTATATATGTTTGATGATCCAAATTTAATCATCTATCCAAATAATCCATTTGTGTACTGTTTTGAAAATTCCAAATGCATTTAAATTTCAAATTCAACTAATTCAAATGCAATTTTCTAAATTCAATAACTATTTCATTCTTAATCCAAATAATGCAAATAAAATATGTTTTCCATACCATTTTGAATAACCTTTTCAAATATAATTTTTGTTTACTGTTTTGAATAATTAAAATTTCCTAAATAATTTAAACCTTGTTTAATTCATCTAAAATTGCTAAATTCATAACTTGCTCAAATTTAATAATTCTTAAACATGTAAAATATGTTTTCCAACCAGAAAAACATAACCTTTTCAAATATTAACCTTGTCTTCTGTTTTGAACAATTTAACTTGATGAAAACAACAACTATTTGTGTAACATCATTAAGTAACCAAAATATCCAAACTTAATAAATAATTTCTTAACTTGTTAACTATCATTCCAATTGCATCTAATATTGTTACCTTATTGTTTTCATCATGCATGCATCATGCTAACTCACTTACACATGATGTTTAGTTGTAGCCCAATTAATTCAACCATAAGGCATGGGCTTTCCATATGCAATCCAATTGCATATGGGTCCATTTAAATTGTGTTATCTTGTCAACTAGTTTACTTTGATGCATCCATTAACATGACATGCATCATCCCATGTTTGTGCACCTATGCCATGTATTGATTGCCCGTCTTCCTTCGTTGTTGTTTTTGCTTCTTCTCGATTAGACGACGACGTTGAGACCGACGAGCTTTACGACACCACTACCGAGGACTTAGCCCAGTACCAGGTTGCTGAGCTTACAGGCAAGTTATCACTCACATGAACCATCGAGTTCCTTTCCACACTTGTTTCAGATACTATCCTTTGTCTACTTTTGCTAGCCCTATGTATCGTTGCTTGTTCTTCGAACCCATCACATGATATCCTGAAACCTGATATTGCCTCACCTCCACACCTATAGCCCCTTGCTTGTTGCCTTAGTACTACTAGCATGCTTAGAGTTGCTTGTTCTCGAGTCTGTTGTCGGTTACTTCTGTTATCGTACTTACTTATGTTCCTTTGGGCTCGGGTTAACTCAATCAACCTGTTAATGCTATGTTTATTAATAACTTGATGATAAGGCACCGGCAGGAGGCCCTAAGTGGTTTTGAGGCCTGCTAGTGTCGACCCCTAATTTAGGAAAAGAGTCTTGTCTACTGATCCATGATGAGCGCACTACCCGCATGTGGGAAGCGAGTATGGGCGCCCCCCTCAACTTGACTCGATTCACATCTCGTCCAAATCGCCTCATTTAGTTCGGGTTTTCCATTTGCTGCATGCATGATCTTGCGAGCCCTTGGATCCCGGGTGGAACTTTCGTAGTCGGCATATAGGAGGACACGTTCTTAGAGTGCTATGAGGGTCCATTTTCTTCTGGGCTCGAGTAGCCGTGCGCCAAGGTGCTTTGGGCTTGATGCGAAGAACAGTTGGGCTGTGTTGAGTGCCCCGCTTGGTGGAATGGCCGTTCCATCTGGCGGGTTATTCATGCGTGTACGGTTAAATTGGTGCATCCCTGCAGGGTTAAATCTTCTCGAGAAGCCGTGTTTTCCGCGGTTATGGTTGACTTGGTGAAAGTACTGGCTAACAAGTTCTCAGGACAACTTTAACTTAACTAATGTTATTCACCCAACCAATACTAATCTTGACTAGTAATAGCATTATTGACACAATAATTTGAATCACCCTTAATCCAACTGTGTGAGTTATCCTCGGATTGCTTCTTCGGATAAGGGGCGAGATCCAGGATGGGTTTGGTTGCTGTTATCTTTCAGTTGGTTACAATGACTCGATCTTATCTTCTATCTGTTAGTCGGAACTGGTAGTATCTCTGTAGTTGGTCATAGCAGCCCGCTGCAGCTTTTATAATACCTATCTCTTCCGTTGATCCCAAGCATCCGTGCTTGTGTTGACGGGTAACTCTTTGGTGAAGTGTGAGTCTTGCTTGCCAGTACTTAAATGTACTGACCCCGTTGGGGCTGTGGTTTACGCAGACTACGACTACGACTACGATGATCACCAGGATGGCTACTTCGTGGAGTTCGACGAGACTGTAGACGAGTAGATAGCGGACCCGGGCAGGATCCGAAGACTACGTGGATGGGCTTCGTCTTCTTTTCTTTCTCGGCTTCTTAAGCCTATTTGGATTTTGTCTGTACTCAGACGGCTGATTGCTTCCGTTGTGATGTAATGAATGCTATGTTGGGACAAGTGTCCTCTGGATGAGTGTATTTGCTATTCTCTGCCTTAGTGAAGGCTATTTGCAACCTTATTTCAATCTTTTGTGTCTTAGAGATTGTGTTGTGGTATCATTCCGTTTAACGCTGTTGACGTACAATGCGTGATTGATATGAAGTACGTCGACAGTAGTGCCTTTGATCTCTAGTGGATAGTTTACATCGACGATGGAATAGCAGGGCTTGTGTTGTCGCGCATAAGCGCAGGCCTACCAGGAAGCTGGGACGTGGGAGCAGGTATGCCCCATAATCCAAGCATCTGCTATCCAGTTCGGCCCGATGAGTATCCCTTAGAAGTCAGGGTGCGACAAATGGTATCAGAGCATGTCTGCCTGTAGGATCCCTTTTACTAGTCGTAGTTCGAGTCTAGAAACTATTTTGTAGCTATATAGGAAAAATGAAACGTGAGAGTAGGAATTCTGTTCTTTTTCTTCTTTTCCCTCCCTCCCACCCCTTTTTCTGGTAAGGAAGTGCAACGTTGAATTTTTAACCCTTAGGATTTCACGTGTTCTGGGTTCTTCCGTAGTACCTTAGGAGTTTTGGTCGCGAGTTTCCCCGATGTTGCTTCAATATCAAGTTCTTCTCAAGAACCTTTCGTCCATTGAACCTTTGCTGTTGTTTTCCACTTCTTTTTCTTCTACCGGCGCCTAATCAACTTCCCAAATCATCTGCAGATGGGTCTCAGCTACTACCCACAGGTGGTTCGGATGACCCGTTGCGAGAACACTTCCGGTTATCCGGAGACGCTGAGGGACATGGTCACCTATCTGGGGTTCCGTTGGGCACCAGAGTACCAGGTCTACGAGCACCAGCGCGAGTTCGACCAGACTTTCTACCGAGCCATCGTCTACATACTGTCGGATGATGGCAGGAGCATAGTCCACCGCTACGAGTCCGTAGGTTCCACAGTGGACATGGCAGTGCAGCAGGCAGCGTATGTGGGTCTCACTGTCCTACGTGCTGACTACTGTTTGTTTGATGATTCCATCTATCGTCACATCCCCCGTGGTTACATTACGTCGGGAGGAGCTCACTCCACCCTCTACGACAACTTGGAGCCTGACGAGAATGATAGCTCCAGGATGCACATCACAGCTCAGTTCGTGAGGCATAGTGATGCTGTTGCTATCACACTAGCCCAGGAGTTGGCTTCAGTCAGGGACCAGCTCCACCTTGCTCTGACGCGTCTGGCGACGTACACCACAGATTTTGTGGGAGACGAGCGCTTTGCGCGTTTCCAGCAGCCAGTTGGGCGTACTCTGTCAGATGCTGGAGGTTACGAGCCGATCAGAGGTCCACTCCTCAACCTTGGAGCTGGTTACACTGGTATACCTCTCTTTGGAGCACAGGGATAGGACGCTTTCTACTTCACCACACCGAGGGTCCCTCTCAGAGCAGTTCCTATCTACAGGGATCGGCGTTCTACTTACTTCCGTGAGCAGACTCCTCCTCGCCGTAACACTCGCCGTACTTCTAGACGCCGTCCTGCGTGATGAGCATTAGAGTACCGATGTATCCATTACTAGCTGTGTCTAGTTATCCTTTCGTTTTCGAACCATTTATGGTGTGAGATTCTGATGTATTCGAACCTATGATGTACCTGTTGGTTATCTATTCATGCGTCGGAATAATCTCTCTCTCGGTTGCTAAGTTTATCACTTCCTATTGTTGTGCTAAAATGCTTTTCCATTCAGGATGCCTCCAACCAGGAACAACATGCCTGAGCCACCGCCAATTGGGGAACTGTTAACTCAGATGACCCAAGTGGTGACTCAGATGGCACAGTTCCAGGCCAATCAGCAAGTCCACCAAGCTAATCAGCGAGTTGGCATCAAGGAGTTCCTCAGTTTGGGCCCTAAAGCTTTCGTGGCAACACGTGAGCCTCTGGATGCTGATGACTGGATCCGTGACGTAGAAAGAGCTCTGGAGATTGCTCATGTTGCGGAAGAGGACAAGGTCAACTATGCTTCCTACCTACTGAAGGGTCAGGCAGCCTCGTGGTGAGAAAACTACCAGGCTATGAGAGCTGGCTACCCTATCACCTGGGGTTGTTTCAGGGATGCCTTCCTGAAGCATCACATCCCAGATGGTCTCATGGAAAGGATGCGTGAAGAGTTTTGCTCCCTCAAGCAAGGCAAGCTGGACGTCATCGGCTATCAGAATGAGTTCAATCGCCTCGCTCGTTATGCTGGAGACGAGGTGTCCACTGAGGCCAAGAAGATGGTAAGGTTCCGCAGAGGTTTTAACCCGGAACTGAAGTACGCTCTCACAAATGTCAACTGCAAGGACTTCGAGGAGCTCGTGAACACCGCGCTCAATGAGGAGAATGGGCGCAAGACGTTCGAGGAGTCCCGCAAGCACTCGCGTGAGGGTGGTTCCTCCTCCAACATGACCACCCCTCCGCAGAAGCGCCGCATCTGGGTGCCAAATGGTGCTGTCACTAGGGCTCCATACGCCCAAGCTTTTCGAGGCTTCGCTCCCCGCCCACCCAACCCAGCTCAGATGCAGAGTCAGAGGGTTCCAATGGGGCAGCCAAGGCCAGGTCCTCCTCGTGTCGTCACTTGCTTCAAGTGCAAGGAGACGGGACACTATGCTGACAAGTGTACTCAGAGGCAGCTACCTCCACCACCACCTCGCCCCAACACCAACCAGGCAATGGTGCGCGCACCTCCGCATAAGGCCTTCAACACCAACAACATGCATGTTGGGAGGACCGCGAGGGTGAATCATATCAAGGCCGACAAAGCTGAGGAAGCTGCTGACGTCGTTCTCGGTACATTACCCGTAAACTCTTATCCAGCTAAAGTGTTGTTTGATACCGGAGCATCGCATTCCTTTGTGTCAAAAATCTTTGCCTCAACATACAAGCTAATTCTGGTTCCACTAAGCAATCAAATCACCGTTCACTCTCCTGGACCTCAAATGTTGACTTCCAAAATAAGTATGGACAACCAAATCCTAATTGGAGGTCGCATATTCCTTGCTTCACTGATGTTGCTGGGAAATTCTGACATTGATGTCATTCTGGGCATGGATTGGTTGAAGGCCAATAAAGCTAAAATTGACTGTGCTCAAAAGTCAATAACTCTCTCCCACCCTTCTGGCCAGATAATCTATTCTCCACATGAATCAAGTTCCACTCAGCTATACACACTCGATGCTAAACCTCTACCTCTACTCGAGAATGTTCCGGTGGTTTGTGAATTCCCTGACGTCTTTCCAGAAGAATTGCCGGGAATGCCTCCGGACAGAGCAGTTGAGTTCGTGATCGAGCTTGAACCAGGTACTGCCCCAATCTCTAAGCATCCATACAAGATAGCTCCTCCTGAACTGAAGTTGTTGAAGGAGCAAATCGATATGTACATGGAGAAAGGCTACATTCAGCCTAGTTCCTCCGCTTGGGGTTGCCCAACCCTGTTCGTTGCCAAGAAGGACCAAACAAAGATACTTGTTGTGTACTATCGTCCTCTTAACGAGAAAACAATCAAGAACAAATACCCAATTCCTCGTATCGATGATCTTTTTTATCAACTTGCTGGAGCCTCAATATTCTCAAAGTTGGACTTGAGGATGGGTTACCATCAAATAAAGATCAGAAAGGAAGATATTCCAAAAACAGCCTTCACCACTCGCTACGGTCTATATGAATACACCGTCATGTCCTTTGGTCTCACCAATGCACCGGCGACCTTCTCTCGACTCATGAATTCTGTCTTCCATGAATACCTCGACAAGTTCGTTGTGGTATATCTTGATGATATCCTTGTCTACTCAAAATCCGAGGAAGAGCATGGAGAACATCTTCGTCTCACTCTCATGAAACTCCGCGAGCATCGTCTTTATGCCAAATACTCGAAATGTGAATTCTGGATTTCAGAAGTTGCCTACCTTGTTCATATCATCTCTGCCAAGGGCATAGCCATTGATCCAGATAAGGTTAAGGCAATTGTTGACTGGAAACCTCCTAGGACGGTGAAGCAAGTCAGAAGTTTTCTTGGCTTGGCTAGCTATTGCCGTCGTTTCGTCCAAAACTTCTCAAAGATTGCCAAACCTCTCACTGATCTCACCAAAAAGGACAAGAAGTTCGTTTGGTCTCCACAGTGTGAGGAAAGTTTCAATCTCCTCAAAGCTAAACTCACTTCTACTCCAGTTCTGGTTGGCCCAGATACTACCAAACCCTTCCAGATATTCTGTGATGCATCTCTCCAAGGCCTAGGAGCAGTTCTTATGCAAGAACGTCAAGTTGTGGCCTATGCTTCACGTCAGTTGAACCCACATGAGAAAAACTATCGCACTCACGATCTTGAACTTGCAGCAGTTGTGTTTGCCCTCAAGAAATGGAGACAATACTTGTTGGGTAACCGCACGGAAATCTTTTCCGATCATAAGAGTCTGAAATACATCTTCACTCAACCAGATCTAAACCTCAGGCAAAGGAGATGGATTGAAAAGATCAAAGACTTCGATCTTACCATTTCTTACACTCCAGGCAAGGGTGATGTTATGGCCGATGCTCTCAGTCGCAAATCCTATTGCAATAATCTCATGATCATGGAAGGCCAACTTCCACTTCATGAAGAATTCCAGAAGTTGAACCTTGGTCTTGTTCCTCAAGGCTATCTTGCAAACTTGACAGCCAGTCCAACTCTCGAGGACAAGATTCGTTCTGAACAGTTTCGTGATGCTGAAATCAAGAAGATGGTAGAGCAAATCAAAGAGGGTAATGATAAATTCAAGTCCTTCTCAATTGATGACAAGGGAGCTGTGTTCTTTGAAGGACGTATTGCAGTTCCTCAGATTCAAAGTCTCAAAGATATCATTCTCAAGGAGGCTCATGAAACTCCTCTCTCCATCCACCCTGGAAGTACAAAGATGTACCAGGATCTCAAGACACTATATTGGTGGCCTAGCATGAAACGTGAAATTGCTCAATACGTTTCTGAATGCGACGTTTGTCAACGTGTCAAGGCAGTTCATCAGAAAACAGCCGGTCTTCTCCAACCTCTCAAAATCCCTGAGTGGAAGTGGGACATGATTGAAATGGACTTCGTTACTGGTTTCCCAAAGTCCAAGAAGGGCAACGATGCAATCTTCGTTGTCATTGATCGTCTCACTAAGGTAGCTCACTTCTTTGATGTCAAAGTGACAATATCAGCTAGCCAGTTAGCAGAGCTCTACACAACAAAGATTGTTCCTCTTCATGGTGTTCCATTGGAAATAAGCTCAGACCGTGGAAGCATATTCACTTCTCATTTCTGGAAGAGTTTCCAAGATGCATTGGGCACCAAACTTCTCTTCAGCACAGCTTATCATTCTCAGTCTCAAGGGCAAGTCGAAAGAGTCAATCAGATTCTCGAGGATATGCTTAGAGCATGTGGTCTCTCCTTTGGCATGAAATGGGAGGATTGTCTTCCATATGCTGAATTCTCCTACAACAACAGTTTACAGGCAAGCCTAGGCATGGCACCGTTTGAAGCACTCTATGGCCGCAGATGCAGGAGTCCAATCAATTGGTCTGGAGCTGGTGAACGTTCACTCTTAGGTCCTGACATTGTTAAAGAGGCCGAAGAGAAAGTTCGCATCATTCGTGACAATCTCAAGATTGCTCAGTCTCGTCAGAAGAGTTACTATGACAGCAAGCACCAGGACATGGTCTATGCACCTGGTGATAAAGCATATCTCCGTGTAACTCCCTTCAGAGGCACTCATCGTTTTGGTGTGAAAGGAATGCTGGCACCAAGATACATCGGTCCTTTCAACATTCTCTCAAGGCGTGCAGAAAATGCTTATCGTCTTGAACTTCCAGAAAAGCTATCCAAGGTGCACGATGTGTTTCACGTGTCACAGCTCAAGAAGTGCTTCAAGGATCCAGATCGTGCAGTTGATCATGATTCTATCGAAGTGCAATATGATCTCTCTTATGAGGAGCACCCTGTTCGTATTCTCGATGAGACTGTTCGTAAGACTCGCAACAAGAGCACCAAGTTCTTGAAAGTGCAATGGTCGCATCATTCCGATAAAGAGGCAACGTGGGAGACCGAAGAGGATCTTCGCAAGAAGTATCCGGACCTTTTCTCTTCTCCGTAAGGAATCTCGGGGCGCGATTCCTTCAAGGGGGGCGTTTTGTAACATCCAAGTATGAAAAACTCCCTAGTTGTTTTATTTCTTGTTTAATTAAGCAATGCATCATGTCATCATCCTCATTTCATTTCTGTTTGCATTGTTTTCATAATGAAATTCAAACTTTAATCAACCTTTGTTTTCATACTTGTCTGTTACAATCTTTTTCAAATAAGAAATACAAATCAAAACCCCAATTTGTTTTCATTTAATTCCTTATTGCTCACCTAT
This sequence comes from Alopecurus myosuroides, assembly GCA_028641055.1. NCBI lineage: Eukaryota > Viridiplantae > Streptophyta > Magnoliopsida > Poales > Poaceae > Alopecurus > Alopecurus myosuroides. The sequence continues at coordinate 402,653,613 of CM054058.1, forward strand.
TACTTTGTTGGTTTTGATTCAATCAATTAATTCCAAATCACCTTCAATTTCAAATCAAATGCATCAAACAGAACCACTTTGAACTTATAAACATTATCAAGCCAATCAACTAATTTTAATCAACTTAACCATAGGGTCCACCCTATGGAAATGGTTGTTTTCATAATGTTTAATTAATATTAAAATTCACCCAATTTTGGTTTAATTAACAAACAACAATTAAATTTGAAAACTTTGGAAAACAAAAGTTAGTTTTGAGTTGCTATTTGAAAAACTAAACTAAACATATTTTTTCCAAAATTTTATTAACTTAAAAACTTTCCTTTTTCTTCCATTTTGTTTTTAGCAAAAAAAAAATAAACAAACGAAAAAAAAGGGAAAGACAAAACTCACCTGCGAGGGGGGGGGTCCAAAGTGGCCCAGCCCACTTACCTATGCGCCTGGCCCGCGTACCTGTTCGGCGACGCCCCCGTCGCCTTTCACCTGTACGGCGCGCATCCGCGCATGCCACGGCGGCAGCGGGAGCACACCGACGGCTAACCTCGACGTCTGGACCCTATATAGCCCCTACGGAACCCTAGGCACCTAACCCTAGCCCCTAGTTCCTGTTCCCCTCGCCTCCGCCGCCGATCGTTTCCTCTCTGCCACCGTTCCCCTCGCCGCTGCAACCACCAGAGAAACCTCGCCCGAATCCTTGCACGTCGCCGTCGCCATGCAGCTCCACTCTCCTACCTAAGTGCTGGAGCCGCACCACCACTTCTTCCTCTCCACGTTGGACACCGGAGGGAGCACGCAGATCCACTGGAGCCACGCCGCTGTCTTCTTCCACGCCGCCGTCGCCTCCGTCGGCAGTCGTCACCGCGCCTCTGCTTCCTCTGCAAACGGTGGTGAGCCACCGTCTCTTTCCCTCTCTTCCTCTCCTGCTTGCACACGCACCTGCACGTTCACTGCATCGCTAGATCGCATCACGGCGTCGCTTCGCAACGGTGATCGCCGCCGGCGTGTCCAAATCTCTGTCAGGTTCAGTGCAGTTGCGCGTGTGGGTTCAGATAGTTGCAGATCTGAATCCTTATCCTCCCCGCGTTGCTGTTTCAGTCACTGAACTGAATCTAGCGCAGTGGTAACACTGCAGTGCGCGCGTCCGCAGGTCTCTGGTTCGATCCCTCGCGGTCGAATTAAACCAAATCTTTTTCCAGCGCTGGCTGACAGGCCTGCCCCACCAGGCAGTGACCCTGGCTGCCACGCCAGCTCGCACAAGCGCCACGTTGGCCCGTGGCCCACTGGCAGTGGCTATGGCTAGCCACTGTGCGGTGCAAAATGTTTAACACGTTCCTGTTTTAATTCCAAATTCTTTTAAATTGCAGATTTAAACACTAAAACTAAAACTTGAATAACTTTTAATCTATAACTCCAAACAATAAAAGTTATATATGTTTGCTGATCCAAATTTAATCATCTATCCAAATAATCCATTTGTGTACTGTTTTGAAAATTCCAAATGCATTTAAATTTCAAATTCAACTAATTCAAATGCAATTTTCTAAATTCAATAACTATTTCATTCTTAATCCAAATAATGCAAATAAAATATGTTTTCCATACCATTTTGAATAACCTTTTAAAATATAATTTTCTTTTACTGTTTTGAATAATTAAAATTGCCTAAATAATTTAAACCTTGTTTAATTCATCTAAAATTGCTAAATTCATAACTTGCTCAAATTTAATAATTCTTAAACATGTAAAATATGTTTTCCAACCAGAAAAACATAACCTTTTCAAATATTAACCTTGTCTTCTGTTTTGAACAATTTAACTTGATGAAAACAACAACTATTTGTGTAACATCATTAAGTAACCAAAATTTCCAAACTTAATAAATAATTTCTTAACTTGTTAACTATCATTCCAATTGCATCTAATATTGTTACCTTATTGTTTTCATCATGCATGCATCATGCTAACTCACTTACACATGATGTTTAGTTGTAGCCCAATTAATTCAACCATAAGGCATGGGCTTTCCATATGCAATCCAATTGCATATGGGTCCATTTAAATTGTGTTATCTTGTCAACTAGTTTACTTTGATGCATCCATTAACATGACATGCATCATCCCATGTTTGTGCACCTATGCCATGTATTGATTGCCCGTCTTCCTTCGTTGTTGTTTTTGCTTCTTCTCGATTAGACGACGACGTTGAGACCGACGAGCTTTACGACACCACTACCCAGGACTTAGCCCAGTACCAGGTTGCTGAGCTTACAGGCAAGTTATCACTCACATGAACCATCGAGTTCCTTTCCACATGTCGTGGGATAATCACGGCAGATGTTACCTGGGGTAACTGATCCTGGGGCAAGACGACACAGGCGTTTGGGAGAGGGTTTAGCTCAGAGGGAAACATGGGGCAATTCGATCTGGCAGCCGGCAATCAAAGTCGCCGAGTCTCCGATCTTGATATAATAACTCAACTCTGGGATTACACTCGATGCTCGATATCACACGATATTGCTAGGGTTCTTAGATCTCTATCTAAAACTAGACCTGGGGGTCGGTTTATAAAGCACCCGTACCCCCGGCTTATTCCCCAAGGCGCATCCTGAATCCTACCCGGACCCGGCGCACAAACCCTAACTTTCTCCTACCATAACCCACAATCCGGGTTACTGGGCCTACAAGCTTGGGCCTTCACAAATTTCCTTATCCTTAGCCGGGTCCTATGCACCGTCCTTTGGGCCGGGTTACTCCTTGGAGTTTGGCATACCGGGTTATCGTCCCCCCATCAGTAGTCCCCAGAATAGCCTGAGCTTCATGGATCCTCCTTGAAGCGCTTGCTATTCCCTGCAAAGATATCAAACGTACGGCCATATAGAGGCCGGGTTAAGATGTTTTGATATTCAGCTAGGCCTTACTCCATGGTGGCCATATAGTAATCCGGCTCTTTCCCAATTACCCAACTTACTTTCCCAGATAAAATCCCAAAATGCCAAGATTTCGCACTCGATAATCGACCCTGATATCGCGGGGTTAATTTCCTTCTTCCTTTTATCCAGATGCCTTGCACGATATTTGGCGCATATCTCGCCAAAACTCAAATTAATAGCCGTTTACTCCCGTAACTCATGGCTCCTGCTCACTGAGCTAGGCTTATCCATTCGCACTATAAATAAGCCCCTCGGAGGTGACCCGAACCCTAACGGCTCATTCCCCATTTTATTGTCCTTTCCGAATCCTACTTGTGCACTCCGCCAAGTCTAGCTCTTTTTATTGAGCTTTTTCAATGCAAACCGTGCCGCGAAAGCGGTGATGGGGCGCTTCTTGCTTGCGGCGGGGTTTCTATCCAGCGCCGCAAAAACTCTCTGATGCCACCTCTCACCCTTAATTCCCATGTCAAGCATTGGCAGCTCTCATACTTCTATTGCCAAGACACTTCCCCACCCGGCCAAAAGAAACTTCCGGGTTATTCGGAGGGTCTCCTTGACATTTCTGATAAGTTTAGTGCCTTCGCCCCTGACTCGGACAGGGAGGCAATTCAACCTTTACTAGCCAAACTCGCCACTCTCACAGCCCAAGGCCTCATCGGGCTCAACCTGGTGAAGACCTGGGTCGACTTCAGGATTCAGCCCAACTCCATCCGCACAAAGTTGATGTGCGAATATTCAGGGGAACCTTCAGACCCGCTCCGGTACTCCGATAATATCTTCGCAGCTGGCGACACTCATAAAACCATCAAGGGTTTTTTGACAGAAAAGCTCGAGGTAATCCAGAACATATCCGGGTTAGAGCCCTTCACACTTGAGAATCCAGCCCCCAAGGTAAAAATCCGACTTTGATGCCTTTACTTTTGCTCTTTCCACTCAACGCGGTTAATAACCCTTATGTCAACACTTTTCAGGCTGATGATGATTTTTGGAAAACTAATGCCTCCCCTAGCTCCGAAAGTCCAGAGGAGCAAGATACGGTTAACTCGGAAGAAGGTACTCTCCGAATTTTATTTGGTTCCCATGAACTCACCATAGCCCCTTCCTTTCTAACCATAACTTTGATGATATCCAGAACAAGAAGATGACGAGGAAGAAAACTCCGATGGCAAGGTGGAATCTGCCAGCGACGAGGAAGAACTGGAGCCGACAGTCAAGGTCGGATCCAAAAGAAAGACCCAAGAGGCCACCTCCAAGGTTTCATATCTTCCTCTCGCATTCAACTCGCATTACTTTAATGATATACTTGAGCTAACTTGACATTATCCCACTGGCCGCTCTTGAAGGAGTCGCCCGTGCCTAAGCGTAGGTCAACTCGAAATCACCCGGGTGATGAAGCCCTTAACCCGGGTATTACATCGACCCCCCCACGGCGGGCTGGTAATTACCCTATCTTGTCTGGGTCAAGACATTCTCTTTAAACCATTCCCATATGACATCTAACTTGATAATTTCCAGCTTCTCCCGAGTCCAGCGACGGATTTCCTTGTGACTTTGCGGTGAATACCGGGTAAGATCCCTTTCCTGATGTTCCACCATATTTCGTCACCCTTTCTTGACTGTGTATTTAACTACTGACTGACAACACCTTATAGGGCCACGGTCGTCGTCAGCGATCAAGAGGAAACGGAGACCGAGGGCCCGGGTAAGGGGAGCCCGGCTGATAAGACTACAGCCGCGTCCAGCGGTGAAAAACAAGCGTCGCCGCCAAACCCGGACACGCGAGGAGCCGAGTATCCAATTGCTTCCCATGCAAGCAAGAAGAACCAAACCACCGTCTTGGGTGAAGAAGAAGGAGCGTCGGATTCCGACACACGGATGACCCGGGTCCCGCCTCCTACTAAGAAGAAAGCTCCTTCCCGGAATTTCCAAGGCCCCGGGTCTTCTGATACGAGTAAGGATACTTTCGATCAGTTGATGGACACTCTCCTTACTATGAAGACTTCGGAGAGCCAGATCTTGGAGCGCATGGCTGCAGAGCACCAGGTAAGGACACTTTGTATCTCATATTGCATACCTAGTCCCCAAGTTCCAAGTATGACTTGCAAAAGTGATGCTTGGTACTTTACACCATATTCGGCTTTCCATACAATCCAACTAATACTTGCATTCCTTGCTACTTACAGGCACAGATAACCCGGTCTGATGAAAATTTACTGAGGACCGAACAACTTCTTGCCGAGATGAAACGAAGGGAAATCCTTGAGGATGACATGAAAACCTTGAAGAAAGACGTTTCCAAATACAAGAAGAAGTGCAATGCCGCTCAGACCGAACTAAAGAAACTATCGGACCAGGTCTCCGATACTTATCAGATCTTGCTCAGTAAGTTTTCTGCTGCCGATTGGCTTCATGTCTTTATTTTATTATAACAGACTCGGGATTACTGATACGCTCTTTCTTTTGTTACGACTGCAGGTGCCAACCTTGCAGCCCCAAAGGAAAATGCCATTGCCAAGGCTAAAACCCTCAAGACTGTACTCCGGACTTTCTTTGCCGGCACAAAATTTATATTGGATGCTGTGAAGTGGCCTACGGAAGTATATCCGGGTGAAGAGAATCTCGTTCAAGCCTGTTCTACTGTGCCTGGTTGGATTGAAATCTGGAAACGCTCATCATGCCGAATTGGAATGACCCGGGCTTTTACTCTGGCCAAGGCTTTCTTTCCAAAGCTTGACCCGGCAAAGGTAACATCCGGGTTTCCCGAATTCAAGGCTGACGGTTCCAAATTTACACCCAAGGATTTCAAAGCCATACAAGCCGCAGTGCGCCCCTCAGCTACCGCCTTGGCCGATAGCTTGGATTTAAATACGATTATGAGTGCATATGACGCTGATGGCAAAGTTATTACGGAGGAAGCGCCCCCGCCTTTTGATATCTTGGAGAAGTGGGTTTCTAGCTCGGCCAGGAAGAGGGAAGCGACTGCGAAGAGGGAGGCCGAGTTAAGATCGGGCCCGTCTGCCTCTACACCAGCCGTCCCTCCACCAGTCCGCCCTGATGCAATGAGTCCGGGTAAGGGTGCCAGGAAGGCTAAGCAGCAAACCCAGGACTCAGACCCGGAAGGCCGTGCTCAGGAGGCCGAATAGGGCCGTATTATCACAATACCTTGTAATACTTTGTAATCACACTGTTATGCTTTTGATGGTGCGCCCGTGCACCCCTGATACTGATGTCGTACCTTGTAACGTACTTTTTAGTCCGTGATATACTTTGCGGCTTCTCTGGTCTTTTGATAACCGTATTGCTTGCCTATTGTTTGAACTTTTTCTCGATACCCGATTCTCTATTTTGGCTCCCTTCGGAAGACTCGGTTTTCCGAGTACCAGAGGCTTTGATACGTGGACTTTTTCTTTAAGTCCCCAAGACTCGGATGGTGAGGTTTTTCGAACTGCGATAGCCAAGTAGTTTGTTTCTGTTTCGAAGTCCCCCAGTCCCCATGACCCAAAGTCCGAGTCATGGGGGTGTGGCCTTTCTCAGAGAACAAATTATTTTTTACCGAGTCGCAAGCCTAAAGCCATTCCGTGTGAATACTGAAGTTATGCTTGATAGTTGTTGAGTTTCCGGCTTTTAGCCTTGTACTCTGCATAAACTTGTGGTTTAGATGACCCTTTTGACTATCTTGTACTGTAAGCCGGCTTTCGCGTGGATACCATGTTGTTACATCCATAAGAGAACAGTGTCAGGCCAGTCCCATTGGGCTTCATGGCTGATTGTAATCGCAAGCGAACGAATCATGCCACTTTAGTGCGAGTCACATCGAGCTTAAGTAAGAAAAGTCAAGAAAATTTGGCTCCTTTGTCCATTTATAAGATTGCAGCCGTACTCGTTTGCGAATAATCGGACCTTATAACTTATAGGCATCAAGGCCGGGTCTTTCGGGTTAGTGGTAGGTCACTTGAGCAACCAACCCCCAAGACCTACATGCACTTGATGCTTTTAATGATACTGAATTACTGATGTCGTATGGATACTACTTACTTGTAATCAGGATGTAATGATATAGGACTTGATAACCATCTCTTTATTGATACTAGAAATTTTGGATCAGCAGGCCGCCTCATTAAAAACCTTCCAGTCCCCTTAGGTACCCTGGGTAGGAAAAGAGCGCGTCTGAAACCTGCTGCCCGTTACATTGTTTAGTTCTTCATGGGCACCGGTCCCAGGCCGGCTTGACCGACGCACATCCTCCACGTGTTGGATTTTTTCATGATGAGCACCGGGTCTGCTAGCCAACCCGGGTAGGGTGTTTCCATGGCCTGGCTGGTTGTGAGCGGTCGTGCAGCTTCTTCTTCTATGGCAGATTGTTTGGAGGAGTCATCTTTGATAAAAGCCACCATTTTAGCGTCTTGCGCTACCTTGGATTTTGTTCTTTCACCTTCAGTACTCGGCCTTTTTGATGTGGCTCTATCCTCCGGGTCTGCTTGAGACCGGTAATGCTTGAGTTCTTCTTTTCTACAGGCCTGCTCGGCCATTGCTGCATCTCCTTCGTCGCATTCAACTGCTATGTCTCGATTTCCATGTATGGTAATGGTCTTCTTGGGACCCGGGATTTTTAGCTGTAGATATACGTAACACGGCCTAGCCATGAATTTGGCGTAAGCCGGCCTTCCAAATAGCGTGTGATAAGGGTTGCGCAATTTGACTACCTCAAAGGTAAGCCACTCAACTCGATAGTTATCCTTTGACTCTCCAAAGGCTACCTCCAATGCTATTTTTCCCTCGGGGCATGCTGAGTGACCCGGCACTATCCCATGAAAAACTGTTGAGCTTTTTTGCAGCTGAGATTCCTTGAGACCCATGCGTAGGAAGGTTTCCCAATACAGTATATTGATGCTGCTTCCACCATCCATTAAAACCTTTTTTAGTTCGTACCCGTTGACTTGCGGTGCGACTACTAGTGCCAAGACTCCTGGGTGCTCCACTCTTTCTGGGTGATCCCTTCTGCTCCATGTTACTTCCTGTTCTGACCATCTCAAGTATCTCGGGACGGCTAACGAAACTGAGTTGACCGCTTGCTTCAGTATCTTCTTGTCCTTGTTAGAGCCTCCTGTGGTATGCACATGATATTGACCCAATTGCTTGGGGTTAGCCTGGAAACCTCCTGCCCCCCCTTGGTTATTACCTTGGTTTCCAGCCGCCGGGTTACCAGCTGGGGGTGGGCCGTTGCCCGGGTTTGCCCCTGGACCCGGTCCTCCTCCCCGTCCTGCACCTCGCATAGCTCTGTGCACTTCCTCATTTTTCCATCTTTGTAAATCGGCGCATTGTTCCAGGGAGTGGTTAGCTGGCCTGCCATTCCTGCTGTGTTTTGGGCATGCCATCCTGAATATGTCCCAATTGTTACCCGGCCTTGGTGGACCTTGATAGTTTCCTCCATTGTGGTTACCTCCGTTGAAATTTCCTTCTGCTCTGGGCCTCGAAGACCCGGCTTCTGTGTTGGCGACAAACTCGGAGCTTCCTTCGAAAGGGCGCTTGTTCTGGCTATTTCCATTGTTACCTGATGCTGATCCATTGCCGGTTCTTCCGTTACTAATTGTGTTTGCTTTTGCCTTCTTGTCATCAGCTTCTTCTTCTGTAGTATCTGTTGCAGCGTGTTTGTTGCATGCATCCATCAATTCTCCCATTGTGACTTCCGACGCATTTCGACTGGACTTCATGCGAGTTAACTTTTGCACTAAAGGTATATACTTGCATGTTTTTGCCATGGCCTGTAGTGCATCCTTGGGCTGGATATCCGTGGACGAGTGAAGTATCTCCATAACCCGGCGCACCCAACTGCGCGCCGATTCTCCCTTCTTCTGGACGCATCGCTCTAGATCATCAATAGTGAATAATTTTCTGCAGGTCCCGTGAAAGTGTTTGACAAACGCGGTCTTCAATTCCTCCCAAGACTTGATCGATCCCTCTGGTAAATTGGTGAACCACAATTTTGCTGCTCCTTCCGACATCATCAGATACATGAACTTGGCTTGGAGGTTCTCGGATGCGTTGCGAATTGACATTGCCATCTCGTAACTGCTTAGCCATGTTTCGGGATCCATGGTTGGCTCATAATTCACTACTTTCCCTGGCTCTTTGAATTTTTCCGGGTAAGGTTCAGCTCTAATATTGTCCGAGAGACACTTGGGTCCCGCAAGAACGGTTGAAGCCGGCCTTGCTCTAGAAACGTGTGATGCCGCGGGGGGCGCGGCGGGGCGCGGTGCTGCGGGGAGTCCATGCGCTGCAGACCCGGCCGCGGCCCTCCGAGCCCTAGAACTGTCCACGACGGCCTATGCTGCTGATGCTACCTGAGCGCGGGGAGGAGGCGGCATTTGCTGCTGCTCTTCCCTCCGCCGCGCCGAACTTGTTTGGATATTCCCTTGCTGCTGGCTCACGCATGGCGTCCCGTGCATACCGCTTCTGTGATCCGGATAATTGGCTTGCTGTGCCACCGCCGTGTGCAACAGATCGATGGCTTGCCGAGTCTTCTCTGCATGGGGTGACTCTCCCATGGGGATCTGATTTAACGCGAGTGTCGCCGCATACACATTGTCCATGGGGTTATTGTAGTGGCCGGCAGGTGTGCGGAATCGTGATGGTGGCGGTGGCGGTAGATCGTTGCCGGTTGTGACTCTAGTTCGTGGTGGGGGTAACCCGGTCTGCTCATTCGCCGGATGTGTTGCTGCTGCCACCTGTTGGGGCGCGGTTTCCTGGTTCGCTACTGGTATCGGCTGGTCCTGAGGCGTGATAAATAAATGAGCCGGGTTAATGACCCCGCCCATTGCTGGTAACCTGGTGTGGTGCCTCTGATGTATTCTAGATGTTTGCTCTCGGAGCCGGGTTTCCAATGCATCCAGCTCACGCCGCCGCGTGGCCATCCCTTGCTTTTCTGCTTCTACCTGCCTTCTTTGCTGTTCCAGCGCACGACGCGCCACATCCAAATCCCTGACGCGTTCCGCTGCGTTTTCCGGAGTGATAACCGTTGCGAGAACCGTAGGGTCTAGAATCAGATTGTTATCGAATAAGGCCGGGTGGCGCGGGTTCGAAGGACCCGCCCCTGGTGTCCGGTTTTCCAAGAATCCGAACGTGTTTGCGTGCAACTCCTCATCCGCTGCTCTGCTAGTTACTGACGCCGATTCTCCATCAACCCGGGTCAAGACCGGGTCTCCGTTAGCCGCGCCCTGTTGCTGGGCCACTGCCTGAGCCGCCCCGACTGATGCCGTGGTTGCGTTTCCTTGGTTGGCCGCGGGGGCCGCATAGACTGCAACTCGGCGTACGATATCCGGTGTAAATTCAGGCTGTTCTCCCTCACCGCTTTCCTCATACCGGTTTTCCAGTAGATCCAGGATAGACCCGGTATCGTCTTCTCTCGGCCCGGTCGCGTGGGGTCCATGCCGGCTCCCTCGGCTGTTCCCACTCCGCGATGGGTTCTTCTGCCGGATACGTCGTTCCAGTCGATTCTTCATCATCTGATCGGATAGACGTGGCTTTTCCTGGCATAGAGTCAGATCCAACGTTGTCAGGGATCGAATTGGAAGCACATACCATACCGATGAAGACGCTGATCCGGCCGATCGTTACGACGGATCCGGTTTCGAGGTGATCCGACTCCGGCCCCGAGCCGGAATCGTCCACCATCTTTTCTCCTTTGTGGTCGATGCAGATTTCGCCGATGACAAGATTCTCCATGCCCTTCCGAGCTTCTCCCGTGATGTAAACACCTTTGGACGCAGGCCCCACGGTGGGCGCCAACTGTCGTGGGATAATCACGGCAGATGTTACCTGGGGTAACTGATCCTGGGGCAAGACGACACAGGCGTTTGGGAGAGGGTTTAGCTCAGAGGGAAACATGGTGCAATTCGATCTGGCAGCCGGCAATCAAAGTCGCCGAGTCTCCGATCTTGATATAATAACTCAACTCTGGGATTACACTCGATGCTCGATATCACACGATATTGCTAGGGTTCTTAGATCTCTATCTAAAACTAGACCTGGGGGTCGGTTTATAAAGCACCCGTACCGCCGGCTTATTCCCCAAGGCGCATCCTGAATCCTACCCGGACCCGGCGCACAAACCCTAACTTTCTCCTACCATAACCCACAATCCGGGTTACTGGGCCTACAAGCTTGGGCCTTCACAAATTTCCTTATCCTTAGCCGGGTCCTATGCACCGTCCTTTGGGCCGGGTTACTCCTTGGAGTTTGGCATACCGGGTTATCGTCCCCCCATCACCACACTTGTTTCAGATACTATCCTTTGTCTACTTTTGCTAGCCCTATGTATCGTTGCTTGTTCTCCGAACCCATCACATGATATCCTGAAACCTGATATTGCCTCACCTCCACACCTATAGCCCCTTGCTTGTTGCCTTAGTACTAGTAGCATGTTTAGAGTTGCTTGTTCTCGAGTCTGTTGTCGGTTACTTCTGTTATCGTACTTACTTATGTTCCTTTGGGCTCGGGTTAACTCAATCAACCTGTTAATGCTATGTTTATTAATAACTTGATGATAAGGCACCGGCAGGAGGCCCTAAGTGGTTTTGAGGCCTGCTAGTGTCGACCCCTAATTTAGGAAAAGAGCCCCCCTCAACTTGACTCGATTCGCATCTCGTCCAAATCGCCTCATTTAGTTCGGGTTTTCCATTTGCTGCATGCATGATCTTGCGAGCCCTTGGATCCCGGGTGGAACTTTCGTAGTCGGCATATAGGAGGACACGTTCTTAGAGTGCTATGAGGGTCCATTTTCTTCTGGGCTCGAGTAGCCGTGCGCCAAGGTGCTTTGGGCTTGATGCGAAGAACAGTTGGGTTGTGTTGAGTGCCCCGCTTGGTGGAATGGCCGTTCCATCTGGCGGGTTATTCATGCGTGTACGGTTAAATTGGTGCATCCCTGCAGGGTTAAATCTTCTCGAGAAGCCGTGTTTTCCGCGGTTATGGTTGACTTGGTGAAAGTACTGGCTAACAAGTTCTCAGGACAACTTTAACTTAACTAATGTTATTCACCCAACCAATACTAATCTTGACTAGTAATAGCATTATTGACACAATAATTTGAATCACCCTTAATTCAACTGTGTGAGTTATCCTCGGATTGCTTCTTCGGATAAGGGGCGAGATCCAGGATGGGTTTGGTTGCTGTTATCTTTCAGTTGGTTACAATGACTCGATCTTATCTTCTATCTGTTAGTCGGAACTGGTAGTATCTCTGTAGTTGGTCATAGCAGCCCGCTGCAGCTTTTATAATACCTATCTCTTCCGTTGATCCCAAGCATCCGTGCTTGTGTTGACGGGTAACTCTTTGGTGAAGTGTGAGTCTTGCTTGCCAGTACTTAAATGTACTGACCCCGTTGGGGCTGTGGTTTACGCAGACTACAACTACGACTACGATGATCACCAGGATGGCTACTTCGTGGAGTTCGACGAGACTGTAGACGAGTAGATAGCGGACCCGGGCAGGATCCGAAGACTACGTGGATGGGCTTCGTCTTCTTTTCTTTCTCGGCTTCTTAAGCCTATTTGGATTTTGTCTGTACTCAGACGGCTGATTGCTTCCGCTGTGATGTAATGAATGCTATGTTGGGACAAGTGTCCTCTGGATGAGTGTATTTGCTATTCTCTGCCTTAGTGAAGGCTATTTGCAACCTTATTTCAATCTTTTGTGTCTTAGAGATTGTGTTGTGGTATCATTCCGTTTAACGCTGTTGACGTACAATGCGTGATTGATATGAAGTACGTCGACAGTAGTGCCTTTGATCTCTAGTGGATAGTTTACATCAACGATGGAATAGCAGGGCTTGTGTTGTCGCGCATAAGCGCAGGCCTACCAGGAAGCTGGGACGTGGGAGCAGGTATGCCCAATAATCCAAGCATCTGCTATCCAGTTCGGCCCGATGAGTATCCCTTAGAAGTCAGGGTGCGACACAATACCTCTGTTAGCTTGCATGCTTTTTTTTTATAGTGAAGCATGTGTAGGTTTGTTGTTCTTATGCACTAGTATTGTTTTCACTAGGACAAAGGGCTTGTGTTATTTTATTTTGTTATAATAATTTTTGTCATGAGTAACCAGAGGCTTGGTACCTCTTTTTGCTTGGTATTAGTGGGCCCATAACCCACTGGTTCCATTGCACCTTGGTTGAGGATGGAAATTCCCAACCATGCTCATGTGAGAAATTAACATGATTTAATTATATGATTGATCTCTGTTTTCCACCTTGGAAAATATATTTGTTTGTTTTCACTTATGCAAGTGAGAAGTTTATTTCTTAACAGAAGATACTAGCATGTTATGTGTGATCTACTTGTTAGCATAAAATTCTTGAGAAGTATCATGTTAAGAAATGATTCCCTCGTGAGTGCTAAATTTAATTATTTACAAATGAAATAAATTCCTTTTGATTGATAGATTGTTTGTGAATGATTGTTAATTGAGTGTTTGGATTTTTTTAAAGGTTTATATGACTTTTCATTATGTGCATAGCTACTGGTTGTGTGAGTTATACCTTGTTTGCTTGCTAGTAATTGTTTAAGAAAACAGAAATTGCTAGAATTAATTTATGCATGCTTAATAGTTGTTTCATGAAATTATTTTGATTGTATGTGCTTACTAGCATGAGTAAGGTTTTTGTACTGTTATTAATTAAACTTATATTCATGACTTGCTTGTTTAGGTTTAAGCAATCATGATGGCATTGGTTGCTTGTCTAGTATTGAACTAGTGTCACCACTAGAAAGTGGTGATTTTAGCTATAGTTTGGTAAACCTTTATTTTATGAGTTTATTATAGCATGTTTAGGATGTATAGCTTCTGTTATGATACCATGAATTATTTGGATGCCTGTGTTTCAGTTATAGAATATAATTATTTCTTATGGCATGCTTGTGTAGATTTTTCCATACTAATATGCTATTAGTGCAGCCCTGTTTTATGCCTGTTAAATAGGGATATTATCTTGAGTGAATATGGTGTTTTAGATTATTTTTATGACTTGATTCTTTGGTTAATAGCTACTGGTTGTTTGTTAAATTTTCATTATTGATGGGTTCCAAAACTTCAAGTAAACACTAACATAGTAAATAAATATTCCATTCATCTGTGGTGTTGTTTGCTTGCTTGTTGGATTATGTTTGAGTGATTTACCTTGGCATGAGTTTATACTCGTGTTATCATTGTGTTAATGAGTGCTTTATAAAACTGAACATCCAACCCATATCATGAGCACATTAAGTGAACACTACTTGTAGTAGATGATACCCACTACCATGGGTATTATCATGACTGTATGTTTTTATCATAGTAACCTAACCCTTTGCGCCCACAAGCTATATTTTTTTAGCTTCTTAGATATCTTATTATGAGAGTGGTACACCACCCCATATAGGGTGTGTAAGATGTGGGATATGGTTTCATAAACCATATGTGCCTGACGATACTTTTGTACCCTGAGAGTTATGTGAGGCAGTTTTCTCGATAGCGTTTGTGAGTTTGCGCTATTATACTTTTGCTTGATGTATGTGTTTCTTAGCTTAGTTGTTTGGTCTTTTGACCTGAGTGTGTGTCTTTTATTTCCTTTACGACGCTAGAACGGGAAGAAGAAGAAGAAGCAGTTGTGGAGCTGTGCGTCAAGTTCAAGTTACTTCAAGGCCAGGGACATTAAGAGACTTGAGGCAAGCCATCCTGATGCTTGCTGATATTACACTTATCATTATCTATCATGCATGTTTTACTTTTGAAAAGTTTTACAAAACTTTGATTTCCAAAAACTATTTTTGAAGTGGGTATCACTTCTATTATATATACACTATTACTATGCCATTAGTTAATACTTGGTGTTACCAAGCCCATAAGCCACCATATGGTATTTATTACCATCACAAATATTAGTCCCTAAGTGGACACCCTAAAATTGTGTTTACAAAACAAAGGCTTTATGGAAAACCCGGAGAAAAGGCGGATCCTTATTCTCCGGAGGAACGTGGAAGTGGTCATTTTTGGGGAAATGGTGTTTTCAAAAATGACACATAACCTAGTCTTCGCCGGACAACCTTTACCGTACTGCCACCCTACCCCAACATGGGCACGGGGCGTAACTGGAAGTTTGTCCTTGTTAGTGTGTGTTCTATCTCAAACGCTATAAGGGACGGAATCCCTTGAACCGATTGTCGGCAAAACTCCCAATGTTGAGACATAAAAAGTGTGGGATTAAGTTCACCTCCGGTCGCATCAGTTGAGGCATCCTGGCTAGCGGGGATTAGCTCGGTGCCGGGGATGACCGGTAAAACTCAACTGAGAGATAGACACATTCTAGCTTGAACATAGTGGAAGGTTATGATCAGTGATCTGATGTTTCACATACTGTTGTTACAGTCTGTGGTTATTCAAGGCAGGAGTACTGGATCTGGTGGATGTGTACACCTCTGTAGAGTACAACTTTTTCGAATAAGCCACGTCCTCGGATATGGACAGTTGAATGGCCATGTAGCTAGTATTGTGTCAATGTTTTCAAAAAGGAAGCTTTTGAAAAGGAGTTTTGAACTTGTGAAGTCGGAAAGGAAGAAAAATCTTGTACCCGGGAGGTACTAATGAAGGAAAGCCAGAAGTTGTTTTGCAAGAAGTTTTGCAATGAAAATCTTTCTACTCTAAGCAAGAATTCTGGAAATTGATTCCAAGAAGTTTTGCAAAGAGAAAATATTCTTTTAACAAAGCTTTACAAAACCTCTTGTACATACGATATCTCCAAGAGAAATAAAACTATATTATTTTCTTCTGAAGTATCTTCTTCAACGAAGATACAGATTAACCTGACTGCAACTGTTGTGTCATCCTACATGAACACCATTGATAGTGAACCCTATGTATAGCCTACCTATTCCACCATATAAGCATACTTGCATTTCGGTAGATCACATGATGGATGTCTTGTTGAGTACATTCAAACGTACTCATTATGGTTTCGCCCCTGGCATCTACTTGCCAGACTTTGAGAAGAAGTCTCAGCAGAAGATCGACGAAGAGGAGTACGGAGCTGATGGCTTTGCGAACTAGGATCGTCTCCAGGTCAGCAGCCTGTAGGTTAAGGCGTGACTTGGGCTCTACCGTGTTTTGTGTGTGTTTAGTCTTCCGCTGTATGTGTTGTGTGTTGTCCTGTGTGACAACCATGTAGTCTTGGTCATGTGACCATGCATCCTTGTAAGTGTTTGTGCTACCGTGTAATGGATATTGTATCTGTGTACCAACTTGATATGTTGTTCACGACTGAATTCCTGGGATCGTGAATGTATGCATATCGAGGGCGTCCTTGAACCGTGGTTCGAAGGGCGGGCCCTACAATGCGGCTTCTTGTCAAGGGGCACTCCCTTCATCGCGTTAAGCGCCTTAATAAAAAGGGGTGTCATACGGGTCCTTGTTCGTCGTCGCCGAAGACCCCCCGTCAGATTGAGATAGGCGTTCTTTTTCTTCTTCCTCGAGATACTTATTCTTGAGCATTTTGACCTTCTCGTTCAACACAAGATCGCCGGGCTTTTTGGGATCTTCCCTATAATGGGCCCTGACAAAATTTCTCACATGCGGGTCGGTGATCTTGTCAAACGGGTTCAGCCCTTCTCTCTTCGCATCCTCCTTAGCGCAGACTTTCTGCTTCCCAAGGTAACCCCGGCTTCCGAGATTGTGAGGGCCAATGTTCTTTTTTCTCTGGTCTTTCCCACATTTACTCAGCGCCACCCTTTCCGGTTTGAGTTCGTCGATCTTGAATTGGGCCAAGTCTTCCTCGGAAATGGAGGGCCACATCTTATGGATCTCATCAAAACCCTTACCCTTCGCAATCATCTCCCGCAAATTGGATCTCCAAGTCGTAAACGCCTTAGTGAACTTTTGTCGCACCCTGATTTCTAGGGGATACTCACCGTACGAACTGGATAGCAGATGCTTGGATTATGGGGCATAACTGCTCCCACGTCCCAGCTTCCTGGTAGGCCTGCGCTTATGCGCGACAACACAAGCCCTGCTATTCCATCGTCGATGTAAACTATCCACTAGAGATCAACGGCACTTCCGTCGACGTACTTCAAACCATACACACATGGTACGTCAACGGCGTTTAACAAGTGATATCACAACAGATCTCTACGACACAAAAGATTGAAATGAATTGCAAATGGCTCTCATTAGAGCAGAGATAGCAAATACAATCATTCAGAGGGCACATGCCCCAACAATACATCATTACAATACAGCGGAAGCATTCCAACATGTCTGAGTACAGACAAGAACCAAATAGGCCTAAGAGGCCGGAAACAAACAGACGGAGCCCATCCACGAAGTCTCGGATCCTGCCCGGGTCCGCTATCTACTCGTCAGCAGTCTCGTCATACTCCACGTAATTGCCACCATGTAGACCTTCGGAAACGTAGGTCTGCGGAAACCACAGCCCCAAAGGGGTCAGTACATAAACGTACTGGCAAGCAAGACTCACAGTTCACCAAAGTGTAACCCGTCAACACCAAGCACAGATGCCTTGGGTTCAACGGAAGAGAGGGGATATAAAAGATGCTGCAACTGGATGCGCTAACCAACTACAGAGATTCTACCACTTCCGGCTAACAGAAAGGAGATAAGATCGAGGATTGTAACCAACTGAAAGATAACTTCAACCAAACCCATCCTGGATCTCGCCCCTTATCCAAAGAAGCAATCCGAGGATAACTCACACAGTTGTAATAGTGATGGTTCAAATTATTGTGTCAATAAGCCTATTACTAGTCAACTTATTAATCATGGGGTGTAACATGTTTGATCATTAGGTTTAAGTTGTCCTGAGTACTTGTTAGCCAGTACTTTCACCAAGTAATCCATAACCGCGGAAAACACGGCTTCTCGAGAAGATTATCCCTGCAGGGTTGCACCAATTTGGCCGTACACTCATGAATGGCCCGCCAGATGGGAGATCACCCCACCAAGCGGGGCACTCAACACAACCAACCATTCTTCGCATCAAGCCCAAAGCACCTTGGGCGCACGGCTAATCAAGCCCAGAAGAAAATGGACCATCATAGCACTCTAAGACCGTGTCCCCCTATATGCCGACTACAAAAGTTCCACCCTGCGCTGGGCTCGCAAAAACATGCATGCGGCAAATGGAAAACACGAACTAAATGAGGCGATTTGGACGAGATGCGAATCAGGTCAAGTTGAGGGGGGCGCCCATACTCGCTTCCCAAATGCGGGTAGTGCGCTCATCATGGATCAGTAGACAAGACCCTTTTCCTATTAGGGTCGACACTAGCAGGCTCCAAAACCTCTCATGGGCCTCCTGCCGGTGCCTTATCATCAAATTTATTATTAATAGTAACATTAGCAAGATTGATTGATTAAACATCGAGCCCCCACAACGTAATAGAAATAGTAACAGTAAGTACGGGTAACAGACTCGAGCAAAAGCAACCTGAGCATGCTAGTAAGACTCTGGCTCAAACAATGGGTTGTAGGAAGGGAGATGAGGCAATATCAGGGTTAAGGGATTCATGTGATGGGTTCGTAACAGAAACAACTACTACTAAGTCTAGCAGAAGAGAACAACGGAAAGTATCGGTAATCAATGTTGAAAGGAACACAGTGGTTCATGTGAGTGATAACTTGCCTGCAAAACCCAGTAGCCTGGTACTGAGCTAGATCCTTAGAAGGGACGTCGTAAGGATCGTCGGTCTCAACGTCGCCGTTTATCCGAGAAGAAGCAAACAGACATTGCAGAAAAGGTAGAAAATCAATACATGGCATAGTGCACAATCAACTATGATGCATGACAAGTTTAATAGTTGCATCAAAGTAAATTAGTTGACAAGATAGAACAACTTAAATGGACCCATGTGCAAGGGTTGCACATGGAAAAGATCCATTGAAAGTAAGTAGAAACAAATGATTCAACATTAGTTATTAGGTGGGAGTTGTTAGCATGATGCATGCATGATGATAACAACAAAATAACAACAAAATAACAATGATAGAGGCAAAGGAAAAGAATAAAACAAGTTTGGAAATTGTTTGTTAATTTTGGAAAGTTTTGGTTACTTAGACATGTCACACAACAATTATTGTTTTCATCAAGTTAAAGTGTGCAAAACAAATTACAAAGTTGATATTTGAAAAGGTTATCAAATTTTAGTTGGATTACATGTTTCAAATATTGAAATTGGACTTTGGATTATTTAATTATGAATTAAACATTATTAAACAAGTTTTAATTGAATTTAAACAAGATTAAATTGTTTAGGCATTTTAAATTGTTCAAACCAGGAAACAAAAATTATATTTGAATAGGTTATTCAAAATAGCATTGAAAACGTATTTTATTTGACTTATTTGGAAAATGTATGAATTACTTATGAATTATTACAAATTGCATTTGAATTATTCAAATTTGAATTTTAAATGCATTTTGAAAACTCAAAACAGAATACAAATAAGTTATTTGGCAAGATTAGGAAATTTGGAGCAATAAACATATATAACTTTTATTTATTGGAGTTTTAGATTAAAAGTTATTACAGTTTTTATTTTAGGGATTAGTTCTGCCATTTTAAAAGAGATAGAAAATAAAACAGGAACGTGTTTGGACTTTTCTCACACAGCGTGTACTGACCCAGTGCCGCTAGCGGGTGGGTCCAGGGACACGGTGGCGCTGACTGGGATGGCTGGGGTGCTGACTGGACCTCCACTGTTAATGACAGGTGGGGCCAGGCATAGTGTGGAAATAATAGCCAAAAAGGGGTGGCCTTGCGCCGGCCGGGACTCGAACCCGCGCGCTAGCGCTTCCGCGCAGAGGGCTGCGACCAAAGCGGCTGTGGTCAGTTTGGTGAAAGGTAAGGGGGTGGGTTCCAGGTTAACATTCAGTAGCTAAGTTAACTGAATTTGCACAGGCCGATCTCTGAACTTTACTGCAGGTTTCGGTATCTGGTCTTCGACAGCGATGGCGGCCAGCGATGCGCAGCTGAGGCTGCTGTGGCTGCTCGCTGCGGATCGATGCCGTGTGCGGCTGCCGGGCGGGCTTGGTGTGGGCCTAGGGCGGACAGAGCCGAAGGGGAAGGGGCAGGGAAAGGGAGCAGCGGGCGATCACCTCGAGGGTTCGCTGTAGAGGTTCAGGTTCAGGCGACGGGCAGCGGACTTCTCCGGCACGGCGCGGCCGCCGTGTTGCCTCCCGGCAAACGACGAGGTGACGGTGAGCCTCGGGGGACAACCACGATTCCATTCCCAACACCAGATGCTACTCGAGGTACCCAGGTTGTCGCCACGGTGAAGGAGGCAGGTGGTGATCGGTGGTTTCGGTTTGCAGAGTTTAGACAGAGAGAGAGAGTTGGCAGATGGAGCAAACGGCGGCGACATGGAAGAAATTAGGGTTGAGGGGCAGAGGGTGCCGTGGTGAGCTACTTAAGGAGGAGCAGGACCATGTACGGCGGCGAATCCATCGGGGGAGCAGGAGATCGTGCGGCTGTTGCTGTGTTCGTACACAGATGACCTCAGCGAGAGGTGGAAGAAAAAGACAGCGAGGGGGTACTGGGCCAGGAATAGGGTAGTTGGGCTGGTTTAGATAGGTTAGGTGCTGCTCTCCTCTCCTCTCCTTTGCTATTTTTGTTTCCTTTATTTTTTTTTTTTGTAGAGACAGGTTTTGGAAGAAAAACATGAGGTTTAGGTTAGTAAAAATATTAGAAAATTTAGTTTAGGCTTATTAGGTTAATAGCAAACAATTGCTAGTTTTTGTTTTCAAAAACTTAATTGTTTGTTGCTGTTTTGAAATTAAACCAATTTTAATTGAAATTTCCAATATTAGTTAATATTAGAAAAACAAGGGATTTTCAATAGGGTTTTCTTTAGGGTTTAAAAGTGATTTAATGAATTCAAATTAGTGGTGAATTTCATGGATTCAAAAGATTAATGATTTTGAGGATTGGTTTGGATTTGGAAATGATTTGGAATTAATTGTTTAGATTGATTAATTGATTTAAGCAACAATTTAATGGATGAATTACAATGGATTGTTTGGAAACAAATGAGGCTTTTAATTTGCAATTCTTTATTTGAAAAGATTGTAACAGAACAAGTATGAAAACAAGGTAATTGAAATTGTTTGATTTTCATTGTGAAAACAAGAATAACAGATGCAAAACAAAAGAAACAGATGCAACAATATGATGACATGATGCAATACTTTAATAAACAAGAAATCAATCATTCTAAGGGGAGTTTTCATACTTGGGATGTTACAAAACGCCCCCCCTTGAAGGAATCGCGCCCCGAGATTCCTACTGAGAAAAGAGAAGGTCCGGAAACTTCTTGGGTAGACGTCAGGGAATTTGGAAACCACCGGAACATTTTCAAGTAAAAGGGGAGAGATTTTGCACCAAGGTTGTAAAGCTGAGTAGAGTGATTCATTTGGAGAATAGACTATCTGTAATAAGGGTGGAATAGAGTTATTGACATCAATCCAACACCAAAAATGAGATCAATGTCAGAATTATCAACATGATAGTAACGAGGAATATGTGGCCTCCCATTAGAATTGGATTGTTCTTACTTATGTTGGAAGTTAGCACTTGAGATGTCGGAGAGTGAACGGTGATTTGATTGCTTATTGGAACCAGAATTGGGTAGTTTGTTGTGGCAAGGATTTTTGACACAAAAGAATGTGATTCTCCGGTATGAAATAACACCTTAACTGGATAAGAGTTTACGAGGAAGTTTTGATTAGACGCCGGTAGAAGATTTGAAGTGGAAAACAACAACAAGATTTCAACGGACGAAAAGGATGTTGAGAAGAACAGGATAACGAAGCAACACCTGGGAAAACGAGAACAAAAACTCCTGAGGTACTACGGAGAACCCAAAACACGTGAAATCCTAACTTGAAAAATTAGATGAGAAGGGAAAAATCAACGTTGCACTTCCTTACCAGAAAAGGGAGGGAGGGTGGGGAAAAGAAGAAAAAGAACAGAATTCCTACTCTCACGTTTCATTTTTCCTATATAGCTACAAAATAGTTTCTAGACTCAACTGCGACAAGTAAAAAGGGATCCTACAGGCAGACAGGCTCTGATACCATTTGTCGCACCCTGATTTCTAGGGGATACTCACCGTACGAACTGGATAGCAGATGCTTGGATTATGGGGCATAACTGCTCCCACGTCCCAGCTTCCTGGTAGGCCTGCGCTTATGCGCGACAACACAAGCCCTGCTATTCCATCGTCGATGTAAACTATCCACTAGAGATCAACGGCACTTCCGTCGACGTACTTCAAACCATACACACATAGTACGTCAACGGCGTTTAACAAGTGATATCACAACAGATCTCTACGACACAAAAGATTGAAATGAATTGCAAATGGCTCTCATTAGAGCAGAGATAGCAAATACAATCATTCAGAGGGCACATGCCCCAACAATACATCATTACAATACAGCGGAAGCATTCCAACATGTCTGAGTACAGACAAGAACCAAATAGGCCTAAGAGGCCGGAAACAAACAGACGGAGCCCATCCACGAAGTCTCGGATCCTGCCCGGGTCCGCTATCTACTCGTCAGCAGTCTCGTCATACTCCACGTAATTGCCACCATGTAGACCTTCGGAAACGTAGGTCTGCGGAAACCACAGCCCCAAAGGGGTCAGTACATAAACGTACTGGCAAGCAAGACTCACAGTTCACCAAAGTGTAACCCGTCAACACCAAGCACAGATGCCTTGGGTTCAACGGAAGAGAGGGGATATAAAAGATGCTGCAACTGGATGCGCTAACCAACTACAGAGATTCTACCACTTCCGGCTAACAGAAAGGAGATAAGATCGAGGATTGTAACCAACTGAAAGATAACTTCAACCAAACCCATCCTGGATCTCGCCCCTTATCCAAAGAAGCAATCCGAGGATAACTCACACAGTTGTAATAGTGATGGTTCAAATTATTGTGTCAATAAGCCTATTACTAGTCAACTTATTAATCATGGGGTGTAACATGTTTGATCATTAGGTTTAAGTTGTCCTGAGTACTTGTTAGCCAGTACTTTCACCAAGTAATCCATAACCGCGGAAAACACGGCTTCTCGAGAAGATTATCCCTGCAGGGTTGCACCAATTTGGCCGTACACTCATGAATGGCCCGCCAGATGGGAGATCACCCCACCAAGCGGGGCACTCAACACAACCAACCATTCTTCGCATCAAGCCCAAAGCACCTTGGGCGCACGGCTAATCAAGCCCAGAAGAAAATGGACCATCATAGCACTCTAAGACCGTGTCCCCCTATATGCCGACTATAAAAGTTCCACCCTGCGCTGGGCTCGCAAAAACATGCATGCGGCAAATGGAAAACACGAACTAAATGAGGCGATTTGGACGAGATGCGAATCAGGTCAAGTTGAGGGGGGCGCCCATACTCGCTTCCCAAATGCGGGTAGTGCGCTCATCATGGATCAGTAGACAAGACCCTTTTCCTATTAGGGTCGACACTAGCAGGCTCCAAAACCTCTCATGGGCCTCCTGCCGGTGCCTTATCATCAAATTTATTATTAATAGTAACATTAGCAAGATTGATTGATTAAACATCGAGCCCCCACAACGTAATAGAAATAGTAACAGTAAGTACGGATAACAGACTCGAGCAAAAGCAACCTGAGCATGCTAGTAAGACTCTGGCTCAAACAATGGGTTGTAGGAAGGGAGATGAGGCAATATCAGGGTTAAGGGATTCATGTGATGGGTTCGTAACAGAAACAACTACTACTAAGGCTAGCAGAAGAGAACAACGGAAAGTATCGGTAATCAATGTTGAAAGGAACACAGTGGTTCATGTGAGTGATAACTTGCCTGCAAAACCCGGTAGCCTGGTACTGAGCTAGATCCTTAGAAGGGACGTCGTAAGGATCGTCGGTCTCAACGTCGTCGTTTATCCGAGAAGAAGCAAACAGACATTGCAGAAAAGGTAGACAATCAATACATGGCATAGTGCACAATCAACTATGATGCATGACAAGTTTAATAGTTGCATCAAAGTAAATTAGTTGACAAGATAGAACAACTTAAATGGACCCATGTGC
Organism: Alopecurus myosuroides; assembly: GCA_028641055.1. Taxonomy (NCBI): domain Eukaryota; kingdom Viridiplantae; phylum Streptophyta; class Magnoliopsida; order Poales; family Poaceae; genus Alopecurus; species Alopecurus myosuroides. The sequence goes on from CM054058.1 coordinate 402,677,653, forward strand.
AAGGGTTGCACATGGAAAAGATCCATTGAAAGTAAGTAGAAACAAATGATTCAACATTAGTTATTAGGTGGGAGTTGTTAGCATGATGCATGCATGATGATAACAACAAAATAACAACAAAATAACAATGATAGAGGCAAAGGAAAAGAATAAAACAAGTTTGGAAATTGTTTGTTAATTTTGGAAAGTTTTGGTTACTTAGACATGTCACACAACAATTATTGTTTTCATCAAGTTAAAGTGTGCAAAACAAATTACAAAGTTGATATTTGAAAAGGTTATCAAATTTTAGTTGGATTACATGTTTCAAATATTGAAATTGGACTTTGGATTATTTAATTATGAATTAAACATTATTAAACAAGTTTTAATTGAATTTAAACAAGATTAAATTGTTTAGGCATTTTAAATTGTTCAAACCAGGAAACAAAAATTATATTTGAATAGGTTATTCAAAATAGCATTGAAAACGTATTTTATTTGACTTATTTGGAAAATGTATGAATTACTTATGAATTATTACAAATTGCATTTGAATTATTCAAATTTGAATTTTAAATGCATTTTGAAAACTCAAAACAGAATACAAATAAGTTATTTGGCAAGATTAGGAAATTTGGAGCAATAAACATATATAACTTTTATTTATTGGAGTTTTAGATTAAAAGTTATTACAGTTTTTATTTTAGGGATTAGTTCTGCCATTTTAAAAGAGATAGAAAATAAAACAGGAACGTGTTTGGACTTTTCTCACACAGCGTGTACTGACCCAGTGCCGCTAGCGGGTGGGTCCAGGGACACGGTGGCGCTGACTGGGATGGCTGGGGTGCTGACTGGACCTCCACTGTTAATGACAGGTGGGGCCAGGCATAGTGTGGAAATAATAGCCAAAAAGGGGTGGCCTTGCGCCGGCCGGGACTCGAACCCGCGCGCTAGCGCTTCCGCGCAGAGGGCTGCGACCAAAGCGGCTGTGGTCAGTTTGGTGAAAGGTAAGGGGGTGGGTTCCAGGTTAACATTCAGTAGCTAAGTTAACTGAATTTGCACAGGCCGATCTCTGAACTTTACTGCAGGTTTCGGTATCTGGTCTTCGACAGCGATGGCGGCCAGCGATGCGCAGCTGAGGCTGCTGTGGCTGCTCGCTGCGGATCGATGCCGTGTGCGGCTGCCGGGCGGGCTTGGTGTGGGCCTAGGGCGGACAGAGCCGAAGGGGAAGGGGCAGGGAAAGGGAGCAGCGGGCGATCACCTCGAGGGTTCGCTGTAGAGGTTCAGGTTCAGGCGACGGGCAGCGGACTTCTCCGGCACGGCGCGGCCGCCGTGTTGCCTCCCGGCAAACGACGAGGTGACGGTGAGCCTCGGGGGACAACCACGATTCCATTCCCAACACCAGATGCTACTCGAGGTACCCAGGTTGTCGCCACGGTGAAGGAGGCAGGTGGTGATCGGTGGTTTCGGTTTGCAGAGTTCAGACAGAGGGAGAGAGTTGGCAGATGGAGCAAACGGCGGCGACAGGGAAGAAATTAGGGTTGAGGGGCAGAGGGTGCCGTGGTGAGCTACTTAAGGAGGAGCAGGACCATGTACGGCGGCGAATCCATCGGGGGAGCAGGAGATCGTGCGGCTGTTGCTGTGTTCGTACACAGATGACCTCAGCGAGAGGTGGAAGAAAAAGACAGCGAGGGGGTACTGGGCCAGGAATAGGGTAGTTGGGCTGGTTTAGATAGGTTAGGTGCTGCTCTCCTCTCCTCTCCTTTGCTATTTTTGTTTCCTTTATTTTTTTTTTTGTAGAGACAGGTTTTGGAAGAAAAACATGAGGTTTAGGTTAGTAAAAATATTAGAAAATTTAGTTTAGGCTTATTAGGTTAATAGCAAACAATTGCTAGTTTTTGTTTTCAAAAACTTAATTGTTTGTTGCTGTTTTGAAATTAAACCAATTTTAATTGAAATTTCCAATATTAGTTAATATTAGAAAAACAAGGGATTTTCAATAGGGTTTTCTTTAGGGTTTAAAAGTGATTTAATGAATTCAAATTAGTGGTGAATTTCATGGATTCAAAAGATTAATGATTTTGAGGATTGGTTTGGATTTGGAAATGATTTGGAATTAATTGTTTAGATTGATTAATTGATTTAAGCAACAATTTAATGGATGAATTACAATGGATTGTTTGGAAACAAATGAGGCTTTTAATTTGCAATTCTTTATTTGAAAAGATTGTAACAGAACAAGTATGAAAACAAGGTAATTGAAATTGTTTGATTTTCATTGTGAAAACAAGAATAACAGATGCAAAACAAAAGAAACAGATGCAACAATATGTTGACATGATGCAATACTTTAATAAACAAGAAATCAATCATTCTAAGGGGAGTTTTCATACTTGGGATGTTACAACTTTCCCAGTGCTAACGAGTTGACCAGATTCTTCTTCAGGTCCAGGTTGTCGTAAGGATCCGGGAACTTGTACCTCGTGTGCAGCTTCTCAATCAGTAGGGCGGCCATAGCCTTGTTTTCTTTATCTCTGAGGTGCTTCATATTAACGTTGCCAAAGTCTCGAGCTATGCAGCCTATCTTGTTTCCATAGCCCTTAGAGTAACTCTCCGGCTCGAGGGGAGCACCGTTGTTGGGGTCCACTACCCTGAACTCTTGCCGGATGGTGGCGAGCATGTTGTGCCGCCTTTCTTTGCGCTTACGCGACGCCTCGCTGCCGGAGGCGGTATCCCCGGTGCCACTACCGGTTTGATCACCTTCTCCGCCCGATGTATCGGTGCGCGACTCTAGCTCCTGACGAACGGTTTCGTCCATCTCGTCGTCTGCATCGTCGCCCTGCATCTCTAGCTCCGGGTGCGGATCTACGGGTCCTCCTCCGGCGCTAAGCATAGAAAGCCACGCATCGTCGTCCCCATTTCCGAGACCAGAACCACCCGCCTCGTCGTTGTGAGCCATATGTAATGAAGGAGAGAAAACCCGAAATAAGTTCAACAAATCCTGCAATTTAGACGATGTATACCCCATATGAGTCCAAATTTCTCGGACACTCTAAGTTGTGATATTTTTAGCAAAGATCATGCCAAAATTCACGGAAAATTTCGTCATGACCTTTGCTAAAAATATCACAAATGGAGTACCCAAATTTGTCGGAACGGAAATTAATCAACATTCCGGCAAATAGGGACTCGCGTGGGGTACCTGCACATAAAATCCCACCCCTCATATAATCCCACCCCTCATATTATCATCGTCATCCACACGAAGGTGGGCACATATCCATACGACCACACCATCTCCACCATCCATCACCACCACCCATATCACCACGCCATCCATCACAGAATTAGTGCTAGATGAGCTGCAGTACCACATTGCGCTCAAGTAGACAAGTACCAGTACATAAAAACGACTACATAGCAGTAAATGGACAAGTATCAATACCAATGACACAGAAAAGCATCAATAACCAACAAGTAAGATAATATCAATTTTCAGCAAAAACAAAGCATGGAAACATGCATGATTATAAGAACAACACCAGGGAAACATCCTAGCCAACTATCCTTGGGGCAACACCAACAAGAATAACTACGGAAAATTTCAGAAAAAAGAAGACATAGGGCCATCAGGACCAAAACCTTCAATGACAAAAAATTCATCATGGATCACAAAGAGAATAGGGCTTAGATTGAAGCTCAAGTCCAATACAGAAACATCCCAGCGTAGCAGAGAGATATTTCTATCTCCACGTTCATAGCACATGCACATACATCTATTTATCACATGGAGACAGTGAACAATAGAAGCAACCGACTATGGAGATTGAAACTAGGGCCAGAGGACCCACTTGACTGCAATTTACACACTTTTTTGTCTTGTTTCACTCGATATAGTTCACTGATTAGGTGCTTACATCTAACAAAAATTCACTTACATCTACAAAATCTAAAAATTACACCAGGTGCTACTACCATCCGTTATTTCACTACAAATTACGCCTACCAAAATTACAACCGATGGTTTGTTAAACATGTGAAACAATGTTCATGGATTTTACACCTAAAACCTGATGTTCTTACACTTGATGCGATTTGGCATCAGAAATAATAGGGGCCATGCTATCCAGCAAGGCCCTAGGGAATCATCATATGCCATTAGATTTTAGGGGCCAGTAGCATCTGTTCTGGTACAAATATGATTCCAAACTACTTTGTTATGGTACAAATCTAAGCTAAATATCATCACTTGAGCAAACCAAAAACAGAAAAATATCATCACTTGAGCCTAATATGTTTCTCTAAGTGAATAAAAACCATTGTGTTGCATGCTGTATCATCACTTGAGCAAACCAAAAAGAGAAAAAAAATACACTAAAAGCTAACACACTACTGCTCAACTACTACAAGTTATTGGATCATCATAGCCAAAAAAAAGAGGAAAAACATTACCTGTTGTTCTTGCAGAACAATGGTCGAACACCTCTCGTGCAAGGTAGAAGAGAGGGCAACAGCAGGCAGTAGGGGCGGCGCCGCTCTAGGAGGCAGTAGGGGCGGCGTAGTGGAAGAGGAGGGAGACGTAGGGGAGGTGGACGCCGGCCAGCGTGGCGTCGATGGCCGTGGAGGGGCGGCGCGGCGTGCAGAGAGAGGGGGAGGGCCGATGGAGGGAGGGAGGGGCGCAGTGGTGGTGGCGTGAGGAGAGGGAAGGGAGGGGCGAGGAGAGGGAGGGAGGGGCGCAGTGGTGGGGTTGGACTCGCCGGAGACACGCGAAGCTCCCGGAGTTAACAGAGAGGGGCGCAGTGGTGCGGTTGCTCTTCGATCGCGAAAAAACGACTAAGTGCTCGACTAGTGCTAGAGCGGGGGGCCCGCGCGTAAGTTTCACAGCGGTACCTTACCGCTGGCGAATAACACTGTGTTGCCCAGCGCTAGTGTACCTTACCGCTGGCGAACAAGCACTGATCTTCGCCAACGGTACGTTTTTTTTTGTTTTCTTTATTTGTTTAAATTATTCAAAGACATTTCATTTATAATAATTCAAACACATTACAAATTAATTTCAAACACATTACAAATAATAATGTTTTATTTCGTTTTGTTTATTTGTTTAAATTATTCAAAGACATTTCATTTATAATAATTCAAACACATTACAAATTAATTTCAAACACATTACAAATAATAATGTTTTATTTTGTTTTCTTTATTTGTTTAAATTATTCAAAGACATTTCATTTATAATAATTCAAACACATTACTAATTAATTTCAAACACATTACAAATAATAATGTTTTATTTTGTTTTCTTTATTTGTTTAAATTATTCAAAGACATTTAATTTATAATAATTCAAACACATTACAAATTAATTTCAAACACATTACAAATAATAATGTTTTATTTTGTTTTCTTTATTTTTTTTAAATTATTCAAAGACATTTCATTTATAACAATTCAAACACATTACTACCTCCGTTCCGATGAATAAGGCGCACACGCATTTCAAGACAAACTTTGACCGAAAGATTTGAGTAACAATATCTTAACTATATAGTGCAACTTTGACATTGTTAGATTCGTAGTGAAAAACACTTTCTAATGATATTGATTTTATACCAAATACTATTATATATATGGATCAATTCTTAGTCAAAGGAAAATCTCGAGAAACGTGCGCGCCTTATTCATTGGAACGGAGGGAGTACAAATTAATTTCAAACACATTACAAATAATAATGTTTGATTTTGTTTTCCATTGTTCCCTTTATGTTTTCAATTATTCCCTTTATGTTCTCAATTGTTTTCCAATATTTCCTTCTTGTTTTCTCTTTTCATTATTTTGGTTTTAGTTGTTCTCTATTGTTTTTTCTTTATGTGTTCTATTGTTTTCCGTTGTTTCCTTCATGTTTAATTTCTATTTGTTTCCTTTATGTTTCAAATAATATAAGTCCACACATTTGAAATACAGAACAAGGTACATTAAATTTATAATAAGTGCACATCGATATCAGACTAGTTGATCCATGCATATACATAGTTTCGTCGCATGCAATTGGCAGACAAATATATACATAGTTTCTCAGTGTTTGATCTTTTTGCCTTTTTTGGTCGCAGTTGCATAATTTAACCCCACATTATGACTTCTTCTTCTGAATGGAAGACCATGCCTAGGTAGCGTTGTTCTGCTTCTTCTTGTTGTGTATGTTGCATGACTATCATCATCATCTTCTTGATCATCGTCAATATTTGGGTCACCGAACGTGTCGAACTCGTCCTCATCAACAACTCCATCCATTCCGATTATATTTCTTTTCCCTCTCCTCACGACAACACGGCTAGGCCTTGCGGGAGTCTGTTATGAAGAATCATTGGCACACATGCTTAGCCAATACCCATGGCTCATTTTGCGCTGTGACATTCGCGCTTGATGAGGTTCCGTCTTCGAGAATAACCATGGTTGTAAAGTATTGGTCTTCTTTTCTGACGGTCGTCATCCTAGCCCATCTGACGCGGAACATAGGCACCTTCTCTCCAGAGTAGTTAAGCTCCCATATCTCCTCGATCCTTCCGTAGTATCTTAACTTTTTGTCACCGGTGTAGGATTCCATCGTTACCCCTGAGTTATGATAATCGGAAGTTTTGTCTTTCTCCTCTGTGTAGAAAGTGAACCCGTTGATATCATATGCTTGAAACGTCGCTAGGTTGGGAGTTGGGCCATGTGCCAAGGCATACAATAGTTTATTTTTCGCACAATTCCTTGGCGGTGGATTAGCGACGATCACATCTTTAAACCAACGCAAGAAAGTGGAGTTATGCTCTCTGATTATTTCTCCTTCGGTCCTCCGCTTGCCTGGTTCACTGTACTTTTTCACAATCGAGCTCTTGTGTTTTTTCACCCAAGTATCGACCATGTCAATGTGTTGGAGAGCTACTAAGTTTGCCCTGTTAAAGTCGGTGCATCGACAAGCTCGATCCACATGCACTTCTCTACGTCCATTTTTGTGACCTACTCCATCGAGCTTGCCAATGTGCTTGTTTCTAGGCAGACCAACAGGGTCCTCCACGTCCATATGATTCGTGCAGAAAGAAATGCACTCTTCGGTGAGAAAGCCTTGAACGATGCTTCCATCCGGACGGGCTCTGTTGCGAACATATCCTTTGATGACCCCATTCATCCTTTCAAACGACATCATGTTATGCAGGAACAACGGCCCGAGATGGATGATATCGTCCACGATATGGACCAACAGATGAACACATATGTCAAAGAATGATGGTGGAAAGTACATCTCAAGCTCGCATAGTATCACGACAATCTCTTCCCGCAGCCTTGAGATCTGCTTCCCCGTGATCGACTTTTGAGATATCACGTCGAAGAAGTTACAGAGGCCAAACAGGGTTTCCCGGACGTGCTTGTCCATTATTCCGTGGATTGTAGCCAGAAGTATCTGCGTCATCATCACGTAACAGTCATGAGACTTCATCCCGCTAAACTTTTGTTTCTGCGCGTCGAGGAATCTGCTTATTAGCCCCGAGTAACCGCTAGGGACTTTGACTCCGAGAAGGCACATCATCAATTTTGTGATCTCGTCCGGACTAAGAGTGAAGCAGGAGGGGGCAGTAATAGTCATTCCTCTTAACCCTTTTGGCCTTGCGACCCTCCGTATCCTCATCACACGATTGATCGCCGTCATCATCATCCAGGCGTCCCCCCTGAAGATCTACCCTAATACCAAAATATTTCAGGTTGTTTCTTGCTTTCACCCCGTCTTTGGTCCTCTCCGACATGTTGAGAAGCGTGCCAAACAAACTTTCAAACACATTCTTCGTGATATGCATCAGATCAAGGCAGTGAGGCGTATCAAGAATGGGCCAGTATGGCAAGTCCCAAAACACCAACCTCGTCTTCCATACATCCAGAAGCGGTTTTGGCGCCTTTTGCTTCTTTCCCGGCTCTGGGCATTCCTTCCAATCATTCAGCAACTTGTAGATTTCTTCGCCGCACCTCTTACGTGGAGGTCAACAAAGCTCATCCTCACTGTTAAAAAGGTCTCCTCGCCTTCTCCACGGGTCTTTGTTGGGTAGCCACCTTCGATGGCCAACAAAAACTGTTTTCGAAGACCCAGGATCTTTCGGAAGTTGCATAAACGTGGGGCCATCCATGCACCTCACGCAACCGTTATGTCCGTGGCACACCTGGCCCGCCAGATATCCGTAGCCGAGTAGGTCGTGAACCGTACAGAGTAAGACAACTCTCATTGGGAAATATTGTTCACCGAAGGTGTCCCATGTGTTCACCCCTTCCTCGGCCCATAGCGTGTCTAGCTCATCTTTAAGCAGCTTCAGGTATAGATTGATGCCGTTGCCTGGTTGTTTCGGCCCTTGAATCAGCATACTCCTGTGAATATACTTCCTCTTCATGCACAACCAGGGGGGATGTTGTACATCAATACAAACACAGGCCAGGTGCTATGGGTGCTGCTCTGGTTGCCAAACGGATTGAGTCCGTCGGTGCTCACACCCAACCTGATGTTCCTTGCCTACGCCCCGAACGTTGCATATTCACAGTCAATTGCTTTCCATTGACTTGCATCTGAAGGATGTGTCAAATTTACCTTTTCACTCTGATTTGGATCTTTCAAAACTTTATTCCTCCTTTTCGCATGCCAGCGCATTAGCTCTGCTTCCTTGTGGTCCGCGAAATACTGTTGCAGACGGGGAATGAGCGGAAAGTACCACACAACTTTTCGAGGAGCTTTCTTCTTCCCTTTCTTGTATCGAGCGGCATTGCAAACTGGACAAATGATTTTGTTCGCGTCCTCTTTCCGATAAATGTAGCAATCATTGATGCACACATGGTATTTTCCGTGAGGTAAATCAAAGGGGCACACGACTTTCTTGCCCTCGTCGCAACTTTTAGGACAGGTGTTGCCCTCTGGAAGGACATCGTGCCAATATTGCAGGTTTGCATCGACGCTTATGTCGCTCCATTTGTATCTCGCCTTCATCTGCAGAACATTGAGCGCCACTCTCAGGCGGGACTCTCCCGGACCGCAGCCTGCATACAACGGTGTCTTCGAGTCTATCTCTAGTTGCGCCAGCTTTGATTTCTCTCTATCTCTAGTCGTCTTTCTTAAAAGCAGTTCTTTCAGATGAGGGTCACGCACAACTTCCGTTAGGGGTGTCCATGTGTCCTCGTCTTCTTCCACGTCTTGTTCAGCATCTTCTCCATGATCATGTGCGAGGTCATGAGGCTGATCTTGGTCCTGTTGTAGTTCTTGCCGATCGTTGTTATTCTCATGTTGCACATCATTTTCTACCACCTCCGCCCCATGGACTTCATCATCTTTATCATCACTTACCCACTGACTGTTATACCCATCCATGAAACCATACCTGAGAAGGTGACTAAGCAATTCTCCGGTAAAGGGATTGAGCAAGCCCCTCGACATGGACATCGTATCTCCTTGCGGCCATTTTGTAACATGTCTTCTGTCGCGTGTCTCAAGTAACTATTCATGAAACATTCACTCTTAACGACCACCATTATATGTCGCCTGCACGAGAGCGCGCCAATATAATATTAGAACCAGATTAAACATAATATATATATATATATATATCGATATTCACGAAAAAAATCGGCATGACCTTCCTACAAATTGGAGGTTAAAGGAGTGCCAAACTTTGCCGAGACGGAAATGAATCAACATTCCGGCGAAGTGGCAACTCATTTTCGTATCCAAAATTTCACTTCATGTCGTATTCACGAAAAAATTCGCATGACCTTCCTACAAATAGGAGGTTATTAGGGAGTGCCAAACTATGCCGAGACGGAAATGAATCAACATTCCGGCAATAGTTGGCTACTCAATTTTAATCCACAACAAATTGTACACATTTATCGTCTCCATCACATGACCATAGTTGAATCCGGTGAAATTTCACACATATTGCATATCGTGTGTATTCGGACAAAATTTATATACAAACTCATTTAATTATATATTATCATTCATCCCACCTCAAGTGAATAGATGGCTACACGATGATATCCGGAGAATTTTGGAGCTTTGGAGAGAGAGAGGGGGTAATTCTAGATCTAGATGGCTAGGAAGAGAAAATTTTGGGTAGAAATGGTGTTAAGAGGGAGATAAACATATATATACCAACTAAAATAATTTTAGTTGGTTCAAAAGAGAGTAGGAGGGTGGAGAAATTGGCATAAATTCGAGCTAGAGAGAGAGGGAGGGGAAAGGTGGAGAAGGGGAGTGGAGGTGAAAGTGGGTGGGTGGGGTGGCACACTTATGGCAGATATGCCAGGTTACCGCTGGCGAACAGCCCTGCATGTTCGCCAGCGCTAACATGCTCCTGGGCCCACAAGTTAGCGCTGGCGAACAGGCAGGGCTGTTGGCCAGCGGTAGTGAACTTAGCGCTGGCGAACACGCAAGCCTATTCGCCAGCGGTAGTTTCAGGGAGGGGCTGGTGCGCGTGCAGGTGGGTCCCACCCGTAGCGCTGGCAAACAGGTACTGTTGTTCGCCAGTGATAGTGGATATAGCGCTGGCGAACATGTATTGGTGTTCGCCAGCGGTAATAGCGATGGCCAAGTCAAAACTATGTTCGCCAGCGCTTAGGTGGTGGCTATAAGCCTTTTCCTACTAGTGGTTTGTCCAGCATTTGCACAAACCATCGATTAAATGTGGAGATGTTGATTATCCTCTCGTTTACGAGTCAATTGAAGTCCTGCTCGTTAACCCGGATTTGACAATTCCATATTTAACGTTCTTAGTTGATCAGAAGTTTCCGGATGGAGCAGACGAGGATTTGCAAAGACAGATACAACGTCGATGCAAAGGATACACGGTAATTAATGGATATCTGTATAAGCGTAGCACTGTCAGAATATTCAGCGATGTATTTCACCAGAAGAAGGCCGAGAAATCTTGCAAGAAATTCTCGCAGGATATTGCGGACATCATGCTCAATCAAAAAAGCATAGTCAAAAAAGCATTCTGTGTACGGTTTTCTGGCTAACGGCCAAGACAGACGCCGAACACATAGTAAATACATGTGTCCGATGTCAGTATTACGCCAATCAGACGAATATGCCAGCCCAAGCACTCAAAACTATCCCCATTACATTGCCATTTGCGGTCTTGGGGACAGATATGATGCGACCATTCAAAACTGCTAGAGGTGGACTCACACATCTACTTGTTGCGGTAGATAAGTATACCAAGTGGGTGAGGTGAAACCCATCAAAAAACTTCACGGTGTGACTGCCAGAAATTTCATTTTTTTACGTAGTCATGAGATACGGCGTTCCACACAGCATAATCACGGATAACGGGACAAATTTCTAAATTGAAGAGTTGGCAAAATATTGCCGACAAACGGGAATACGCCTAGATCTCGCATCTGTGGCACACCCACAATCCAATGGGCAGGTTGAAAGAGTGAATACCTCAATCCTACAGGGAATACGCCCAAGACTCGAATATCCTCTTCATAGAGAAGCTGGAGCGTGGGTAGAGGAATTATCTTCCGTGCGTTGGAGTATTCGAACGACGCCAAATAGATCAACAGGGCAAACCCCGTTTTTCCTGGTTTATGGCGCACAAGCAGTGCTTCCATCGGACATACTCCATGATAGCCCAAGAGTGTAGGGTTACGATGACTCGGATGCCGAAAGCACACGAAAGGATGTCGTCGATATTTTAGAAGAAGAACAAGACCTCGTGCTTAAAAGATCCGCCATTTAGAATCAAGGATTGTGATGCTACCATAGTCGGAAAATCAGACACCGTTCTTTCAAAGAAGGTGACTTCGTGCTAAGATTGGTGCAGGAAAGGAAGCACAAGTTAGCCCCAGTCTGGGAGGGACCATTCGTCATTAGCAAGGCTATGAAAAATGGATCTTACTATCTTGTAGATATTCGGGATACGGAGGATGATCCCAAAAGACCGAATCGCAAAAGAAAGACAAAGATAAATGTTTAACTGGGAGAGACAAAGAGACCCTGGAGCATCCAGCAGTTACGTCCCTTCTACACTTAGTTCAATTTCTATGTAAACATCTTTGAGATCATGAAATAAAGTTGTCAGAGTTCATGCATTTATGTTTTACATGTTGATTATAGTACAAAGCATAAGCCCATCTTATCTATTTCCCAACGATCTTACACAATACTCAATGTTAACCCGAATTGTGCCTGCATGCTCGGAGTTAACAAAACTGAATGATTTTCGGCCTAAGGAGGCTTAAGGAAACCCAGATTGTGCATGCGTGCCTGAGTTTCATACATATTTCAAAATTCCTTACTTTTCTCTTAGTATTATCTGATTGTTTTTATGTTGGGTCACTGAAATTAGTAAGTAAAAATGCCTTGGTACAATCCATGTTTCGAGTTTCGACTGATCGGTTAAACCCAGTCACTTGGCGTGAAGATTAAGTACTATTGAGCCATTTCAAACACTAAGGACGGTTAAAACATATAAACCAGAGAACTTAGAAGATAAAGAAATTAAAACCCGGAAAACTTGCAAAGACTTATAAATTAAACTACAAAAGTGAGTACTTGTTTATACAAATGATAGATAGCATTACAATGAATATTACATTGTAAGAATACTAATCCTTCTATTTTCCTTACTTCTACCCATGACTCAAGCAGCTTATTCGGGATCCGAGTCTTCATCCTCGCTGCTGGAATCCTCAGGAGTTGTCGGAATTTCCTCCCTGGGATAAAAGGTGGAGATGTTAACCATCTGCGCTATTTTGGTAGTGTGGCCTTTGACGCAGTAGAAGATGTTGGCCCGCTGCGCGTCCGTGTATCCTTGAGGGATACCTGACGCCACGCGCCAATATTTGGCGGTGGTATAATGCATACGCATGAGCCCAAGGGACATGCGTGCACTACTACGATCCGCGGAGCAGAACCAGGATTCCTTGCGGTTCGCCACCTCCTCGATTGCCTCTGGAAGCTTGTTGACTTCCGAGAATTCTCCTGCTTTATCGGGGATGTACTAATTGATAAGTAGCATTCCCGCAGATTTAAGCGTGGTGAAAACCTTATCGAAAGCCCGGATTCTTTCGATCCGGGCAAGTGAAGGGCTACCTTCTGTTTCAATCAACAAAGAAAGTTAGGAAAAACCGAAAAAGGGAAAAAGGAAAAATCCGGTAAAAGTTTAAAAACTTAGCGAGAATTATGTCCATCTCCGTGCCTTCCTCAAGGCGCTGGTTCAGGGCATTCTCCAAGTCTCTGAATGTGGCCTTCTCCTTCTCGGCCTGGCTGGAGGCCTTGGACTCGGCAATATCGACAGCCAGTTGGCTAGCCTCCAGGTCTTTCTGGAGCTTCACAGTAATCTTATGAAGTTCCAGGTTTTCCTTGTGGAGGTTCTCCGCATTGCCGGCATCTTCACAAATTTGTTTGGATTTTGCCAAAGAAGCTGAAAAGCAAGTAAAATGAAGAGTTAAAAACTCGGAAAATTCCTTAGAAAAAATCCTAAACAAAAGCAGTGATAAAATTACCTGCAGATTCATCCAGCTTTTGCTGAACGGAGGCCAACTCCGAGTCCTCATCTTCAATTATGCTAAGGAGAGTTTTCGCTCCTTATTCTTGATGGTAAGTTTATTGAAAACTTCCATGTTAATGTTTTCAGCAGTTTGCTGAAACACGGAAAGGAGACAAACCTTTAAGTCAAAAAAAAACAAGCCAGGTCATGGTAAAAGCATTAATTCAGAAGTGAATACATTTGGCAAAATGCTTGGGGGCTAGAGATATTATCTGGCTCATCCGTTGGAGATTCGACAAATTCTCGTTGAATTCCTTTGCATACTCAGCAAAGAAAATTCCAACGTGGCAAAGACCATCTTGGATAATCTGCCGAGGCGAAAACACGAAGTTATTCCTAACAATAAGTCCGCCTTGCGGACAAGGACGGATTAAAGGAGTTGGGGCAAAGAACTTTGTCGCCCATGGATGAATATATCCATGTTCGTCAAAGTGTTATTCTATTTTTACCTTGAATTGTGTGTCATAGTTGGGGATTGGCTCTTCCTTTGGAACATTGGAAGGACCCCCAACCTCCGGCTCCACCGCCCTTTCCCTCGCGTCCGACTCCGGCGCAATGGGATGGCTGGTCTGCATGAGATCCTCTCCCCTGGCAGCCAAGTTTTCCTCCTCAACTGCAACCGGAGTGTCCGGAGCAGCAGTAGGAGAAGGTTGTGCTCCTCTTATGGCAACAAACTTCAGTTTCTTCCGTGTTTTTGGCTTCAGTGTTGTCGGAGCAAGGTAGAAAGGGAAAAATCCGAGAAATTAGAATTCCTAGAAAGAAAAGAAGTTCCTGCAACAAAAGGCAGAGAAAAGAAAACCCTGAATGATTTACCTGGAAGTCGCGACCGGAACTCCGTCGAGTTCAATCACCTCTTGAGAAGTGGAAGGCTTCTTGTGTTTCCATCCGCCTGCGAAGTTGGCACGCATTGCGTCCAACTCGGCGTCGGTGGCAAGATCCTCCTCGGAAAGATCGTCCAGCTGTAAAAGTGGCGCAAAATCCGGCTAAGTTAGAAATCTGAGAAAGAGAAAATCCGAGAAATTGCCCAAAGAAGAAAAATGTTACCTTTCGAGCTGGATTTCCCTCATGATACATTTCGGATTTCTTCATACTGGTCACGAGTAGCGACCAGATGATTTACCCGCTTCTTGAAATCCCTCTTGGAGAAGGCTTTGTCCGTTCCCCTCATTGCATCCTCCGAGCCCGTATAGTCGCACAGTAACCGGGCACCGCGGTAAGCCAATGGCTGGATGCATCTCCCGAACCAACACAGAACTGTGTCGGTGCCAGTGAGAGGAGGGGAGGAGGAGAACAGTTTGGTGATGCGCCGTTTGATTGTCATCAGATCATCCGACAAAGTTTGGACAACATCCACTGCCCAGTTATCTTGGGGAGTGGCCGCAGAATTGACAAAAGGTGGAATGCCCGTCTCTTTTCTAGGAAACGGGACATCTTCATGGTAAAAGAAGGAACCCGTCCAAAATTTGAAGGATTCCGAGGTTTTAATCTTTGGAAACCAGTCCTCCCTAAGCCTACGCAGGGTGAAGGAGATGGTCCCGCGGGTGGGGAGAGCGCCCTCAGAGGGGTTGCGCTTCAGCCCGAAGCAATACTGCAAGAAATCTTACCTAGGATCTATCCCTAGATACCCTTCGAAGAGGGTTTGAACCCGGAAAGATAAATAATGGAATTGGGAGGAAGATTATGTGGTTGGGTGTTGTAGTGGTTAAAGACTTGGAGAAAAAAGACAGAAGGTGGAAATACCATACATGTGTTGATGTGAGAGGTAAGGAGAACCCTTTCTCCGGCTTTTGGCAACGGCTCACATTCGTCCTCCTTGTATCTCGATTTGCCATTCCGCATGAGTCCCTCCTTCTCCATTGTCGGAAGAAGGGAAGTTACCACGTTGCACTGGCTCCAGTTCCCGGAGTTTTCCTCTGTGTCTTCTTCGGCTCCGGCAGCGCCCGAGGCAGCGAGCTCCTCACCGCCGCGAGCGAGTTTTTCTTCCGCAGGCTCGGTGGCGAGGGGCGGAGTAGGCGTCGTAGATGACGACGACGCGCTTTAAGCCGTGGGAGGAATATCCCCACGGGCCAAATCGCCGGTGTTTCCCTCCGGCGCGCTCGCAGTGGAGCGGCCGGGGGAGTCCAGCTGCGGGTCGATGTCGTTTATCATTATGTCAATGTCCAGAGCGACAGAGCTCACTTCCGTGGCGTGGGGTGATCCTCCGTTGGTCATCTTCGGGAGGCGCGGCGTTGATCTGAATCCTCCGATGGTTCTTCCGGAGAAGGTGGTGTCACTCGTTCTCTGCTCAATCTTGCAAGCTCGAGCTTGGGCTCTATGGATATGGCGCTGGGGGCTTGAGGGAGAAGAGGAAGCAGAAGGGAAATCCGGAGGGCCCGAGGCGGCTATTTATAGCCGTAAATGCGTTGAGATTGCCTACAACGGCTATTTTAGTCGTTGGATCCTGGACGCGTGTCACGCCCGGAAATTCCAGGAAACGAGGGGACGGGGTGATAATGGCTATCTCCGCGTTTCCCGCGAGAATCTGTCAGAGATACGTTTCAGGGTTTTTGACTGAACCCAAGCGTCTGTGATGTCAGCACGATTTCATCGCTGACGTTATAAAGTTCCTTCTCCACGAAGGCTCGTGGAAGAAAAAGCCGGATTCTGATGAAATTAGAGTTTCGCGTTATGAACGATTTGGGAAAAAGAAGAATCGGGACAAGGCGCTAACATTTCTCGGAACATAATGCGAATTGACGAAAGGTGGCAGAATGAAGTCTCAATCCTTCTTGGGGGCTACTGTCGGATATATACCGATAGGGGTATATCGGCATTGGCCTAAAGAGCCGAATTACCACGGTGGCCTTTTCGTAATGAAGGCCCAGTAAGCTGACGCGCAGAAGCCGGATTCTAGAAGAACCAGGACCACGGCCCAAAGTGGTGCGGCTTGGAGTAGAAGGCGGATTCCTGCTTTCCAAGTTAGATACTTACCGTAGTATTCTAGGTTTCCTTTCTGTAAGCCCTAACCCGGCTATCTATATCAAGACGGGCGGGAGAGAATAACAAGAAGCATAAGACAATAAGCTAGAAGCCAACTCGCCGAGAAGTTGATCCTCGCCGAGTTAGCGAAACCCTACTCACATTGTACTTTGAATACGTCAGGCTTCAGGCCTAATTTAGTGAGATTGCAGGAGTAGGAACGCCGCCTAGTTGCGACGTACCGAACCTGGGTAAATTGGTGTTCCTGGTTGTCATACTACCATGTTCCCCCACGTCTCTACCAGTAGTCTCATGGCACCCCCGTCTATGAACTCTACTACAATGTCTCGACTGTGGGTGAATAGGTGACTACCATTTTTTTCTTCTTTTCCTTTTTGGATTGGGCTAAACAAGTAAAGCACGAGGTTTGCTAGATGTGCAACTAGGTGAACAACCTATGTGATACAATACAAAGTATGCAACGGAAGTAGTATGTAAAGTTCCAAGATAAACCACAAGTGTAGACAAGGAGACAATGATATGTTTCCCGTAATTCCTTCCCAAGGGAAGTATGTGGGACATAATACCGATTAGGGGTATATCCGGCATTGTCCTAAAGAGTCGGATTACCAGGGTGGCCTGATTGGTAATGGATCACGGTCCATTAGGCGGCCCAGTAAGCTGACGTGCAGAAGCCGGATTCTAGAAGAACCCGTACCACGGCCCAAAGGGGTGCGGCTTGGAGTAGAAGGCGGATTTCTGCTTTCCAAGTTAGATACTTACCGTAGTCTTCTAGGTTTCCTTTATGTAAGCCCTAACTCGGATATCTATATAAAGCCGGAAGGGAGAGAAGAAACATACGGACAATTATCTAGAACCCAACTCACCGAGAAGTTGA
Source organism: Alopecurus myosuroides (assembly GCA_028641055.1). NCBI lineage: Eukaryota > Viridiplantae > Streptophyta > Magnoliopsida > Poales > Poaceae > Alopecurus > Alopecurus myosuroides. The sequence goes on from CM054058.1 coordinate 402,695,063, forward strand.
TCCTCGTCGAGTTAGCGAAACCCTACTCACGTTGTACATTGTATACTTAAGACTTCAGCCCTGATTTGGTGAGATTGTAGGAGTAGGAACGCCGCATAGTTGCGACGTACGGAACCTGCGTAAACTTGGTGTTCCTTGTTGTCATACTACCACGTCCCCCCACGTCTCCTCCAGTAGTCTCATGGCACCCTCGTCTATGAACTCTACTACGATGTATCGACAGTTGGCACCCACCGTGGGGCCAGCAAGGTCAGGCGTTATGTTTCGATCGGGGACACTCGGCGGAATTGGCAGTACCATAACTATAGGAAGCTTGGAATTCGACAATGACATCGGGCGCTTCCTCGACAATGGATCGTACATGCCAGCATGGAATCATCTGGTAAGTGCCTGCGTTTTACCGATTGGATCTGCAAACATCTTTATCGGATTAACTGCAGAGGCAATGAGATTCTATGGTGGAAGTAGATTTATCCCACCCGTCCTATACCCAGTTGAAGAAAACTATGATGCTGTATGTTGCTTAGATCGCCAATACCCCGCTAAAAGTGTCGCCTATTCGGAGATGTCCGCAATCAGATCTCACTTTATTGGTATAATGCATTCCGAGGTCGCTGAAAACACGGATGAAGGCAATCCCGTGGAAAAGGCAGATAAAAACAATCCCACATTGGAAGTGGAGTATCCAACACCCGTCAATGAGACGATGAACTCGGAAGCAAACTCTGTGCTAGCCGCCATCGAGGCAAGATTGGAGTCGGAACCCGGATCTAAAGATCTAGACTGTGAGGACGAAGATGAGGATGCTTTTGAAAGAAAGGTCAAATCTATGCAAGGGGGCTTCCACGGAGTGCTTATGGTAAAATCGGCCAAAAACACGGATGCCAAAAGCCAAGAAGACCCCAAAACACCTCCGCCAGATGAGGAAAGAGAGGATGGTGAAACCAGTCCAATTTACCCTGATGTCCAGGAATTGACAGAAGATGAACCTGGTAAAAAAAACTCTTCCAAGAAGAAAACAAGACTTCCAAGAAAATCCACTATAAACTCCGGAAGAAAAAATCGACAAACACTGCTAATCAAAACCTGGAAGTAGGAGGAGAAAGCGGAGTCAAGCCCACGGAGAAGAAAACGAAGGAAATCCCTGTTCCACTAATGTCAGAATAGGACAAACTTGATTTAATTCAAACTCCAGTGGGAAGTGACAAACCCCCTGAAATGTTGGAAGCAAGGAGACAAGCTCTCCAGCGGCAGTAGCAACATATTCAGAACTCGGGAAAACCTCCTAAAGACCCAAGCTGACATTAAGTTGCAGCAGGATGAAATAGAGGAGTACGAAAGAAGGAATAGATCTGGCATAAAACCTACACGGTTACCCGGAATCGCAAGACCGGAAGTATTGCCGCCAAAAGAACGGTTCCAAAACCCTTCTTGGCAAAAGCAAGTAAACGACATTGATACCAAGGACGAATGTGTATACAAAACCGCAGCAGAAAACACGAAAGCCCCATTCTCCATCCTCAATGATGATTTGTACTCCAACGACGAAAATCTTCAAGGGGTGTATGCTTTCTTAGTGTCGGATATATACCGATTAGGGGTATATCCGGCATTGTCCTAAAGAGCCGGATTACCAGGGTGGCCTGAATGGTAATGGATCACGGTCCATTAGGCGGCCAAGTAAGGTGACGCGCAGAAGCCAAATTTTAGAAGAACCCGGACCACGGCCCACGTGGTGCGGCTTGGAGTAAAAGGAGGATTCCTGCTTTCCAAGTTAGACACTTACCGTAGTCTTCTAGGTTTTCTTTCTGTAATCCCTAACCCGGCTATGTATATAAAGCCGGACTAGAGAGAAGAAAGATACAGACAATAAGTTAGAAGCCAACTCGCCAAAAAGTAGATCCTTGTTGAGTTAGCTAAATCCCAACTCACATTGTACTTTGTATACTTTAGGCTTCAGCCCTGATTTAATGAAATTGCAGGAGTAGGAACGCCTCCTAGTTGCGACGTACCGAATCTGGGTAATTTTGGTGTCTCTCATTGTCATACTACTATGTCCCCCACATCTCTATCAGTAGTCTCATGGCACCCCCGTCTATGAACTCTACTACGATGTCTCGACAGTTGGCGCCCACCATGGGGCCAGCGACATCAGGCGTTATGTTTCGATCAGGGATACTCGCGGAATTGGCAGTACCATAATTGTCAGAAGCTTGGAATTCAACAACGACGTTGGGCGATTCCTCGAGAATGGATCGTACATGACAGCACAGAATCACTTGGTAAGTGCCTGCGTTTTACCGATTGGGTCTGCAAACATCTTTATCGGATTAACTGCAGAGGCAATGGGATTCTGTGGTGCAAGTAGATTTATCCCACCCGCCCTATACCCAGTTGAAGAAAACTATGATGTCGGATTTGCTCAAATCGCCAATATCCTGCTGAATTTGCTGTCTCTTCGGAGATGCCTGCAATCAGATCTCACTTTATTGGCATGGTGCAATCCGAGGTCGCCGAAAACACGGATGAAAACAATCCCGTGGAAGAGGCAGAAGAAAACAATCCCACGGCAGAGGTGGAAGATCCGACATCCGTCGACACGACGACAAACTCAAAACCCGATTCTGTACTAGCCGCCATGGAGGCGACATTAGAGTCGGAACCCGGATCGGTGAGCTCGATTCCGAGGACGAAGATGAAGATGCTTTCGAAAGAAAGGTCAAATCTCTTCGAGAGGGATTCCATGAAGTGCGTATGGCCAACCGGCGGAAAAATCGGATGTCGAAAGCCAGGAAGACCCTCAAACACCTCCGCCAGATGAGGAAAGAGAGCACGGTGAAACCAGTCCAACTTACCTTGATGTCAAGGAATTGACAGAAGATGAACTTGGTAAAAAACCTGCCTCTTCCAAGAAAAGAAACAAGACTGCCAAGAAACTCCAGTACAAACTCTGGAAGAAAACCTGGAAGTAGGAGGAGGAAGCGGAGTCAAGCCTACGGAGAAGAAAACAAAGGAAATCCCTATTCCGCCAATGTCAGAACAGGACGAACGTGATTTACTTCAAACACCAGTGGGACTGCACGAACCCCCTGAAGTGTTGGAAGCCAGGAGACAAGCTCTCCAAAGGCAACATCAACATCTATTCAGAACTCGGGAAAATCTCCTAAAAACCCAGGCTGACATTAAGTTGCAGCAGGAAGAAATCTAGGAATACGAAAGAAGGAATAGATCTGGCATAAAACCTACACGGTTACCCGGAATCGCAAGACCGGAAGTATTTCTGCCAAAGGAACGGTTCCAAAACCCTTCCTGGCAAAAGCAAGTGAATGACATTGATGCCAAGGGAGAACCTGTATACAAAACCGCAGCAGAAAACGTGGAAGCCGCATTCGCCATCCTCAATGATGATATGTACCCCAATGAAGAAAAGCTTCAAGGGGTGTATGATTTCTTAGGAAATGCATTGCAACAACAACAACGGGGCAGGCAAGATCGAGGAAGTTGCATGATGACTCGGCCCTATGCAAAACCGCCACATGCGCCGCTGGAGCACCTAGACCTGGCAAACCTGGAGATTCAGGCAATTCCAAAGAGAAGAAAGGAGATCCGAGAAAGGACAAGAAAATTCCAGATAACAAGGATGCAGAGTCCAGGACATGATCCCATCCACCGAAAGGTGGAATTAATCCCCGAGATCGGGAGGCTCAAAACTGGAAAGACAAAAAAGCAATGCCGCCTCTGAGACGCCCTGCTGAAAAAGCAGGAAGACACGATATTCCTCACAGGCGTGACAGATCCCGTACTCCTCCTAGGAATAAAGAAAGGCCAAGGAGTAGAACTCCACTTTATTCCAAAGGACACGACAACGGAAGAAATAGGGATAATCCCGGAAAAGCGCACTCGCGCAACAATTCTAAAGAAAGGAGCAGATCCCCTTCTATCCATTCAGCCGACAGATATTCCGTTCACGCTGACAGAGCGGAAAGAGATGATATATACTTTGGACCTAAGTGTTTCACTGACAGGATCCGGAGAATAACTCTCCATTCTGGCTTTGCCAAAGTTGGTCCAACATATTAAAAGTATACCAGCAGTACAAACCCGGAAACCTGGCTCTCAGACTACTATACAGTCGTCCAGATTAACAAAGGGACAGATCTAGAGGCGGTAAAATTTCACCCCCTAATGTTGTTGGATGAAGCCAGAGATGGATCGACGGGCTTCCGTCAAGAACCGTGGATAGCTGGGATGATATGGCTAGAGTTTTCACTCAGCATGTTCGGGGAACATACAAACGCCCCAATAGCATCAATCAACTAAACCGATGCATCCAGTTTGAAGATGAGCCATATGTCGACTTTATTTCAAGATGGAGTGCAAAGAAGAACAATTGCTCTAGAGTAACTGATGTACAAGCTATGCATGCTTTCATCAATGGTTTAAAACCCGGCCTCGTACCGTTCATGGTTGGTTCAAAGAAGCACAAAGATCTCGGATCTATGCTTACAAAAGCAAATGAGCACGCAGCGACTGAAGACGACATCAGATCGAGAGGTGGAAATATTGATGCTTTGGCTCAGGCCAAAAAGACGCCTCGTTATGAGAAAAAAGCTACTCCAGAAGCACAGCCAAAGCCCAAAGAATTTAATTTAGCCTTTGGAAAGGATAATGGAAGCAAATGGAAAGTGTCGAAGAGTCGTATCAACAAATCCCTCGGATGAACCGGTAGGGTTTCGAGTAGAGGAACGATGTACGCGCTGGTGACCTCGACGGCTAACAAGGAGAAAGATTTACCCAGGTTCGGGGCCCTCGTAGAGGTAAAACCCTTACTTCTGCTTGTCTGATGTGTATTATGACGAGATAGTCGAGCTGTTTACAATGGCGATGCCATGGTGAGGCGTACGGGGTATCCCGTGTATTGCCTAGTCTAGTTGTGGCTTGTATCTTCCTCTCTCTAGATTGGATCGGGATTGGTTGTCTAGATTGGATCCCTAGATTCATTGTTCTCCTTTTTCTCTCCTCCCTCCTGGCTTTATATATGCAGCTAGGAGGGGGTTACATGAGTCCTAGTAGATTACATATAGGAGTTCTTGTCTTGACCCGCAAGTCCTGTGGGTGGGCCTTCGTTGGTCCTTCTAGTAGCGCAGGATAACACCTCTCTTTGGGCCTAGGTCTTGGGCCTTGGACCGGGTAGCCTCACCCGATAGGTCCAGGACTCATCTCTTCGTCAGAGAGGAAGAAACACAGAACCCATCTCCTACTCAAAGGAAGAGTGGGAAAAGATTAAGTCAGAAAACTGTGTCCACCATTCGCAATTTGGGAAACCTACCCATACTAATGCGCAATGCCTGCTTAATAAGCATATGAAAGGCAGAGCAGGATCCGGGAACAAGGGGAAAATCTCCAAAAGGAAATTCTCCAAGCAAAAGCCAGAAGCTGAAAAACAAGACAGTGAATCGGACACTGATGAAAAAAATCCAGGAATAGCAGCCAAAAGGCGAACCAAAGTTTCCAAGAGTTGATGGAGAATGCAATTTAACTTTCCTGGCAACTCCCTCAGCAAAGGTGGCAAAGAGGACACTTCGAGAAATAAACGCGGTTGTTCCACCAACCCCCAAATTCTTGAAGTACTCGAATACACCAGTTTCCTGGGATCAGTCTAATCATCACGGAAATATCCCTGAACCCGGCACACAAGCTCTAATCGTAAGCCCTATTGTTCAAAACACTAGGCTAAAAAGAGTGCTGATGGATGGAGGATCCAGCATCAACATAATGTACCTGGATATGCTGAAGCATCTGCGAATCTCCGAGACCTAACTCAATCATAGCAACATACATTTCCACGGCATCGTTCCTGGCAGACAATCACAATCCCTATGAGAAATTTCCCTAGATGTAACCTTTGGAGAAAAAGAGCATTTCCGCCAGGAAAAATCTCTTTCGAGGTCGTGCCGTTCGAAAGTGTATACCACGCAATACTCGGACGTCTAGCTTTTGCCAAATTCATGGCAAGATCATGTTATATCTATAACAAGCTGAAGATGCCAGGGCCAAAAGGAGGAGTAATGACCATCTCGGGATACTTAAAATTGGCAAACGAGCTAGAAAAAGGAAACGCCCTTTGCGCAGAAAAAGTGATAGCAAAGGAGGAATTGAAGGAGCTGGCAAAAGAAGTGCCGCCGACAGAAATGCCGGCAGGAAAAGAAAGCCGGAAGCCCGCAGATAGTTTCAAAGCTTCCGAGAATATAGGACAGATTATCTTAGATCCCAAAGATCCGACAAAATTTGTCGTAGTGGGAACCGGGATGACCGACAAATAGGGATGCGAGCTCATCAAGTTACTCCGTGAGAACTGAGATATCTTTGCATGGTGTCCCGCAGACATACCAAGTGTACCCAGGGAACTTGCTGAGCATCAACGCAAGGTGATTCCAGGATCTAAATTCGTCAAACAAGGTCTCCGTCGATTTGAAGGAAGAAGACGGAAGGCTATTGGCAAGGAAATTATCCGTCTTTTAGCAACTGATTTTATCCGGGAAGATACACATACTGAATTGTCCGCAAACCCAGTATTAGTCCCGAAGAAAGGTAGTATTGTTCTTAGGATGTGTATAGATTACACCGGCCTGAACAAAATGTGTCCAAAAGATAGGTTTGTGTTACCGCGAATCGATCAAATAATAGATGCCACTGCTGGCTCTGAGCTTTTATGCTTTTTGGATGCTTATTCCGGGTACCATCAAATACGTATGAAGGAGGAAGACCAAATAAAAACTTCCTTCATAACCCCGTATGGAACATACTATTACATAACCATGCCTTTTGGCCTGAAGAACGCAGGTGTAACTTACCAGCGTTGCATGCAACGATGTTTGCATAGTCAGTATGGCAAAAACGTTCACGTTTACGTGGACGACATCACCATCGTTTCCAAGGAAAAAGACACACTCCTTTAAGATCTACGAGAAACCTTCAAAAATTTGTGCACTTACAAAATGAAGCTGAATCCATTAAAGTGCGTATTCGGGGTTCCCTCAGGAAAACTTATGGGTTTTATCGTTTCTCCGGAAAAGATCAAGGCAATTTTAAATATCTCAAAGCCTACATGCTTAAAAGATGTACAAAGATTGACGGGTTCTGCAGCCGCTGTCAGCAGGTTTATAAGCCGGCTATGGGACAAAGATCTTCCATTATACAAGTTGTTGAAAAAATCCGACAAATTTGTATGGACAGAAGAGGCGGACAAAGAATTAACCCAGTTAAAAGAAACCTTGATGAAAGCTCCGATTTTGGCATCGCCAAAACGCGAAGAACCCATGTTACTATATCTCACGGCAATAAACATAGTTATGAACGCTGTGATAGTTGTGGAAAGGCGAAAAGAAGAGCAAAGCATACCAGATCAACATCCAGTGTATTATGTCAGCGTAGTTTTTTCCGAGTCCAAACAAAAGGTATCCGCATTATCAAAAGCTGGCTTATGGCGTGTTTTTTGCATCAAAGAAACTCCGCCATTATTTCCAAGGACATTCCATAACAGTGGTATGTAAAGCACCACTAGGGTATATTATAAAAAATGCGGACGCAACAGGCCGAGTACCCAAATGGGGCATCGAGTTAGTTGCGTTCGACATTAAGTACCAACCCCGGAAGGCAATTAAATCCCAGGCGTTGGCAGATTTCGTTGCGGATTGGACAGAAGCAACGGAAAAAACACCAATGTCGGAGTCGGAATACTGGGTCATGCACTTTGACGGATCCAAGATGAAGGAAAGCGCTGGAGCTGGTGTAGTGATAAAATCCCCAAAAGGAGATACTATGGAGTATGTATTACATATACACTTGAACGCCAGCAATAATGTGGCAGAATACGAAGCTTTGCTTCATGGCTTGCACACTACAAAAGAAATAGGTGTCAAACGCATAATATGCTATGGTGACTCAGATTTTGTACATCATCAGCTCAACCAAACATGGGACGCCAAAAGCCCCATCATGGCCGAATATCGGAGAACGGTGGATAAGTTTGCCATTTTCTTCCTGTGATTTGAAGCACTTCATGTCAAAAGGGAACAAAATTGGAACACGGATGCATTAGCCCGCATGGGATCGGAAAGAGTGAAAACCCTACCACCATGTGTGTTTGTCCAACATTTGCCTGAACCATCGATAAAGGGTGGAGATGTTGATTATCCTCTCGTTTCCGAGTCAATTGATGTCCCGCACGTTAACCCGGATTGGACAATTCCATATTTAAACTTCTTAGTGGATGAGAAGTTCATGGATGGAGCAGACGAGGTCTTGCAAAGACAGATAAAACGTCGGTGCAATGGATACACGGTAATTAATGGTTGCCTATATAAACGTAGCACTATCCGAATTTTTCAGCAATGTATTTCGCCAGAAGAAGGCCGAGAAATACTGCAAGAAATCCATGCAGGAGATTGCGGACATCATGCTCAATAAAAAGGCATAGTTAAAAAAGCATTCCGTGCAGGGTTTTTCTGGTTAACAGCCAAGACAGACGCCAAACACATAGTAAATACATGCGTCGGATGTCAGTATTACGCCAAGCAGACGAATATGCCAACCCAAGCACTCAAAACTACCCCTATGACATGGCCATTTGCGGTCTGGGGGCTAGATATGATGGGACCATTCAAAACTGCAAGAGGTAGACTCACACATCTACTCGTTGCAGTAGATAAGTATACCAAGTGGGTGGAGGCAAAACCCATCAAAAAGCTTGACGATTTAACTGCCAGAAATTTCATCATTGACGTAGTCATGAGATACGACGTTCCACACAACATAATTACCGACAACGGGACAAATTTCACAATTGGAGAGTTGGCAAAATATTGCCGACAAACGGGAATACGCCTAGATCTTGCATCTGTGGCACACTAGCAATCCAATTGGCAGGTTGAAAGAATGAATAGCTCAATCCTGAAGGGAATACACCCAAGACTCGAATCTCCTCTCCATAGAGCAGCTGGATCATGAGTAGAAGAGTTACCTTCCGTACTTTGGAGTATTCGAACGACGCCGAACAGATCAACAGGGCAAACCCCATTTTTTCCTAGTTTAAGGCGCAGAAGGAGTGCTTCCAACGGACATGCTCCATGATATCCCAAGAGTGCAGGCTTACGATGACTCGGATGCCGAAAGTGCATGATAGGATGTCGTCGATCTTCTAGCAGAAGAACGGGAGCTTGTGCTTCAAAGATCTACCATTTATCAGCAAGGATTACGACGATACCATAGTCGTAAAATCAGGCATCGTTCTTTCAAAGAAGGTGACTTAGTGCTAAGATTGGTGCAAGAAAGGAAGCACAAATTAGCCCCAGTTTGGGAAAGACCATTTGTCATTAGCAAATCTATGAAAAATGGATCATACTATCTTGTAGATATTTGGGATACGGAGCATGATCCCAAAAGACCGAACGAAAAAGGAAGAGAAAGATAGATGTCGAACTAGGAGAGACCAAAAGACCCTGGAGCATCCAGCAGTTACGTCCCTTCTACACTTAGTTCAATATCTATGTAGACATCTTTGAGATCATGAAATAAAGTTGTCGGAATTCATACATCTATGTTTTTACAAGTTTATTATAGTACAAAGAATAAATCCGCCTTATCTATTTCTCAATGATCTTTCAAAATACCCAATGTTAACCCGAATTGTGCCTGCGTGCTCAGAGTTAAAAAACTGAATGATTTTCAGCCTAAGGAGGCTTAAGGAAACCCAGATTGTGCCTGCGTGCGTGAGTTTCATAAAAAAATCCTTACTTTTTCTCTAAGTATTATCTGATTGTTCTTATGTTGGTCACTGAAATTAGTTAGTAAAAATGCCTTTAGTATGATCTATGTTTCCAAGTTTCGACTGATTGGTTATAACCAATCACTTGGCATGAAGATTATATACTATCAAGACATTTCAAACACAAAGGAAAGTTAACACATATAAATTAGAGAACTTGGAAGATAAAGGAATAAAAACCCGGAAAACTTGCAAATAATTAATAATTTAACTACAAAAGCGGAGTACTTGTTTATACAAAAGAATAGATAGCATTACAATAAGTGTTACATTGTAAGTACAGTAATGCCTCTATATTCCTATCTTCTACCTAGGACCAAGCAGCTTCTTCAGGCATCCGAGTCTTCGTCCTCGCTGCTGGATTCCGGGATTTCCTCCTCGGGGTAGACGGTGGAGATTTTCACAATGTTGGCGATCTTGGTGGCGTGACCTTTGATTTGATCAAAGATGTCGAGACATCATAGTAGAATTCATAGACGGGGTGCCATGAGACTACCGATAGAGAAGTGGGGGGACGTGATTGTACGATGAACAATGACACATGGTTTTACCCAGGTTCGGTACGACGCAGTAATGCGGCGTTCTTACTCCTGCAATCTCACTATCCAGGACTAAAGCCTGGGAATACAGAGTACAATGTGAGGTTCTATTAGCTACTCGCCATGGATCCACCTGTCGGCGAGTTAGCCTTTAGCTTCTTGTCTATCTATCTTATCTCCCGTCTGGCTTTATATAATAGCCGGGTTAGGGCATACAGAGAAGGAAACCTAGAAGACTATGGTATGTGGTAACTTGGAAAGTAAGGAATCCGCCTTTTACTCCAAGCCGTATCACGTGGGCCGTGATCCAGGTTCTTCTAGAATCCGGCTTCCGTGCATCAGCTTACTGGGCCGCCCAATGGACCGTGGCCCACTACCATTTAGGCCACCCTGGTAATCCGGCACTTTAGACCACCATCGATATACCCCTGATTGGTATATATCCGACAGTAGCCCCAAAGAAGGATTAAGACTCTGATTTGCCGTCTTTCGTCAAATGTGCATTTTTTCCGAGAAATACTGGCGCTCTATCCTGATTCTTCTTTTCCTCAAAGCAATGCTATAACGCAAAACTCGGACGCCAGAAAATCCGGCTTTTCTTTCACGAACCTTCATGGAGAAGGAACTTCCTACGTCAACGCTTTAATCATGCTGACGTAAGGGACGTTTGGGTTTCGAGCGGGAAACCATGAAACGTATCTCTGATAGATTCTCGCGGGAAACGAGGAGATAGCAATAATCACCTGTCGTTTCATTTCCCGGAATTTCCGGCGAGTGACACGCGTTGATCATCCAACGGTCAAAAGAGCCGTTAGCACGTATTGCGATGGGTTTCCGGCTATAAAAAGCCGTCTCCGTCCCCTCTGCCAAACCTTCCGCTCCCAGTTCTCAACGCCTCACACACTCAGCGCCCAAGCCCTGTGAGAAAAGCAAGTCCCAAACGCATGCTCGAACATCACCGTTCGCAACCTCACCGGAGCGCACAAATCCTTCTTCGCGCCGCCCAAAGATGGCATCTCCAAGCTCTTCCCCGGCTTGCTCAGTCACGGCAGAGATAGATGATATCATCAACACCATGGATCCCATAATGGATTCTCCTCTCCGCGCAACTGGCGACGAGCCGGAAAACCCTATCGGCGGCCAAACTAGCGAGGAACCACCTCTCGCCGCCACCAACCTGGCCGGGTCCTCCTCCGCGCCGTCTCCGCCACTCGCGCCTGAGACAGCGGAGAAAAAGATAATCCTCGTCGGAGAGGAGCTCGCGGCCGCGTCGGCCGCTGCGTACGCCGCCGCCGGGGCGGAAGAAGAAGCAGAAAATGCCGGCAACTGGAGCCCGAGCAGCATTCCTCCTTCCCTCCTTCCGACAGTGGATAATGAAGGGCTACTGCTGAAGGGCAAATGGCGGAGCCCGGAGGACGAGTCTGAGCCACCGCCGAAGGACGGGGAACGCGTTCTCCTTACCTCGCATATTGCCAGAGGTATGGGAATTCCGCCATCCGCCTTTTTCCTTGAAGTTCTCGACCATTACGGTGTTCAGCCCCACAATCGTCCACCAAACTCCATTCTATATCTTGCCGGCTTCCAGGCCCTTTTCGAGGGGTATTTAGGAATAGCACCTAGATTAGACTTTTGGCAATATTGCTTCGGAGTGAAGCGGAACCCTACGGAGGGCGTTCTTCCCAACTGCGGGACCATTTATTTCACTCTCCGGAGATTTAGGGAAGATTGGTACCCAAAGATAAAAACATCAGAATCCTTCAAGTTTTGGACGGGTTCTTTCTTTTATCATCACGATGTCCCGTTCCCCAAAAAAGACAACGGGGTTCCTCCATTCACCAATTCCGCTGCTGTTTCTCGAGACAGTTGGGCAGTCGAAGCAGTGCAAACTTTGTCGGATGACCTGATGAAGATAAAACGTCGTATCGCCAAACTTACCTCCTCACAACCTCCTCTGACCGGAACATATACAATTTATGTGCTGGTTCGGTCGCCGTATTCAACCTCTTGCTTTCCGCCCCCGAGTTCTTTGCGAATACGAAGGGCCGGAAGACGAAATGAGAGGGACGGAGAAAGCCTTTACTAAAAGGGATTTCAAGAAGCGAGTCAACCAATTGGTTGCTACTCGCGACCAATATGAGGAGAGTTTGGGGATGTATCACGAGGAAAACCCGGTCCCTAAGGTACTCTTACTTTTCCCTGATTTGGTATTCTCTCGGATTTTTTTTTCTTTCTCAGATTTCTCTAACTTAGTCGGATCTTTTGCCACTTCCATAGTTCGACGCTCTTACGGAAGCAGATCTTGCATCCAACGCCGAACTTGACGAATTGCACGCCAGTTTTTACGGCGGTCGGAAGCGCAAGAGGCAAGTGATCACAGAGGAAGTGACAAATCTTGACGGAGTTCCCATCGCCACGTCCATGTATTTTTCTGGGAGTTTCAATCTCTCATTCCATTTTGGTTCTTCGAGGTATTTACTTCTCGGATTTTTCCTTCATCCTTTCCCTTTTCCAGCCTTGCGCTAGTTCCTTTAAAATCAAATAAATTGAAAAAGCATAAAGCTATCGTTGGCAAGGGAATGCCGTCTCCAGCTGCAGCTCCTCCTAGTCCGGTAACTCTTGGTAGGGAGGATAAGACCGCAAACCCGGAGGAACAATTCCGGCCAACCAGACAGCCTATTGCATCCAACGTGGATGCGAGGGAAAGGGCGGAGCCGGAGATGGGCGGTCCTTCGAACTTCTGACGAAGAAGAGCCCATCCCTACTTTTGACAAGGAATTCAAGGTAAAGGAACAACCTTTCGATGATCTCAGATACATTCGTCCGGCAGCTAAGAAGTTCTTCGCTCCTGCTCCTCTGATCTGTGCTTGGCCACAAGGCGGACTAATTGTCCGAAATAACTTCGTATTTTCGTCTCGTCAGGTCATTCAAGACGGCCTGCACGACGTTGGAATTCTTTTTGTTGAATACGCAAGAGAATTCAACGATAACTTATCAGGTTTACAGTGGATGAGCCAGGTAATATCTCAGCCCCCAAGCAATAAGTCAAATGCATGCTTTTAACTTAATGCTTTATCATTATCATGCTTGTTTCTAACTTAAGCATTATGTTTCATTTCCGTGTTTCAGCAACCGCTAAGAGTATAAACCTGAAGTTTTTGGCAATCATATTGTTGACGCGCGTTCGCGTCACACAAACACGTCCTCGTGTACCCGCGGCACCGAGGGAGATGCTCCGCAACTCGCACCGCGGGAAGCCTTCCGGAAGCGCGGTACGCAAGACAGTCTTGCAGAAGCTTTTTGAGGCCAGACGCCCCGGTTCCTCGGGAGGGACCCTGTCGGAGGACCCGGCGACGATTGGCTGCTCCAAGTCGTCCTGAACGCCCCTGGATCCTCGTGGATTGTAGCCTCCAAACCTGAAGAACAACGAAGAACGATAAGCAAGATACAAGGGGGAGAGATAGATGAACACGATAAATTAGGGTTTGTGTTTGTTCGATTGGTGTTGGTTCAATCGGCCGTCACCCCTCATGTATATAAGAGGCGGCTGGACTTCCCATGCAAGGAAAATGCTTGGATTCACGTCCAAAAGCCCTAATTTGCATCCAATTCGGATGTTTGACTCGAACCTTCCAAAACTGTTCAGTCTGAAAACTGGATGTATCTTGCGGGTCGTTTTCGAGGCAGTAAACGTCCTCAAATCGGAATCACGTAGAAGACAAAGTTGTTCGTCTCGAAAAGACGAAGAACTTTTTTATGTGTTTTCTCATCCGAATCCATATTGATGGTTTAATCTTGTCTGCACTGAAAAGAGTTCGAATCAAATCCAAATCTGGCAGTTCTGGCCCATCCGTATTTTACAGATTCGAGGTTGTAAACAAGCTCAGATTAAAATCTCGTAGAAGACCAAATTGTTCATCTAAAAAAACGAATAACTTGCATTCAATGAGTTTTTCCATTTGACCTATCCTTGATGCTTCAAAATCAGATGGAATAAGTTCGACGCAATCTGAAGATTTTCAACTCGTTTCACCAATGCTCACACCAAAGTGCAGAGTATGTCTATGGTTTGGCGGATTTGCTCGCATAATGAGATAGTTTGTAGTATTTTGACTCTAGAAATTGCATATGACATCGGATTGAGATGATCCAATAATCAAAGTTGTTTGTTTCGACGAGACATACAACTTTCATTCACATTATTTTTCCATTTGGGGTCATCTTGTTGCCTTCCTTTTGTGAGCCAAAAACGAGTGTCAACACATGCCCCCCTATTTTTTGGCAAAGCTTGCGTGCCAAAAAATAACTTGCACCATTCTTCTTCTAGGAACGATGTCAACACTCCATCGTCCATGTGTTCTCAGAAGGATACTAGATTATGGACCATATGTGCAAGAGGGAAAATACTTTAATAATCTTTCACCCAAATAGTCCAAAAGAATAACACCAACCATTTGGCGATAAAGGTCCTCACTCATCAACGCATATTTGAAAGCAACCCGCCAAATGGTCATGCTCATCCTCTTGTATGATTTTTCATATAATTAACAATGAGTGTCGGTGGGTTACCCCCGAGTAGGGTAAAGGCAAGTGGTAAAGGCAAGGTCAGAAGAGATGTTTGGTCGAGTAGCCGCCTACCCGGTAATTGCTACCCGGTCGACTGCTACTCGGTCTTACATAGAAGATGACCAGAAGAAGGAATCGAGCAAGTTATATTTGTTCGAGTAGAAGAAGTGGCCCGAGTAAAACTGGCGGGAACCTACTCGGGCCAAAAGTCAAAGGAGCCGTTCTGACACAGAATCCCGCGTATCCGGGGTCCGTACTTGGCACTATTCACATCACTGTTCATCTGGGGACGGCGTGCCTGACAGCGACAGTGTGGCAGTAGGCCGTCGCAGGATAGGGGGGACCTACTCTGTGTTAAGCGCATTGATACCAGACTGTTCACTTGGTTTTGCCCAACGACTTTCCGGACAGGACAAGATTAGGAACCAAAGCTGTCAGCGGGAACTCGGAAGAAGGACGATGTGCACACAATGTCGACACTTGTTTATATTTGGACGTATCCGGCTGGGCACCGTGTATATAAGGTGCCCCGCCGCCTCCTGCGCAAGGGATCGCATGCTCGAACACAAGAAAGACCTAGATTCTTGACCTAGTTCATCACGTAGAGAGAGGAGTGGCTACTCGGTAGCAAGAACCATTGTACTGTGGCTACTCGGTGAGACATCGGAATACACAGAGAAAGGCAGGAGTAGGGGTTTTACCTCCTCACGAGGGCCCTGAACCTGGGTAGATCGTGTTGTTTGCAGTGTTTAGTTCTTACTCCACGCGGCTACTCGTCGCGTGATCCCTCCCCGAGCACCTCCAGCGTCCATCGTCCCCACATCTTTAGCCATCCCATGGCATCTGTCTTGACACCACCACGACAGTTGGCGCCCACCGTGGGGCAACCAGCGGCGCTGGTTGGAGTATCTGTTCGGACGGGATCTTCTTCAGCGGAGCGTGTAGTCTGTGGCCTTGTCCACAGATTCGGCTCCTTCGACTTCGTCACCGACAACGCAGGCGACTTCGGCGGCAGAGCCATGCCGGAGGGCGGCACGGTGATCTCCTTCGGCTCGCACCTCGTCTACGTCGCCAACCGCCGTCGTCAACGAGTTCCCGGAGGAGGTGTTGGTGGCAGAGGATCCTCCTGCTGTCATCGCTGCTCGCTGAAGGCCTACGCGCCTTTCTGCGAACAGCGCTGAGGTGATGGTGGCCGGCCTGGCTACGAACGCCGGCAAGAGTGCTGTTGGCGCTGCGGTCATCATCGACGATCCTGCTGGCCCGAGTGCTGGCGGGAAGACCCACAAGCCCTACGAGAAGGCCTGCAACCTTCCTCTTTCCACTACTCCGACCATCCCTGCGTCTGCGGGAAGAACTGGCATGCCGCCTCCCACTGACCTCGAGCTCTTGAACATGAAGGAGCAGCTCGACCGGCAGCGCCAGGAACTCCTTGCCGAGCAGGCGAAGTTAGATAAGGTTAGACTTGAGCTTAGTCTAGACCAGATCGAGTACAACAAGGCTCACGGCTTCACGCTAGTCGCTAGGAGAGCTAGCAAAGTAGGTGCTACTCGGTGCAACCTAGGCGCCGAGATGGCGACCGTTGGAGAGGTTCCTAGTCAGTCTGCCACCGCAAACACTTCCACTAGGCCTAGGTACAGCACCCCCGCCAAAACACTTAGAGCTGCAGAGGCCGTAGCCGCCGAGTTGCCTCGTCTCGACGGCGACGCGCGCATTAGGCAGCAAGAAAGGCTCAACGAGTTGGTGTTGGAGGCCGCTAGGCAGAATGAGGAGTTCCGGAAAGCCAACCCGGGTGCTGGCGGCTCGCAGGTGGTGCATTCGCATGCGGCCAGATCTAACGATCAGGCCTCATCTCCGCACCCCAGTCGCGAGAGGGACCGCACTGGCACCTCGGGCAAGAACAGGCAAATGCAGGTGTACGACCCGACTGCCGCCGCGAAACAGCTCGCTGTGCCGCGACAGTCCGGCCAGAAACACAACTCTGCTGGAGCAGGCTTTCAAGCACATAAAGCTCACAGCCAGACGCGAGGAGGAGATCGTCCGAGTCCTTCTCGGCAGCAGGCTGCTCAGCCTATTCGGCGGAGGCCTCACCAGGCAGTTGCTGTTCAGCCGCGTGCGTTTGACCGAGTAGCCAACCTGGTGGAGCAGCCTGTGGCCATGGAGGAGGACAGGTACGATGACGGCAACTCGGCTATGGGGCTAGCCGGGTACGATATCTTGGACCGCGTAGGAGAGCGCGTGCTGGAGCCTGCTGATGTTCGGTACAAGCTGGACCGGATCAACCTGTCCGCGCGGCTAGAGAACAAGGGACCTCCCGGTCCTGACTGTTTTGGCCCGCGCATCATGAACGAGCCATCCGTGAAGAACTTCCAGCTCGCAAGGGGAACCAAGAGCTACAACGGCAGCACCAAGCCAGAAGACTGGCTCAACGACTACGTCACTGCGGTTCACATCGCGAGCGGCAACAGAAGATGGGAAGTGCGGTACGTTCCGCAGATGCTTGAGGGTCCAGCTCGCACTTGGATCAACAACTTGCCCAAGAACATCATCAATTGCTGGCTGGACTTCTCGGAGGCCTTCATCAGCAACTTCACCAGCACGTACAAGAGGCCGAATAGGCCGCAGCAGCTGTCAGCCTGCAAGCAGCGAGAAGACGAGACGGATCGCGAGTATCTTACTCGGTGGAGCACATTGCAGAACACCTGTGAAGGTGTGAACGAGGCGCAGGCCATCACTTGGTTTGCGCAAGGGTGCAAGCACGGCAGCATGTTGTGGCAGAGGCTGCAGAGGGAGATGCCAAACACCCTGGCGGAGACCATCAAGATCGCGGATCAGTACGCGCTTGGTGATCCTACTCAGCCACTGATGGACTCCTCCGAGCCGAGAAGAAATTTCAAGCGCAATGAGTTCCGCAACAAGCGCAGGGGTGACCGAATAGATACTCGGTATGACCCTGAGGAGGTGAATGCTGTGGGAATTGGAGCTGGGAGCAGCCAAGGGCAAAAACCCGCTGGAGCCCAGTACGGGCGCAACCAGAACCAGGGCCAAGGCAACAAGAAGTCATACCGAGCTCCTCAGTCGGGTAGCGGCAACTCGGAACCGGCTAAGAAGTTCGTCTTTGACGACATGAAGGATGGCCCATGCAGCATCCACACTCAGCACCCCTCAAGTCCAGCCAACCACACTACTCGGCAGTGCGAATGGTGGGATCTGATCAGGAATGAGGGCTTGCCTCCTCCTCCTCCCCTGCCAGTCGCGAATGCTCCTATTCAGCCTGTTCGCGCACCCGCAGCTCGGCCTCCCGCCTTCCCGAGAAGAGAAAACGTGAATCAAGTGGCTTTAGGAGCCAATCGCAACTTCAACAACGAGAGTTACCGCAACAACAACAACAACCGCAACCGCAACAACAACAGAGGCAACAACAACAATTTCCAAGGCAACAACAACGGCAACAATGATGATGGGGGCCGCAACCAGTACCAAGAGCACCACGAGAGCTACATGATCTTCACTTCCGAGCCTGTCGACAAGCAGTCGCAGCACAGGCGTGCTATGGAGGTCAATGTTGTGATTCCTGCTGTCCCTCACTACATGCACTGGTGCAATGTAGAGATCACGTGGTCCCGAGCTGACCATCCCAAGGTAATGCCCAACCCGGGTAGCTACGCCTTGGTACTGGATCCTACCTTCCTGGGTCCCGAGAAGAACGTGAGGTTCAGCAAGGTGCTAATCGACAACGGCAGCAGCATCAACATCGTGTACAAGGATACACTCGAGAAGCTCGGAATCGGCGAGAACATGCTGCTACCCAGCAAGACCACTTTCCATGGCATTGTGCCGGGGATTTCTTGCTCTCCAATGGGCAAAGTGTGGATAGACGTGCTATTCGGCGTTCGGGGAAACTGCCGCACAGAGAGGCTGCAGTTTGAAGTGGTGGACCATCAAAGCCCTTACCATGCTCTACTCGGCAGGACTGCTCTGAGCAAGTTCATAGCTTCTACCCACACTGCATACTTGAAGATGAAGATCCCTGGTCCCAATGGCGTGATTACTATCGCTAGCGATTACAAGAAGTCCATAGAGTGTGCCTCTGCTGGTTCTCAGCTGGCGGAGTCGATGGTGATTGCTGCCGAGAAGAAGATACATGAGGTGGTGGCCATGGCGCAGGCTGCGCAAGGTGTTGCACCCGGGATGCCGAGCTCCCAGTACGGCACCACGTTCCAGGCTTCTCAGGAAACAAAGAAGATCCAGGTCGACCCTGAGTTCCCTGACCGAGTTGCAATCATTGGCTCCGGGTTGGCGGAGAAATAGGAAGGCGAGCTCATCCACTTCCTCCGTGAGAATCGGGATGTGTTTGCCTGGTCCAATGAAGATCTGCCAGGTGTCCCGAGGGAGTTGGTTGAGCACTCTTTACATGTGCGTCCAGACGCCAAGCCGGTGAAGCAGGCTATGCGCCGCTTCGGAGATGAGAGGAGGAAAGCTATCGGTGATCAGATCACCAAGCTGCTGATAAGCAATTTCATCATGGAGGTACTGCATCCGGATTGGCTAGCCAACCCGGTCATGGTCGACAAGAAGAAGGAGGACCCCAAGGCGGCTACCGCGTGGCGCATGTGCGTCAACTACACCGACCTGAACAAGGCCTGCCCCAAGGATCCTTTTCTGCTACCTCGCATCGATCAGGTTATCGATTCCACTGCTGGTTGTGAGCTTTTGTCTTTCATTGATGCCTACTCGGGTTTTCATCAGATAGCTCTCAACCCCACTGATCAAATAAAGACTGCTTTTATTACCCCGTACGGGGCTTATTGCTATCGTGTCATGTGTTTTGGCTTGAGGAATGCGGGTGCAACCTATCAGAGATGCATGCAGAAATGCTTGCACGATCAGCTCGGCAAGAATGTGCAGGTGTACGTAGATGACATTTTCATCAAAACGAATAAAACACATACTCTGCTTGCCGACCTTGAGGAAACCTTTGCTAACCTACGCAAGTACAAAATGAAGCTGAATCCGAGTAAGTGCACCTTTGGTGTACCGGCTGGCAAGCTACTCGGCTTTCTAGTTTCTAGTCGGGGCATTGAGGCCAATCCGTCAAAGATAAAAGCCATTGAGAGCATGTCTCTGCCAAGATCCTTGAAGGATGTGCAAAAATTCACTGGTTGTTTGGCATCTCTGAGCCGTTTTCTCGGCCGAATGGGCGAGAAGGCCTGCCTCTCTACCAGTTGATGAAGAAAAGTGATAAGTTCGTCTGGATTCCGCAAGCAGACGTGGCATTCAATGAGCTGAAGGCGATGCTGGGTTGCGCTCCCATTTTGGCTAGTCCGCTACCCAAGGAGCCAATGCTGCTATATATCGCTGCTACTAACCGGGTAGTCAGCATGGTGATCGTGGTGGAGCGAGAAGAAGAAGGAAAAAGTGTGCAGCGCCCCGTGTACTATCTTAGTGAAGTGTTGTCAAGCTCCAAGCAGAACTATCCGCACTATCAGAAGATGACCTACGGTGTGTACCTGGGCGCCCAGAAGCTGAAGCACTATTTCCAGGAGCATCCTATCACTGTGGTGAGCTCTGCTCCCATCTCGGATATCATGGGCAACAAGGAGGCGAGTGGTAGAGTAGCCAAGTGGGCGATTGAGCTAGCCGCGTACGCTCCCGCGTATGCGAGAAGAGAAGCTATCAAGTCTCAGATTCTGGCGGAGTTTCTGGTGGACTGGGCCGAGGTGCAGTATGAACCTCCTGCTCCAGTTTCCAATTATTGGAGGATGCACTTTGATGGCTCGAAGGTGAAGGAAGGGCTTGGCGCTGGCGTAGTGCTTACGTCACCCAAGCGAGATCAACTCAAGTACGTGCTGCAAATACATTTCAAGGCATCAAACAATGTTGCCGAGTACGAAGCCGTGGTGCACGGCTTGCGAGTAGCCAAGGAGGTTGGTGTGCAACGCATCATATGCTATGGTGATTCCGATCTGGTGGTGCAACAAGTTTCTGGCACTTGGGATGCTTTGGATGCCAACATGGCATCGTATCGCTTCCTAGTGCAGTCTATGACTGGATTTTTCGAAGGCTGTGAGTTCCAGCACATCCACCGAGCAGAGAATGAAGCAGCAGACGAGCTGTCCAAGTTGGGGTCTTCTCGGCAATCCATCCCGGCGGGAATTGCCTTGGAGCATTTGAGGAAGCCATCCATCAAGCCATCCCCCAACTCGGAATCCATCTTCGTTCCTTCTCTGCCAAGCGAGGAAGCTGAGCCCATGGAGATTGACTGGGAGAATGCAACACAGAACCCGGGGACTGCCATTCCCTACTCGGGGACTGCCGTTCCCTACTCGGGGACTGCCGTTCCCTACTCGGGGACTGCCGCTCCATACTCGGGGACTGTGCTCCCTTACTCGGGGACTGCCCCTCTCGACCCGGAGTCTGTCGCATTCATTGAGGAAGTTCTCTCTAACCGATCAGGGCTTCAGAGAAGTGCTCCTAGCCCTCCAGAGCAGTCAGAGGTACCCGTTCCAATGGAAGTGGACGAACCAGTGTTTCCTACACGGGAGACACCGAGTTGGGCTATGCCCATATTATCCTTTCTAAAGGAAGGTACCCCGCCAGAAGACGAAGTTGCTGCAAGGCAGATTCAGAGAAGATCCAAGGGATACACCATATTCCGAGATGTGCTGCACAAGAGAAGTGCCACTGGTGTGCTGCAACGCTGCGTGGCACCAGAAGAAGGAGAAGAAATTCTGGTGGAGATACACCAAGGAGAATGTGGGCATCACGCCTCTTCTCGGGCATTGGTCAAGAAGGCTTTTCGGCATGGGTTCTATTGGCTCACTGCCTTGAAGCAAGCTGAGGATATCGTGAGGAAGTGCAATGGCTGCCAAAGATTTGCAAGTAAGATCCATTTGCCTACTTCCGAGTTGAAAACCATTCCCATTACTTGGCCATTTGCTGTTTGGTGCTTGGATATGGTTGGTCCCTTCAAGCCGGCTAGAGGCAACATGACTCACATCTTGGTCATGGTTGACAAATTCACCAAGTGGATAGAAGTGAAGCCTATTCGGAAGTGCGATGGAGCCACAACCGTGAGTTTCTTGAAGGATGTGATCCTGAGATACGGCTACCCGCACAACATCATCACGGATAATGGCACAAACTTTGCTGAGGGAGCAATGGTGCGATTCTGCAGAGATAAGCACATCCGACTAGACGTTGCGTCAGTCGTGCATCCCGCCTCCAATGGGCAAGTTGAAAGAGCAAATGGCATGGTGCTAGCTGGTATAAAGCCAAGGCTGATTGAGCCCCTGCTGAAAACACCTGGGTGTTGGCTAGACGAGTTGCCAGCGGTGTTGTGGAGTCTAAGGACTACCCCTAACCGGTCAACCGGCTACACACCATTTTTCTTGGTATATGGGGCTGAGGCCGTATTGCCAATATACCTAGAGCATGACTCCCCCCCCCCCCCGAGTAACCCTCTATACTGAGGTGGAGGCGAGAGAAGCTCGAGAAGACGACGTTGACCTGCTTGAAGGAGAAAGAGAGCTGACTCTGTCACGTTCGGCTATCTACCAGCAAAACCTGCGGCGTTATCATAGCCGAAAGGTGAACCCAAGGGTTTTCCGAGAAGGAGACATGGTCCTTAGGCTCGTGCAACGCACAGCCGGGATGCACAAGCTCTCTCCTCCTTGGTAAGGGCCCTTCATTGTGAGCAAAGCTTTGCACAATGACGCCTATTACCTAGTCGACGTACAGCCATCGCAGAAGAACAGGGTAGACAAAGCTGGAGAGGAATCTAAGCGTCCCTGGAATGTAGCTCTGCTCCGTCGCTTTCATTCGTGAGCAAAAATGTGTATGTACTCTCAATTCTACTCTGCAAATCTGAAATTGAACTCGGGGACTGCCCTCGTCTAAAATTTCTCTAAGTGTTTCTACTCGGCTTTACTCTTTGCCTACTCGGTTGCTCTGCTTCAAAGTTCATAAGTACATTGAGTAATGTGTTTAAACCTACATGCCAACTCTTCGACTCTGCTGCTGTCCGAAACCCGACTTCATGGCAAGCAAGAGAACAAGCAAAAGGTCAATGAGCACAAGAAAAATTGCTGGGAAAAGGAAGAGTGCAGGAACCGAGTAGGGTGCATTTACTACTGTTCCTTACCTTTTCTTTTCGGTTAAGTGGTGGGCTGCGTTACTATGACTGTTTCTAAGTGGCTAAGTATTTGCAACTCTGCCTTTGGACTCTTGTGACTCGAATACCAAAAAAGCAACAAGTTGCGGGTAGAGCTGAGACGAAAAGAAAGAGTGAATAAGAAATGCAACTCGGGGACTTGCATGATAACGCAACCCGGCATCGAGCCAGGGCTGCCCAAATTGACTAAGTTGAAAATAACAAGTGTGGATAAAATTGAGTAGCAAGCAAAAACATAAATAGTTTGATACATCTGCTCCCGGCATCCCGGGGATCTGATAAGTGTTTGAGCAATAAGATTGCAGGGAAAAATCATGTCGAGGTAGCAGCATTCTCGGTGCTGACCTTGGTTGCTTCATCTTCAGTAGTGGCCTTGGTCGCGTCCGCCTCCAAGCTGGCATCAACAGTCTTTGCAGCTTCGTTTTCGGCGCTGGCCTCGGTCGCACCCGCTTCCGAGTTGACGGGGACGGTCTTCACCAGCTCGGTGTCGGGCTTGGTGGCTACCCGGTCTGAAGTGGCCGTGGCCACCGAGATGGGCCCTGCCGCCGAGGTGGAGCCAGAGGCTTGGGCGCGAAGGCAGATCGTGTCGTCGAGAGCAGCCCCTGACGAGGTGCCGAACTCGAGCGCGGCGGTGTCGATCGACATCTTCTCGCTCTCGTCCTCCTCGTCGCTACCCGCGACGACTGCGGCCTTCCCCTTCCCGGCCTTGCCACCAGGAGACTCGAAGCAGCTCAGGTCCAACTCCTCCAAGTCCGTCTCTTCATCTTCGCCCTCCTCCTCGTCCTCCTCCACCTCGGTGTCGGGCTCAGTGAGGCCGTCGATGAAGGTCGCCGTGTCAGCATATTGGGCAACCTCGTGAGCAACCAGCTTGCGGATAGCCACGCAGTCGGGGTTCTTCTCCCACTTGGAGTCCGCGCGCATCTCGCGGACAATCTGCAGGTTAAGGTTTTCGTACCAGCTGGTGATGAAGAGCAGCATCATGTCTGCGCCTGCCCGAGCTCCCGAGGCACGCCACTTCTTCAGCTCGGCCTTCACGCCATGCAGCTTCAGGGCTAGTCCACGGATGGTTGTTGGCGCGCTGTCCTGTGGCCAGAAGAGGTCGTGGAGCTGGAAGCCGATGCGCACCAGCTCGGTGCCCACGCCGGCTAGGCGTTGGAATTGTCCTTGCATGACCAGGATGCTTTCCTCGATCTCTGCTCTGGTGTCCGAAGGCTCGCCCTTCTCGGCGCGAGCTGCTCGGGCCTTGGCCAGGGCAGGCGCGCAAGAAGACACGATATCAGGGAAAACTTCTGCAAAAGCTATTGAGAAAATCAGAAACAGAAGCAGAGAAGAAAAGTACAGCCGAGCAGAAGAAATGCAGAAAAGAGAACACTTACTATTCAAATCGTAGCGCACTCCTTGCAGCTGGTTCTTCCACGATTCCTTGTTGGCTAGGTGCCTTTTTTCAATCAAGCGGAGCCCATTCATCTGAGCAAAGAGGTTAGCGTTGGCTTTCTTCAGCACCTCGCACTCCTGCTCGAGGGCTTTCTCCTTGGCCTTGGCTGCTGTTTCCATCTTTGCCTTCTCGGCAATTGCTCTATCCTTCTCGGCAGCGAGGTCGATGGCATCCTGGAGCGCAGTGCGCAGCTGGACTTGGAGCTTCTCCATCTCGGTAGCATGTTCCTTCTGCAGCGCGACAGATTGGTTTGATAGTTGCTGCTGCACCTCAGCAGGTTGGAGGCAGCTCTGGTGCTCCTCAGCGAACTTCTTATGATCTTCTGCGGAGAGCCAAGCACGGTTAGCAGAGTAGCGAAGAAACAAACACAAGAACACGCCGAGTAGACGGCAACATACCTTCCAGTCTTTTGATGGTGGCTTGGCCATTCTCAACGAAGGCACGGCAGTTCTCGTGCTCGTCGGCCAGGGCCTTCAACTTCCCTGCAGAGTAAAATTGGTTAGCGCAAAAAGCAGAAGCGGGCGTAAACACCAAACGCAAGAACCGCGTAGCTAAAAGCGTACCTTCAACTTCAGAAAGCCTTAGGGTGCTATTCATCACATCCTTATCAGCTGCCTCGGCGGCTATCTTCTCTTTTTCCAAGGCGACAATGCGTCTCTTGGCAACGGCATGGTTCTAGAGTAGCCGACGATGCAAGTCGGTCCGTTTCAGTACGCTATTCTGAGAAGCAAAAGAAAAAAGAATCAGGCAAAGTAGTAGAGATTCAACCCGAGAAGGCGGCTACTCGGGAGAGTATCCGCCTACTCGGCCAGAATCTCGGGGACTGGGTGATGGATAAGGAAAAGAAGAAGAGTAGAAGAAAAGTGAAAATGCAACTCGGAGAGGATGAGTAGAAGCTTACCGCATAAGATTGCTCAAGGTCCTCTGCATTCTTGCGGTGGACAAACATCTTGGCGGCAAGCGTAGCAGAGTTGGATGAGATAGTCATGGGTTTGTAACCCAGGTCTACCTTGTTCCAATCGACACGCATATGGTCTATGTTGCCCAAATCCGTGTCGTTCCAGTTCGAGTTGCCAAGGACCTTGCTGTCCCACTTGGCATCGATGAAGCCAACCAAATCAAGCACTTTCTCAAGGCCCTGGGACGTCACCGCCTTGTCCTGAACCCCACGCGAAGAAATGGAGAGGGATTTGTCCTGATTTGGGGCCGGGGGTCTGGAATCCATTGCCACGGCCTTCTTCCCTTTCTGAAGAGCAAGCCTCCGCTCCTCGGAGGAGAAGCCAACCTGGTGCTGATGGCTGACCATCACCATGTAAGGAGGATAGCCGGGTAGATCTGAGACACCGGATGCAGCAACGGCGTCAGCAGCCGCGCCAGGCTCGCGGATAGCCAGCTGACCGGACTGGGCAGTTGATGTTGGCGGCGGCATCTCGGCAGCTCGTTTCTTCGTAATCTCCTTCTGGGCGGTTGGCTTCTCGGTGATTGGCTTCTCGGTTTTCTTCTTCTCGGTATTCTTCTTATCGGCGGCCTTCTTCTCTGCAGCGTCCTGAGCATTCTTCCTTGTAACCGGCCTGGCTGCAGCCTTGGTTTTCTGCACCAAGGAGGAATCTGGCTGGGCGCTACCCTGCTCGGTAGGCGGTGCCAGGGGCGCGCTACCCGGCGCGGCATCGGGCTGGGCGCTACCCTGCGCGGCGTCTGGTTGCACATCGCTCAGAGGGTACTGCCCCGTCATGTTGACTACTTCTACCCGCTGCTCGGCAGCGGGATCTGGCTGTGAGGCATCTGTCACTTCTACCCGCGCCTGGGTCGCGGGGTCTTCTTGTTCAGCAGCCCCTGTGGCTGGCTGCTCCTGTTCTGTTCCCTGCCGCTCAAGGGCGGCGTCGTCATGCATCTCTTGGTCTTGGTCTTGGTTCTCCTCGGCGGTGTTGGCCGGAGGAGAAGGAGGCCTCTCTTGGTGAGCAGCTTCCTGCGCTTCTTGTTCTGCGCGGGACTGCTGCTCCAACTCGACATTCTGGGCATCGGTGCCCTCTAGTTGTGCGTTGGCAGCGTCGGTCTCGTCGCCGTCGAGGTCGATAAGCTCATCAACGTCGATGGCGGCCTTCTTCTTGGTCTCAGTGGGCGCAAAAGCGGCGTCCGCATCCAAGGGAGCTCTGAAGAGAAAATTGCGTTCAGAAATAAGAAGAGGGCAGAGGAAATTGAGAGGAAACAGCGAAGCAAAAGGATTGGGAATCAACCGAGAAGAGCGAAGTGAACCGAAGCGTATAACCGAGAAGGAACTTACCCCTTGCGGGTAGGGATCGCTGGTCGTTTTTCTTCACGACCTTCTTGGTCGTCTTCTCGGTCGGCTTCTTCTTCTTGTCTGGGGGCTCCTGCGCACCACTGCCCGCCCGCTTGCGAGTAAAAGGAGCGGCAACTGAAAGAGGATCAACCTCAAGGGCTTCCTCGTTCTCGTCCTCATCCTCGCCCTCGTCCTCAGCATCAGCATCATCTATGAAGTTGAGAAAAAAGAGAAGCAACTCAGAAACATAAGGCTATTGGTGTGTGCTTCTCGCGACCAGACAGAATAAAATTCAGTTATCTTCATCTTCGTCTTCAGACCAATCGCGGAGAGACGCATCTACGTGATGCTTCTCCGTCGTGGGGGCATGAGGGAGGTTAAGCTTGTCCGCGGTCTCGAAGGAGGCCTCGTCGTCTTCCTCTCGGTCATCAGACCAGTTGCCCTCGAAGCGCTCACAGCTCTCAGCAAGCTGGCGGGCAAGAACCTGAAGAACAGAGAAACATCGCAAATTAGTCGAATAGCATGAAGGCACTCTACTCGGCAAGGCATGCAAACATCAAGCACATTAAGCCTACGCGGCTCGGCTAAGTGTCTCTACTCGATTGGGCGTGCAAACACCAAGCACATTAAGCCTAAGTGTTTCTCCTAAGTGTGCTACCCGACAAGGCGTGCAAACACCAAGCACACTAAGCCTAAGCAGTTCCGCTAGACGCTCTACTCGGCGCAGAGTGCGAATGCTAGTCACAGCAAGGAGAGGAAGATATCTACTCGGATCGCATATACCGGAAGCAGAGTCAGAAGAACATACCCGTGGAATCGGCTTCGTGCGGCTGTATGGGATGAAGCCATACTGCCAGTTGTCGCGGAGGCCGGTGGTCAGGATGGACCTTGCGTGAGCGGCGACGTCCGCGTTGCTGAGCTCGAATGTAGTCGTCCGAGTGCAGTCGCGGGGGCCACCCAGGTAGCACATGGGGTGAGCTCGCTGTTGGAGTGGCAGCACGCGATTACGGATCCAGCAGGCGACTGGATCGTCACTCTTGAGCCCCTTTCCGATTAGGAAGGCGAGGCGCTCCTCCATCTGCGTTGCGTTGCGGTCCATGGACGGCTTCGTCTTCCAGTTCTGCCCGGATGGAGCTCGGTTGCTCCAAGGGGGCAGATTGATGCGATCTTCCACCTCGCCCCCCTCCGTGGCGGGGATGTTCTTCACGTACAGGAAGGATTTCTGCCATTTGCGGACAGAATCCAAGCCCTTGATGCGAGGGTGGTTGGTTCCTGTCCGCTGCACCATCATGGCGCTGCCGGTATCGGTTATCCGGCTGCTGGTGGCCGCGCCGTCCTTCTTGCCCTTGCTTTGCTGGCGGAAGAAAAAGTACTTCGACCATGTCTCCGTCGTGGGGCGAACGCCGAGGAAGGCTTCGCACACCACGGCGTGATAGGAGAGGAAGACGACCGCATTGGGAGGAAGATGGTGCATCTGGACACCGAAGTGGTCCAGGAGAGAGCGGAGGAAGTCGGAAGCGGGGAGGCCGAATCCTCGCGCGAAGTGCGCGAGGAAGACGACGTGTTCGCCCTCCCGCGGGGCCGGAACGATCTCGCCGTCGGACGGCCGGCACTGAACACCAGGAGGAACCCTCCGAGTGTTCACGAGCCACTGGCAGTCATCGGCGGTGACGTCGGAGCCAGCCCAGCCGGCGCGAGCGCTATCACCGCGAGCCATGGCAGCGAGTAGGGAGTGGTGAAAGATTGGAAGAGTTCGGTGGAGTGGATGAATCCGCGGTGGCGCAGAAAGTTGCGCGGCGGCGGAGAGCTCTGCGGCGGCGGAGAAACAGGGAGGCAGAAGAGGAAAGTGAAGCAGAAGGAGAAGAGGAAGTTACCGAGGGGGTATTTATACCCCTCCTCGGATTACCGTTACGATTGGAGTACTGGGATCGATCGTGGCAGTAAATCGTGTGTCGTGGGGTCTGTGGCCGGTTAGAAACGCACACAGCGCGGAACGCGCGCGTAACGGCCGCATTTGATCCCACGACGAGATCGTGGGTAATTACCGCGCGTGATGGGACATAACAAGCTGGTGGGCCCACTCCGTGAAAACTGGGCGCGTGGCCTGTCGTGTCCTGGGCAGCGAGACGTCGGGGTCGCGGATGCGTGACACGTGTCCAGTTGCAGTGCGGAAGGCCGGATTGTGCTCTGCGCTGCGGAGATTCTGTTTGAGGAAATTCCTAAGTCTTTTTACTCGGCGACAGAGAAGAAAACTAGCGCTATTCGGAAGAGAGGAAACTCAAGGTATTCTATATAGTGCTACTCGGAGGTTTTACTCGGCATCTTGAGGTTCAAGGACAGTGTTGCCAAGGTTGGTTTTAAGCTGGCAGAGCCTAGTGAACAAGTTCGCAAGACTCTACCAGCTTCGGGGACTAATGTCGGGGGGTTACCCCCGAGTAGGGTAAAGGCAAGTGGTAAAGGCAAGGTCAGAAGAGATGTTTGGTCGAGTAGCCGCCTACCCGGTAATTGCTACCCGGTCGACTGCTACTCGGTCTTACATAGAAGATGACCAGAAGAAGGAATCAAGCAAGTTATATTTGTTCGAGTAGAAGAAGTGGCCCGAGTAAAACTGGCGGGAACCTACTCGGGCCAAAAGTCAAAGGAGCCGTTCTGACACAGAATCCCGTGTATCCGGGGTCCGTACTTGGCACTATTCACACCACTGTTCATCTGGGGACGGCGTGCCTGACAGCGACAG
This sequence comes from Alopecurus myosuroides, assembly GCA_028641055.1. Classification (NCBI taxonomy): domain Eukaryota; kingdom Viridiplantae; phylum Streptophyta; class Magnoliopsida; order Poales; family Poaceae; genus Alopecurus; species Alopecurus myosuroides. The sequence continues at coordinate 402,724,611 of CM054058.1, forward strand.
TGCGGCAGCAGGCCGTCGCAGGATAGGGGGTACCTACTCTGTGTTAAGCGCAGTGATACCAGACTGTTCACTTGGTTTTGCCCAACGACTTTCCGGACAGGACAAGATTAGGAACCAAAGCTGTCAGCGGGAACTCGGAAGAAGGACGATGTGCACACAATGTCGACACTTGTTTATATTTGGACGTATCCGGCTGGGCACCGTGTATATAAGGTGCCCCGCCGCCTCCTGCGCGAGGGATCGCATGCTCGAACACAAGAAAGACCTAGATTCTTGACCTAGTTCATCACGTAGAGAGAGGAGTGGCTACTCGGTAGCAAGAACCATTGTACTGTGGCTACTCGGTGAGACATCGGAATACACAGAGAAAGGCAGGAGTAGGGGTTTTACCTCCTCACGAGGGCCCTGAACCTGGGTAGATCGTGTTGTTTGCAGTGTTTAGTTCTTACTCCACGCGGCTACTCGTCGCGTGATCCCTCCCCGAGCACCTCCAGCGTCCATCGTCCCCACATCTTTAGCAATCCCATGGCATCTGTCTTGACACCACCACGACAATGAGCTTCTCCCGGCTATCTGCATTAGATTTTCCATTAGTGCATGGCCGAAGTGGCTTGCCTCGATCCGTCCCTACTTTCATTGGTGAAACAAAGCATCGGCTCATGCGAAATATGCGGTGCACCATGATTAACATGGTAGCCCGATGTTTGCACACCAACTCATCACATTTCATGTCTAGGCATAAGAGAATTAGTAAAACACTTCAAGATAAAAGTTATACCTAGACATGTATGAAGACAAACAATAGGTGATTCGTCAAAACATGTCTAAATCATGAAATTATTGCACTACTTACAACGAATCACCAGAAGTCTCAATATATGGAGCATCTATAGCTAATAAAAATTCTAGCACGAATAGAAAATATTGATATTAGGCTTGACTATTAGTTCATCATATTCTAAAGGGCACGAGACTTCAAAAATAGCACCAAAAGGAGATGAACAAACAATGCCAATGTACATGCCATTGTCTTAAAGCTAGATCAACAAATGCAATCTCCATGGTACTAGAGAGACAAGTTCAAAATTAATATCAAACATTATGCTCATGATTGATTTGTTGCCCAACAACATAGCTAGCAAAATTTGGCCATTCATAAATTTTATAGACTCACAAGCCAAATATCATGAAAGCATGAGTAAGAGCATAATTCTCAATTGACGCATACCTTGTCTCGGCCTGTAGTATTACTAAGGACGATGTTATCACACCACACCAGGCATGTCTCAATAATTTCTTAGGACGATAGGAGACTATCGGCCCCATATCTTTGCCTCAAGGGCATGCATAAACCAGCCACCAAAGTATGAATAGCTGAAATAAATCAAACAATAAATATGATAATGAACTCAGATTATTTTGGCTCTTTGCAATAGAAATAATATAGAAATTAATCAAATGTATATTGACTTTGTATTACCCTTCCATGATATAAATAATTATGATTCACCCATGGGTCAAAATAAGTCCATGGGGGATAGGCAATCATACCTGGTGGTGAACTCCATGACAAAGGAATTGATGGCATTGTTGAAGAATATAGACGATGTGCCAACCGAAAACTTTGCTTAGCTGATATAGAACTTTGGCTTAATTTCTTGTTAGTTTCAGTCTTCTCTTTCTTTATTTGTATAAATCTTCTTACAACAGAATCTTGCACATCATTCTTGTCCTTGCGGCTCTCCTTAGGAATCCATGCCATGTTCTTCTTTTTTAACTCTTCTGCACTAAGCCTTTGCAATTTTCTTTCTTGCCAACTTGATAAGCCGAGTGGGTATCCCGGCTGTACTTTTTGTTTCTGCTTTGGCAACTCTTTCTTGAGCTTGGACACTTTCAACTTCGCACATTCAGATTTTGCACTTCGATCTTCAATAACTGGTTGTTTTATCTCTTTGCCTTTAATAGCCAAGGTCAATTGGAACGGCTCTTTGTTACTTGAAACTGAATGTGAAACAACATACTTGCGACCATCCTTTTTTACTTGGTAAAGCTGCTTGACCACCTCCTTCTTTTCCTTTGAGCTTCGGACCGATTCTTTTTTGTTGAAACGGTTTTTGGCATGCGATTGTTGATCCAATAATGATCTATTTGGAGCTGCATAATTTGGGTTAGACGGTCTAGAATAATATGGATAATGTGCCCATGAATCATACATGTCCCATGATGAATATTGATAAGAATTAGCATAGGGAGGTGTCCATGACCTTTGTATTGGCGGCCCAAAAGGAGGATATGAACCTTCTTCATTAAACTTATCTTTTCGCCAATACCGGTTATTGTACTTGCGCCTTGGGAGGTGATATTGATGCTTTTGGACTACTCGGCCGATAAGCATTTTTTGTTTCAATCTCTTTTTGATATTTCTCCAATAGCACTCCAAAAGTAACTTTTTATTTCTTACCCTTGTGCTTATAGCGGCCTTTGTTCTTCTTGATTTTGCATGCATCAATCTTCGGATTTTCTTGTTGCCCTCAGTGCTTGATGTCATTGGTGTAGCATCAATAGAATTCCTATCTTCAAGAACATCTTTCATGTGCTCCTGAATAATTTCTTTTCTTGAAGACTTTATCTCACCATGTTCATTGTGTACCTTCTCATATTTGAACGAATCGGCTTGAGGTAGCCAATACAAAAGAGTTTTGCCATCAAGACCAATTGAAATAGACTGGTCATCTATATGTGCCTCACCAAAACCCAATCGTCCTTTGTCAACGGCCGATTGTACTATTTGATGAAACATGTTACAATTATCAATACTATGCTCAAACGAATCATGCAACTTGCAATACATTCATCCTTGGATTGGCGGATCTACATGGTGATCAAGAATCATAATGTAATCATTCTTAAGCAAAATATCGAAGATACGATCACACATGCTCAAACTGAAGGTACACTCTTTATTAACTAGCCGATCATGTTTCGAGAACAGCTTTTGAGTTAAATAACCGAATGGTTCAAGTTTGACACCACCCCATCCGGCTATGCTTTGACTTTTGCAACGATTCTCCGATGCTTTTGAATAAACCATCATACTAGCATCGGCTTTCTCAATAGATTCTACGCTTGGCTTTATATTTCTGAAGCCAAAATAAGTAGAACAAACATGTCTCACTTGAGACCAAATGTTAGCCAAGCATGAGATAAGCAAAGCCACCCATGTAAATACAAATTTTAAATGAAACAAGGGGCAAAGCTCTATCTGTAATAATTTGTTACTATTGGTATGTCTAAATTTTGTAATATGTTGACCAATAGTTTTTGTAGCAATTTTATCACTAACAAATAAATTACTTTTCTCGACTGGTCTTTCAATGTTTCTTATGAAAATCTTGCTAATCGATGCATGAACAATGTAGTCTTGACCAAATCGAAAAGTAAGTAAATTATTTGTTGGATATACCTCTTCACAAACGTTGGGAGAACATGATGGTTGCATGACCTGGGAAATATCTTGCCCCGTCTCTAGATGATTTTCCAACGCCTTTTCTTCTCCATTTTCTGGGTCTCGTACCTCATTACTTTGATGCTCAATGTCAACCGAACTTGGTTCGGCTATACTTTCTTGCACTTGAAGTTCATTAATCTCTTTGGCACGAAACTTACAGGGAAACATGCAAGATCCCTTACTTCCAGAAAAATCAAGCATGGTTGTTTTTCTAACCTTTCCATGCTCTTCGTCAATTAAGTTTGCTTCTTTTGATTCAATAGATTCGGCACATGTAATGTTCGATTCGGCTTTTTCAATAACCAAAGCAACTAAACTTTCCGAATCATTCACACTTCCTTCATGGATCCTATCAATTCGCAAAGCTTCTTCATCTTGTCTAGATTTATTAGAGGGTTCACCTTGATTGCTGCATGGAGTATGTAACTTGAGATCTCCAACTGAAATAATACTTTCTTGACGGTCCTTCTCAAGATTTGCAAGAAACATCCACATATCTTCCTCTTCAAGCTTTTTCCTATATGCTTCATGCTCCTCTTCGAGTTTCTTCTCAAGCTTCTTGAACTCCTCATCGCGCTTCCTCTTGAGTATTTCATAGCATTGGCGTTGTTCATCTGATAATTCCTCGAGAGTTGGCTTGCTGAATTCGCCAGTGTTATGCTTTGCAGGGTGAGATTGCCCCCCCCCCCCCCCCCCGAAACTTTTAGCTTCTTCCGGCAATGTGTTACCGAAACTTTGTGGCTGTGAGAGATAACATTTGAGTTCAAATTGTTGATGCTCTTCTTCACGCCTCTTCTTAAGCGCCTCTAAAGCTTGTATTGCAGCTAGATCATGGGGATTTTGTGATGCTCTCAAATGAATAGCATTGATCTTCTTGAATTCAGCTGCAAGTTTTTCCTTGAAACTATCCAATCCATATGGGGCAGAAGTAGATGAAGGTACATGTGTTCCTGTTAAATTTTCACTTATTCGTCCATGGTCACTTTGAAAGTGTGGAGCCGAATTATGAATCTCACCAGTTGCACATGAAGATGAAACATAAGTAACATAAGGTGTAACATATGATGGTTGGGGCTAATTGGCCAAATATCTAGTAGTTGCATGTCCAATTCCCCTCTCCATCGGCATATTTAAGGATGAAGTAACATATTGCATGTCACTTGCCGATGCACAAAATGGTGAAACACTCGCTTGCATGCTATCAAAACTTCTAAAGTTGGGTGTTTCGTATTGATTAACCGAACTCACCATGTTGTTCATCGGCATATGTACTTCTGGGGTTGCCGATGCATGAGAATCAGAGTATACCCGTTGCAAGTTGCTAAAATTAGTCGAAGCATGGAGATTACTTTGCACCGGTTTTTGCACATAGTAAGAGCTAGGGCTAGACGATGCCTTACTCATATCAAAATATCTAGCAACATTAACATGGGAGAAATTTGCATCTACATATGGAGATTGAGGATTCATGATACCATTGTAGATTGCAGCTCTTGATGACGCTCTCTTCGTAGCAAGAACGGGATGGAGACCGTTCAATGCTTCGTCCCCAGCGGAGTGGCCAAAGAAGTGTGTTGATGCGCGTTCGCATCACACGAACACGTCCTCGTGTACCCACGGCGCCGAGGGAGATGCTCCGCAACTCGCACCGCGGGAGGCCTGCCGGAAGCGCGGTACGCAAGACAGTCCTGCAGACGCTTTTTGAGGCCAGACGCCCCGGTTCCTCGGGAGGGACCCCGTCGGAGGACCCGGCGATGATTGGCTGCTCCAAGTCGTCCTTAACGCCCCTGGAGCCTCGTGGATCGTAGTCTCCAAACCTGAAGAACAACGAAAAACGAGAAGCAAGATACAAGAGAGAGAGATAGATGAACACGATAAATTAGGGTTTGTGTTTGTTCGATTGGTGTTGGTTCAATTGGCCGTCATCCCTCGTGTATATAAGAGGCGGTTGGACTTCCCGTGTAAGGAAAAGTCTTGGATTCACGTCCAAAAGCCCTAATTTGCATCCAATTCGGATGTTTGACTCGAACCATCCAAAACTGTTCGGTCTGAAAACTGGCTGTATCTTGCGGGTCGTTTTCGAGGCAGTAAACGTCCTCAAATCGGAATCACTTAGAAGACAAAGTTGTGCGCCTCGAAAAGACAAAGATTTTTTACATTATGTGCTTTATCATCAGAATCTATGTTGATGGTTTAATCTTGTCTGCACTGAAAAGAGTTTGAATCGAATCTGAATCTGGCGGTTCTGGCCCATCCGTATTTTACAGATTCGAGGCTGTAAACAAGCTCGTATTAAAATCTCGTAGACGAACAAATTGTTCCTCTCGAAAAAACGAAGAACTTGTATTCAATGAGTTTTTCCATTTGACCTCTCCTTGATGCTTCAAAATCAGGTAAAATAAGTTCTACGCAATCTGAAGATTTTCAACTCGTTTCAGCAATGCTCCCGCCAAAGTGCAGAGTATGTCTATGGTTTGGCGGATTTGCTCGCATAATGAGATGGTTTGTAGTATTTTGGCTCTAGAAATTGCATATGACCTCGGATTGAGATGATCCAATAATCAAAGTTGTTTATTTCGACTAGACGTACAACTTTCATTCACATTATTTTTCCATTTAGGATCATCTTGTTGCCTTCCTTTTGTGAGCCAAAAACGAGTGTCAACACTTACCGTCAAGAACAAGAAGGTTAGGAACCTTCTTTCCATTCTTGACGTTAAGGAAGCAGAGCTGGCATCATCTCAGCATCAGCTGGAGGAAACGACATGTATTTTATTTCTCTGTGGTTTCATTTCAATGCCTTTTTTCTAAGTATTTTTTTCCGAGTTTTCTAATTCAGAATTTGTTCTCGCTTTTCAGCTGCTTTGGCGAAAGCCAAGCAAGTTGCTGAAGATGTCGGCAACGCCGAGAACCTCCGCCGAGAGAACCTGGACCTTCATAAGGAACTTATGAGGGTTTAGAAAGAACTAGAGGCCAGCCAGCTGGCTCTTGGCATTGCTCAATCCAATGCCTCCAACCAAGCTGAGAAGGACAAAGCAACCATCCGAGATCTGGAAAATGCTTTGACCCTTCGCCTGGAGGAGGGCTCCGAGATGGATAAGATCCTTCATAAGTTTTTGGCTATTACCGGATTTTCGATGTTTTATACCCCTTCTCCGCTTTTTCGATAACCCTTTGGTTGTTTATGTGAAATAACAGGAGACGACCCAGCTCTTACTCGAATTGAAAAAATCCGAGCTTTCGGGAAGGTCTTCACCGCGCTCAAGGCTGCGGGGATGGAGCTGATCAACAAATTCCTTCGCGCAAGGACCAAGGAGTTCTCGGAAGTTGAAAAACTTCCGGAGGCTATCTTGGAGGTGGCGGAGTCCAAGGAATCCACCTTGCGCTCCGCGGCACGGGGTGGTGCACGCATGGCTTTAGGGCTCATGCGTATGCATTACCCCACTGCCAAATCTTGGCGCGTGGCGTCCGGCATCCTGCAAGGGTATATGGAAGCCCAGCGGACCAACATCTTTGACCAGATCAAAGGTCACGCAACCAAGATTGCTTCCATGGTCAACATCTCCATCTTCTAGCCGGAGGAGGCAATACCGGAAACCCCAGAACAATCCTCCAGCGAAGATGACTCGGATGCTTGAAGGAGAACTCCGGGTCCTGGGTAGATAGAAAATAGGAGCATTACCAAACTTATGTTGTAAACATTATTGTAATGCTTCTATTCTTTTGAATGAACAAGTACTCCGTCTTTTGCAGTTTAATGTTATATAACTACTTTGCAAGTTTTTTCTGGTTATTATTCCTTTATCTTCTAAATTCTCTGGTTTATATGCTTTAACTATCCTTAGTGCTTTAAATGGCTCGATAGCATTTTTAATATTCACGCTGAGTGACTGGGAATGACCAATCAGTCTAAAACTCCGAAACATGGATCATGCTAAAGGCATTTTTGCTTACTAGCTCCAGTGACCCAGCATAAAAACAATCAGATAATATTTAGAGAAAGGTTAAGAAATTTTTGTATGAAACTCAGGCACGCAGGCACAATCTGGGTTTCCTTAAGCCTTTTTGAGTCTGAAAATCATTCAATTTTTAAACACCGAGCACGCAGGCACAATTCGGGTTAACATTGAGTATTTTGAAAGATCATTGAGAAACAGATAAGGCGGAATTATGCTTTATACTATAATAAACATGTAAAAACATAAAAGGATGGATTCCGACAACTTTATTTCATGATCTCAAAGATGTTTACATAGAAATCTATTATATACTAAAAGCAATATACGGGTATGTAATAGAGCCACCAGGTTAAGCCACATCATACGAATTATTTTGATGGTTAGATTTAAAATTAGTGGTCAGGATTTTAAGTCACAGGGATGGTATTTACGTAACAAATATGGCAAACTGGACTCCTTCCGTGCCGTGACAAGCCAAATCGTGCTCCACATAACCGGAAGCAGAACATTTAGATTCCATCTCCACCTTTTACGTGCGTTGACACGATCGCTCATCTGCAGCCTTGCATCCTCCATGGCGACTCCCAGCACGCATCGTCTTCAACCTCACCTAGAAAAAAATATTTTGCCGTCCGGCCGCATCGTCTTCCGCCTCACTATTTTTGGGTCAGGCCGGATCGAGCCACCGCGCAAGTTGCAGGCAGGGTATCCGGTCCCCTGTTCTGCCACCAAGTCGTGTTATATCACTGTCGTGGTTTTTTATCGAGGTAGCCGGCCATCTCCGAAGGACAGTGCAGCCGCTTCATCCTACTTCAGTTCTGTTCTAACTCTCTGTATTGCAGATTTCCACCCCAGTTCATCTCATATTATTACTGTTGTTGGCTAATATAATTTCCTTCTTTTCCGAGCTTATAATCAGATGGCATCTGTCCATATACATATGCAGGAGTCTGGTGTAATGGTACAACGAAGATGCCAAGAAGCCCTTCTATCTGCATCGCCAAGCCGTCGTCGCCGCTGCTATATATGGGTACCGTTGGCAGCACCCTGCTGGTGTATTGAATACAAGATCGAGGCATTGTTTCATCCATAATCGGCTTGAAAGGATTCATACATATACGTGCAAATCTGAGATTTTACTCAGCCAAAGGTAAGGGCATTGATATTTTGGTTTTCCAGGCGGTAGTATTTACTTCTGCGTAGTCTCACCAACTGTCTAGCCACGATTGCTATTGTCTCTTCGGCTGTGGCCAAAATCTTTGGCAACGTCCGCTGGCTTTATTGAATAAAGGGGGCAGAATCAGGTGCATGCCATATGGACCGGGATGTGTCTCCGTGCAAGTGAGGGCAAGTAGCTGGATGGCTGCATTGGCCAATCTATTTCTATTATATACTAAAAGCAATATACGGAACTATAACGGAGACACCACGTTAATCCACATAGGCTGAAAATATATGGTTCGTAGATCTGAACTTTGATAGCTGAGATTTAAAGATGATAGGTGTTACGCAACATACTGTGGACAAACGCATCACACGTGGCCACGCAAGAATTGTCACGTTACAACATATTACAACGTATTGAAAAAGGTTATCTATCCCTGTTACGTAAACAGCAAAGAACTTGGGTAGTAAATCTGGTACAATACGTGTTGGACAAAGACACAACATACTTTTTTTTTTACCTAATCTGACCGATGAGATGGGAACGCGCTGGAACCAGTTACGATCACCACAAAGCCATGCCATACGAGTAATGACCAGGTCCCACAAAGCCATGCCATACATATACGTATAATTAGCCTGATCTAACTATTTTTCCTATACTGATTATGACTTGGTCCTACAAAGCCATGCATACATGAGGAACATATTTTAATGGCATATCAGCCAGACTGAGCCACTGACGTCAATTTGTCTAGGATTGGATTTTTTAGAAACACTTTTAAATAACTATTTTGTTAATTCAGAATTTAAGGGTACTAACATGTCAAATCTAGATGACCGGAAGATAAAAAATAGTTATTATTTCACAACATGTATTATTACAAGGGGTTGGACTCGGCATAGAAAATAATTTTTATCCAGCGTAAAAGCATATTAGAAAACAAAATTGTTGCACCAAAGTTCGCTAGATTTTTCGGAGGTTATAACTATTGGATACAATGTATTAATATATGTGAAGGATATATCGGGGCCAATATAGGTATGCACGTACATAAAGAGAAAATAATTTTTCATAGGGCAAATAAGTACTGAAAATCAATTCCAGATGATATAACTTTAGCGGCGCAAATGCATGGGTCATACTAAAAGCAAAACAAAAGGGCCTCCAATCGAGCCACCGTGTGAATCTTGATCATCTAATTTTTTTTAACATAGCTGTACTTTATTGTATGTGCTACTTTTTACAAATGACACGTGTGTTTATCAATAAGGTGGTTCCGGGAATCATATAATTATTAATGTTTTGCCACAAATACAGAATAATCAATTTTTCCAACACGAGATATTTAATTTAGCAAAACCTTGATGTTGGTTGTATGCAATGTTATTCTATCAGGTACTGTGAACATTAATAAAAATAAAAGTTGGAGAAACTAGGCTGCCCTTGCATTTGCGAGGGCCCCTGTGCTAGTTTACATAGAACAGCTACGTGCTGATCGTGGCTTCTTTAACATAGCATTAAACTCTGCTGCATTAGTTAAGAGCGTAAGATTTTTATCTTTAAAAAAAGAGTGTAGCATTTTATTTCAAGGGTAAATTCGTTCATGCTGTCTTTTTCTGCTCCATCCCTAAAAATTTATATTCACATAATAATTACTTTCATTGGGTAGATCCTCCATTAAAAATGTCATTTTAGATCTACTTGAAGTAAATGTTTCACTATATTGATTGTAGTGGCATATTTAGAGATAGACCAAAAAGAAACCATGAGCCTCAATTTGTGGAAAAAAAATGTATTACAATATTATTGTGAAATAGCCTTTTCTAGGTACCACCGATATCTAGAGTGATAATAGTACTGCAAGAAAATTAGGTTGTTTAATTTTTTTTGTCGGCACAGCGATATCTAACATAAAGTGATAGTTTCGAACAACTCGATGGACTATGTGCTTTAAGACTAAAGTAAACATTTTTTTTCTGAAACTACTGAACTTATATGTCTCAGAACAAAGATGCAGCTCTATTTAAAAAATCTATGTTATCTGAATGATCTTCATAGCTAGATCTATAGTTGACGGTTATGAATTAAATAATCATGCTTAAGGCACCATGATTCAAACTGATAGATTTAGAGTTTATGGCTTGAATATCACCTGAACAATACTTGTATGACACGCCATGTCGAGTCCATGTCTAAGAAACAAAAAGTCCCTTTCTCTTAAGAATTTGTTCGGTCCCACGCATGCATAACACTTTCTCATCTTGCAAGTATATAGTTTCTTTGGAATAGTTGTGCTCCATGGTAGAGTAGTAACCTAATATCATACTTGGTATCAACTTAAAAAGAGCGATCAAGCCTATGAGATGGATTTCTTTGGATCTAACATTAAAATAAAATGAGATGCCAATATATTATGCTGGTACCTAACATTACGTTAATGTGGATGTACTAATGCCAATATGACGGGTCGAAAAAAGAAGAATCCGCTAGCCAGTTTTTTTTTTCCTATCACACAAAAATAGGAATTATAACTTCCCTTGGATCTAACATTTGAGATAAGTATCTTTGTTGGTGAATTCTTGAGTTCATATATAGTTTCCATAACGCCGTCAACTAAATTTTCTGTGTCTGTCATGCCCAATAAAGATTTTAGTCTACGTGTCATTGCGATCAGACTTTTAATTTTTGCCTATTTTATCTCCAAACGAAAAACTAATCTAAAGTATTAGGTAGTGTATAAATGCTACGAGTGCGGTTGTGGATAATTTGGTGTTGCAATGTGAGATTATTGATTAAAAGGTTGAAAATGTGTGCCAATAGATTCCATCTTCGTTATTACATGTACATGTACAACACCTTAACCGGAGCGTCGGAATAGCAGGAAGAGAGTACATAAAGGGTCAAAATATTAGTACTTGCATCTAAAGATATAGTATGTGGCATGGTATCTTTGAAATTTACATAAATCTACAAACCAATGTGACCTAAAGAAAATATCATGCTTTTTATAATATTACATTTATAGTAGCTAATGAGAATCCTCATTATAAATTTTCGTGGTTTTACAATCTCTAATTTCATCAGTTATTTTCTAACATATTCAACTTGCAAAAGTCTAATGCCCTCGCATTTGCGAGGGCCACCTTGCTAGTTGAACTAAGTATAGAAGGGATGTAACTGCTGGATACACCAGGGCCTCTTTGTCTCTCCTAGTTCATCATCTATCTTTTTCTTTCTTTTGCGATTCGGCTTTTCGGGATGATCTTCCGTGTCTCGAATGTCTATAAGACAGTATGATCCATTTTTTATAGCTTTGCTGATGACGAATGGTCCTTCCCATACTGGGGCCAATTTGTGCTTTCTTTGTTGTACCAATCTTAGCACTAGGTCACCTTTTTTAAAAGAACGATACCTGATTTTCCAACTATGATAACGTCGTAAACCTTGCTGATAAATGGTGGATCTTTGAAGCACAAGCTCTCGTTCCTCTTCTAAGAGATCGACGGCATCCTGTCGTGCGCTTTTGGCATCTGAGTCGTCGAAAACCTGCACTCTTGGGCTGTCATGGATCATGTCCGTTGGAAGAATTGATTCCGCACCATAGACTAGGAAAAACGGGGTTTGCCCTCTTGACCTATTTGGCGTCGTTCGAATGCTCCAAAGCACAGAGGGTAACTCTTCCACTCATGCTCCAGCTGCTCTATGAAGAGGAGATTCGAGTCTTGGGAGTATTCCTTGCAGGATTGAGCTATTCGTTCTTTCAACTTGTCCATTGGATTGCGGGTGTGCCACAGATGCGAGATCTAGGCGAATTCCCGTCTGTCGGTAATATTTTGCCAACTCTCCAATAGAGAAATTTGTCCCATTGTCAGTTATTATGCTATGTGGAACGCCATATCTCATGACTACGTCAATAATGAAATTTCTGGCAGTTACACCGCCAAGTTTTTTTATGGGTTTATCCTCCACCCACTTGGTATATTTATCCACTGCAACGAGTAGATGTGTAAGTCCGCCTCTTGCAGTTTTGAATGGTCCCATCATATCTAGCCCCCAGACCGCAAACGTCCATGTAATAGGGATAGTTTTCAGTGCTTGGGCTGGCATGTTTGTCTGCTTGGCGTAATACTGACATCCAACATATGTGTTCACTATGTGCTCGGTATATGTCTTGGCTGTTATCCAGAAAAACCCTGCACGGAATGCTTTTTTGACTATGCTTTTTGATTGAGCATGATGTCCGCAATCTCCGGCATGGATTTCTTGGAGGATTTCTCGTCCTTCTTCTGGCGAAATACATCGCAGAAAAATTCCAGTAGTACTGCGTTTATACAGGCAACCATTGATTACCGTGTATCCTTTGCATCGACGATGTATCTGTCTCTGCAAGACTTCGTCTGCTCCATTCGGGTACTTCTGATCAACTAAGAAGTTTAAATATGGAATTGTCCATTCCGGGTTAACGAGCATGACTTGAATTGACTCGAAAACCAGAGGATAGTCGACATCTCCACCTTTTATCCATGGTTCGTACAAATGTTGGATAAACACACCTGGTGGTAGGATTTTCACCCTTTCTGGTCCCATGCGGGCTAATGCGTCCGCGTTCCAATTTTCCTCCCTTTTGACATGAAGCACTTCAAATCGAAGGAAGCAGATTGCAAACTCGTCCACCGTTCTCCGATATTCGGCCATGATGGGACTTTTCGCGTCCCAAGTTTGGTTGAGCTGGTGTTGTGCCAAATCCGAGTCGCCATAGCATAAGATGCGTTTAACACCTATTTCCTTTGCAATGTGCAAGCCATGAAGCAGAGCTTCGTATTCTGCCACATTATTACTGGCATTGAAGTGTATTTGTAATACATACTCCATTGTGTCTCCTTTAGGGGATTTTAGGACTACACCAGCTCCCGCGCCTTATTTCATCTTAACTCCGTCAAAGTGCATGATCCAGTATCGTGACTCCGGCATTGGTGTTTTTCCGTTGCTTCTGTCCAATCGGCGACAAAATCTGCCAACACCTGGGATTATATTGCCGTCCTGGTTGGTACTTAATGTCGAATGCTGCTAGCTCGATGCCCCATTTGGCTAATCGGCCAGTTGCCTCTGCATTGTTTATTATATCCCCTAGTGGTGCTTTACATACCACTGTTATGGAATCTCCTTGGAAGTAATGACGAAGTTTCCGAGATGCAAAAAACACGTCATATGCCAGTTTTTGATAGTGTGGGTACCTTTGTTTAGACTCGGAGAAAACTTCACTTACATAGTATACCGTATGCTGATCGGGTATGCTTTATTCGTCTTTCTACCTTTCCACAACTATTATTGCGCCAATAACTCGATTTGTAGCCGTGAGGTACAATAACATAGGTTCTTCATCTTTTGGGGACGCCAAAATCGGAGCTTTCATCAAAGTTTCTTTCAACTGGGTTAATGCTGCATCTGCTTCTTCTGTCCACTTGAACTTGTCGGATTTGTTCAACAATTTGTATAGTGGCAGAGCTTTGTCCCCTAGCCGGCTGATAAATCTGCTAACTGCTGCTGCAGAACCCGTCAATATTTGTACATCTTTTACACATGTAGGCTTGGAGATGCTTAAGATTGCTTTGATCTTTTCCAGGTTTACTTCTATTCCTCTATGAGAAACGATGAAACCCAGAAGTTTTCCTGAGGGAACCCCGAATACGCACTTTAATGGATTTAACTTCATCTTATAAGTGCGCAAATTTTCGAAGGTTTCTCGCAAATCTTCAAGGAGTGTGTCCTTTACCTCGGAAACGACAACAATGTCGTCCACGTAAACATGGACCTTTTTTCCAATCTGACTATGCAAACATTGTTGCATGCAATGCTGGTAGGTTGCACCTGTGTTCTTCAGACTAAATGGCATGGTTATGTAATAGTATGTCCCATATGTGGTTATGAAGGAAGTTTTGATTTGATCTTCTTCCTTCATGCGTATTTGATGATACCCGGAATATGCATCCAAAAAGCATAAAATCTCAGAGCATGCAGTGGCATCTATTATTTGATTGATTCGCGGTAACGCAAATCTATCTTTTGGATACAATTTGTTCAAGCCAGTATAATCTATACACATCCTAAGGGTAGTGATGTCTTTCTTCGGGACTAATACTGGATTTGCGGACCATTCAGTATGTATAACTTCCCGGATAAAATCTGCTGCCAAAAGCCGGATAATTTCCTTGCCAAGCCTTCCGTCTTCTTCCATCAAACCGACGGAGATCTTGTTTGACGGCTTTAGATCCTGGAATCACCTTGAGTTTATGCTCAACAAGTTCCCTGGGTACGCCTGGCATGTCCGCTGGACACCATGCGAAGATATCTCAGTTCTCACGGAGGAACTTGATGAGCTCGCTTTCCTATTTGTCGGTCATGCCGGTTCCCACTACGACAAACTTTGTCGGATCTTTGGGATCTAGGATTACATGTCTTGTATTCTCGGAAGCTTTGAAGCTATCTGCAGGCTTTCGGCTTTCTTTTCCTGCCGGCATTTCTGTCGGCTATACTTCTTTGGCCAGCTCCTTTAGTTCTTCCTTTGCTATCACTTTTTCAGCGCAAAGGGTGTTTTCTGTTTCCAGCTCGTTTGCCAACTTGAAGTCTCATGTTATGGTGATTACTCCTCCTTTTGGCCCTAGCATCTTCAGCTTGTTATAAATATAACATGACCTTGCCATGAATTTGGCGAAAGCTGGACGTCCGAGTATTGTGTGATACACGCTTTAGAACGGCACAACCTCGAAGGATACTTTTTCCTGACGGTAACGATCTTTCTCTCCGAAGGTGACATCTAGGGAAATTTCTCCTAGGGATCGTGCTTGCCTGCCAGGGACGATGCCGTGAAAACGTATGTTGCTGTGATTGATCTGGGTCTCGGATATTTGCAGATGCTTCAGTGTATCCAGGTACATTATGTTAATGTTGGATCCTCCATCCATCAGCACTCTTTTTAGCCCAGTGTTCTAGACAATAGGGCTTACAACAAGAGCTTGCGTGCTAGGTTCAGGGATATTTCCGGGATGATCAGACTGATCCCAGGTAATTGGTGTATTTGAGTACTTCAAGAATTTCGGGGTTGCAGGAACAACCGTTTATTTCTCGGAGCGTTCTCTTTCCCACCTTTGCTGATGGAGTTGCCAGGAAAGTAAGGTTACATTCCCCATCAACTCTCGGAAACTTGGGCTCGCCTTTTCGCAGTTGTTCCTGGATTTTCTCGTCACTGTCCGATTCACTGTCTTCTTTTTCAGCTTCTGGCTTTTGCTTGGAGAATTTCCTCTTGGAATTCTTCCCTTTGCCTCCGGATCATGCACTACCCTTCATATGCTTGCTCAGCCGGCATTGTGCGTTAGTATGGGTGGGTTTCCCAAATTGCGAGTGGTGGACACAGTTTTCCGACTTTATTTTTTCCCAGTCTTCCTTGGTGTAGTTTATCGGTTCTGTACTTCGTCCTTTCCACATGTTCCCATTTTCTCTTCCAAAGGCTATGTTAACTTCTTTGGGTTTTTGTGTTGCATCAGGAGTTCCTTTTTTCTCAGGGCGAGGGATATTTTTGGCCTGGATCAGAGTATCGATATTGCCTCCCCTCGCTCTGATATCGTATTCGGCCGCTGCATGCTCATTGGCGGTTGTAAGCATAGATCCGAGATCTTTGTGCTTTTTGGAATCGATCATGAACAGTACGAGTCCGGGTTTTAGGCCATTGACGAAAGCATGCATTGCTTGAACGTCAGTTACTCCAGAGCAACTATTCTTCATTGCCGTCCATCTTGAGATGAAATCCACGTATGGTTCATCTTCAAATTGGGTGCAACGGTTTAGCTGGTTGATGTTGTTCGGGCGCTTATAGGTTCCACAGAAATGCTGAGTAAATAATATAGCCATGCCATCCCAGTTATCGACAGTTCTTGATGGTAACCCATTGATCCAGTCTCTGGCTCCATCCAGTAACATTAGGGGGAGAAACTTTACGGCCTCCAGGTCTGTACCATTGTTAATCTGGACGGCTGTGTAATAGTCTGAGAGCCAGGTATCCGGGTTTGTGCTACTGGTGTATTTTTGGTACGTTGGACCAACTTTGGCAAACCAAAATCCAGAGTTATTCTTCGGATCCTATCAGTGAAACACTTAGGTCCAAAGTATAAATCATCTCTTTCCGCTCTATCCATATGTGCGGAGTATCTACCGGCTGAATGGACATAAGGGGATCTGCTCCTTTCTTTTCCATTGTGGTGCGAACGCGCTTTTCCGGGATTATCTCTATTTCCTCCGTGATCGTGCCCTTTGGGATAAGGTGGAGTTCTACTCCTGTGGCTTTCCTTATTCCTGGAGGGCGTCTGGGATCTCTCACGCCTGTGAGGTATATCCTATCTTCCAGCATTTTCAGCGGGGCGTCTCGGAGGCGGCATTGCTTTTCCGTCCTTCCGTTTCTTTTCTTCCCGATCAAGGGGATTAACTCCATCTTTCGGGAGATGGGATCCGGTTCTGGACGCTTCATCCTTATTGTCGGGTTTTTTCTTGTCCTTTCTCGGATCTGATTTCTTCTCTTTCAAATTGTTTGAATCTCCAGGTTCTTCCGGTCCAGGTGCTCCAGCGGCGCATGTAGCTGTTTTACATAGGGCAGAGTCGTAGTGCAACTTCCCTGATCGCTCTTGCCCCCGCTGTTGTTGTTGCAATGCTTTTCTTAGGAAAGCATACACCCGTTGAAGTTTTTCACCATTGGAGTACATATCGTTGTTAAGGATGGAGAACGCTGCTTCCACGTTTTCTGCTGTGGTTTTGTATATTGGCTTGCCTCTGCCATCTTTGTCGTTTATCTGCTTTTGCCAAGATGGGTTATGAAACCTTTCTTTTGGCGGCAGTACTTCCGGTCTTGCGATTCCGGGTAACATTGTAGGTTTAATGCCAGATCTATTCTTTCTCTCGTATTCCTCAATTCCTTCCTTCATGAGCTTGATGTCATCCTGGGTTTTTTGGAGGTGTTCTCGAGTTCGAAATAGATGTTGCTGCTGCCTTTGGAGAGCTCGCCTCCGGGCTTCTAGCACTTCAGGGGGCTCGTGTTGTCCCACTGGTGTTTGGAGTAATTTATGTTCATCATGTTCTGTCATTGGCAGAATAGGGATTTCCTTTGTTTTCTTCTCCGCAGGTTTTACTCCGCTTGCATCTCCTACTTCCGGGATTTCATTGGTTGGATCGGCCGATTTCTTCTTCCGGAGTTTATACTGGAGTTTTTTAGCAGCTTTGTGCTTCTTCTTGGAAGAGGGAGGTTTCTTGTTCGGCTCTTCCTCTGTCAGTTCTTTGACATCAGGGTATGTGGGAGAGGTTTCTCCTTCTCTCTCTTCCTCTGGCGGAGGAGTTCTAGGGCTTTCCTGACTGTCGGCATCCATGTTTTCAGCCGGTTTTGCCATCAGTACCTCGTGGAATCCCTCTTGAAGAGATTTAACCTTTCTTTCAAAAGCGTCCTCATCTTCGTCTTCGGAATCAAAATTATCTCATCCGGTTTCTGATTCCAACCTCGCCTCAATGGCGGCTAACACGGAATCAGCTTCCGAGTTCGTCGTCATATTTACGGATGTCGGATCTTCCACCTCTGTTGTGGGATTTTTTTTTTTTGCCTCTTGACCGGGATTGCTTTCATCTGTGTTTTCAGCGATCTCGTATTGCACCATGCCGATAAAGTGTGATTCAGTGGTATACCGGTGATCTGAGCAAAATCCGGCGTCATAGTCCTCTTCGACTGGGTATTGGGCGGGTGGGATATATTTACTTCCTCCAGAGAATCCCATTGCCTTTGCAGTTAATCCTATAAAAATGTTTGCAGATCCAATCGGTAAAATGCAGCCACTTACCAGATGATTCCGCGCCGGCATGTATGATCCATTGTCGAGGAAGCGCCCGACGTCATTGTCGAATTCCAAGCTTCCGACAGTTATGGTACTGCCGATTCCGCCAAGTATCCCCGATCAAAACATAACGCCTGACATCGCTGGCCCCACGGTGGGCGCCAACTGTCGAGACATCGTAGTAGAATTCATAGACGGGGGGTGCCATGAGACTACCGATAGAGAAGTGGGGGTACGTGATTGTACGATGAACAATGACACGGGGTATTACCCAGGTTCAGTACGACGCAATAATGCGGCGTTCCTACTCCTGCAATCTCACTATTCAGGACTAAAGCCTTGGAATACATAGTACAATGTGAGGTTCTATTAGCTACTCGTCAAGGATCCACCTCTCGGCGAGTTATCCTTTAGCTTCTTGTCTATCTATCTTATCTCCCGTCCGGCTTTATATAATAGCCGGGTTAGGGCATACAGAGAAGGAAACCTAGAAGACTACGGTATGTGCTAACTTGAAAAGTAAGGAATACGCCTTTTACTCCAAGACGTATCACGTGGGACGTGATCCGGGTTCTTCTAGAATCTGGCTTCCGTGCATCAGCTTACTGGGCCGTCCAATGGACCGTAGCCCACTACCATTTAGGCCACCCTGGTAATCCGGCACTTTAGACCACCATCTGATATACCCCTGATTGTTATATATCCGACAAAATATGTTGTTCCTCTGAGCATCTGTGTATCCTTGAGGGATGTCGGACACTAGGCGCCAAGATTTGGCGGTGGGGTAATGCATACGCATGAGCCGAAGGGCCATGCGTGCACCACCACGAGCCGTGGAGTGGAGTAAGGACTCCTTGCGGTTCGCCACCTCCACGATAGCCTCCAGAAGCTCCAGAAGTTTCTCAACTTCCGAGAACTCCCTAGATTTGTCGGGAAAGTACTTATTAATAAGTAACATCCCCGCAGCCTTGAGCGCAGTGAAAACTTTCCCGAAAGCCCGGATTCTTTCAATCCGGGTAAGCTGGGGGCTACCTTCTGTTTCAATCAACAAACAAATTTTAGGAAAAACAGAAGAAGTGAAACAAGGAAAAATCCGGAAAAAGACAAATTACTTACCAAGAATCCGATCCATCTCGGTGCCTTCTTCCAGGCGCTGGTTCAGGGCATTCTCCATGTCCCTAATTGTAGCTTTGTCTTTCTCGGCCTGGCTGGAGGCCTTAGACTCGACGATGCCAACAGCTAGTTGGCTGGCCTCCATTTCCTTCTGGAGCTTCACAATAAGTTTGTGAATATCCAGGTTCTCGTGGCAGAGGTTGTCAGCGTTGCCGGCATCTTCAGCAATTTGTTTGGCTTTCGCCAAAGAAGCTGAAAAGCAAGTAAAAACAAGAGTTAGAAACTCGAATAAATTACTTAGACAAAATTACGAATGAAAGCAAAGAAAATTTGTTACCTGCTGATTCACTCAGCTGCTCCTGAGTAGATGCCAGTTCTGGCTCCTTAACTTCAAAAAATTTAAGAAGGGTTTCACCTCCTTATTCTTGATGGTAAGTTTATTAAAAACTTCCACGTTGATGTTTTCAGCAGTTTGCTGAAACGTGGAAAAGAGACAAAAATGGTTAAGTTAAGAACAAGCATAATAATGAGAAAAGCATTAAGTCAAATTTATACATTTGGCTTATTGCTTGGGGGCTAGAGATATTACATGTCTCATCTTGGTCAAGTTCACCAAGTTTTCATTGAATTCTTTTGCATAGTCTGCAAAAAGAATCCCGACGTTGCAAAGGCCGTCCTGGATAACCTGCCGAGGTGAAAATACGAAGTTATTACTTACAATAAGCCCACCTTGTGTCCAAGGACGGATTAAAGGTGCTGGAGCAAAGAATTTGGTCCCCCACGGATGCATATATCTGTGTTCGTCAAACGGCTCTTCCTTTACCTTGAATTCCTTGTCGAAAGTCGGAATGTGTTCCTCCTCAGCTATATAAGAAGGGCCACCCAATTCCGGCACCGCCCTTTCCCTCGCATCCGGCTCGGACGCAAAAGGCTGGCTGGTCTGCAGGGGTTTCTCTTCCTTAGCAACCACGTTCTCTTCTGCAGCTGCGACCGGGGTGTCAGGAGCAGCAGCAGGAGAAGGATGTTCCCCTCTCCGGGCAACATACTTATGCTTCTTGAGCCTTTTTCTCTTCAATCTTGTTGGAGCCAATCTAGAAAGAAAATATCCGAGAAGTTAGAATTCCAAGAAAACGTAAACCCGGATGTTTTACCTGGAGATAGCGACGGGAACTCCGTCAATTATTTCCTGAGTAGCGGAAGGTTTCTTGCGTTTCCTTCCGCTTGCAAAGTTAGCATGCATTGTGTCACTCGGCATCGATCGCAAGGTCCTCCTCAGGAAGATTGACAAGCTTTCAAAAAGGACAAAGTTTGAGTTAAAATAAATATCCGACAAAGAAGAAACACAGATCCAAAGCCCAAAATGAATAGCCATACCTTTTGAGCCGGGTTTGTCGCCGTATACATCGGCCGACTTTCCTCATATTGGTCATGTGTTGCGACCAACTGGCTAACGCGTTTCCTCAAATCTTTGGCCGACAAAGATTTGTTCGTTGTCCGCATTGCGTCTTCGGGTCCCGAGTATTCACACATGAGCCGGGGACCGTGATGGGCCATAGGCTGCATCCGCCTTTCTAACCAACATAGGACTGTGTCCATGCCAGTAAGTGGGGGAGACGCGGAAACAAGGTTGGCGATGCGCCACTTGATCCTTAGCAGATCCAGCGGCAGGCTTTGAACTGCGTCCACTGCCCAGTTGTCTTTGGGAGTGGCATCGCAGTTGACGAAAGGTGGAATTCCGGTATCCTTTCCAGGATAAGGGACATCTTGGTGCTAGAAGAAGGAACCCGTCCAAAACTTGACGGATTCCGAGGTTTTAATCTTGGGGAACAAATCCTCCCTAAAACTACGGAGGGTGAAGGATATGGTTCCGCAAGTCGTGAGTGCGCCCTCAGACGGGTTTCGCTTAACCCCGAAACAATACTGCCAAAAGTCTAACCTAGGTTCTATTCCTAGATACCCTTCAAAGAGGGCCTGGAACCCGGCTAGATACAGAATGGAAATTGGAGGAAGATTGTGGGGTTGAATGTTATAGTGGTTGAGGACCTGGAGGAAAAAGGCAGAAAGCGGAAATCCCATACCTCGGCTAATATGAGAGGTGAGGAGAACCCTTTCCCCGGCTCTCGGCATGGGCTCGGTGTCGTCCTTCTCGTGCCGCCATTTCCCCTTCAGAATCATTCCCTCCTTCTCCATTGTCGGAAGGAGGGAAGGAACCAAATTGCAATGGCTCCGATTCCCGGACATCTTGCCTTCGTCCTTCGCTCCGGCGGCGGCCGCGGCAGCGAGCTCCTGACCAACGAGAGTGAGCTTCTCTTCCGCAGTTTTGGCGGTGAAGGGAGGAGGCGTCACAGAAGACGATGCCACCAAATTTTCGGCCACGAGAGGAAGATCCTCGCGGGCCAGGCCACCGGTAGTTTCCTCCGGCGCGCTCGCGGCCGCGCGGCTCGGAGAATAGAGCCGAGGATCGATATCATTGATGATATCGTCGATGTCGTGAGCGACGGTGTTTTCCACCGCGGCGCGCGATGAATCCCCGGTAGAAATTTTTGGGCGGCGCAGGGAAGTTCCCGAACCTCCAATGATGAACTTCTGGGGACGGTGCAGAACACACAGGCTCTGCTCGCACTAGCAAGTTCCCGGCTCGGGAGCAATGGCCCTTGAGGGCTGGGAGATGGAGTGAGAGCGGAAGAACGACCAGAGGGCCCGAGGATGGCTATTTATAGCCGGAAAAGCTTTGAGATGCGCCACAATGGCTCTTTCGACCGTTAGATCTTCGAAGCATGTCATGCACCGGAAAATACGGGAAATAAAGGTACGGGTGATAATTGCTATATCCTCATTTCCCGCGAGAATATTTTAGAGATACGTTCCGGGCTTTCACACTGAACCCAAACGTCCCTGATTTCAGCACGATTTTATCGCTAACGTCAGGAAGTTCCTTCTCCACGAAGGCTCGTGGAAGAAAAAGACGGATTTTGACAAAATCCGAGTTTCGCGTTAAAGCATGATTTGAGGAAAAGAAGAATCGAGACAAAGTGCCAACATTTTTTGGAAAAGAATGCAATTTTACGAAATACGGCATATTGGAGTCTCAATCCTTCTCGGGGGCTACTGTCGGATATATACCGATTAGGGGTATATCCGGCATTGTCCTAAAGAGCCGGATTACCAGGGTGCCCTGAATGGTAATGAATCACGGTCCATTAGGTGGCCCAGTAAGCTGACGCGCAGAAGCCGGATTCTAAAAGAACCCGAACCATGGCCCACGTGGTGCGGCTTAGAGTAGAAGGCGGATTCCTGCTTTCCAAGTTAGAAATTTACCGTAGTCTTCTAGGTTTCCTTTATGTAAGCCCTAACCCGGCTATCTATATAAAGCCGGACGGGAGATAAGAAAGATACAGACAATAAGCTAGAAGTCAACTCGCCGAGAAGTAGATCCTTGTCGAGTTAGCTAAATCCCAACTCACATTGTACTTTGTATACTTGAGGCTTCAACCCTGATTTAGTGAGATTGCAGGAGTAGGAACGCCGCCTAGTTGCGACGTACCGAACCTGGGTATTTTTGGTGTCTCTGGTTGTCATACTACTACGTCCCCCACATCTCCATCAGTAGTCTCATGGCACCCCCATCTATGAACTCTACTACGATGTCTCGACATTGAGGAAAAGCATTGCAACAGCAACAGCGAAGGTAGGCAAGATCAGGAAATTGCACAACGACTCAGCCCTATGTAAAACTGCCACATGCACCCCTAGACCACCTGGACCTGGCGAACCTGGAGATTCAGGTATTTCCAAGGAGAAGAAAGAAGATCCGTGGAAGGACAAGAAAATTCCAAATCATAAGGATGCAGCGTCCAGGACAGGATCCCATATGCCGAAAGGTGGAATCAGGAGGAAGAAAACCGGAAAGAAGGAAAAGCAGTGCCGCCTCCGGGACGCCCAAACAAAAAAGGCGGAACATACCACACTCTTCACGGACGTGAGAGATCCCGTACTCCTCCTAGGAACAGAGAAAGGCCAACGAGTACAACTCAACCTTATTCCAACGGACATGACAACAGACAAAATAGGGATAACCCCGGAAAAGCACACTCGACCAACAATGGTAAAGAAAGGAGCAGATCCCCTTCTGTCCATTCAGCCGGCAGATAATCCGTTCACACTGACAAAGGGGAAAGAGATGACCTATACTTCGGACCTAAGTGTTTCACTGACAGGATCCGGAGAATAACTCTACATTCTGGCTTCGCCAAAATTGGTCCAACTTACCAAAATTATACCGGCAGTACAAACCCGGTGTCGGATATATACCGATTAGGGGCATATCCGGCATTGTCCTAAAGAGCAGGATTACCAGGGTGGCCTGATTGGTAATGGATAACAATCCATTAGGCGGCCCAGTAGGTTGACTCGCAGAAGACGGACTCTAGAAGAACCCGGACCACGGCCCAAAGTGGTGCGGCTTGGAGTACAAGGAGATTCCTGCTTTCCAAGTTAGATACTTTCCGTAGTCTTCTATGTTTCCTTTCTGTAAGCCCTAACCCGACTATCTATATAAAGTCGGACGAGAGAGGAGAAAGATAGACAATTAGCTAGAATCCAACTCAACGAGAAGTTGATCCTCGTCGAGTTAGCAAAACCCTACTCACATTGTACTCTGTATACTTCAGGCTTTATCCTTCATTTAGTGAGATTACTGAACCTAGGTAAACTTGGTGTTCCTGGTTGTCGTACTACCATGTCCCCCCACGTCTCTACCAGTAGTCTCATGGCACCCCCGTCTATGAACTCTACTCGATGTCTCGACAGTTGGCGCCCACCGTGGGCATGAGATACGACGTTCCACATAGCATAATCACAGACAACAGGAAAAATTTCTCAATTGGAGAGTTGGAAAAATATTGCCGACAAACGGGAATACACCTAGATCTTGCATCTGTGGCACACCCACAATCCAATGGGCAGGTTGACACAATGAATAGCTCGATCCTACAGGGAATACACACAAGACTCGAATCTTCTCTTCATAGAGCAGCTGGAGAATGGGTAGAGGAATTACCTTCCGTGCTTTGGAGTATTCAAATGACGCCAAATAGATCAATAGGGAAACCCCCGTTTTTCCTGGTCTATGGCGCAGAAGCAGTGAATCCAACGGACATGATCCATGATAGCCCAAGAGTGCAGGCTTACGATGACTCGGATGCCGAAAGCGCACAACAGGATGTCGTCGATCTTTTAGAAGAAGAACGAGACCTTGTGCTTCAAATATCCGCCATTTATCAGCAAGTATTACGACGCTACCATAGTCGAAAAATCACACACCATTCTTTTAAAGAAGGTGACTTAGTGCTAAGATTGGTGCAAGAAAGGAAGCACAAGTTAGCCCCAGTTTGGGAGGGACCATTCGTCATTAGCAAAGATATGAAAAATGGATCTTACTATCTTGTAGATATTCGGGATACGGAGGATGATCCCATCAGACCAAATCGCAAAAGAAAGAGAAAGATAGATGTCGAACTGGGAGAGACGAAGAGACCCCGGAGCATCCAGCAGTTACTTCCCTTCTACACTTAGTTCAGTTTCTATGTAAACATCTTTGAGATCATGAAATAAAGTTTTCAGAATTCATGCATTTATGTGCTTACATGTCTATTATAGTAGAAAGCTTAAATCCGCCTTATCTATTTCCCAATGATCTTTCAAAATACTCAATGTTAACCTGAATTGTGCCTGCGTGCTTGGAGTTAAAAAACTGAATGATTTTGAGCCTAAGGAGGCTTAACGAAACCCAGATTGTGCCTGCGTGCCCGAGTTTCATACAAATTTTAAAATTCCTTACTTTTCTCTAAGTATTATCTGATTGTTTTTAGGTTGGGTCACTGAAATTAGTATGTAAAAATGCCTTAGTACTATCCATGTTTCCGAGTTTTGACTGATCGGTTATACCGAGTCACTTGGCGTGAATATTATGTACTATCGAGCCATTTCAAACACTAAGGACAGTTAAGGCA
This sequence comes from Alopecurus myosuroides, assembly GCA_028641055.1. NCBI lineage: Eukaryota > Viridiplantae > Streptophyta > Magnoliopsida > Poales > Poaceae > Alopecurus > Alopecurus myosuroides. The sequence continues at coordinate 402,750,233 of CM054058.1, forward strand.
TATAAATCAGAGAACTTAGAAGATAAAGAAATTAAAACCCGTAAAACTTGCAAAGACTTATAAATAAAAAATACAAAAGTGGAGTACTTGTTTATACAAAGGATAGATAGCATTACAATGAATATTACATTGTAAGAAAAGTAATGCTTCTATTTTTGCCTGCCTTCTACCCAGGACTTAAGCAGCTTCTTCGGGATCCGAGTCTTCATCCTCGCTGCTGGAATCCTCTGGAGCTGTCAGAATTTCCTCCTCGGGGTAGAAGGTGGAGATGTTCACCATATTGGAAATCTTGGTGGCGTGGCCTTTGACAGTGTCAAAGATGCTGGCCCACCGAGCATTTGTGTATCCCTGAAGGATACCTGACGCCACGCTCCAAGACTTGGTGGTGGTATAATGCATACGCATGAGCCCAAGGGCCATGCGCAGACCACCGCGAGCGGCGGAGCGGAACCATGATTCTTTGCGGTTCTCCACCTCCACGATCACCTCCGGAAGCTTATTGACTTCCAAGAACTCTTCTGCTTTGTCGGGAATGTACTTATTAATAAGTAACATCCCCGGAGCTTTAAGCGCGGTGAGACCTTTTCTAAAGCCCAGATTTTTTCAATCTGGGTAAGTTGGGAGTTACCTTCTGTTTCAATCAACAATAGAAAGTTAGGGAAAATAGAAAAGGGAAAGGGGAAAATACGGTAAAAGTTATAAAGCTTAACTAGAATCCGATCCATCTCCGTATCTTCCTCCAGGCGCTGGTTCAGGGCATTCTCCAGGTCCCTAAAGGTGGCTTTGTCCTTATCGACCTGGCTGGAGGCCTTAGACTCGGCAATGCCGACAACCAATTGGCTGGCCTCCAGGTCTTTCTGGAGCTTCACAGTGAGGTTGTGAAGGTCCAGGTTTTCTTGCGGAGGTTCTCGGCATTGCCGGCATCTTCAGCAATTTGTTTGGCTTTCGCCAAAAAATCTGAAAAGCAAGTAAAAGGAAGAGTTAAAAACTCGGAAAAATACTTAGAAAAAATTCTAAACAAAAGTAGTGGTAAAATTTACCTGCTGATTCAGCCAGCTTTTGCTGAACGGAGGCCAGTTCCGAGTCCTTATCCTAAAGAATATTAAGGAGAGTTTTCACCTCCTTATTCTTGATTGTAAGCTTACTGAAAACATCCATGTTAATGTTTTCAGCAGTTTGCTGAAACACGGAAAAGAGACAAAACGCTTAAGTAAAAAACAAGCAAGGTCTTAATTAAAGGCATTAAGTCAAAACTATCCATTTGGCAAAATACTTGGGGTCCAGAGATATTAACTTGCTCATCCGTTGAATATCCGACAGATTTTTCCTGAATTCTTTTGCATACTTAGCAAAAAGAATTCCAACGTGGCAAAGGCCATCTTGGATTATCTGCCGAGGCGAAAATATGAAGTTATTCCTAACAATAAGTCCACCTTGTGGCCAAGGACGGATTAAAGGAGCTAGGGCAAAATACTTTGTCGCCCATGGCTGAATATATCCATGTTCGTCAAAGTGTTCTTCTTTTACCTTGAATTGCGGATCATAGTTGGGGATTGGCTCCCCGGCTTCCGGCTCCATCGCCCTTTACCTCGCGTCCAACTCGTATGCAATGGGCTGACTGGTCTGCAGGGGTTCCTCCTCCCTGGCAGACACGTTTTTCTGTGCAGCTGCGACCAGAGTGTCGGGAGCAGCAGCAGGAAAAGGTTGTGCCCCTCTCTGGGTAACAAACTTCAATTTCTTCTGGATTTTGGGCTTCAGTGCTGTCGGAGCCAAGCTAGACATAAAAAATTCCGAGAAGTTAGAATTCCGAGAAAGAAAAGAAATTTCTGCAACAAAAGCCAGAGAAAAGAGAAACCCGAACGATTTACCTGGAAGTAGCGACACGAACTCCGTCAAGGTCAATTATTTCCTGAGTAGCGGAAGGCTTCTTGCGCTTCCATCCACCTGCAAAGTTGGCACGCATTGGGTCCAACTCGGCATCGGTGGCAAGATCCTCCTCAGGAAGATCGACAAGCTGTCAAAAAAGACAAAATCCGAGTTAAAAAAATCTGAGAAAGGAGAAATTCCAGAACCAAAGCCCAAACTGAAGAACCATACCTTTGGAGCCGGGTTTGTTGCCGTGTACATCGGCCGGCTTTCCTCATATAGTTCGCGCTTTGCGAGCAACTGGTTGACGCATTTCCTCAAATCTTTTGTCGTCAAAGACTTATTCGTTACCCTCATTGCATCTTCGGGTCCCGTGTATACACACATGAGTTGGGGACCACGATTGGCCAGAGGCTGGATCCGCCTTTCTAGCCAACATAGGAACGTGTCCATGTCGGTAAGCGGAGGTGACGCAGAAACGAGCTTGGCGATGCGCCGTTTGATCCTTAGCAGATCCAACGGCAGGGTTTGGACTACGTCCACTGCCCAATTATCTTGGGGAGTGGCTGCAGTGTTGACAAAAGGTGGAATTCCCGTATTCTTTCAAGGATACGGGACATCTTCGTGATAGAAGAAGGAACCCGTCCAAAATTTGTCGGATTCCGAGGTTTTTATTTTTGGAAACCAATCCTCCCTAAACCTACGAAGGGTGAAGGAGATGGTCCCGCAGGTGGGGAGAGCGCTCTCAAAGGGGTTGCGCTTCACCCCGAAGCAATATTGCCAGAAATCTAACCTAGGTTCTACTCCTAGATACCCTTCAAATAGGGCCTGGAACCCGGCTAGATAAATAATGGAGTTGGGAGGAAGGTTATGTGGTTGGATGTTGTAGTGGTTCAGGACTTGGAGGAAGAAGGCGGAAGGCGGAAATCCCATACCTCTACTCACGTGAGATGTGAGGAGAACCCTTTCTCCGGCTTTCGGCGATGGCTCGGAGTCGTCCTCCTCGTACCGCCATTTGCCCTTCCGGGCGAGTCCCTCCTTCTCCATTGTCGGAAGAAGGGACGAAACCACGTTGTAGTGGCTCCAGTTCCCGGAGTTTTCCTCCGTGTCTTCTTCCGCTCCGGCGATGCCCGTGGCGGCAAGCTCTTCACTACCGCGAGTGAGGTTTTCTTCCGTTGGCTCGGTGGCAAGAGGCGGAGTTGGCGCGAAAGATGACGGCGGCGCATTCTCGGCCACGGGAGGAATATCCCCACGGGCCAAGTTGTCGGCATTTCCCTCCGGCGCGCTCGCGGTGGCGCGGCTGGGGGAGTCCAACTGCGGGTCTATATCGTTGATGATGTTGTCGATGTCGTGGGCGACGAAGCTCTCCCCCGTAGCGCGGGGTGATCTTCCAGTGGTCATATTCGGGTGGCGCGACGAAGATCCGCATCCTCCGATGGCGTTTTCCGGGGAAGGTGCAGTCGCACGGTCTTTGCTCACTCTCACGAACTCGAGCTCTGTGGCAATGGCGCAAGGGGCTTGAGGGAGATGAGAGAGAAGAAGGTTAATCCGGAGGGCCCGAGGTGGCTATTTATAGTCGGAAATGCGTTGAGATGAGCTGCAATGGCTATTTTGATAGTTGGATCTTTGACGCGTGTCACGCCGGAAAATCCGGGAAATGAGGGGAGGGGGTAATAATGGCTATCTCCTCGTTTCCCGCGAGAATCTGCCAGAGATACGTTTCAGGGTTTCACACTGAACCCAAATGTCCGTGATGTCATCACGATTTCATCGCTGACGTCATGAAGTTCCTTCTCCATGAAGGCTCGTGGAAGAAAAAAGCCGGATTCTGACAAAATCCGAGTTTCGCGTTATGAATGATTTGGGAAAAAGAAGAATCGAGACGAAGCGCCAACAATTCTCGGAAAAGAATGCAAATTGATGAAAGGTGGCAGAATGAAGTCTCAATCCTTCTTGGGGAATACTGTCGGATATATACCGATTAGGGGTATATCCGGCATTGTCCTAAAGAGCCGGATTACCAGGGTGGCCTGATTGGTAATGGATCACAGTCCATTAGGCGGCCTAGTAGGCTGACGCGCAGAAGCCGGATTCTAGAAGAACCCGGACCACGGCCCAAAGTGGTGCGGCTTGGAGTAGAAGGCGGATTCGTGCTTTCACAGTTAGATACTTTTCGTAGTCTTCTAGGTTTCCTTTCTGTAAGCCCTAACCCGGCTATCTATGTAAAGCCGGACGGGAGAGAAGAAAAACAGACAATTAGCTAGAAGCCAACTCGCCGAGAAGTTGATCCTCGTAGAGTTAGCGAAACCCCACTCACATTGTACTTTGTATACTTCAGGCTTCAGCCCTGATTTAGTGAGATTGCAGGAGTAGGAATGCCGCCTAGTTGCGACGTACCGAACCTGAGTAAACTTGGTGTTCCTGGTTGTCGTACTACCACGTCCCCCCATGTATCTACCAGTAGTCTCATGCCACCCCCCCCGTCTATGAACTCTACGACGATTTCTCGACACCCGGGTACCTGGCTTTCAGACTACTATACATCCGTCCAGGTTAACAAAGGGACAGATCTAGAGGCAGTAAAATTCCTCCCCCTAATGTTGCTGGACGAAGCCAGAGATTGGTTCAACGGGCTTCCGTCAAGAACCGTGGATAGTTGGGATGATATGTATAGAGTATTTGCTCAGAATTTTCGGGGAACATATAAACGCCCCAAGAGCATCAACCAGCTAAACCGCTGCATCCAGTTTGAAGATGAGCTGTATGTCGACTTTATCTCAAGATGGGCAGCAATGAAAAACAGCTGCTCCGGAGTAAATGATGTACAAGCAATGCATGCTTTCATCAATGGCTTAAAACCCGGCCTCGTACCGTTCATGGTTGGTTCAAAGGAGCACAAAGATCTCGGATCTATGCTTACTACCTCTAATTAGCATGCAGCGGCTGAAGACGACACTAGAGCGTGAGGTGGAAATATTGATGCTTTGGACCAGGACAAAAAGACGCCTTGTTCTGAGAAAAAAGCTACTCCAGAAGCACAGCCAAAGCCCAAATAAGTTAATTTAGCCTTTGGAAAGGATAATGGCAGCAAATGGAAAGGAAGAAGCACATAACCTATCTCCTACTCAAAGGAGTGGGAAAAATTTAAGTCGGAAAACTGTGTCCACCATTCGCAATTTGGGAAACCTACCCATATCAATGCGCAATGCCGACTTAACAAACATATGAGCCCAGATCACTTGGTTACGGAAGTGGATGTACAATCCAACCACCCAGGTTCAAGTCCTCACGGATGCAGACTTGGGTTCCTATTATTTAAAAAATAAAAACCGGCCGTGGGAGCCTCCCCTGCTGCATTCCTTAAAAAAAAGGCACTGCAGGATCCGGGAACAAAGGAAAGAACTCCAAGAGGAAATTTTCCAAGCAAAAGCCAGAAGCTGAAAAAGAAGACAGTGAATCGGACACTGATGAAAAAATCCAGGAACAACAGCGCAAAGGCGAACCAAAATTCCCGAGAGTTGACGGAGAATGCAAGCTAACTATCCTGGCAACTCCCTCAGCAAAACAGGCAAAGAGAACACTTCGAGAAATAAACGTGGTTGTTCCACCAACCCCCAAATTCTTGAAGTACTCGAATACACCAATTACCTGGGATTAGTCTGATCATCCCGGAAATATCCCAGAACCGGCACACAAGCTCTAATTGTAAGCCCTATTGTTCAAAACACTAGGCTAAAAAGAGTGATGATGGATGGAGAACCCAGTATCAATATCATGTACCTGGATACACTAAAGCATCTGCGAATCTCCGAGACCTAGGTCAATCACACCATCATACGTTTCCACGTCATCGTTCCTGGCAGAGAAGCACATTCCCTAGGAGAACATTCCCTAGACGTAACCTTTGGAGAAAAAGAGCATTTCCACTTTCGAAAATTTGCGCACTTATAAAATAAAGTTGAATCCATTAAAGTGCGTATTCGGGGTTCCCTCAGGAAAACTTGTGGGTTTTATCGTTTCTCACAGAGGAGTAGAAGTAAACCCGGAAAAGATCAAGGCAATCTTAAACATCTCAAAGCCTACATGCTTAAAAGATGTACAAAGATTGACGGGTTCTGCAGCCGCAGTCAGCAGGTTTATAAGCCGGCTAGGAGACAAAGCTCTGCAATTATACAAATTGTTGAAGTAATCCGAATAATTTGAGTGGACAGAAGAGGCGGACAAAGCATTAACCCAGTTAAAAGAAACCTTGATGAAAGCTATGATTTTGGCATCGCCAAAAGACGAAGAACCCATGTTACTGTATCTTACAGCGACAAACAGGGTTATTAGCGCAGTGATAGCCGTGGAAAGACGGAAGGAAGAGCAAAGCATACTAGATCAATACTCAGTGTATTACGTCAGCAAAGTGTTCTCCGAGTCAAAACAAAGGTATCCGCATTATCAAAAGCTGGCTTATGGCGTGTTTTTCGCATCAACGAAACTCCGCCATTATTTCCAAGGACATTCCATAACAGTGGTATGTAAAGCACCACTAGGGGATATTATTAACAATGCGGACGCAACAGGACGACTAGCCGAATAGGGCATCAAGCTAGCTGCATTCGACATTAAGTACCAACCCCGGACGGCAATAAAATCCAAGGCATTGGCAGATTTTGTCGCTGATTGGATAGAAGCAATGGAAAACACACCAATGCCGGAGTCGGAATGCTAGGTTATGTACTTTGACGGATCCAAGATGAAGGAAGGCGCTGGCGCTGGTGTAGTGCTAAAATCCCCAAAAGGTGATATTGTGGAGTATGTATTACAAATACACTTCAACGCCAGTAATAATGTGGCAGAATTCGAAGCTTTGCTTCATCGCTTGCATATTGCAAAGGAAATAGGCGTCAAACGCATACTATGCTACGGTGACTCGGACTTGGTACAACATCAGCTAAATCAAACATGGGACGCCAAAAGCCCCATCATGGCCGAATATCGGAGAACGGTGGACGAGTTCGCCATTTGCTTCCTGGGATTTGAAGTACTTCATATCAAAATGGAAGAAAATTGGAATGCGGATGCATTAGCCCGCATGGGCTTGGAAAGAGTGAAAACACTACCACCAGGTGTGTTTGTCCAACATTTGTATGAACCATCGATCAAAGGTGGATATGTTGATTATCCTCTCGTTTTCGAGTCAATTGAAGTCCTGCTCGTTAACCCGGATTGGAAAATACCATATTTAAACTTCTTAGTTGATCAAAAGTTCCCGGATGGAGCATACGGGGTCTTGCAAAGACAAATACAACGTCGATGCAAAGGATACACGGTAATTAATGGTTGCATGTATAAGCGCAGCACTGTCGGAAATTTTCAGCGATGTATTTTGCCAGAAGAAGAATGAGAAATCTTGCAAGAAATCCACAAAGGAGATTGCGGACATCATGCTCAATCAAAAAGCGTAGTTAAAAAACCATTCTGTGCAGGGTTTTACTGGCTTACAACCAAGACATACGCCAAAAACATAGTAAATACATGTGCCGGATGTCAGTATTACGCCAAGCAGATGAATATGCTAGTCCAAACACTCAAAACTATCCCTATTACATGGCCATTTGCGGTCTGGGGGCTAGATATGATGGGACCATTCAAAACTGCATGAGGTGGACTCACACATCTACTTGTTCCGGTATATAAGTATACCAAGTGGGTGGAGGCGAAACCCATCAAAAAACTTGACGTTGTGAGTGCCAGAAATTTCATCATTAACGTAGTCATAAGATATGGCATTCCACACAGCATAATCACGGACAACGGGACAAATTTCTCAATTGGAGAGTTGGCAAAATATTGCTGACAAACGGGAATACGCCTAGATCTTGCATCTGTGGCACACCCATAATCCAATGGGCAGGTTGAAAGAATGAATAGCTCAATCCCGCAGGGAATACGCCCAAGACTCGAATCTCCTCTTCATAGAGCAACTGGAGCATGGGTAAGGGAATTACCTTCCGTGCTTTGGAGTGTTTGAACGACGCCAAATAGATCAACATGGCAAACCCCGTTTTTCCTGGTCTATGGTGCATAAGCAATGCTTCCAACAGACATGCTCCATGATAGCCCAAGAGTGCAGGCTTACGATGACTCGGATGCCAAAAGCGCACGACAGGTTGCGGTCGATCTTTTAGAAGAAGAACGAGACCTTGTGCTTCAAAGATCCGCAATTTATCAGCAAGGATTACGATGCTACCATAGTCGGAAAATCAGACACCATTCTTTCAAAGAAGGTGACTTAGTGCTAAGATTGGTGCAAGAAAGGAATTACAAGTTAGCCCAAGTCTGGGAGGGACCATTCGTCATTAGAAACGCTATGAAAAATGGATCTTACTATCTTGTAGATATTCAGGATACGGAGGATGATCCCAAAAGACCGAATCGCAAAATAAAGAGAAAAATAGATGTCGAACTGGGAGAGACAAAGAGACCGTAGAGCATCCAGCAGTTACGTCCCTTCTACACTTAGTTCAATTTCTATGTAAACATCTTTGAGATCATGAAATAAAGTTGTCGGAATTCATGCATTTATGTTTTACATGTTTATTATAGTACAAAGCATAAGTCGTCATATCTATTTCCTAACGATCTTTCAAAAATACTCAATGTTAACCCAAATTGTGCCTGCGTGCTTGGAGTAAAAAAACTGAATGATTTTGGCATAAGGAGGCTTAAGGAAACCCAGATTGTGCCTGCGTGCCTGAGTTTCATACAAATTTAAAATTCCTTATTTTTCTCTTAGTATTATCTGATCGTTTCTATGTTGGGTCACTGAAATTAGTAAGTAAAAATGCCTTAGTACGATCCATGTTTCCGAGTTTTGACTGATCGGTTATACCCGGTCACTTGGCGTGAAGATTATGTACTATCAATCCATTTCAAATACTAAGGATAGTTAAAACATATAGACCAGAGAACTTAGAAGATAAAGGAATTAAAACCTGGAAAACTTGCAAAGACTTATAAATTAAACTGCAAAAGCAGAGTACTTGTTTATACAAATGATAGATAGCATTACAATGAATATTACATTGTAAGAATAGTAATGCTTCTATTTTTTCCTGCCATCTACCTAGGACTCAAGCAGCTTCTTCGGGATCCGAGTCTTCATCCTCGCTGCTGGAATCTTCAGGAGTTGTCGGAATTTCCTCCTGAGGGTAGAAGGTGGAGATGTTCACCGTAATTGCTATCTTGGTAGCGTGGCCTTTGACGGAATCGAAGATGCTGCCTGTTGCGCACCTATGTATCCTTCAGGAATACCTGACGCCACGCGCCAAGACTTGGTGGTGGTATAATGCATAGCATAAGACCAAGGTCCATGCGCGCACCACCGCGAGCCGTGGAGCGGAACCATGATTCCTCGCGGTTCGCCACGTCCTCGATCGTCTCCGGAAGCTTACTGACTTCCGAGAATTCTCCTGCTCTGTCGGGAATGTACTTATTGATAAGTAGCATCCCCGCAGATTTAAGCATGGTGAATACCTTCTCGAAAGCCCGGATTTTTCCGATCCAGGTAAGTTAGGGGCTACCTTCTGTTTCAACCAACAAAAGAAGTTAGGAGAAACAGAAGAAGGGAAAAATAAAAATCCGGTAAAAGTTCAAACACTTACCGAGAATTCTGTCCATCTCAGTGCCTTCCTCAAGGCGCTGATTCAGGGCATTCTCCAAGTCCCTGATCGTGGCCATGTCTTTCTCGGCCTGGCTGGAGGCCTTAGACTCGGCAATGCCGACAGCCAGTTGGCTGACCTCCATGTCTTTCTGGAGCTTCACAGTGAGCTTGTGAAGTTCCAGGTTTTCCTTGCGAAGGTTCTCAGCATTGCCGGCATCTTCAACCATTTGGTTGGCTTTCGCCAAAGAAGCTGGACAGCAAGTAAAATGAAGAGTTAAAAACTCGGAAAATTACTTAGAAAAAATTCTAGACAAAAGCAGTGATAAAAAATTACCTGTTGATTCATCCAACTTTTGCTGAACGGAGGCCAGCTCCGAGTCCATATCTTCAAGTATACGAAGGAGAGTTTTCACCTCCTTATTCTTGATGGCAAACTTACTGAAAACTTCCATGTTAATGTTTTCAGCATTTTGCTGAAACACGGAAATAAGACAAAACGCTTAAGTCAAAAAGCAAGCAAGGCCATGATAAAAGCATTAAGTCAAAAGTGCATACATTTGGAAAAATGCTTGGGGGCTAGATATATTACCTGGCTCATCCGTTGGAGATTCGACAAATTCTCGCTTAATTCCTTTGCATACTCGGCAAAGAGAATTCCAATGTGGCAAAGTCCATCTTGGATAATCTGCCGATGTGAAAACACGAAGTTATTCCTAACAATAAGTCTGCCTTGCGGCCAAGGATGGATTAAAGGAGCTGGGGCAAAGTACTTTGTCGCCCATGGATGAATATATCCATGTTCGTCAAAGTGTTATTCTTGTTTTACCTTGAATTGCGGGTCATAGTTGGGGATTGGCTCTTCCTTTGGAACATTGGAAGGACCCCCAACCTCTGGCTCCACCGCCCTTTCCCTCACGTCCGAATCCGGCACAATAGTCTGGCTGTTCTGCATAGGATCCTCCTCCCTGGCAGCCAAGTTTTCCTCCTCAGTTTCGACTGGAGTGTCGGGAGCAGCAGCAGGAGAAGGTTGTGCCCCTCTCCGAGCAACACACTTCAGTTTCTTCCGGTTTTTTGGCTTCAGTGTTGTCGAAGCCAAGCTACAAAGGAAAAAATCCGAGAAGTTAGAATTCAGAGAAAGAAAAGAAGTTTCCTGCAACAAAAAGCAGAGAAAAGAAAAACCCGGATGATTTACCTAGAAGTCGCGACGGGAACTCCGTCAAGATCGATTGTTTGCTGGGTAGAGGAAGGATTCTTGCGCTTCCGTCCTCCTGTAAAGTTGGCACGCATTGCGTCCAACTCGGCATCGGTGGCCAGATCTTACTCAGCAAGATCGACAAGCTATCAAAAAAGACAAAGTCCGGGTTAGAAAAAATATCCGAGAAAGGAGAAATGCAGAACCAAAGAATCATACATTTGGGACCGGGTTTGCTACTGTGTACATCGGTCGGCTTTCCTCATACTGAGCACGTGTTGCAACCACCTGGTTGGCGTGTTTCTTCAAATCTTTTGTTGTCAAAGATTTGTTCGTCACCCTTATCGCGTCTTCGCGTCCCGTGTATTCACACATGAGGCGGGGACCGCGGTGGGCCAGAGACTAGATCCGCCTTTCTAGCCAGCATAGAACCGTGTCCATGCCAGTAAGTGGAGGCGAGGCGGAAACGAGCTTGGCGATGCGCCGTTTGATCCTCATCAGATCCGCGGCAGGGTTCGTACTGCGTCCACTGCCCAATTATCTTGGGGAGTGGCCGCATAATTAACGTAAGGTAGAATTCCCGAATCCTTTCCAGGATACGGGACATCTTCGTGGTAAAAGAAAGAACCCGTCCAAAATTTGACGGATTCTGAGGTTTTTATTTTTGGAAACCAATCCTCGCTAAACCTACGCAGGGTGAAGGAGAAGGTCCCGCAGGTGGGGAGAGCGACCTCGGAGGAGTTGCGCTCCACCCCGAAGCAATACTGCCAGAAAACTAACCTAGGCTCTATCCCTAGATACCCTTCGAAGAGGGCTTGGAACCCGGCTAGATATAAAATGGAATTTGGAGGAAAACTATGTGGTTGGATGTTGTAGTGGTTGAGGACTTGAAGAAAAAAGGCGGAAGGTGGAAATCCCATACCTCTATTGATGTGAGAGGCAAGGAGAACTCTTTCTCCGTCTTTTGGTGATGGCTCAGAGTCGTCTTCCTCGTACCGCCATTTAACCTTCCACACAAGGCCCTCCTTATCCATTGTCGGAAGAAGGGACGCAACCACGTTGAAGTGGCTCCAGTTCCCGGCGTTTTCCTCCGCATCTTCTTCGGCTCCGGCAGCGCCCGAGGCGGCGAGCTCCTCACCGCCGCGAGCAATGTTTTCTTCCGCGGGGTCGGCGGAGAGGGGCGGAGTAGGCGTGGTAGATGAAGATGGCGCGCTTTCATCCACAGGAGGAAGATCCCCACGTGCCAAGTTGCCAGCGTTTCCCTCCGGTGTGCTCGCGGTGGCGTGGCCAGGGGAGTCCAGCTACGGGTCGATGTTGTTGATTATGATGTCTAGATCCAGGGTGAAGGAGCTCTCCTCTGTAGCGCGGGGTGATCTCCGCTGTTCATATTCGGGCGGCGCGGCGTGGATCCAAATACTCCGATGGCTATTCTGGGGAAGGTGTTGTCGCTCGTTCTCTGCTCACTCTCGCAAATTCGAGCTCTGTGGCAATGGTGCTGGGGGCTTGAAGGAGAAGAGGGAGCATAAGGGTATTCCGGAGGGCCCAAGGCGGCTATTGATAGCCGGAAATGCGTTGATATGGGCTACAACGTCTATTTTAGCCGTTGGATCCTTAACGCGTGTCATGCCCGTAAATTCCGGGAAATGAGGGGACGGGGTGATAATGGCGTATCTCCTCGTTTCCCGCGAGATTCTATGAGAGATAGGTTTCAGGGTTTTCACACTAAACCCAAATGTCTGTGATGTCAGCACAATTTCACCGCTCACGTCATGAAGTTCCTTCTCCACAAAGGCTCGTGGAAGAAAAAGGCCGGATTCTGACAAAATCCGAGTTTCGCATTATTAAAGATTTGGAAAAAAATAAGAATCGAGACAAAGCGCCAACATTTCTCGTGGCAGGATGAAGTCTCAATCCTTCTCGGGGGCTACTATCGGATATATATCGATTAGGGGTATATCCGGCATTGTCCTAAAGAGCTAGATTACCAGGGTGACCTGATTGGTAATGGATCACAGTCCATTAAGCGGCCTAGTAAGCTGAAGCGCAGAAGACAGATTCTAGAAGAATCCGGACCACGACCCAAATTGGTGCAACTTGGAGTAGAAGGCGGATTCCTGCTTTCCAAGTTAGATACTTACCGTAGTCTTCTAGGTTTCCTTTCTGTAAGCCCTAACTCGTCTATCTATATAAATACGAATGGGAGAGAAGAAACGTACGGACAATTAGCTAGAAGCCAACTCGCCGAGAAGTTGATCCTCGTCGAGTTAGCGAAACCCTACTCACGTTGTACTTTGTATACTTCAGGCTTCAGCCCTGATTTAGTGAGATTGCAGGAGTAGAAACGTCGCCTAGTTGCGACGTAACGAACCTGGGTAAACTTGGTGTTCCTAGTTGTCATACTACCACGTCCGCCCACGTCTTTACCAGTAGTCTCATGGCACCCCTGTCTATGAACTCTACTACGATGTCTCGACAAAGTACGTCTACGTTGGAGAGGTGGGGATCCACCTAGGCACTCCGCAATAGCACAGATGTGCACACCTTATTCTCCTTGAGCTTCTACGTGAGGGAGATTCTCGTTTCCACTATTAGGTCGACTTGAAGGCGTTGACCAAACCTTTACACAAGGTTGAGGCGTCTCCACAAGATGGATGGACGCTCTCAATCAATTTGGAGCTTATTGCAACAAGGTGGAAGCACCAAGCACAAGTTCTACTGGAGTTTCTAGGCCCCAAGTAGAATTCTAGATCTACAAGGATGTGGTGGATGGATTAGCAATTCCTTTGGTGGAATCGCGGATCTAGATCTCCTTTAGCTCTCCGCAAAGGCAAACATCGACATGTTCATCATATCATCCATATGACTCATGCTTTACCTTTCGGTTACGTGTTCCGAGGCCATGTCTGTACATGCTACGCTCGCCAAGTAGAACCGTAGTATTGCGTGTGTTCCGAGGCCATGTATGTACATGCTAGGGACCCGATCATCACGTGGTGTCTCAAAACGACAAACTTTCTTAACGGTGGATACTAAGGAAGAACACATTATTATCTTGATATTAAGTGAGAGGGGTCATCTTATAATGCTACCGTCGTGATCTAAGAAAAATAAGATGCATAAAAGAATTAACATCACATGCATGGATAATGTGATATGATATGGTCCTTCTTGCACTTGATCTCCATCTTGTGCATCATGGTATGATCTCCATCATTCCACCGGTGTGGCATCAAGGTCCATGGCACCTCCATCTTGATTGTCCATCAAAATTAAAACATATCACATGGATATGATATACAACACGGTCGCCATAAATAATAAGACAACCATATGGCTCCTGCCGGTATATCAATAATTTACAAAAGATATCATCTCATAATCAAATTTGTAAAATTAACCATATCACACCACATGCCCTGCAAAAACAAGTTAACGTCTCTAATTTATTTTTGCATATTTTACTTGACTTAGGGCTTTCGAGGATAGAACCGTTCATACCTACGAACATGAACCACAACATTGGTATACATATTTTTAACAACCCTTTGTAGATTAGATCTTAACTATAGTAGGATAAATGGACACCCCCTCATCCACAAGTGAGACAGGTCTCGCGTATAAAATACATGTAAAGTTTGTCTAGGGCAGCTTCATCCAACTATGCCACTAAGATCGTAAAATACTCAAGAAGGTAATAACATGATCATAAATGCCCACATACACCTATGTGTTCTACCCATACAAATCATCTACGCATAGATCTGGCTCTGATACCACTGAAGGGTTCGTTGCATAAAAAAACAAAAAAAATCCTTCGCGAGAGATATCTGAAGGGCCAAGATCTAGTCTAGGAGATGAAAGCAACAGACATAGGGATAGTATTAAGGAGAACATACCCTCGAAGACACAAAGCCTTACGAAATCAAATCTCGTTGGTGATGTAGTCGAACTCACATCGATCTCAAGATCGCAAAGATGAGTGCTGCAATTCGGCATCGCTTCCTCACTCGGTCACACACACAGCTCGATGACGACCTCCGTTCCCTCAATCCAGCGGGGCATAGGAAGTAGAGGATCCACCGGAATATCCAACAACACGACGACATGGTGTGGTGGAGAAATTATACGGTCATGTCTTCTCCAAGCGGATGACCAAGAGGTGGAGCATCGGGAGGAGGGAGAGAGATATGACACCAAGTGTGTGGGAAGAGGGAGGTCCAACCCCTCTTTATATAGGGGAGGGACGCATCCACGACATTTTGGTGCCTTCACCTCTCCCATCATCATGTGGGTGGATTCTCCACTCAAACCACTCATTCTCTCATCAATTCCCACTCAAAATTTCGAGAGTTTTCTTTAATAAATAAATAAAACAATTTCATTTCTGTATTTTAATATTTGTTAATCCTATTAACAAACATTAACACTTACCCCCTTGAACTATTTGCGAATCAAACATTAACATATACCACCTTGAACTATTTCAATATTCCCCGAAACAATTATGGTGACTATTTCAATATTCCCCGAAACAATTTTGGTGTTGTCCAAACTTTTTCCGATATTCCGTATCCACTCAATCGCGTCATCAAACCTTAAGTGTGTCACCCTACGGTTCGTGAATAATGTAGACATGAATGAGACACCTCTCCGATCAATAGTCAACAGCGGTACCTCGAGATCCGTAATGACTCCTACACATTCAACTATGAATCTAGTGATTGTGTGAACCCTAAAAGTCGTAATCAATTCCTTTTGTCTCGCGATATTTTACTTGTCTGAGGTCTGATCATTGGTATCAACCATACCTAGTTCAATCTCGTTACCGAAAAGTACTCTTTTACTCGTTCCGTGATATGACATAATTGTGACCTAGTCACGTGCTTGCAAGCGGTGTCGATCTGATATCACTGACAGGGCCCAGAGTATATCTCTGTGTCATTTGGATGGACAAATCCCATTCTCGTTTTGTAAGCCTCAACTAATACTTTCCAAATACCCAACGACACCTTTATAGTCACCCTGTTATGGTCTGACGTTTGATTACATCAAAGCACTCTTCCAGTGTTAGTGATTGACATGATCTCATGGTCCAAGGATTATAGTTATTTCGTATGCAAGATATAACAATATAAACTAAATGACTTGATCGTATTGTTATACTTTATTTGGGTCTATGTTCATCACATCATTCTTCTAATGACATGACCCCGTTATTAAAAACATCCAATGTTCATGATCAGGAAACCTTGATCATCTATAATCAACGAGCTAGTTAAAAGAGAGGCTTTACTGCGAACCATTGTTTGTTTATTAAACACACATGTATCAACGTTTCCGGTTAATACAATTATAGCATGAGAAATAAACATTTATCATAAACAAGGAATGATATAATAACCACTTTATTATTGCCTCTCGGGCATATTCCCTTCAGTTTATAGTGATACATTTTGGGAGGAGGATTCTAGTGGGATCCCGGCATCAGATTTGTTCCACTTCACAGGAGACATCAAAGGTAGCAATGTTGCTATTACTCTTGATAAGGGTACACGGTATGATTTTGTTAGTTTAGAGGTTGTTGATCAATTGCAGTTGGTTCCAAAGACACATCGACCATTTATATTACCTACTTATGATGATGAACTTATTATTACTAACATAGTTTTTGTTCCTTTAACCATTCATGGCCATAAGGGGAGAATTGTATGTTATGTGATGCCTAAAGCTATTACTTGTTCTCATATTTTGTTGGGACGACAATGGTGCACTAGATATAGTGTTAATTTTGTTAGCCTTATCCTGATTTACAATTCTATTGGAACAAAAGAAAAATTAGATAATACATACATGGATTTCAAAATTTTGGGACATTAGACGACAACCATTATTTTTGTCTCCTCGGTTTCTTAAAAAAGACTTGAAAGCCTCGAGATGCAAGAATATGAGAGTATAGTCATGGGATTTGTAGGCGTTGAGGAGACATGTGAGGCTGTTTCTACTAATGTAATCATGTCTACTCCTAGTGTTGTTTCTTCTGATGTGCAGGTTGCTTTTAAAGAAAGGGACCCTATAGTACAACCTCCACCACCACCATCACATACATTGGAAGAGCATGCCATTGTGCCTAGTATTGTTTCTTGTGATTTGCAGGTTACTTTTGAAGAAAGGGAGCTTACTCAAGTACAACCTGCAACACCACTTGAGAGGGATGAATCAGTGCATATTACTTATGAGGACGATGCCATTGATATTGGTGCTGATTGAGAGCTACAAACTGCAAGTGTTGAATTTTGTGAGTCTACTAAATTGCTAGTTGATTATAATGAGTTGATAATCATATATAGTTCACCACCATGTGATAATTTGATAATTTCGAATTTTGAGCATGTGGTATTGATCACCCATAAAGAAGTGCTTGCTAAAATACCACCTAATGATATTGTGTATTCCCTCGTGTTACATGAACCAATTACTGTGCAAGGTGCTTGATGACCCTCAAGTATAGGGGGTGTATCGTAGTACTTTCCATAAATAAGAGTGTCGAACCCAACGAGGAGCATAAAGTATTGACAAGCAGATTGGATAGAGGATTCACTGTAAACACTAGCAAACGGGTTTTTGGAGGTTTTTGATATAGCATATAAATATAACGTGAGTAGATAAAATGCAGTAAATAATATTGCAGAGAGTAGCCCCATCTGTTCGACGGCAAAGGACAAGCCGGTTGTGTTACTTATGACTACCAACCATTCTCGAGGACACATGGGAATTTCGTCAAGTGTTTTCGCTTCGTTATGGTTGATTAATATCCATTGGTTCGTGATGTGTTGTGTGGGTGAACCTATGCTAATGCACCGCCCAACTAGGACTAATACATACTTGTGTTTATACCTGTCACATCGCAATTTTGGAATACCTGAAAACACAGTTGTTTTGCTAATTGCTTGACAAATAAACTTTGGTTGTGTTTGTTTGAGTGCAACTAAACAAAC
Source organism: Alopecurus myosuroides (assembly GCA_028641055.1). Taxonomy (NCBI): domain Eukaryota; kingdom Viridiplantae; phylum Streptophyta; class Magnoliopsida; order Poales; family Poaceae; genus Alopecurus; species Alopecurus myosuroides. The sequence goes on from CM054058.1 coordinate 402,767,937, forward strand.
TAATTATATAAACTTGCTGAGGATAAATTCTTTCTAAGCTCAACCCACTCAAACCTTGGAAGCATATTATCATGTTTCCAAAAAAACCTCAAGTTTATTAATACATGGCTAAGAAATTGAAAACAAACTTAAAAAGATAGCAAAGCAGTAAACTAAAAATATTCAACATATTGTTCCAATGACCTTGGCAATATTTTCTAAAGTAAATATTGATCAAAGAGTTTTCCAAAACTATCTTATGAATCCCATACTTGTTGAATATTATTCCAAGGCCTAAATTAAGAAAGAGGAAACACTTAATAAATTTCCCTAAAAGATTATCAGGAAAAAGAGGCATTCTTAGATGCTTCACCAAAATCTTATCAAATGTTTTTCCAACATTGAAAGCTTAAAAACAAAATTATTGGAGAGCATGTACTTGCTATCTCTATTCACATAAATATTTTTGGCAAAGCATTGTTAAAGAAAAGCCAAGTGGATTATTAAATTGAATTTTCAATATTTCCAGAAACAGAAAACTCAAACAAGTTACTATTGGAAACTTTCTTTAAATGCTCTGAAATTGATACCAGTTCTTCCTTATATCAAATAGGGAACACACACAAGAGGATACCAAATTTTGAATCCATTAAAGGCCCGAAAACATGATTTTTCTCCACAACAACATTTGGAATTTTGAACAAGTTTGTTCTATGAATTAACTCAGAATGACTTGAATTTTTTACCACACAAGGAACACAACAAATAAGGAAGATTTGACAAAACTTATGATTTTTGGAGACCCCTAAGTAGGTTAATAAATTCAATGTCCATATCTGTGAGAATTGAAATTTGAACAACTTTGAACTATCAAGTTTATCCAATCGAGCCAATTTTCACATATGTTGTGCATCTCAACTAATAAGAATTTTTTTCAAAAGGATTTCTAATTATGACTTTGTTTTCCTAGTGAAAACAACATTTTTCAGAGAGGAAAAGGGTCTCTTTGTAATTTCCAGAAAATAGCCAGGGACCTGTTTGTGAGATGAGTCACCTTGTCCTTCTTCTTCCTGTAGAAGCAAGTGGAGGCATGGCTGCCCATGCTCCATGACTTCGATTGGAAGGTTCCCTTGTGGATACCCCCCCCCCCAGATGCACCTCTATGATTGCTACCTGCCCCTCTCTCTCCCCTCGAGCTCCTCTCTCTCTCTCTCTCTGCTAAAAATTCCCAAACCGAACCCTAGCCCGAATGGCTCGCCGTCGATTTGGCCGTTTCAGAGCTCGCGAGCGGTCGCCGTGTTGCTCATCCTCTCCGCCTCGTCGAGCTGGTCGTGTGGGCAGAAGCAATCGGGGCGGGATGCCTCGAGGATCCCGCGCCGTCCGGGTTTCTTCCTTAGGTCCGGCGAGCTCCGGCGGGAGATCGCCGTTGATTGAATCCCCCTCCGTCTTCACCATGCACTCCCTCGCGTTTATGGTGAGCTCGCGCCACTCGCCGTCTTTTTTCCCCTATGCCTAGCCCTCTGGATCCCTCACCGCGTCGACCTCCTGTTTCAGCCGCCGTGCGTCGTCGTCGCCGGTCACTCTCCGGTGGCTCCCTGGAAGCGGCGCTGCCTCTGGATGGTTCCCCGCGTTGATTTCAGCGTGTGGGTGTGGTTGATTCGCGAATCGGTTGTGGGGATCGATCGTTTGGACCTCGCCGGAGCCGTTCCCGCCGGCGGGTGACGCGGGGTGGCGTCAGCGTGGCTTGACCGCGCGCGTGAGGTCAAACCTGCGTGTGGGCCGCGTCTGCCCGCGTGGCTGCCACCATGGCTGGCTGGCCCGCTGGTCAGCGACAGGGGCTGGATCTCCGCGCGGTGGAAAAAGTCCTGGCCGGCCCAGTAGCTGGATCTAGCCCATCCATAGTTTTTTCCATTTAATTTTTTTTTACAGAAACGTGCATGTTTACTTTTGGCCTTAAAAACCAACCTAAAAGATGAATTTGACCAATACAAAATTCACAGTTGTACAACAACTAAATCTGAACCATATCCAATTTCTAGATCTACTTTTGGGCGAATATTGTAGACATGAAAAATGTTTTGGCAACAGGTACCAGAAACAGAAAAATGAGCACCATTTTAAATTCACAACTCCGATTTAGGTGTATCAAATTGCATTAGAAAGCCCTTGAAATTTCCTAACAGGAGCAGTTAACCTTGCTTCCAAATTCCTACTATTGTTGAAATGGCATGCAATTTGGTAAAACACCAGAGAGCACTTTGGTGATTTTTATAAAATCATTAAAAATGATTTTTGATGCAAACTAAGTTGGATGGTCTTGTATATGTTTAGGGCTATCCATACCTAGCTGGGTTTAAGTTTTTGAGCATCCTAGAATGTTTGGTGGACAGATCTTTATTTTGCATGTTTCTGCCATTTTGGCATTTTAGGTATTTAATTTGAGTGAATATATTTTTGTGTTGCAGTGTTGTTTTATAGCATGTACAAGTTGTGTGCACTTTTTTTCTAAGGTTTACTTAGATATTTTATCATGTTAGATTTTGTGGACTTGAGTGGAGAAGAAATAGGATTTATGATAGTAGCATATGTTTTATCTCTAGTTAATACTTGCATAGAATTTTTGAGTGATAAATTTATGTGCAAGCACTTGGATTGTTGTGTTGAGAGATTAGATCCAGTACCATGTTGGTACTTATATTGTGTTGGTATCACCTCTTCTAGCTTGCATTTGAGTTGGTAGAAAAGCATGAGTAGTTTTGTCATGGCAATGAAAATGTTATGGAAAAATTCTCTCATGTGTAGAATTTTTGGCATAAAAATTTGTGGTTGTGTAGCCACATATTTTTGTGTTGTGTTCATAGGAACAGTAGCATTTTGATGGTGTTTTGATGAGTACTTGACCCCTGAAGTTTTCACTTGTGTGAAAATGATAGCATGAGTAGCATTACCTTGCTTATTTTTAGCACCCTATTATTTTCTACTAGTATGGTTATTGCACTAGATGCTAGTTTAGTCTTTTGTTAATTTTTAGCAAGTATGACCATAGGCCTTGTGACATCTTAATGCTTTGATATGCTAGTGGAACACCCACTGGTGTCATTGCATTTTTGGTGGAAACATTATTTCCCCCACACTAGATGTGTTTCCTTTATATAGTTCTCTAACTAATGAGTGCCTAGTATTTTTGCCTTGGGCTTTTAAGTGCTAAATGAAAATGTGTAGGCTTCTGTTTGTAAGTGGTTGTAATTATGTGTGGCTTTCTAGGAAAAATCCATCTTTGGGGTGTTGTTTGATTCCTCTAGTAATGCCCTTTTTATTACCACTAGTGTGTAGGAATTGCCCTGCAAATTGATGCCTTGTTTTATCAAATGGGGTATTTTTCTTATAGCAAGTATAGATGTTTTTCACTCCTGTTTTTGTGACATGGACCCTCTGGTTGTATTTAAATTACCTGATTGAAATGCATCCATTGATTCTTCATGTTTGAGTAGTACTAGTTCCCTAGCATTTTTGTATTGAATTTTTCCTGCCAACTTGTGTTTGGTAGATATTTGTGTATCCTAGAATGAGGACATGTTTTCATTTCCCATTATGATAACTTGGTTCCTTGTTTGCATTTTAGTACTTTACTTGTTATGCATGCTTGCATAGCAAACCCTTAGTAGAAGCATGTCTATATGATTCCTCCCTTTTTAGTGATTGTTTCTATTGTTCTCACCATGAGAATTGTGTGTTTTGAGATGAGTCCATTGCCTTGGTGCACTTGTGTAGGCTCACTGATTTGTAAAAGTCACTTTTGCAAATCATGTGTTTTATTTATTCTTGATGTGAATTTAGGCTTAGTAGAATAGCTACCTTTTTCTTTTTGTGGTTTGGTTGATAGACCCATTGCCATGATTATTATTGTGCATGTTTTGTATACTCTTAGTAGCCTCACCCATGTGAAACTAAGTGTATTTTTGGGTTTCTTATATCTTAGTATGAGAGTGGCACACCCACTGAATCCATGATATTGAGGTTGTGACATATGTTCCTCCAACCTTGAGCTGTCTTATCTAATGGCATTTCTGCCAAGTGTGTTTGTTTGATTGTTTGCCTCCATTAATATATGTGTGATTGGTTATTATTAGTTTCCTTGATGTATGTATTGTTATGTATTGTTGCTTGCCTTGATTGGTTCTGAATGTGTGTCCGTTATTCTTTTTACGACGTTAGAAAACGAAGAGGAAGGAAGTGTCGTGAAGCTCTGTTCCAAGTTCCAGTCACTCCAAAACCAGGGACACAAGGAGTTGCCAGGCAAGCCATCCTGATGCTTGCTGATAAAACCAGGGACACATATGTTGTGCATCTCAACTAATAAGAATTTTGGTCAAAAGGATTTCTAATTATGACTTTGTTTTCCTAGTGAAAACAACATTTTTCAGAGAGGAAAAGGGTCTCTTTGTAATTTCCAGAAAATAGCCAGAGACCTGTTTGTGAGATGAGTCACCTTGTCCTTCTTCTTCCTGTAGAAGCAAGTGGAGGCATGGCTGACCATGCTCCATGCCTTCGATTGGAAGGTTCCCTTGTGGATAACCCCCCCCCCCCCCAGATGCACCTCTATGATTGCTACCTGCCCCTCTCTCTCCCCTCGAGCTCCTCTCTCTCTCTGCTAAAAATTCCCAAACCGAACCCTAGCCCGAATGGCTCGCCGTCGATTTGGCCGTTTCAGAGCTCGCGAGCGATCGCCGTGTGGCTCATCCTCTCCGCCTCGTCGAGCTGGTCGTGTGGGCAGAAGCAATCGGGGCGGGATGCCTCGAGGATCCCGCGCCGTCCGGGTTTCTTCCTCAGGTCCGGCGAGCTCCGGCGGGAGACCGCCGTTGATTGAATCCCCCTCCATCTTAGCCATGCACTCCCTCGCGTTTATGGTGAGCTCGCGCCACTCGCCGTCCTTTTTCCCCTATGCCTAGCCCTCTGGATCCCTCACCGCGTCGACCTCCTGTTTCAGCCGCCGTGCGTCATCGTCGCCGGTCACTCTCCGGTGGCTCCCTGGAAGCGGCGCTGCCTCTGGATGGTTCCCCGCGTCGATTTCAGCGTGTGGGTGTGGTTGATTCGTGAATTGGTTGTGGGGATCGATCGTTTGGACCTCGCCGGAGCCGTTCCCGCTGGCGGGTGACGCGGGGTGGCGTCAGCGTGGCTTGACCGCGCGCGTGAGGTCAAACCTGCACGTGGGCCGCGTCTGCCCGCGTGGCTGCCACCGTGGCTGGCTGGCCCGCTGGTCAGCGACAGGGGCTGGATCTCCGCGCGGTGGAAAAAGTCCTGGCCGGCCCAGTAGCTGGATCTAGCCCATCCATAGTTTTTTCCATTTAATTTTTTTTACAGAAACGTGCCTGTTTACTTTTAGCCTTAAAAACCAACCTAAAAGATGAATTTTACCAATAAAAAATTCACAGTTGTACAACAACTAAATCTAAACCATATCCAATTTGTAGATCTACTTTTGGGCGAATATTTTAGACATGAAAAATATTTTGGCAACAGGTACCAGAAAGAGCAAAATGAGCACCATTTTAAATTCACAACTCCGATTGAGGTTTATCCAATTGCATTGGAAAGACCTTGAAATTTCCTAACAGGATCATTTAACCTTGCTTCCAAATTCTTAGTATTTTTCAAATGGCATGCAATTTGGTAAAACAACAGAGAGAACTTTGGTGATTTTTATAAAATCATTAAAAATGATTTTTGATGCAAACTAAATTGGATGGTCTTGTATATGTTTAGGGATATCCATACCTAGCTGGTTTTAATTTTTTGAGCATCCTAGAATGTTTGGTGGACAGATCTTTATTTTGCATGTTTCTGCCATTTTGGCATTTTAGGTATTTAATTTGAGTGAATATATTTTTGTGTTGCAGTGTTGTTTTCTAGCATGTACAAGTTGTGTGCACTTGTTTTCTAAGGTTTACTTAGCTATTTATCATGTTAGATTGTGTGTACTTGAGTGGAGAAGAAATAGGATTTATGATAGTAGCATATGTTTTATCTCTAGTTAATACTTGCATAGAATTTTTGAGTGATAAATTTATGTGCAAGCACTTGGATTGTTGTGTTGAGAGATTAGATCCAGTACCATGTTGGTACTTATATTGTGTTGGTATCACCTCTTCTAGCTTGCATTTGAGTTGGTAGAAAAGCATGAGTAGTTTTGTCATGGCAATGAAAATGTTATGGAAAAATTCTCTCATGTGTAGAATTTTTGGCATAAAAATTTGTGGTTGTGTAGCCACATATTTTTGTGTTGTGTTCATAGGACCAGTAGAATTTTGATGGTGTTTTTATGAGTACTTTACCCCTGAAGTTTTCACTTGTGTGAAAATGATAGCATGAGTAGCATTACCTTGCTTATTTTTAGCACCCTATTATTTTCTACTAGTATGGTTATTGCACTAGATGCTAGTTTAGTATTTTGTTAATTTTTAGCAAGTATGACCATAGGCCTTGTGACATCTTAATGCTTTGATATGATAGTGGAACACCCACTGGTGTCATTGCATTTTTGGTGGAAACATTATTTCCCCCGCACTAGATGTGTTTCCTTTATATAGTTCTCTAACTAATGAGTGCCTAGTATTTTTGCCTTGGGCTTTTAAGTGCTAAATGAAAATGTGTAGGCTTCTGTTTGTAAGTTGTTGTAATCATGTGTGGCTTTCTAGGAAAAATCCATCTTTGGGGTGTTGTTTGATTCCTCTAGTAATGCCCTTTTTATTACCACTAGTGTGTAGGAATTGCCCTGCAAATTGATGCCTTGTTTTATCAAATGGAGTATTTTTCTTATAGAAAGTATAGATGTTTTTCACTCCTGTTTTTGTGACATGGACCCTCTGGTTGTATTTCAATTACCTGATTGAAATGCATCCATTGATTCTTCATGTTTGAGTAGTACTAGTTCCCTAGCATTTTTGTATTGAATTTTTCCTGCCAACTTGTGTTTGGTAGATATTTGTGTATCCTAGCATGAGGACATGTTTTCATTTCCCATTATGATAACATGGTTCCTTGTTTGCATTTTAGTACTTTACTTGTTATGCATGCTTTCATAGCAAACCCTTAGTAGAAGCATGTCTATATGATTCCTCCCTTTTTAGTCATTGTTTCTATTGTTCTCACCATGAGAATTGTGTGTTTTGAGATGAGTCTATTGCCTTGTTGCACTTGTGTAGGCTCACTGATTTGTAAAAGTCACTTTTGCAAATCATGTGTTTTATTTATTCTTGATGTGAATTTAGGCTTAGTAGAATAGCTACCTTTTTCTTTTTGTGGTTTGGTTGATAGACCCATTGCCATGATTATTATTGTGCATGTTTTGTATACTCTTAGTAGCCTCACCCATGTGAAACTAAGTGTATTTTTGGGTTTCTTATATCTTGTTATGAGAGTGGCACACCCACTGAATCCATGATATTGAGGTTGTGAGATATGTTCCTCCAACCTTGAGCTGTCTTATCTAATGGCATTTCTGCCAAGTGTGTTTGTTTGATTGTTTGCCTCCATTAATATATATTCTTTTTACGACGTTAGAAAACAAAGAGGAAGGAAGTGTCGTGAAGCTCTGTTCCAAGTTCCAGTCACTCCAAAACCAGGGACACAAGGAGTTGCCAGGCAAGCCATCCTGATGCTTGCTGATAAAATACTTACCATTATCTATCATGCATGTTTTCCCTCTGAAGTTTTACCAAAACTTGATTATCGAAACTATTTTTGATGTGGCAATTACTACTATACAATATTATAGGTTACTATTATGCCAGTAGTTAAACTTGGTAATACCAAGCCCATAAGCCACCATATGGTATTTATTACCATCAAACATACTAGTCCCTAAGTGGACACTTTAAAATTGTGTTTTTACAAAACAAAGGCTTATTGGAAAAACCGGAGAAAAGGCGGATCCTTATTCTCCGGACGAATGTGGAAGTGGTCGTTTTTGGGAAAAACGTGTTTTTCAAAAACAACACATAACCTAGTCTTCGTCGGACAACCTTTACCGTACTGCCACCCTACCCCAACATGGGCACGGGGCTTAACTTGAAGTTTGTTCTTATTAGTGTGTGTTCTATCTCAATCGCTATAAGGGACGTCGTACCCTCAAACCGAATGTCCTCAAAACTCCCAATGTTGAGACATAAAAGTGTGGGATTAATTTTCCCTCCGGATGCAGCAGTTGGGGCTCCTGTCTGGGCGGGGATTATCCCGGTGCCGGGGATGCGGACACTCGACTGAAGAGATAGACATGTACTAGCTTGAACATAGTGAATGGTTATGATCAGATACCTGATGTTTACATACTGTTGTTACAGTCTGTGGTTGTTCACGGTAGGTGTACTGTATCTAGTGGATGTGTACACCTCTGCAGAGTACAACTTTTTCGAAGAAGCCGCGTCCTCGGATATGGACAGTTGAATGTCCATGTAGCTAGCATTGTGTCAATGTTTTCAAAAAGGAGTTTTTGAAAGGAAGTGTTGAACTTGTGAAGTTCGGAAAGGAAGGAAAACTTATACCGTGGAGGTATCATCGATGATGAAAAGCCAGATGTCTTTATACAAAACAAAATGTTTTGCAAAGAAAACCTTTTCTACTCTAAGCAAGAATTTTGGAAACTGATTCCAAGAAGTTTTGCAAAGAGAAAATATTCTTTTAACAAAGTTTTACAAAAAAAACTCTTGTACATGTGATATCTACAAGAGAAATAAAACTATATTATTTTTCTTCTGAAGTATCTTCTTCAACGAAGATACAGAATTAACCTGACTGCAACTGTGGTGTCATCATATATGAACACCATTGATAGTGAACCCTATTTATAGCCTACCTATTCCACCATATAAGCATACTTGCATGTTGGTAAGTGACATGATGGATGTCTTGCTGAGTACATTCAAATGTACTCATTATGGTTTCGCCCCTGGTATCTACTTGCCAGACTTTGAGAAGGAGCCTCCGAAGGAGATCTATGAAGAGAAGTACGGAGCTGACGGCTTTGCGAACTAGGATCGTCTCCGGGTCAGCAGCCTGCGTGACTTGGGCTCATCTATGTTGTGTTTTATTTGTCTTCCGCTGTGTTTGATAAGTTGCCTGCTCTACGTGGCAGTTGTGTTAAACTTGATCATGTGATCATTTATGTAATACCTTTATATATTCGTGTAATGGATGATGTATTTCTGTATGCCAACTTTGTATGTTGTTCACGACTGATCTTTCTGGGATCGTGAATGTATGCATACGGAGGGTTTCAGACTGCCGGTCTGGGGTCCTTACAATACCCCTCGTAAGCATCCGCAAATACAAGAAAGTAATTAAGATAAAACTAACCACAAGCTTAAAACTCCGGGATTCTACGCTCCCTCGTGCATTGGTTTCCTAACGGGTGTTTAGGTTTCTGTCACTCCGGCAACCCCACAATTAGTAGACAAATACACAATGCATCCTCCTAGGCCCATAAAGGTGAAGTATCATGTAGTCGATGTTCACATGACACCACTAGAAGAATAGCACCAGAACTTAAATACCGAAACACGAGATATTATTTCAACATAACTTCACTACTAACATCATGACTTCTCATATGTCCTCAAGAACTAAACAAACTAATCACAAGACATCATATGGATCATAATCAGAGGTGATATAATGGATAATAATAATCTGGTCACAAAGTACTAACACCGATAAATCTCACAAGCATCAACTACTAAAAAGTAATCCACGCCGGGAGAGAGATCTAATGTAAACAACGATAGAGGCCCCTAATTGTTATAGCAGGATGACGGTCGATGATGAGGGTGATGGTGCTAGTGGTGACGATCTTGATGATGCCCGGAGTGATGATGGTGACGATGGCGATGATTTCCCCTCTCCGAAGAGGAATTTCCCCGGTATATTTCCCTCTGCCAGAGAGCTTTTCTCTCTCGGGTGTTTTCCGCCCCGAGGCGGCGACGGAATAATCCTTCGTTGATGTTCTAGGTATTAGGGTTCCCTGGGGGTCAAGTACACGAAAGAGGTCCACCAGAGGTGGGCCAGGGTGGCCACACCACCTGGCGGCGCGACCAAGGGGGGGCGCCTCCTCATGGTGTGGGCCCCTGGTGGCCACACTCTGGCTCTCCTCGTGGCTGGGTCCCTCATCTAGACTTCTAAGACATCTCCGATGCCCCCCTCCCTCTTCTTCTAATCTTATAAATATTGTATCTCGACGGTGCTTTTTAAATCAGATTTCTGGTCCCGGTGCTTATTCTCCAAAAAATACGAAACACATAAAATAACATAAGTAATGCATCATACCATGAAATATATTGATTAGTAACAGAAAATAACAATATAAAACAGTGATGCAAAATGGACGTATCAACTCCCCCCAAGCTTAGGCCTCGCTTGTCCCCAAGCGAAACTGAACTCAGTAAACATAACCACGGGTTTATGGAGTGAGGTGTCGATAAATAAAATACAGACAAGAGGCATCACATCTAACAAAGAACAAGTCATTTTAGACAGAAACTTCCTCTCATATAATTAAACTTGAAACAAGCAGAGGAACAACAATGGTGCAAAAAGTAAATCAAAATTGGTAAAGGCAAACTTCATTCTTGGTCAGAGAACAATGAACAGTGTACTTATCTTTCTATCAGAGTCTTTATACTAGAGCTATATTGCAGAGTCTATCATGCTCAATTATAATGGTCTGTTTGCAAACATTGGTAACTTTCTAATTGGTATTCAAACATATAAAAGCATTTGTAGAAACAAGGAAGAACAAAGAACATGATTGAGTAAATCAACATGTAGTTGGATGAATCACAACAACTCAAATGCTTGCTTAAGATAGAAGGAACTATGTTTACTGACTCATTATAAATGTAAAAGATAGGCCATTCGTAGAGGGAAGCATGGATCACTCATGTGCTAGAGCTTTTATTTTAATAAACAGAGGTATAAAATAGTGGAGGAGTGGTTAATCGAATCCTCGGGTGCCTTCCAACAATCACAAACCATGGAGGAGTGGTTAATTTTGAGAGGTCTATGATAGTGTCAAGGAATAGTAAACAGAAAATACAGTACGTCACAAGCCAACTAGACTTCACAAGAGCGGCTCCCATATGAAGGATGCAACTTGTGTAGAAGATCATCCCTCTTTCTCTTTTGTTTACACAATTATGCTTTGATTGATAAATCAGGGGCAAAAATAGTGAAGAGAATTTGTGTATTAGTTTGGGGCTAGGAACCCCGCTGCCAGCTCTTCTAGCATTTGGATAAGCTAATTAAGCCACTAGTCCAGGTGTGTGAAGTCCAATCAACATGTGAGATAAATATTCCCTAATTACGTCCTCATGAGCAAAAACAGAAACACAAAACAGGAGTAATTTTGAAGGTTTTAAAGGTAGCACATGAGCAATTTACTTGGAGTGGCGGTTAATTACCACAAATAGGTAGGTATGGTGGACACAAATGTCAAGTTTTGGGGCTCAAGGTTTGGATGCACGCGAAGCATTCCCTCTCAGTACAGGTTTTTGGCTAGCAAGGTTGGGTAGCAAGGATAAGAATTGAAGTAAAACAAACAATAACATATATGATAAAGCCAAGCATGCAATCTTCCTTGAAGGTGCAACCAAACTTATTTGAGAATACTAAGCTTATGAGCTAACAAGAAAGAAAGATCATGGAATAATATATCTACATGAAACTCCCCCTTTTGTACTTAAGTCTCAACGAATTGTTGCTACTGACCAATGCTAAGTTTGCCAAAACCAACTAGATCATCTTTAATCTCCAAAATTGATACCAATACTAATAACAAGATCAATCACATAGAAAAATTCCAACTAAAATAAAGTAGAACAATTAGATTATGAAACTTCTCATTAATATATTATTACGGCAACTCAAACCAAGGGATAAAATGATAACCAACTAAGGAGTGATACTCCCATACTGCAAACCATACTATATGATATTTTCTCTACTCATGATATGACTCTACTAAAAGGTAAAAAGGGTGAAAGGTAAAGGTGATACCGCGACACTCCCCCAAGCTTGGAACAAGCCAAGGGGATGCCAATACCAATGACGAATAAATTCTCCGTTGGTGGTGGTGAATCCTTCGTGATGAGCTTATCAATTGATTCCTTCAAATCTTCCATTGCGTACATAAGCATACGCAGCACCTCCATATTGAGCTCAGTTTGGTTTGCGTGCTTGTTAGACGGTGAACCCCCGCCATATAGATCTTCCTTCCTTGCTTCCTTGGGTCGAGAGCTTCCTTCTCATGTGACTGGTTTCCTTGAAGCTAAATAGTGACGTGGAGCCTTCCCTCCAGTACTCATCCTCGCTGTTTGCTTGCGAGGTTTTGCAACCACTCCTATGCTTGCGGTGGTGACGCGTGGTTGTACTCGTGAGTCTTCTTCTACATCTCCTTCAGCTCCACTATCAATCTCCTTCTTCGGCTTCCTGTCTTGGAGATCATCTTCCTTTGGTCCCTTCCCCTTGTTGTTGCTGGTGGAGACCATGGTGCTTCTAGAACCGAAAAAGATCCTGGCAGAAACAACTCGAAACAGAAACACGACGAGAAAATGATACACGGACCTCGGGGGGTCCGAGGGATTATATAGCAAAAATATGCGTAATGAAAGGAAAGTCCAAGTCGAAAACGAGTCGGAGAGGGGCTCCGGGGCACCCACACCATAGGGTGGCATGGCCATGGGTGGGCCCATGCCCCAGGTGGCGTGCTGCCTCCGGGCACCATCTCCAACTCCTATTCGGCTCGGTATTTTTTATATTTTCCAAAAATCAATAAATCATAACTGAAAAGGTAATCTGCGAACTTTTTCTTAACATAACTGTTACCTATTCCAAAACAGACTCTGCATATTCTGGAATCTTTCCTTCGATGAATTTCTCCGGAGTCATTACTTGAATAACATCAACATCTTCATCGAGTCTTTTTGCCCATTTACCACTTGTGTAGTGTTATCTTCGAAGGAAGCAATTTTGATTGCCCCCGAACGATACACTTCTTCAATAATATGAGGTCCTTCCCATCTGGAGAGTAATTTTTCTGCAAAAAATCTGAGACGAGACCGATACAATAGAACTTTCTCACCAACATGAAACTCTATTTTAAGGATTCTTTTATCATGACATTTTTAAAAAATTTAAAGAGCTTGGCATTTTCATAAGCTTCACAACTCCATTCATCTAGATGATTCAAATCAAACATTCTTTTCTTACCAGCAAGTTTAAAATCTTTATTTAATTCTTTCACCGCCCAATAAGCTTTGTGTTCAAATTCTAAAGAAAATTGACAAGCTTTTCCATAAAACATTTTATAGGGAGACATGCCCATAGGATTTTTATAAGCAGTTCTATAAGCCCATAAAGCATCATTCAACTTATCTGACCAATTCTTCCTAGATTTATTAACAGTCTTTTGCAAGATAGATTTAATTTCTCTATTTGATAATTCTACTTGCCCACTAGTTTGAGGATGATAAGATGAGGCAATTCTATGATTAACATCATATTTAGCAAGGATTTTTCTAAAACCGCCATGAATAAAATAAGAACCTCCATCAATCATAAGATATCTAGGCACACCAAACCTAGGAAAGTAACATCTTTAAGCATTTTTAACAAGGTTTCTCCATTAGCAATTTTAGTAGGTATAGATTCTACCCATTTAGTAACATAATCAACAACAACAAGTATATGTGTATAGCCATTTGAAGGAGGAAAATGAACCATAAAGTCAAATCCCCAACAATCAAAAGGTTCAATAACAAGAGAATAACTCATAGGCATTTCATTACGTCTAGAAATATTTCCTACTCTTTGACATTCATCACAAGATAAAGTAAATATATGTGCATCTTTAAAGAGAGTAGGCCAATATAAACCTGATTGTAGATCCTTCTGTGTGGTTCTATCTCCAGCGTGATGTCCTCCATAAGCACTACTATGGGACTTCTTCAATATTTCACGTTGTTCATGATCTAGAACACATCTTCTCGTAATACCATCTACTCCTTGTTTATATAAATGTGGGTCATTGTTGGGGGAATAGGTAAGGGGGAGCCTCACCTACCGCCCTGATAAACCGGAAAATGTTTCGGTCCTTCTAAATGCTATTATCCACTTTACAGTTGAAGGGAACAGGCTACAAAGTAGTCAGCAGGAATGAGAAGACCCGGATCACCTTAAGCGTGATCCGGATTGCTGAGGAACCGGCCCGTGAGCCGGGTTAGAAGACCTGGAGGCCCAAGACCTAAGGAGCGGCCCAAGACCGGAGGGAGCGCAAGGGCCTTGGAGATAAACCGGATGATGCTTCTAGGAGCCGGATTGATCTAGGACTCCGACCACGGGAGTAACCCGGATACCTCCGTAACCCAGAGGTCTTGTACACTATACAAGTCCTAAGTCAATAGAAAGGTAGCTAGAGACATCAAGAGACGGAATCTCCCTTTGTAACCGAGACCTTGTTCTCCGATAGTAAGAAGGCAGGAGTGGGTTTTACCCTCAATCGAGGGACCGAACCTTGGTAAACTCGCATCTCTCGTTACCTCCTTAACCCTTTCGAAGTTTCTCTTATAAGAAATGGCCTCACAATCTAGTTATCGCTCGAGGACACTTGCCATGACAACACCACGACAGTCGGCACCCACTGTGGGGCCTGCTCGCGGAAGCGTCGTCTTTTCGGAAGGATCCTTACCTGGGATCGAGAAGCTCGCGATAGGCCGGCTCAGGAGGAGTCGGCGTGGGAACTATTACAACCATGGCACGTGGGGCCCCAAGTTTGCCTCCGTGGAGTCAGGATTTCGCGTCCCCTTTGGAAAGATACATGTCTTCATTGGGTACGTAGGAACAACAATATCATAACACTTGCCGTGACAACATCACGACAGTTGGCGCCCACTGTGTGGCCTGCTCGTGGAAGCGTCGTCTTTTCGGAAGGATCCTTACCTGGGATCGAGAAGCTCACGATAGGCCGGCTCAGGAGGAGTCGGCGTGGGAACTATTACAACCATGACACGTAGGGCCCCAAGTTTGCCTCTATGGAGTCAGGATTTCGTTTCCCCTTTTGAAAGATCCATGTCTTCATTGGGTACATAGGAACAACAATCTCAGAACCGGACCAACTATCAAATTCGGTATCTGAGGAAACTATGGTGATGCATTCTGATGGAGAGTCCTCAGTTGGAAACAATCACGATCGTTACGAAACAATCTCTATTCACCATCTCTTTGGAGACCGGTTAGGAGGAGACCTTGAATTGGATTTGCAGAGTTTCACAGAAGCAAGTTATCATGCAATTGTTTACATGGTTGGGTCAACACGGCCTACGGAGCCCAGGTATGATGCCAGTGGAAATTTAGTTACAAATGACGTTTCAACTTCAAATCCGGTTCTAGGAGCACCGAGCGTCTCAGGGACAGCACCTAGTGGGCCAACGGTAGCCCCAGTCAGGCCAACGACAGCACCTCCAACAGGACCTGGGCCGACGAGCTCTTGGCCAATGGAAGCAGTAATCGACTTAACAGGACCCGCATCATATAACCCGAGGCCTAAGCTGATGGACGCAATGGATTCATTAAATGAGGTCTTGGCAACTCCGATCACCCCCGGAAATCTGGTGCAGCGTAATGCAGAGATAGAGAGGATTCGACAGGAAATAAGTCGTGCCTGTCGGGAGATCGAGAAGGAGGTAACATGCATGAACAAATCTCGGTCAGAGGTTTTGGAGAAAGCGACACGTCTAGAAAGAGAAGGAATTCATCTGAGTTTCAGACAGAGGGAGTTAGCTTCCTTACAGAACAAACATTATCATACACGGTTGAATAAAGAGTTCGGGGCAGGACTAGGACCAGCCAACCTTTTATTTGCATCCCCAGGTTGGACCCCCGGGATACCTAACCCGACTGGCCCGGTTCACCCTATGAACCCGCCGGTTGCTCCCGTTCTAGTTCCCAGCACATTTCCAGCCGCCTATCTAGCTACATGATAACCCGAATCCCGCTCCAGTCCCAGAATAGCCCCTATAAGAAAGGTTCCATACGCCACCAGGTCATTTCAACAATCCAATGGCTAACATTTAGGCAGCAACAAATAGTCTGGCACGGATTCCAGTCAACCCCAATGATCCTATTGGAATTGAAGTTTGGAGGGCCATCGAGATGTTACAAACAGCAGTGGTTCAGCAGATGAATTACAGTAACCAGGATACACTCAACTCCCTACAATAGCAGGAGCGCTTTGCCAAGAAGTCACCATGGAAATTCACCGGTTCCGGCAAGCTCTAGCAACGCAAACCGCCAGCAACCTATTCCACCCAGGCAGACCGTGTCCCATGCGCCTGAAGTTGTAAATACAGGACATAGAGTTGCGGAACCAGAAAACAGAAATTTGGGTCATGTTAGAACCCCAGGTCAAAACGCAGTCTCAAAGCCGGTCCCGACTGGGTCTCGTAGAATTGGAATTCAATGCCTTGGACCTGCAATCAGGAACGAGAGAATATCGGCTGATTTTAAAGGACCTCGCACAGTTGTGAACTATCCGTCAGACATGGAGCCTACATATTGGATAGAGGGATATGAGATGTCCATGGAGATATTGGAAGTAAGCGACGCAGTATGCGCGTGGTACTTAAGCGTGATGTTAGAAGGACCTGCGAAGTCCTTGTTAAAAAACTTGCCCGCAAATTCAATTAATAGCTGGCAGGAGTTGAAGGACCAGTTCATCAAAAAAATTCAAGGAACATGTAAACAACCAACGACTATTACAAACCTGGAAAAATGTGTTCAAAAGGAGGGGGAGTCTTCCAAGCACCGGTGTCGGTGCGTCGCGGAAATTATACATTCATCTGTTGGACTCAACGCTCAGCAGGCAGTCATAGCAGAGTATGAAGATTTCCTTCATGAACTTTGAATTGCGAAAGATATGAGCATAACCCGGATTCAATGTTTGGGTGATTCAGACCTTGTTTCTCAACAAGTTACAGGAACCTGGGATTCAAAAGACCCGGTTATGGAAGCCTATAGGCGGGCGGTTACCCAACTTCATGGACATTTTCAAGGATATCAAGTTGATCATATTGATCGACGTCTCAACGAGGCAGCTGATGCACTGGCTCGTCTAGGTTCCCAGAAAAAACAAGTTCCACTCAACGTTTTTCTGGATGAAATTCATAGCATGTCAGTTAAAATTCCAACAGAGGAAGACCTAGCAAACCCAGATCCGGAGTCATAGTTGGTAGCCGCCCTACATACAATCCCAGAGTGGACTGAACCATATTTGGTGTAACTTACGAGGGGCGAGCTCCCGCAAAACGAGGTTATTGCTCGACAGGTTAACAGAAGGTCAAAGTCATATACAATTATCAATGGCGAGTTATATAAGAGAAGTGCGACTGGAATCTTTCAGAGATGTGTTTCTCCAGAAGAAGGATGCCAGATTTTGAGGGAAATTCACTCAAGAGACTACGGTCAGCATGCAAGTTCCAGGTCTTTGGTCTATAAGGCTTTCAGACATGGATTTTTCTGGCTTACTGCAAATGCTGATGCAGACAAATAGTAAGAACTTGCGAAGAATGTCAAAGATATGCAAGGCAGGATCACATGTCAGCTCAGGATTTATGTATGATCCCTATAACTTGGTCTTTTGCAGTCTGGGGTTTGACATGGTAGGACCTTTCAAAAGGCCGTCTGATTAAAAGACTCATCTATTGGTGGCAGTTGACAAGTTTACAAAGTGGGTAGAAGCAGAACCAATCAGTAAATGTGACGCGGCTACATCAGTCAAGTTCTTAAAAAGCTGATTTTTTAGATTTGGTTACCCACGTAGCATTATAACCGATAATGGGACAAATTTGTCAAAAGGAGCAATGCAGAAATTTTGTGAACAGAACCATATACGGCTTCACCTTGCTTCAGTAGCACATCCACAGTCCAACGGATAAGCAGAGCGAGCTAACCAGGAGTTACTCAAAGGTATCAAACCTACGCTCCAGGTCTCACTGGAAAAAATTGTTGGGTGTTGGGTCGAAGAGTTACTTGCTATTTTATGGAGCATAAGAACTACCCCGAACAGATCAACAGGTTACACACCGTTTTTTCCGGTTTATGGGGCTGGGGCAGTTTTGCCAAGTGATGTTTGTCACGATTCACCACGAGTGGCGGCTTATGTGAAAACCCAGAATGAGATAGCTCTTCAAGACTCGCTTGATGCTTTAGAAGAAGCACGCGACCTCGCAGCATCCAGGTCGGCCACATATCAGCAGAACTCGCGTCGCTATCATAGCCGCATGGTTAAAACTCAGATTTTTCAGGAAGGGGACTTAGTATTACGCCTGATTCAGAAAAAAGGATGGGATGCATAAGTTAAGCCCACCATGGGAAGGACCATTTGTAGTCAGTAAAAAACTACATAATGGATCATATTACCTCACTGATATACGTGATGCTCATAAATCACGAACATCTGAGGAAGAAACTGGAAGACCATGGAACATAGCCCAATTGAGGCCATATTATACATAGGATCATTGTAATCACTATGTTATATTGGAAATAAAAAGCAGACTTGAAAAAATTTGAGTTGTTGAGAATCTTTACATTGTGCAAGAAAATTTAAACGTTTTCATATTTGATTACTTGGGGGATGATGCTAGAGCACGGTCTATATCTCAAGAATCTAGCATATACCAAAATATATTGGTTATACTTTCCTGCCAGTCAGTGGTTACACGCAAATTTATGACCTAGATGTTTAAACCTGGATGAATCAATCATGTTATAACCCGGCAAAACCGGGTTACTATGACCCTGAACTCACCAGAGTTATAATAGTAGAATATGTTATGCGAAAATCGGCTGATCTAGAAGAAAAACCAAGTCAAGGAAAACTTCACATACAAATAAAAGGTGTTGCAAAAGTATGTAACCCGGAAATATTTTGCATAAACTTTGCAGGAAACCCGGGTTATTACAGACCAAATTGTAGCATAAGTGCACACACACACACTTTCAAAAAATAGAGCTAGAAATAAAGCGGTTTATCTAGCCTATTACAAACCCATCCGGGTTGAATTATTGTTTTTTGCTGGAACCAACTGTTTACTCCACAGCAGATTTTCCTTTCTGCTGGGCAGCGTCTTGAGTCACCGGGCCTTGAACATTCGGGTTATCCTCAGCATCCACTCGAACATTATCTGTTCCTCCAATTTCATCAGCTGAAACGTACTTCCACTCCAGCTGAGCTAGAGCATCATTGGTATTCTACGGTTCATATAAGGGACGGGGTGGAGCACAAACTGAAGGAGTAATGGATTGAGGCGCACCAGATGAAGCGGCTATAGAGAGGCGGCTCTTCTGCGGAGCCTGACGGACAACAGTTACAACCTGAAGACATAATGGAATTTTGCGCTCACCCGATAAATTATAACCCGGGTATAGTTCCTTCAGCTTCACCTTTTCTGCAATGGTACACGCTTAGAACCAGCACTCTTTCTCAATCTTCACAAAGTCCTTCCTATCGTACTTGGTCCTTTCTGCATGATATTCTGGGAAACCTTTCACAAGGAGATTCGGATTCAACTCCGGGTGATAAGCTTTGGCCAGAGACATAACCTTGACAGCTCCACGACGGTAGGATGCGATTTTGTGTTCTTCTATCCATTGTGGAACTTGAGTGAGTTCCACAACCATCTCAGGCAGTTTCTTGGGAGGATTGTCCCAGTTCCTAACAGCCTTAATGCATTCTCCTCCTCCAACGTACAACTGCCATATCAAGGTGAAAAGGGCCTTTAATTTCAGGTCAGGAAGTTGGAGGTTATTGTTGTGCATCCTACCTGCAAGTTACAAGAACATTTTGATCAGAAACAAAATAAATATAACCCGACAAAGGAGATCATGAACCGGAAAAGGATGACAAAAACTAAAACATGTGGAGTAAACTTACCAAACACACTACAGGTGATATCTCTCAGAAGGTCCTTCACCCGGGTAAAGCTGTTTCGGGTCTCGTCTAAATCTTTTTCAGCTTTTCTGCTCTTCTAATAAGAGCCTTTTCCCGGTTCTCAAAATCATGTTGGAGAACAAACCAAGTCTTGGCTGCTTCAGTGATTTGATCCTCTAGCTCTTTCTGTTGGGTCCTGGCCTCCTCGGTCTTCTTAGCCTCTTGTGCTAGGAGGCTCTTCAAATTTGAAACCTCCTTTTGCGAGGTAGATTCACGACTCTGCACAATTATTGGTTGCATTAGAACAAGTTATCATCATGTTCCAATTATAACTTAAGGAAATTACGGCTTATAATTTCATAACCCGGAAAATTGCGAGCTTACAAGCACTTACAGCAGTTTCCAAGATATGGTTAAGTCCCGAGTAGCCGCATGCTGGCAAACTCGACACTTGGGGGCTACACTATTTCAGATTCAAACTTTGGGTTATAAGTTATGATTAAGTTCCGGGCAGCTGTAGGCTCGCAACCCGGCACTTGGGGGGCTACACTATTTCAGCCTCAATTCCAATGGTTAAATATACAAGCAGAGCAAGTCCCGGTTTGCAATGATATTGTAAACCGACACTTGGGGTCTATAGCTATTCAGTTCAATACATTCAATGATAAATCTTCAAGTCCATATTACAAATATAAACTGGAAGATTGAGGGCTACAGGTTATGTCTATCAACATTACCTCATATTTCTTCTACAGAAATCCTATAATTCCATTGGCGCGGCACCGGTTCTCGGAAAGTTCCTGAGCCAGTGTATCAAAATCCCGTCCTTCGATATTCAGGGTGGAATGAGCCTGTCGAGACATCGTAGTAGTTTTCATAGACTGGGGTGCCATGAGACTACGGTAGAGACGTGGGGTAACGGAATAGCGTAGTAACACAGAACACGGGATTTTACCCAGGTTCGGTACGTCGCGACAGTACGGCGTACCTACTCCTGCACTTCTCACTAATTGGGACTAAAGCCCGTATAACAGGGTTACAATGTGAGGATGTAGATCTAGCTACTCGGCGAGGATGAACTTCTCGGCGAGTTGCGTAGAGCTTGAACTTGTGAAACTTGAATCTATGCAATCTATCTCCCGTCCGGCTTTATATAATAGCCGGATTAGGGCTTACAGAATAGGAAACCTAGAAGACTACGTTTAACTTGTAACTTGGAAAGTAAGGAATCCGTCTTCTCCTCCAAGCCAGATCACATGGGCCGTGATCCGGGTTCTTCTAGAATCCGGCTTCTGCGCGTCGGACTACTGGGCCGCCCAATGGACCTAAGCCCATTACCATGTAGGCCACCCTGGTAGTCCGGCTCTTTGTCTACCATCTTCTATACCCCTATTCAGTATATATCCGACAGTAGCCCCCAGGAAGGATCAAAACTCTGATTCTCCGCCTTTCGTCAAATACATTTTGTCCGGAAAAACTTGATTCAGCAGTCTTGATTCTTTCTTCTTTCCTTTAGAAGGAGATGGTAACATAAAACTCGGAACTATGAAAATCCGGCTTTTCTTCTCGCGATCCTTCGCGGAAAAGGAACTCATGACATCAGCGCTTTAATCATGCTGACGCAAGCGCCGCTTGGTTTCACGCGGGAAACCCTGCAACGTATCTCTGACAGATTCTCACGAGAAACGAGGAGATAGCCATCATTCCCCTGTCGTTTCGTTTCCCGGATTTTCCGGCGAGCGACACGCGTCGAACATCCAACGGTCAAAAGAGCCGTTGGCACGTATCTAAACGGTTCTCTGGCTATAAATAGCCATCATCGTCCTCCTCCGAAACTTTCCTCACTCCCTCACTGCCCACGCCATTGACGCGAGCTCGAGAGCAAGTTTCTTGCCCCAGGCGCACTTAGCTTCCCAGCACGCAGAACGCACCAAAGCGCACCACCGAAAGATGGCTTCCTCGCCGTCATCACCGACCCGCGCCGCCATCGACGAGCTCGTCAACGACCTAGATCCGCAATCGGGAGCGCAAAAGCCCACCGGCGGTGAGCCGGAGAAGACCACGGCTTCCGCGGCGGGCGGAGAAAACACCTCCGCCGCCGCGGACATAGCGTCATCGAGCGCCGCAACAACCCCACCGTTCGCACCCGAAACGGTGGAGGAAAAGATCGAGCTCCTCGGCAACGAGCTCGCCGCCGCGGAGGCCGCCGCCGCCGCCACCGCCGGAGCGGACGAGGAAGCTGAATCTGCAGGCAACTGGATTGCCTGCAGTATTCCTCCAGCTCTCCTTCCAAACTTGGAGAAGGAGGGCCTGGTACTTAAGAAGAAATGGCGGCTTCCGGAAGAAGAGACCGAGCCAACGCCGCAGGACGGCGAAAGGGTACTTCTCACTTCCCACCTCTTGCGAGGTATGGGGCTTCCACCTTCTTCTTTCTTCCTCCAAGTTCTTTCCCATTATAGCATCCAGCCCCACAATCTTCCCCCCAATTCCATTCTTTACATGGCCGGCTTTCAGGCCTTGTTTGAAGGCTACTTAGGGATAGAACCTAGGCTAGACTTCTGGATGTACTGCTTTGGGGTTAAGCGGAACTCTTCGGAGGGCGCACTCCCAACTTGCGGGACCATATCCTTTACTCTTCGGAGATTCCGAGAGGATTGGTTCCCCAAGATCAAAACCTCAGAATCCGTCAAATTTTGGACGGGTTCTTTCTTCTATCATCCCGACGTGCCTTTTCCTAAAAAGGCCGTCGGGGCTCCACCTTTTGTGAACTCTGCCGCCGTTCCCAGGATAACTGGGGAACAGAAGCCGTCCAAGTTCTGCCGCCAGATCTGTTAAGGATCAAGAGGCGCATCGCCAAGCTCACCTCCTCCAAACCTCCTTTGACCGGTATGGATACGGTCTTTTGCTGGCTGGATAGGCGGATTCAGCCATTAGCAAACCACGGAGGCCGCCTTCTGTGCGAGTATACGGGAGCCAAAGATCCTATGCGGACAACCGACAAGGATTGGCCTCAAAAGGAGCTTCGACGGCGCATCACCAGTTGGTCGCATCTCGCGACCAATGTACACAGCCGACAACCCAGCTCCCAAGGTAAATTTTCCGTCATTTGGGTACAATCACAATTCTCGGATAATCTACCTTTTAATTCTGATTGGTTCTTCCGACAGCTTGCGGATCTTCCAGACTCGGAGTTAGCCTCCGAGGCCGAGCTGGATGCGCTGCGCACCGCCGCTACAGGTGGGCGCAAGCGCAAGAAGATAACCTCCTCGGACGAGATTATCGATCTTGACGGAATTCCCGTCGCTACTTCCAGGTTATTTTCTTCTGGGTTTTTCTTTTATGGGGTCTTTTTCGTCCATCTTCGGTGTTTTAACCTTTTCCGGGTTTTGGTTTTTTAGCCTACCCCCCTCCAACCTGAGGCCGAAGAAGCTGAAGAAACACAGGGTTTCTTCCAGCCGAGGCAGCCAACCTTCTCCCGCCGTTGCCCCGGACACGCCAAGCACAAGGGCGGAAGAGCCTACTGCAGCCCCCACCACCAAGCCCCCAGAGCCCAGCCAGCCCATTGTGTCCGAAGGGCGGCTCCAGAGGTGGGAAAATTACCTCGGACTTTCGACGAGGAAATTCCCACCTTTGACAAGGATTTCAAAGCTATCAATGACGGCTTGGACGCAGCCGGGAATCTCTTCGCGGAATACGCGAAGGAATTCAAAGAAAACTTGGCAGGTTTGCAGCGCATGAGCCAGGTATGTAACTCTAGCCCCCAAGCATTAATCAAAATGCATGCTTTTTGCTTTGATGCTTTTTGTACTCATTCTTTTCCCTGCTATGTTTCAGCAAACCTCCGAGGCCATCAACAGGGAAGTTTTCAAAAAGCTTACCATCAAGAATAAAGAAGTTAGAAGTCTTCTCTCTATTCTTGAAGAAAGGGAAGCAGAGCTGGAATCAGCTAAGCTCGCGCTGTCGGAAACACAAGGTAAGCATTTCCTTCTGAAATTTTCGAGTCAATCATTTGCCTAAGTTTTTTCCGAGAAGCTGGCTTAACTCGGATTTTTTCCTTGCTTTTCAGCTGCGTTAGCTGAGGCTAAACAAGCAGCGGAAGATTCTGGCAATGCCGAAATTCTCCGCAAGGAGAATGTTGAGCTTCACAAGAACCTTGTGAAGGCTCAACAAGACTTGGAAGCCAGCAACCTGGCCCTTGGAGTTTCCAATTCCAAGGCTTCCGAGCAGGCGGAGAAGGACAAATCCACCATCCAGGATTTGACCGATGCTCTGAACCTTCGCCTGGAGGAAGTTTCCGAGATCGACAAGCTCATCGGTAAATTTCTTAACTTATTTACCTTCTTTCCATGCTTTACTTTCTCTGTTTTTCTGTCTAACCCTTTTTGGGTGTTTTATTGGAAAAAACCAGGAGATACCCCAGATGGCACTCGGGTTGCGGGCATCCGAGCTTTCGGGGAAACATGGACTTTGATGAAGGCTGCTGCAACGCAGCTGGTAAACAAGTTTCTTCCCGAAAAATCTGGGGAATGCTCGGAGGTTGAAAAACTTCCGGGTGCCATCATGGAGGTGGCGGAGGCCAAAGAATCTCTCCTTCGCTCCGCTGCACGGGGTGGTGCACGCATGGCTCTTGGCCTCATGCGCATGCACTACCCTAGTGCTAAATCCTGGCGCGTGGCGTCCGGTGTCCCTCAAGGATACACGGATATGCAGCGAAACACCATCTTTGGTGAAGTCAAGGGCCACGCTACCCAGATTGCCTCCATGGTAAATATCTCCGTCAACTATCCAGAAGCAGAGATTCCTCCAATCCCTCAAGACGAAAGCAGCGAGGAGGAGTCAGACGCTTGAAGGGTCACCTGGAACCTGGATAGAAAAAGTAGACAATAGGAGCATTACTATTCTTTCAATGTAATCCAAAATGTAATGCTTCTTTTTGTATGAATGAAACTTCCATCTTTTGCGGTTTAACTTATGAAACTCTTTGCAAGTTTTTCATATTTTATCATTCCTTTATCTTCTAAGTTCTCTGGTGTATATGCTTTAACTGTCCTTAGTGTTTGAAATGGCTCAAATAGCAATATGAATCTTCATGCCGAGTAACTGGGGACGAACCAAGCAGTTTTTTTTTTTTGAAACTCGGAATCATGGACCATGCTAAAGGCATTTTTACTAACTAGTTCCAGTAACCCAACACATACACAATCAGATAAGACTTAGAGAAACCAAGGAAAGTTTTAAGTGAAACTTGGGCACGCAGACAATTCAAGTTTCCCTTAGCCGTTAACAGGCTGAAAAAATCATTCAGTTTTGTAACGCCGAGTACGCAAGCACAATTCGGGTTAACATTGAGAAATTTGTAAGATCATTGGGAAATAGATGAGGCGGAAACACTTTGCACTTATAAAGGATATGGATGACAGCATTCCGACAACTTTATTTCATGATCTCAAAAGATGTTTACATAGAATTGAACTAAGTACGGAAAGGTACATAACTTTCTAGACGTTCCCAAGCTTCCGCCATCCAATTGACTTTGTCGGATTTTTTCAGCAGCTTGTGGAGTGGTAGGGTTTTAGCCCCCAGCCAACTAATAAATCTGCTGACGGCTGCGGCGAAACCCGTCAATCTTTGGACATCTTTTACACATGTAGGTTTTGAGATATTCAAGATTGCCTTGATCTTTTCCGGGTTAACTTCTATTCCTCTGTGGGAAACGATGAAACCCAGAAGTTTTCCTGAGGGAACCCCGAATACGCACTTAGATGGATTCAACTTCATCTTGTAAGTGCGCAAATTCTCGAAAGTTTCTCGCAAATCCTCAAGGAGTGTATCTTTTTCCTTGGTTACGACAGCAATATCGTCCACGTAAACATGGACGTTTCTGCCAATTTGACTATGCAAACATCGTATGCAACGCTGGTATGTTGCACCTGCGTTCTTCAGGCCAAAAGGCATGGTTACGTAATAGTACGTCCCATACGGGGTTATAAAAGAAGTCTTGATTTGATCTTCCTTTTTCATGCGTATTTGGTGGTACCCGGAGTATGCATCCAAAAAGCATAAAAGCTCAGAGCCTGCAGTGGCATCTATTATTTGATCGATTCGCGGTAATGCGAACCTATCTTTCGGACACAACTTGTTCAATCCTGTGTAATCTATACACATTCTAAGAGCAGTAGTGTCTTTCTTCGGCACTAATACCGGATTTGCGGACCAATCAGTATGGATAACTTCCTTGATGAAATCCGCTGCTAAAAGCCGGATAATTTCCTAGCCAATAGCCTTCCGTCTTCTTCCGTCAAATCGACGGAGACCTTGTTTGACGGGTTTTGATCCGGGAATAACCTTGAGTTGGTGCTCAGCAAGTTCCCTGGGTACGCCTGGCATGTCAGCTGGACACCAGGCAAAAATATCCCAGTTCTCACGGAGGAACTTGATGAGCTCGCCTTCCTATTTGTCGGTCATCCCAGTCCCTACGACGACAAATTTTGTCGGATCTTTGGGATCTAGGATTACCTGTCTTGTATTCTCGGACGCCTTGAAGCTATCTGTTGGCTTCCGAGTTTCTTTTCCTGCCGGCATTTCTTTCGGCGATACCTCCTTGGCTAATTCCTTCAGTTCCTCCTTTGCTATAACTCTCTGAGCGCAAAGGGCGTTTTCTTTCTCCAACTCGTTTGCCAGCTTGAAATCACCGGCAATGGTGATTACTCCTCCTTTGGGTCCTAGCATCTTCAGCTTGTTGTAGATATAGCAAGATCTTGCCATAAATTTGGCGAAAGCCGGACGTCCGAGTATTGCGTGATACACGCTTTCGAACGGCACTACTTCGAAGGATACTTTTTCCTGCCGGAAGTGATCTTTATCTCCGAAGGTGACATCTAGGGAAATTTCTCCTAGGGATCGTGCTTGCCTGCCAGGAACAATGCCGTGGAAGCGTATATTGCTGTAATTGAGCTGGGACTCGGAGATCTTCAAGTGCTTCAGTGTATCCAGGTACATTATATTGATGCTGGATCCTCCATCCATCAGCACTCTTCTTAGCCTAGTGTTTTGAACAATAGGGCTTACAACAAGAGCTTGTGTGCCGGGTTCAGGGATATTTCCGGGATGATCAGACTGATCCCAGACTATTGGTGTGTTGGAGTACTTCAAGAATTTCGGGGTTGCAGGGATAACTGCGTTTATCTCCCGGAGTGTTCTTTTGGCCACCTTTGCTGACGGGGTTGCTAGAAAAGTTAGCATTGCTTCTCCATCAACTCTCGGAAATTTGGGTTCGCCCTTTCGCTGTTGTTCCTGGATTTTGTCATCAGTGTCCGATTCACTGTCTTCTTTTTCAGCTTCTGGCTTTTGTTTGGCAAGTTTCCTTTTGGAACCCTTCCCTTTATTTCCGGATCCTGCATTGCCTTTCATATGCTTATTTAGCCGGCATTGCGCATTTGTGTGAGTTGGTTTCCCAAATTGCGAGTGGTGGACGCAGGGTTCCGACTTAATTCTCTCCCATTCTTCGGGAGTGTAATTGATTGGATCTGGACTGCGGCCTTTCCACTTATTCACCTTTTCTCCTCCAAAGGCTATGTTGACCTCTTTGGGCTTTGTCGTTGACTCCGGAGTTCCCTTTTTGTCAGAACGAGGGGTTTTCTTGGCGAGTATTAGTGACTCAATATTGCCTCCTCTTGCTCTGATATCATCTTCGGCTGCGGCATGCTCATTAGCGGTTGTAAGCATAGATCCGAGATCTTTGTGCTGTTTAGAACCAACCATGAACGGTACGAGTCCGGGTTTCAGGCCATTGACGAAAGCATGCATTGTGTAACATCCAAGTATGAAAACCCCTAGTTGTTTACTTCTTTGTTTAATTTAAAGCAATGCATCATGTCATCATCCCCATTTTTATTTCTGTTTGCATTGTTTTCATAATGAATCAAACATTGTTTTCACACTTGTCTGTTACAATCTTTCAAATAAAGAATTGCAAATCAAAACATCAATTGCTTCCAACTAATTCCTTTATAATTCATCTATTAAATTGTTGCTTAAATCAACTATTCAATTAAACACTTATTTCCAAATCATTTTCCAAACTCAAACCATTTCTCAAACCTTCTCATTCTTGAATCCATAAAGTTCACCACTATTGGAATTCTTTGAATCACTTTTAAAACTATAGGGGAAACCCTATTGATTTTGCCTTGTTTTTCCAATAATAACTAATATTGCAATTTTCAATTAAATTGATTCATTTTTTAAACATCAAGCAAACATTCAACTTTTTGGAAACCAAAGCCACCAAATGATTGCTACTAACCTAGGGAAGTTATCCAAATTTTTCCAGAATTTTCTATAAACAAAAAGCCATGTTTTTCTTCCAAAAGCTACAGCCACAAAAAAAAAGAACATCTAATAATAAAAAAGAACAACACGTTTCAACCAGGTGGGGGAGAAGGCCCAGCCCACCAGTAGCCCGCTCGGTCTATCCCCTACCTCCGTACAGGAGATGACGCCATGGAGGACAGCGACAGGAGCCCCTCCCTCAACCACTCGATGGTCCTCCCCCCTCCTATATATTCTCCTCTCCCCCTCCAGCATCTAAACCCTAACCCTAGGCATCTCCTCCCTCCTATCTCCCCTCAGCCGCCACCATCGAGGAAGAGCTTCCTCCTCTGCTGTTGTGCCACGGCCACCGGCCGCCGGCGCACGTCGCCGCCACACCCGTCCCCCTCCGGCCGCGCCGAGGGCGTCCCTGCGAAGAGGGTAAGCCCACCTTTCCATTCCCACTCCTTCCCTCTCTTTTCCCCGCGGTTTGGTCACCGATTGCTTGCCCGCAAGAACACCTCGAGTGCTCTGTTCGTTCATGTCAGTAAAGATCTTCAGATCGTGCGTTTGCAGGTTCAGATAGCAGAGCGTTTGCAAGCCTCAAAACCAACCAGCACCCTAACCCTTCAACAAACGCAGCAGCCCTTCTGGTTTGGCGCGCCCAGCTAACCCGCAGGTCTCGAGTTCGATCCCCAGCCCCAACACCCTTTTTCTCGTTTTATTTCAGTACAAACCGCACCCAACACCTTAACCTATTCAGAGATGCAGTCCCACCAACAAAAACCGCACTAGCCTAGTGGTTCTGTTCCTTTGCTGCAACCAGGAGGTGGAGGGATCAAGTCCCCTCTCTCCCAAAATAAAACAAGTTTTATTTTTACAATGGTTTGGTACTGGAATGTTTAGCAAATCACCACTAAGCCCCTGGCCCTTATTTCTAGCCCCTGGAAATTTTTTTCCTAAGTCCCTAGATGCATTAAAATGGCAGATTCACCCTAAATTTTGTAAATTGCATAAATAAATCATCCTAACTCCAAATCCAACATTTTTTATATGTTTTCAATACCAAATTAAATGCTCTATCCAAATATAAAATTTGTTTACTGTTTTGAATATCTTAAATTGATGCAAAATTTGAATTCTTGTCAAATTCACTTAAATTTGCAAAATTCATAACTTGTTCCTAAAAAAAATTCCAAATTTCACAAACCAAATATGTTTTTCAATCAACTTTTCATGTACTTTCCAAATATAAATTTTGTTTTCTGGTTTGAATAATTTAAATTGCCTAAACAATTTAAATCTTGTTTAATTCAATTAAAACTTGTTTAATATTGTTTAATTCATAATTAATTAATCCAAAGTCCAATTTCAAAATGTGAAACATGTAATCCAACTAAAATTTGATAAACTTTTCAAATATAAAATTTGTAAATTGTTTTGCACACCCTAACTTGATGAAAACAATAATTGTTTGTGTACCATGTTTAAGTAACAAAATTCCAAACTTAATAAATGCTTTCTAAATTGTTAACTATCATTCCAATTGCATTTAAATTGTTGTGTTATTGTTATTCATCATGCATGCATCATGATAACAACTAACACCTAATAAATAGTTGTAAATCATTTGTTCCAATTGTTTCAATGGATCCTTTTCCATATGCAACCCTTGCATATGGGTCCATTTAATTTGTGCTATCATGTTAGTCAGTTTATCTAGATGCACCTATTAAATTGTCATGCATCATATTGACTGTGCACAATGCCATGAACATGATTGTTTACATTCCTGTTTTGTCTGTTTGCTTCTTCTCGGTTAGACGACGACTACGTTGAGACCGACGATCCTTACGACACCACTACTCAGGACCTAGCCCAGTACCCGGCTACTGAGCTGCCAGGCAAGTTATCCCTCACATGAATCATCGAGTTCCTTTCCACACTTGTTGTCGATACTATCCTTTTGTCTACTATTGCTAGCTCTATGTATCGTTGCTTGTTCTCCGAACCTATCACATGATACCCTGAACCAATGATATTGCCTCATCTCCATACCTACAGCCCTTGTTTGTGCCTTAGTATTATCTAGCATGCTTAGGGTTGCTTTTACTCGAGTCTGTTATCGGTTACTGCTTTTACTATCTTATTAATTGTATCGGGGGCTCGATGTTAATCAATCAATCCTGTTAATTGCTAATGGTAATAATAATTTGATGATAAGGCACCGGCAGGAGGCCCATGAGAGGTTTTGGAGCCTGCTAGTGTCGACCCTAATAGGAAAAGGGTCTTGTCTACTGATCCATGATGAGCGCACTACCCGCATGTGGGAAGCGAGTATGGGCGCCCCCCTCAACTTGACCTGATTCGCATCTCGTCCAAATCATCTCATTTAGTTCGTGCTTTCTATTTGCCGCATGCATGTTTTTGCGAGCCCAGCGCAGGGTGGAACTTTTGTAGTCGGCATATAGGGGGACACGTTCTTAGAGTGCTATGAGGGTCCATTTTCTTCTGGGCTCGATTAGCCGTGCGCCCAAGGTGCTTTGGGCTTGATGCGGAGAATGGTTGGTTGTGTAGAGTACCCCGCTTGGTGGGAGGCATCCCATCTGGCGGGTTATTCTTGCGTGTACGGCCAAATTGGTGCAACCCTGCAGGGATAATCTTCTCGAGAAGCCGTGTTTTCCGCGGTTATGGATTACTTGGTGAAAGTACTGGCTAACAAGTACTCAGGACAACTTCAACATAATGATCAATCATGTTTCACCCAATGATTAATAACTTGACTAGTAATAGCTTATTCACACAAATAACTTGATTCATCTTAATCCAACTGTGTGAGTTATCCTCGGATTGCTTCTTTGGATAAGGGGCGAGATCCAGGATGGGTTTGGTTGAAGTTATCTTTCAGTTGGTTACAATCCTCGATCTTGTCTTTTCTGTTAGCCGGAACTTGTAGTTATCTTCTGTAGTTGGTTAGAGCAGCCAGCAGCAACTTTCATATCACCCCTTTCTTCCGTTGATCCCAAGCATCAATGCTTGTGTTGACGGGTAACTCTTTGATGAACTGTGAGTCTTGCTTGCCAGTACTTGGATGTACTGACCCCGTTGGGGCTGTGGTTTACGCAGAGTACGACTACGGCTACGATGACCACCAGGATGGCTACTTTGTGGAGTTCGACGAGACTGCAGACGAGTAGTTAGCTGGACCAGGGCTGGATCCAGGACCTACGTGGATGGGCTTCGTCTTATTTATTTTCTCCGGCTTCTTAAGCCTGTTGGATTTGTCTGTACCCAGACACCTTTGATTGCTTCCGCTGTTGTAATGGATGATATGTTGGGACATGTGTCCTCTGGATGATTGTATTCGCTATTTCTGCCTTAGTGAAGGCCAGTTGCAACTTTATTTCTATCTTTTGTGTCGTAGAGATAAGTTGTGATAATCATTCGTTCAAAACTGTTGACGTACCGTGCGTGCTTGTTATGAAGTACGTCGACAGTAGTGCCTGTGACTCCTAATGGATAGTTTACATCGACGGTGGAGTAGTAGGGCTTGTGTTGTCGCGCATAAGCGCAGGCCTACCAGGAAGCTGGGACGTGGGAGCAGTTATGCCCCATAATCCAAGCACCTACTATCCAGTTCGTACGATGAGTATCCCTTAGAAGCCAGGGTGCGACAAATGGTATCAGAGCCTGTCTGCCTGTAGGATCCCTTTTTACTGGTCGCAGTTGAGTCTAGAAACTATTTTGTAGCTATATAGGAAAAATGAAACGTGAGAGTAGGAATTCTGCCATTTTTCTTCTTTCCCCACCCACCCACCCTTTTCTGGTAAGGAAGTGCAACGTTGTTTTTCTTTTCTCACCTAAACTTTCAAGTTAGGATTCCACGTGTTTTGGGTTCTCCTTAGTACCTCAGGACTTTTGGTCTCGTTTTCCCGATGTTGCTTCGATATCATGTTCTTCTGAAAAACCTTTCGTCCGTTGAACCTTGTTGTTGTTTTCCACATCCTTTTTTTTCTTCTACCGGAGTCTAATCAGAACATTCCAAATCATCTGCAGATGGGTCTCAGCTACTACCCGCAGGTGGTTCGCATGACTCGTTGTGAGAGCACCGCCGGTTTTCCAGAGATGCTGAGAGACATGGTTACCTATCTGGGGTTCCGTTGGGCACCAGAGTACCAGGTCTACGAGCACCAGCGAGAGTTTGACCAGACTTGCTACCGGGCTATCGTCTACATTCTGTCGGATGATGGCAGGAGCATTGTCCACCAGTACGAGGCAGTAGGGTCCACAGTGGATATGACAGTGCAGCAGGCAGCGTACGTGAGTCTCACCGTCCTCCGTGCTGACTACTGGGGGTTTGATAAGTCCAGTTTTCGTCACATCCCCCGTGGTTACATCACGGCAGCGGGAGTTCACTTCACTCTCCACAGCAACCTGGATACCTACGAGTCTGATAGCTCCAGGCTGCAGACCACTGCTCAGTTCGTCAGGCACAGTGATGCCGTTGCTTCCACACTTGCTCAGGAGTTGGCCTCAGTCAGGGAGCAGCTCTGTCTGGCTTTGACTCGTCTGGCGACGTACACCACAGACTTCGTTGGAGACGAGCGCTTTGCGCGTTTCCAGCAGACACTGGGTTTTCCTCTGCCAGATGCTGGAGGTTACGAGCCGATCAGAGGCCCACTTCTCGACCTCGGAGCTGGTTACACAGGGATTCCCCGCTATGGAGCACAGGGAGAGGACGCTTTCTACTTCACCACACCGAGAGTTGCTCTCAGAGCAGTTCCTATCTACATGGATCGTCGTGATACCTACTTCCGTGGGGTTCCTCCTCACCGTATCTCTCGTCGTACTACTCACCGCCGTCCTGCGTGATGAGCATGGGAGTACCGATGTATCCATTACTAGCTGTGTCTAGTTTATCCTTTCGTTTTCGAACCATGTATTGGTTTGTTGGATATTCTGATGTATTTGAACATGTGATGATGTACCTGTTGGTTATCTATTCATGCGTCGGAATAATCTATCTTTCGGTTACCAAGTCTATCCTTTTCTGTTGTTGTGCTAAAATGAATTTCTGTTCAGGATGCCTCCAACCAGGAACACCCCGCCTCCGCCACCACCAATGGGGGAACTGTTAGCTCAGATGACCCAAGTGGTGACACAGATGGCCCAGATCCAGGCTAACCAGCACCAAAACCAGAATGCTCCAAGGGTCACCATCAAGGACTTCCTCAGCTTGGGCCCAAAAGCTTTCGTGGCAACACGTGAGCCCCTGGATGCTGATGACTGGATCCGTGACGTAGCAAGAGCTCTGGAGATTGCTCATGTTGCGGAAGAGGATA
Organism: Alopecurus myosuroides; assembly: GCA_028641055.1. Classification (NCBI taxonomy): domain Eukaryota; kingdom Viridiplantae; phylum Streptophyta; class Magnoliopsida; order Poales; family Poaceae; genus Alopecurus; species Alopecurus myosuroides. The sequence goes on from CM054058.1 coordinate 402,801,543, forward strand.
AGGTCAAGTATGCCACCTACCTACTGAAGGGTCAGGCAGCTACTTGGTGGGAGAACTACCAGACCATGAGAGCTGGCTATCCTATCACCTGGGGATGTTTCAGGGATGCCTTCCTGAAGCACCACATCCCGGATGGTCTCATGGAAAGGATGCGTGAGGAATTCTGCTCTCTCAGACAGGGCAAGCTGGACGTTCTCGGCTACCAGAACGAGTTCAATCGTCTCGCTCGGTACGCTGGTGACGAAGTGTCCACTGAAGCCAAGAAGATGGCAAGGTTCCGCCGAGGTTTTAACCCGGAACTGAAGTACGCTCTCACCAACATCAAGTGCAAGGACTTCGTGGAGCTCGTGAACACCGCGCTCAATGAGGAGAATGGGCGCAAGGCGTTCGAAGAGTCGCGCAAGCACTCGCGTGAGGGTGGTTCCTCCTCCAACATGACCACCCCTCCGCAGAAGCGCCGCATCTGGGTGCCAAATGGTGCTGTCACTCGGGCTCCAAATGCCCAAGCTTCTCCAGGCTTTGGTCCCCGCCCACCCAACCCATCTCAGATGCAGGGTCAGAGGTTCCCTATGGGGCAGCCAAGGCCAGGTCCTTCTCGTGTCGTCACTTGCTACAAGTGCAAGGATACTGGACACTATGCTGATAAGTGCACTCAGAAGCAGCTACCCCTACCTCCTCGCCCCAACACCAACCAGGCTATGGTTCGTGCTCCCCCGGCTAAAGCCTTCAACTCCAACAACAGGCCTGTCGGGAGGAACGCGAGGGTGAACCATATCAAGGCCGACAAAGCTGAGGAAGCTGCTGACGTCGTTCTCGGTATATTACCCGTAAACTCTATTCCAGCTAAAGTGTTGTTTGATACTGGAGCATCGCATTCGTTTGTGTCAAAGATCTTTGCTACAACGTACAATTTAGCTCTGGTTCCGCTAAGCAATCAAATCTATGTGCACTCTCCGGGAACTAAAATGATTACTTCCAAGATAAGCATGGACAATCAGATCCTAATTGGAGGTCGCATATTCCTTGCTTCACTCATGTTGCTGGGAAATTCTGACATTGATGTCATTCTGGGTATGGATTGGTTGAAGACCCACAAAGCTAAAATTGACTGTGCTCAAAAGTCAATAACTCTCTCCCACACTTCAGGCCAGATAGTCTATTCTCCATATGGATCAAGTTCTGTTCAGCTGTTCAACCTCGATGCCAAACCCCTTCCTGCAATTGAAAATGTTCCGGTGGTTTGTGAATTCCCTGACGTCTTTCCAGAAGAGTTGCCAGGGATGCCCCCGGATAGAGCAGTTGAGTTCGTGATCGAGCTTGAGCCAGGTACTGCTCCAATCTCTAAGCATCCATATAAGATAGCTCCTCCTGAACTGAAATTGTTGAAGGAGCAAATCGATATGTACATGGACAAAGGTTTCATTCAGCCTAGTTCCTCCGCTTGGGGTTGCCCAACTCTGTTTGTTGCCAAGAAGGATCAAACAAAAAGACTCGTGGTTGACTATCGTCCTCTCAACGAGAAAACCATCAAGAACAAGTATCCACTTCCTCGTATCGATGATCTTTTTGATCAACTTGCTGGAGCCTCAATATTCTCAAAGTTGGACTTGAGGATGGGGTACCATCAGATAAAGATCAGAAAGGAAGATATTCCTAAGACAGCTTTCACCACTCGTTACGGTCTATATGAATACACCGTCATGTCCTTTGGTCTCACCAATGCACCGGCAACGTTCTCAAGACTCATGAATTCTGTCTTCCATGAATACCTCGACAAGTTCGTTGTGGTATATCTCGATGACATTCTAGTCTACTCAAAATCCGAGGAAGAGCATGGAGAACACCTTCGTCTCACTCTCATGAAACTTCGCGAGCATCGTCTGTATGCCAAGTTTTCCAAATGTGAGTTCTGGATTCCAGAAGTTGCATATCTTGGTCATATCATCTCTGCCAAAGGCATAGCCATTGACCCTGAAAAGGTTAAGGCAATTGTTGATTGGAAACCCCCTAAGACGGTGAAACAAGTTAGAAGCTTTCTTGGCTTGGCTAGCTATTGCCGTCGTTTCGTCCAAAACTTTTCCAAGATTGCTAAACCTCTCACTGATCTCACAAAGAAGGACAAAAAGTTCGTTTGGACTCCACAATGTGATGAGAGTTTCAACCTCCTGAAGACTAAACTCACTTCCACACCTGTTCTAGTTGGCCCAGATACTACCAAACCTTTCCAGATATTCTGTGATGCATCTCTCCAAGGCCTAGGAGCAGTTCTTATGCAAGAACGTCAAGTTGTGGCTTATGCTTCACGTCAGTTGAACCCACATGAGCAAAACTATCCCACTCATGATCTTGAACTTGCAGCAGTTGTGTTTGCCCTCAAGAAATGGAGACAATACTTGTTGGGTAACAAAACTGAAATCTTTTCCGATCATAAGAGTCTGAAATACATCTTCACTCAGCCAGATCTGAACCTCAGGCAAAGGAGATGGATTGAGAAGATTAAAGACTTTGATCTCACCATTTCTTACACTCCAGGCAAGGCTAATGTTATGGCCGATGCTCTCAGTCGCAAATCCTATTGCAATAATCTCATGATCATGGAAAGCCAACCTCCACTTCATGAAGAATTCCAGAAGCTGAACCTTGGTCTTGTTCCTGAAGGATACCTTGCTAGCTTGACAGCCAGCCCAACTCTCGAGGACAAGATTCGTTCTGAACAACTTCGTGATAATGAAATCAAGAAGATTGTGGATCACATCAAGGAGGGCAATGATAAATTCAAGTCCTTCTCAATTGATGACAAGGGAACTGTGTTCTTCGAAGGACGCATTGCAGTTCCTCAGATTCAAAGTCTCAAGGATATCATTCTCAAGGAGGCTCATGAAACTCCTCTATCCATTCACCCTGGAAGTACAAAGATGTACCAGGATCTCAAGACTCTGTATTGGTGGCCTGGCATGAAACGTGAAATTGCTCAATACGTTTCTGAATGCGACGTTTGTCAACGTGTTAAGGCAGTCCATCAGAAGACAGCAGGTCTACTCCAACCTCTGAAAATTCCTGAGTGGAAGTGGGACATGATTGAAATGGACTTCGTTACTGGGTTTCCAAAGTCCAAAAAGGGCAACGATGCAATCTTCGTTGTTATTGATCGTCTCACTAAGGTTGCTCACTTCTATGCTGTAAAGGAAACTATCTCAGCTAGCCAGTTAGCAGAGCTCTACACAGCAAAGGTTGTTCCCCTTCATGGTGTTCCATTGGAAATAAGCTCAGACCGTGGAAGTATCTTCACTTCTCATTTCTGGAAAAGCTTTCAAGAAGCACTGGGCACCAAACTTCTGTTCAGCACAGCTTATCACCCTCAGTCTCAGGGGCAAGTCGAAAGAGTCAATCAGATTCTCGAGGATATGCTCAGAGCATGTGGTCTCTCCTTTGGCATGAAATGGGAGGATTGCCTTCCATATGCTGAATTCTCCTACAACAACAGCTACCAGGCAAGCCTAGGCATGGCACCATTTGAGGCACTGTATGGCCGCAGATGCAGGAGTCCAATCAATTGGTCTGGAGCTGGTGAACGTTCACTCTTGGGTCCTGACATTGTTAAGGAAGCCGAGGAGAAAGTTCGTATCATTCGTGACAATCTCAAGATTGCTCAGTCTCGTCAGAAGAGCTATTATGATAGCAAGCACAGGGATATGGTCTATGCACCTGGTGATAAGGCATATCTCCGTGTAACTCCCCTCAGAGGCACTCATCGTTTTGGTGTGAAAGGAAAGCTTGCACCAAGATACATTGGCCCTTTCAACATCCTCTCAAGACGTGCAGAAAATGCTTATCGTCTTGAACTTCCAGAAAAACTTTCCAAGGTGCACGATGTGTTCCACGTGTCACAACTCAAGAAGTGCTTCAAGGATCCAGATCGTGCAGTTGATCATGATTCTATCGAACTGCAAGATGATCTATCGTATGAGGAGCACCCTATTCGTATTCTCGATGAGACCGAGCGTAAGACTCGCAACAAGAGCACCAAGTTCTTGAAAGTTCAATGGTCGCATCATTCCGATAAAGAGGCAACGTGGGAGTCCGAAGAGGATCTTCGCAAGAAGTATCCGGACCTTTTCATTTCTCAGTAGGGAATCTCGGGGCGCGATTCCTTCAAGGGGGGGCGTTTTGTAACATCCAAGTATGAAAACCCCTAGTTGTTTACTTCTTTGTTTAATTTAAAGCAATGCATCATGTCATCATCCCCATTTTTATTTCTGTTTGCATTGTTTTCATAATGAATCAAACATTGTTTTCACACTTGTCTGTTACAATCTTTCAAATAAAGAATTGCAAATCAAAACATCAATTGCTTCCAACTAATTCCTTTATAATTCATCTATTAAATTGTTGCTTAAATCAACTATTCAATTAAACACTTATTTCCAAATCATTTTCCAAACTCAAACCATTTCTCAAACCTTCTCATTCTTGAATCCATAAAGTTCACCACTATTGGAATTCTTTGAATCACTTTTAAAACTATAGGGGAAACCCTATTGATTTTGCCTTGTTTTTCCAATAATAACTAATATTGCAATTTTCAATTAAATTGATTCATTTTTAAACATCAAGCAAACATTCAACTTTTTGGAAACCAAAGCCACCAAATGATTGCTACTAACCTAGGGAAGTTATCCAAATTTTTCCAGAATTTTCTATAAACAAAAAGCCATGTTTTTCTTCCAAAAGCTACAGCCACAAAAAAAAAAAGAACATCTAATAATAAAAAAGAACAAAACGTTTCAACCAGGTGGGGGAGAAGGCCCAGCCCACCAGTAGCCCGCTCGGTCTATCCCCTACCTCCGTACAGGAGATGACGCCATGGAGGACAGCGACAGGAGCCCCTCCCTCAACCACTCGATGGTCCTCCCCCCTCCTATATATTCTCCTCTCCCCCTCCAGCATCTAAACCCTAACCCTAGGCATCTCCTCCCTCCTATCTCCCCTCAGCCGCCACCATCGAGGAAGAGCTTCCTCCTCTGCTGTTGTGCCACGGCCACCGGCCGCCGGCGCACGTCGCCGCCACACCCGTCCCCCTCCGGCCGCGCCGAGGGCGTCCCTGCGAAGAGGGTAAGCCCACCTTTCCATTCCCACTCCTTCCCTCTCTTTTCCCTGCGGTTTGGTCACCGATTGCTTGCCCGCAAGAACACCTCGAGTGCTCTGTTCGTTCATGTCAGTAACGATCTTCAGATCGTGCGTTTGCAGGTTCAGATAGCAGAGCGTTTGCAAGCCTCAAAACCAACCAGCACCCTAACCCTTCAACAAACGCAGCAGCCCTTCTGGTTTGGAGCGCGCCCAGCTAACCCGCAGGTCTCGAGTTCGATCCCCAGCCCCAACACCCTTTTTCTCGTTTTATTTCAGTACAAACCGCACCCAACACCTTAACCTATTCAGAGATGCAGTCCCACCAACAAAAACCGCACTAGCCTAGTGGTTCTGTTCCTTTGCTGCAACCAGGAGGTGGAGGGATCAAGTCCCCTCTCTCCCAAAATAAAACAAGTTTTATTTTTACAATGGTTTGGTACTGGAATGTTTAGGAAATCACCACTAAGCCCCTGGCCCTTATTTCTAGCCCCTGGAAATTTTTTTCCTAAGTCCCTAGATGCATTAAAATGGCAGATTCACCCTAAATTTTGTAAATTGCATAAATAAATCATCCTAACTCCAAATCCAACATATTTGATATGTTTTCAATACCAAATTAAATGCTCTATCCAAATATAAAATTTGTTTACTGTTTTGAATATCTTAAATTGATGCAAAATTTGAATTCTTGTCAAATTCACTTAAATTTGCAAAATTCATAACTTGTTCATAAAAAAATTCCAAATTTCACAAACCAAATATGTTTTTCAATCAACTTTTCATGTACTTTCCAAATATAAATTTTGTTTTCTGGTTTGAATAATTTAAATTGCCTAAACAATTTAAATCTTGTTTAATTCAATTAAAACTTGTTTAATATTGTTTAATTCATAATTAATTAATCCAAAGTCCAATTTCAAAATGTGAAACATGTAATCCAACTAAAATTTGATAAACTTTTCAAATATAAAATTTGTAAATTGTTTTGCACACCCTAACTTGATGAAAACAATAATTGTTTGTGTACCATGTTTAAGTAACAAAATTCCAAACTTAATAAATGCTTTCTAAATTGTTAACTATCATTCCAATTGCATTTAAATTGTTGTGTTATTGTTATTCATCATGCATGCATCATGATAACAACTAACACCTAATAAATAGTTGTAAATCATTTGTTCCAATTGTTTCAATGGATCCTTTTCCATATGCAACCCTTGCATATGGGTCCATTTAATTTGTGCTATCATGTTAGTCAGTTTATCTAGATGCACCTATTAAATTGTCATGCATCATATTGACTGTGCACAATGCCATGAACATGATTGTTTACATTCCTGTTTTGTCCGTTTGCTTCTTCTCGGTTAGACGACGACTACGTTGAGACCGACGATCCTTACGACACCACTACTCAGGACCTAGCCCAGTACCCGGCTACTGAGCTGCCAGGCAAGTTATCACTCACATGAATCATCGAGTTCCTTTCCACACTTGTTGTCGATACTATCCTTTTTGTCTACTATTGCTAGCTCTATGTATCGTTGCTTGTTCTCCGAACCTATCACATGATACCCTGAACCAATGATATTGCCTCACCTCCATACCTACAGCCTTTGTTTGTGCCTTAGTATTATCTAGCATGCTTAGGGTTGCTTTTACTCGAGTCTGTTATCGGTTACTGCTTTTACTATCTTATTAATTGTAACGGGGGCTCGATGTTAATCAATCAATCCTGTTAATTGCTAATGGTAATAATAATTCGATGATAAGGCACCGGCAGGAGGCCCATGAGAGGTTTTGGAGCCTGCTAGTGTCGACCCTAATAGGAAGAGGGTCTTGTCTACTGATCCATGATGAGCGCACTACCCGCATGTGGGAAGCGAGTATGGGCGCCCCCCTCAACTTGACCTGATTCGCATCTCGTCCAAATCATCTCATTTAGTTCGTGCTTTCTATTTGCCGCATGCATGTTTTTGCGAGCCCAGCGCAGGGTGGAACTTTTGTAGTCGGCATATAGGGGGACACGTTCTTAGAGTGCTATGAGGGTCCATTTTCTTCTGGGCTCGATTAGCCGTGCGCCCAAGGTGCTTTGGGCTTGATGCGGAGAATGGTTGGTTGTGTAGAGTACCCCGCTTGGTGGGAGGCATCCCATCTGGCGGGTTATTCTTGCGTGTACGGCCAAATTGGTGCAACCCTGCAGGGATAATCTTCTCGAGAAGCCGTGTTTTCCGCGGTTATGGATTACTTGGTGAAAGTACTGGCTAACAAGTACTCAGGACAACTTAAACATAATTATCAAACATGTTTCACCCCATGATTAATAATTTGACTAGTAATAGGTTATTCACACAAATAACTTGATTCATCTTAATCCAACTGTGTGAGTTATCCTCGGATTGTTTCTTTGGATAAGGGGCGAGATCCAGGATGGGTTTTGGTTGAAGTTATCTTTCAGTTGGTTACAATCCTCGATCTTACCTTTTCTGTTAGCCGGAACTTGTAGTTATCTTCTGTAGTTGGTTAGAGCAGCCAGCAGCAACTTTCATATCACCCCTTTCTTCCGTTGATCCCAAGCATCAATGCTTGTGTTGACGGGTAACTCTTTGATGAACTGTGAGTCTTGCTTGCCAGTACTTGGATGTACTGACCCCGTTGGGGCTGTGGTTTACGCAGAGTACGACTACGGCTACGATGACCACCAGGATGGCTACTTTGTGGAGTTCGACGAGACTGCAGACGAGTAGTTAGCTGGACCAGGGCAGGATCCAGGACCTACGTGGATGGGCTTCGTCTTCTTTATTTTCTCCGGCTTCTTAAGCCTGTTGGATTTGTCTGTACCCAGCCACCTTTGATTGCTTCCGCTGTTGTAATGGATGATATGTTGGGACATGTGTCCTCTGGATGATTGTATTCGCTATTTCTGCCTTAGTGAAGGCCAGTTGCAACTTTATTTCTATCGTTTGTGTCGTAGAGATAAGTTGTGATAATCATTCGTTCAAAGCTGTTGACGTACCGTGCGTGCTTGTTATGAAGTACGTCGACAGTAGTGCCTGTGACTCCTAATGGATAGTTTACATCGACGGTGGAGTAGTAGGGCTTGTGTTGTCGCGCATAAGCGCAGGCCTACCAGGAAGCTGGGACGTGGGAGCAGTTATGCCCCATAATCCAAGCACCTACTATCCAGTTCGTACGATGAGTATCCCTTAGAAGCCAGGGTGCGACACATTGCTTGTACGTCAGTTACTCCAGAACAACTATTCTTCATTGCAGTCCATCTGGAGATGAAATCCACGTATGGTTCGTCCTCAAATTGGGTGCAACGGTTCAGCTGGTTGATGCTATTTGGGCGTTTGTATGTTCCCCGAAAATGCTGAGTAAATACTCTCGCCATATCATCCCAACTGTCGACAGTTCGTGATGGTAAACCATTGATCCAATCTCTGGCTCCGTCTAGCAACATTAGGGGAAGAAACTTGACAGCTTCCAGGTCTGTCCCATTGTTGATTTGGACGGCTGTGTAATAGTCTGAGAGCCAGGTATCCGGGTTTGTGCTGCCGGTATATTTTTGATAGGTTGGACCAACCTTGGCGAAGCCAGAATGCAGGGTTATCCTTCGGATCCTGTCAGTAAAGCACTTAGGACCAAAGTATAGATCATCCTTTTCTGCTCTATCAATGTGTGCAGAATATCTTCCGGCTGAATGGACAGAAGAGGATCTACTCCTCTCTTTTCCATTGTTGCGCGGATGCGCTTTTCCGGGGTTGTTTCTATCTCTTCCATTGTCACGCCCCTTGGGATTAGGTGGAGTTCTGCTCCTGTACCTTTCCTTATCCTTAGGCGGTGTCCGAGATCTTTCACGTCTGTGAGGTATATCGTATCTTCCAGCTTTCTCAGCTGGGTTTCTTGGAGGTGGCATTATTTTGCCGTCATTCCGTTGTTTTTCTTCCCGATCACGTGGTTTATATCCATCTTTCGGGAGATGAGGTCCGGTTCTAGACGCTGCGTCCCGGTTGTCGGGGTTTTTCTTGTCTTTTCTCGGATCCTCTTTTTTATCCGAATCTCCGGGTCCTTCCGGTCCAGGTGCTCCAGCAGCGCAAGGGCTGTTTTGCAGAGGGCGGAATTATCATGCAGCCTCCCTGATCGCTCTTGGCCTCGCTGTTGCTGCTGTAACGCTTTTCCTAAGAAAGCATACACCCCTTGGAGTTTTTCCCCGTTGGAGTACAGATCATTGTTTAGGATGGCGAACGCTGCTTCCGCGTTTTCAGCTGCGGTTTTGTATATTGGTTCGCCCTTGGCATCTTTGCCGTTTAACTGCTTTTGCCAAGATGGGTTATAGAACCTTTCTTTTGGCGGCAGTTCTTCCGGTCTTGCGATTCCGGGTAACCTAGTAGGTTTTAATGCAGATCTATTCTTTCTCTCGTACTCCTCTATTTCCTCCTTCATGATTTTGATATCATGCTGGGTTTGTTGGAGATGTTGCCGAGATCGGAGTAGATGTTGCTGTTGCCGTTGGAAAGCTTGTCTCCTGGCTTCCAGCATCTCAGGGGGTTCATTGGGTCCCACTGGAGTTTGTAATAGATCCTGTTCTTCTTGCTCTGTCATTGGCACAACAAGGATTTCCTTTTTCTTCTCCGCTGGTTTTTCTCTGCTTGCTTCTCCTATTTCCGGGTTTTCCTCAGCTGCATAAGCTAGCTTTTTCTTCCGGAGTTTTTTAGCAGATTTGTGCCTTTTCTTGGAAGAGGGAGGGTTTTTGACAGGCTCATCTTCTGTCATCTCCTTGACACTAGGGAATATCGGAGAAGTTTCTCCGTCTTCTCTCTCTTCCTCTGGCGGAGGGGTTTTAGGGCTTTCCTGGCTTCCGGCGCCCGTTTTATCAGCTGGTTTTGCCATTAGCACTTCATGGAATCCCTCTTGAAAGGACTTAACCTTTCTTACGAAGGCATCGTCATCTTCGTCCTCGGAGTCGAAATTATCCGATCCGGTTTCCGACTCCAATCTCGCCTCAATGGCGGCAAGCACGGACTCTGCTTCCGAGCTCATCGTCTTGTTGACGGATGCCGGATCTTCCGCCTCTGTGGCGGGTGTTTGTTCTTCCGTCTCTATGACGGGAACGTTGTTATCTGCCTCTTGCACGGGATTTCCGTCATCCGTGTTTTCAGCGATTTCGGATTGCACCATGCCGATAAAGTGTGTATCACTTTTTTGTCGGCGATCTGAGCAGAATCCGACATCATAGTCATCTTCGACTGGGTATAGGGCGGGTGGGATAAATTTACTTCCACCGCAAAACCCCATTGCCTCTGCAGTTAGTCCGATAAAGATGTTAGCAGATCCGATCGGTAACACGCAGGCACTTACCAGGTGGTTTTGCGCCGGTATGTAGGATCCGTTGTCAAGGAAGCGCCCGACGTCGTCGTCAAACTCCAAGCTTCCGACAGTGATCGATCTTCCAATTCCGCCGAGTATCCCAGATCGGAATTTCACGCCTGACGTCGTTTGCCCCACGGTGGGCGCCAACTGTCGAGACATCGTAGTAGTTTTCATAGACTGGGGTGCCATGAGACTACGGTAGAGACGTGGGGTAACGGAATAGCGTAGTAACACAGAACACGTGATTTTACCCAGGTTCGGTACGTCGCGACAGTACGGCGTACCTACTCCTGCACTTCTCACTAATTGGGACTAAAGCCCGTATAACAGGGTTACAATGTGAGGGTGTAGATCTAGCTACTCGGCGAGGATGAACTTCTCGGCGAGTTGCGTAGAGCTTGAACTTGTGAAACTGGAATCTATGCAATCTATCTCCCGTCCGGCTTTATATAATAGCCGGATTAGGGCTTACAGAATAGGAAACCTAGAAGACTACGTTTAACTTGTAACTTGGAAAGTAAGGAATCCGTCTTCTCCTCCAAGCCAGATCACATGGGCCGTGATCCGGGTTCTTCTAGAATCCGGCTTCTGCGCGTCGGACTACTGGGCCGCCCAATGGACCTAAGCCCATTACCATGTAGGCCACCCTGGTAGTCCGGCTCTTCGTCTACCATCTTCTATACCCCTATTCAGTATATATCCGACAGAGCCCTCTTTTCTTCCGGTTTTACCTTCAAATCCTCCATAACTCTAGAGAGCACATTGGAGGTTCCAATAACCTGGGTAGCCTGAGAGCCGGTTATGACTACATCCGGGTCCTGAACAGTCACATCTTCAACCGAAGGATCATTACCCGGTGTGTTATCAACCCGATTCACCTATTCTTTAGTCTCTTCATCATAGCATCCACATGACTCGGCGATTGAGCAGCCGGTTCATCTTGTTCTTCTCCAAGAACATTCTCCTCAAGGTTTGCAGTAGGAGCAGCTGATGAGATAGGGTTTACTTTCAGTACAGCTTGGGCTCTGCAATGAAAAGAGAATCATAAGCTGGATTGCATGACTAAATATTAGTAGTAATAAACAAAAGGTGGAAAAGCTAGCTTACCCAGAGTTAATGGACAACTCACTAGCCCCACTAAAATGAGATGAGTCAGAGTTTGTAGAATCTGAATGAAAAGGACGACTCAGCTTAGGCCTGATTTTTTTCGGCCAAGGGGTGTGAAGCACTGGGTGAAACTTGAGCCTTGGAAACCCGGCGAAGGGGAGTTTTCTCACGCAAACCTGTTTATAACTCACTTGAGTCAGAGCTCCGGGTCCTCCTTCTCTTCCCGCCCTCTTCATCGTCCTGCGTTTTCTCTATATGTGAGGATGGGTTCAAGGGGTGTTTGGACAGTCTAGAGATAGGTACCTTTGCAACAGCTTGCCGGGTCCTTTTGTTGCCTGCGGGGGAATCTTTCTCAGCCACCACATTGGAACCAGTGATGGAGTGGAGGGATTGAGATCTGGAGCGTTGTGATCCATAGCATTCAGGTCTGCGCTTCCTCACTGGCTCGTCCTTGTCCTAAACCGGCGCCCTCTTGCTCTGCATGTTCATCCTGCGAGCGCTAATTGATTGTGCAAGTGATCAAGGGAGTCAAATTCAGAAACCTCATCCTCTTCGTCACTTGGATCCTCCGATTCATCGTCCTCAAGAGGAGAAACTGGATCTTCCGTGGTAACCTAGAAGGGGTCCGTGAGCTGTAAACCAGACAAAATCAAGGTTAGGTTGTGCGCAGTCTTGAGGGATGAAAATTACATATAACAAAAAAAAACTTACAGAAGGAGTCGGGTTAGAGGAGCAAAAGGGTTCTAGGCCAACGTCAAAGAACCTGTCTCGCTTTATTCCCACCAGGAGTTTTAGGGAAGTCACCATATCAGACTTAGACACTGGAGACTAGGAATATCGCATGGGGTCTGACGAACCGGTGTATTCATGAAACAGTCGGTTCCTGATGCTGAGGGGTTGGATGCGCCAGTCCACTCAAGTTTTGGTTAGATATAAACCAGATAGCCCGTGAACTATCAAGGAAGTTACATGCTCCAGGAGGGACCGGATTTTGACTCGATCAGAGGATTTGGCGTAAGAGTTCATGGTACTGGTATAGACTAGACGTTCAAGCTGATAACCCGGAAGTGCCGATTCACCTTCAGGAGAAGTGTTTTTTATATAAAGGAAAGTTTTTTGCCACAACTTAGGGTGACTAGCAAGGGGAATGCCCGGATAGGCGATGTCTTTCCGCCTCTGAAACGAGACACCTCCAAAGTGAATGAGCTCACCGCCGGTTACTTCCGGGTGTCTGTTGCAATAAAAATACTCAAGAAAGAGATCTAAATTGGGATCTACTTGGAGGTAATCTTCACAGAGAACTATGAAGTTACTAACATTAAGGATGGAATTTGGTGGAAGATCCTGAAGGTGGAGAACATAATAACTTAGGAGCCGGGGGAAAAAATGAGATCCGGGTGGGCGAAACACACGGACAATGTGGGCCTCAAAGACTATTACCTCGCCCAACCCAGGTTCAGGCCGGATCTCATTCTCAGGGGCACGCCAAGATAGGTTCTTGGGCAGTAACCCGGAGTCCTCTATCTCCGTAAGCCGGCCTTGGGTCATCTCCCACTTACACCAGTTACCCTGCATTTTTTCTCTCCCAGATGCGGTCTCTCCAGAACCGGAAGCACCTTTGGTTTTCTTATTTTTTCCGGTTCCGCCAGTCTTGGACGCCAGGCTCTTCTCTTTCACCATCTTGAGATGAACGTCGGTGATGCTCCGGCCACGGCGGTGCAAGGGAAAAAAGTGGAGCTCTCGAGCTTTGTCTAGAGGAAGAAGATGAAGTGGAGGTTGTAGGATGCGAATGAGCCCTGGGGGCCGTACCATAGACTATTTATAGGCGGGGCCTAAACCCTAGGGTTAAGTGGCGATTTTACATAAAGGCCCCTCAAGATAAAAAAGTTTACGGAAAAATGCAGCGAGATTGGATCTGCGAATGAATTTTTTTCTGAGGAAAATACGCGGAGAAATATCCGGGATAAACCAAAATCTTTTTTGGTTTCTGAGATCTTGGTGATAAGATACGGAGTTATCTTTTGAGAAAAATGGAAAGATATGACCTTGGCGATAATGATGACCTCCGGGTAAGCCGAATCAGATATTCTGGAAAGTTATTTCTTTAACTAACAGATTCACATTCAAGTTCTCCTTGGAAAGCTTAACGTGAACAACCTAAGTTTAAACTTAAGTGTTCATGTTAACCAGGGGGCTAATGTTAGGGGAATAGATAATGGAGAGCCTCACCTACCGCCCTCATAAACCGGAAAATGTTCCGGTCCTTCTAAATGCTACTATCCGGTTTACAGTTGAAGGGAGCAGGGTACGAAGTAGTCAGCAGGAATGAGAAGACCCGGATTACCTTAAGCATGATCCGGATTGCTGAGGAACCGGACGTGAGCCGGGTTAGAAGACCCGGAGGCCCAAGACCTAAGGAGTGGCCCAAGGATGGAGGGAGCGCAAATGGCCTTGGAGATAATCGGGATGATGCTTCTAGGAGCCGGATTGATCTAGGACTCAGACCACAGGAGTAACCCTGATACCTCTGTAACCTAGAGGTCTCGTCCACTATATAAAGCGAGACCCTGGGACGTAGAAAGACAATTCTAAGTCAATAGCAAGGTAGCTCGAGACATCAAGAGCCGGAATCACCTTTTGTATCGAGACCTTGTTCCCCGATAGTAAGAAGGCAGGAGTAGGTTTTACCCTCAATCGAGGGGCCAAACCTGGGTAAACTCACGTCTCTCGTTTCCTCCTTAACCCTTTCAAAGTTTTGCTTAGAAGCAATGGCCTCGCAATCTAGTTCTCGCTCGAGGACACTTGCCGTGACAACACCAAGACAATCATCCCAAAAATAATGCATCAAATCAGAGAAGAATTTTCTTCTTTGTTGAGTTGTAAATGTTGGAGGCAAATAATTTGAAACAATAAAGTTAGCATAATCAGCATACCATGGACTATCTTGGGGTTTTACCTTTATTGTAGCCAATTGTTCATTTGGAAAACTATCATTAACAGGAATAGGATCAAAAGTAAAGTTTTCCAATCTAGACAAGTTATCAACAACATGATTTTCACCACCCTTCCTATCCACAATATGCATATCAAACTCTTGTAAAAGCAACACCCATCTAATAAGCCTAGGCTTAGCATCTTTCTTTTCCATAAGGTATCTAATAGCAACATGATCAGTATGAATAGTAACCTTTGAGTCAACAATATAAGGCCTAAACTTATCACATGCAAAAACTACATCTAAGAACTCTTTTTTCACTAGTAGCATAATTCTTTTGAGCAGCCTCAAGATTCTTACTAGCATAATGAATAACATTCAACTTCTTATCTATGCGCTATCCAAGAACAACACCTATAGAAAAATCACTAGCATCACACATAATTTCGAAAGGTAAACTCCAATCAGGCGGTTGCACAATAGGAGCAATAGTTAAAGCTTTCTTTAAAGTTTCAAAAGCTTCCTTACAATCATCATCAAAAACAAATGGTACATCTTTTTGAAGAAGATTAGTAAGAGGCTTTGATATTTTAGAGAAATCTTTAATAAACCTCCTATAAAACCTAGCGTGACCAAGAACACTACGAATACCTTTAACATCTCTAGGGCAGGTCATTTTCTCTATGGCTTCCACTTTAGCTCTCTCAACTCCAATACCTCTTTAGGAAATTTTATGTCCAAGAACAATTCCTTCATTAACCATAAAGTGGAATTTCTCCCAATTAAGAACGAGATTAGTTTCCTCACATCTCTGCAAAAATTTGTCAAGGTTGTGCAAATAATTATCAAAAGAAGTCCCATAGACGGAGAAATTGTCCATGAATACTTCCACAATTTCTTCACAAAAACCATGAAAAATAGAAGACATGCATCGTTGAAAAGTAGCAGGAGCATTACACAAACCAAAAGGCATACGTCTATAAGCATAAGTGCCATAAGGACAACTAAAGGTTGTTTTCTCTTGATCTTGCTTCCTAACCGCAATTTGAGAAAACCCAGAATAACCATCAAGAAAGCAAAAATGATTTTTCTTAGACAACCTCTCAAGCATTTGATCAATAACGGGCAAAGGATAATAATCTTTATTAGCAACTTTATTAACCTGTCTAGAATCAATGCACATTCTATAACCGACTACTACTCTTTGTGGAATTAGCTCATTGTTTTCATTAGGTACATTAGTCATTCCTCCTTTCTTAGGGACATAATACACATGGCTCACCCATCTACTATCAGCAATAGGAAAAATAATACAAGCATCAAGAAGTTTTAATACCTCATTTCTTACCACTTCCTTCATCTTAGGAATTAAACGGCGTTGATGTTCAACACCTGGCTTTGCATAAGGTTCAATATTAATAGCATGCTGACATATAGTAGGAGAAATTCCCTCCAAATCATCAAGAGTATATCCAATAGCTCCACGGTGTTTCTTCAGAATTCCCAATAATCTTTCCTCTTCTTCACCTGAAAGTTTAGCACTAATAATAACATGATATATTTTCTTATCATCAATATAAGCATATTTAAGATCATCAGGCAAATGTTTGAAATCAAAGACATGATCCTCCTTGTGTGGCGATGTGGTACCCAAGTCTTCCATAGGTAAATTATGTTTCAGTATCACTGGTTGACGAAGAAGAATATCGTCAATCTCAGTTCTCTCTTCCGTAAAGACCTCACTCTCATGGTCCTCCATATATTGCTGCAAAGCATTGTTAGGAGCAAGAGCAATAGAAGCAAGTTGTTCAAATTCAAAATTCTCATCAGGAAATTTAGATTCATAAGGTTCTCTAGCAAATTTGGAGAAATTGAACTCATAAGATTTTCCCTCAAATTTAGTAAAAATCTTCTCCCTTTTACAATCTATAATAGCACCACAAGTGTTCAAGAAAGGTCTACAAAAAATAATAGGACAAGTGTAACACCTGGGGGATTTTTCCCCAATTAGATTTGGTTGTTTTTCTTTTTTTTGCATTGCATCATGTCATCATATTGCATTCATGTGTTGAATTTGAATTTCAAAACAAATTTCAAATCCTTGTTTCACAGTTGGTCTGTTACAATTTTCAAATGAAACATTTAAATCAAACAATTCTACTGTTTCCAATAAACTTGAATTTTCATATAATTAACTTGCTTAATTTTCAATATTTTCAATTATTGCAAAAGTCACTCAAATTCATTTAAATGTCAAACAGCAAAAAAAAATTAAAATTTTGAAAAACAAAAGTTGGTGCAACTGGGCTTTCGCAATAAGGAAATCATAAAAAATTATCACCAAAATTTTTGAAACCCCAAAACCCTTTCTTTTTTTCTCTTTTCTTTTCTACAAATTTTTTTTTGGAAAAAACGGGCCGGGGGAGGCAGACCAGGCCGGCCCGGTCCACCTACGACCCCAACCAGCCCGCTCGGCCTTTCTCCCTCCTCCGTACAGGGTGTCGACACCCCTGACGACAACATCCACCAGAGCACCACCACCACACCCCTCCTCACCTGCTCCTCCCTTTTTTCCCCTCTACAAGAAGGTCCCCGAGAACCCCAAACCCAAGCTCTCCTTTCTCCTCCCCAGCCGCCGCCGCTTCCTTTCTCCTCTGCTCCTACTAGCCCTCTGAATTCGTTTTTTCTGAACCCTGAAATCAGCTGCCATGGCCGGAGTTTGAAGGTGGCGGGGTAGTTGTTGTGATCGTCGACAGAGGCTCTCCTCGGCGGGAATGGAACCAGGGGGGTTCCACCTCCAATTTTGACGAAGGAATCGAGGCCGGAGGACGTCTGCACCGAGCGCGCCGTCGAGCTCCTCGCTGCCACCGCGCACTGCACGCCATCGTCGTTGGTTGCTGCTGCGCCTCACCGCTTCCTCCTTCGGTCGCCGACGAGCCCGCTGTGAGCCTCCCTCCTTTCCTCCTCTCCCCCGTCCGCACGCATAGGCTGCACGCCTCACACCCGCGCGTGCCCGCGCACACGCACGGCAACAGCCGCCGCGGTCGCCGGCGTCCAGGACGTCCACGATCGAAGTTCAGTACGTGAACGTGTGCAGTTTCAGAAATCCCGCACGAAGTCCATCTCAAAAGCCCAACACCCGCCAGATCCATCACAAGCGCTCGCCCAGCCCAGTGGCGCAGGCCTCACGCGCGCGAGCCCGAGGTCGCGAGTTCGAGTCCCCCCCCCCCCCCGCGCATTTCTTTTTGGTTTTTTTCTGCAGCTCAACCCCAAAACAGATCAGATCATAATTTGTAAATTCCATCAAATATTCATAAATGCTCCAATTTTGGTGATTCAAATTTCCGTCGATTCATAACTGTGAACACTTTCGAAATATGTAAAAATGTCAACATGTTTCTGTAATAATTTGTGCACTAAATATTTAAATACAGAAAATGGAATAAAAACTGAAATCTTGCAAAATTCATAACTTGAGTTCTGTTCACCCAATTTGAGCAAACTTGGGCTCTAAAATTTTGTCTTAACAAACTCTACACAGTGGTATTTTATTTGGTCACAATTGAATTAAATTTGAACATGTTTACCTCTGTTTAGTAAAAGGGGCAGAATAAAAATGCTTAGGAAAAAATGCATAATAAATTCAATACTGGTCCAAAAATTATGTTTAATAGCTCAAAATGTTCATTGAAACAGTTGCTACATGTTTTCAACCTTTTCAATACAATTTGTGCCCTATTCCATTTAATCTTGTGTAGCTCACATATGAATTGCTTTCTATGCTAAACAACATTTAATTTGATGGTTAGCTAAAACAACTTAAACCTATGATTAATTGTTGGGACTCCGGTTCCACTTAAATTGGTTAAGTTGCATTCCTGTATGTCATGCATATAAAATAGGATCATGCTGGATCTTTTGCCGTAGTAGTAATTGTTGCATCCGGTATTTGTTCTAGTTCGTTGCTTTCTTCGCGGATAGGACGCTGAGATGATGTGAGCAACGACAAGTTCTTCGGATGTACCTCTACTTGCTGGATCTCAGGCAAGTATACTCACTTGCTACCTATGTTGCCTTTCCTCGCTTGTTACCGATTCTTTCCGTTGTCTAATCTGCTAGCCCTATGATTCGTTGCTTGTGTTCCGATCCCATCACATGTTTACCCTGCTGCCACGATATTGCCTTACCTCCACACCTATAACCCTGTTGTTTGATGGCCTGTGTCGTATTAGCATGCTTAGGTTTGTTTGTGCTCGAGTCTTGTTGTCCTTTTGTCGTATCACCTGTTTAGTTGATAGTTGGGTTTCAATTTAATCAACAACATGTTAATGTCTGGGGTAATAATAGTACTGGCCCACGAATCCATTTCGTGGCTGTATATTCCACATTGCAGTCAACAGGTTTGAAGTCTGACGACGTTAGCTTGGGAATCCCTCCGGCTTGGCCTGGGCAGGGATTGGACGCCATCGGTTATCTTTAGGACTCTTAGTCCAATTTGTATCTTGTCCGTAGTCGGACACTATGTTGTTTCTTCCGCTGTTATTTGGATCTTTGTATTGTATCATTTGTATCCTTGACTCGTTTGAGTCGTCTTGTATATACCTCCTCTGTTGTTGTTGTGGATTATTCGTGAACTGTTGTAATGTTATCACAAGTGGCAATCTGGAATCGGTTATTATGTGGATTTTGGCGGAAATGCTGAAATCTGCATAGTGCCCGATCTCGGGGCGTCACAACAAGTCATACCAGCAGCCTTGCCAAGTACTAGAAAATCAGTGGGATATTTAGTTTTACCACATAAAACTTGCACATCTCTCACAATACCAATAGGAAAAACAGTTTCCCTATTAGCAAGCTTAATAACCACATCAATATCTTCAAGCTCACAAGAACCAATTTCATGCATGATTTCTCTATAAAGCTCATAGGTATAGCACTAGAATTAGCACCAATATCACACAAACCATAATAGCAATGATCACCAATCTTAACAAAAAGCACAAGAACACTAGTTTTCTTAGGTCTATGAGGACGGGAAACAATATTAGAAGCATCCTCACATAAGACATTGTGTTCATCCTCCACATTTCCACAGACAAGATCTTTCACAATTGCTACTGTAGGTTCAACAGTTAGTTGTTCATCAGGTTCAATAGATTTCTTATTACTCTTATTAACCACACTAGCTACCATAGAGTGTTCTTTACTTCAGCGGGGAAATGCATTTTTTCAACATAGGGCTCAGGAACAACAGGATTAATAGCACGCACTTCTATATTACTAGCAGGAACAATATCTTTATAAGGTGCATGGTACTTGTGATAATTATTTTTAGGAATATCAAGATAGGAGGAAAAAGCTTTAAGATAGTTGGCAAAAAATTGAGAATCAAGACCACAAACAGCACTAACATCATAGAAATCATTGGTTCCCATAAAAGATTTAATGCATTCATAGTCATAATTTATATCTGACTTTCTAGCTTTGTCGTTCTCCCATCCTTTAGTGTTTTCTTTAATACGGTCAAGAAGATCCCATTTATCTTCTTCCTTCATACATGTGAATGATCCAGAACAAGAAACATCCAATAAATCCTTATCATGAAGAGAAAGCCTTGCATAAAAATTATTGACAACAATATTATGCGGGAGTTAATGAACGTGACATTTGAGCATTAATAACTTCATTCTCCCCCACGCTTGGGCAATACTCTCTCCATCATGAGGCCAGAAGTTATAGATTTGATTCCGGTCTTTATGAATCTCACTAGGAGGATAAAATTTAGAATAAAAGAGAGGAACAATTTCCTCCCATACAATAGATTCACCATTCTTCAGTAATTTCAACCATTCAGCGGCTCTTCCCTTAAGCGATAAAGAAAATAATTTCCTTTTAACTTGATCCATTGTAATACCTGCACACCTGAATAATTCGCATAATTCATGTATAAAGAGCAAATGATCACCGAGATGGACAGTTCCATCACAGTAATAGCAGTTATCCATAACACGTCCAACAATTTTCATAGGTATTTTATAAGGATCTAATTCAGAAGATAACAAGTCACTTCTTACCCTAGTAGTGATAGTAGTAGTACCTATAAACAAAGAATCCAAAGTATTATCCATGATGAAATAAAACAGTAGACAGAAATAAAAACATCACTCACAGTAAAAGTTTCTCTTGCCAATTCCACTTACCAATAGCTCTTCACTCCCCGGCAACGGCGCCAGAAAATAGTCTTGATGACCCACAAGTATAGGGGGTGCATCATAGTACTTTCGATAAATAAGAGTGTCGAATCCAACAAGGAGCAGAAGGTGTTGACAAGCAGGTTCGATAGAGGATTCACTGTAAACACTAGTAAACGGGTTTTTGTAGGTTTTTGATATAGCAGATAAATATAATGCGAGTAGCTAAAATATAGTAAATAATATTGCAGCGAGTGGCCCAATCCTTTTGAGAGAAAAGGACAAGCCGGTTGTGTTACTTATGACTACCAAACGTTCTCGAGGACACATGGGAATTTCGTCAAGTGCTTTCGCTTCGTCACGGTTGATTAATATCCATTGGTTCATGAAGTGCTGTGTGGGTGAACCTATGCTAATGCACCTCCCAACTAGGAATAATACACACTTCTGATTATACCCCTCGTAAGCATCCGGGAATAAAAGAAAGTAATTAAGATAAAACTAAACACATGCTTAAAACTCCGGGATTCTACGCCTCGTGCATTGGTTTCCTAACGGGGGTTTAGGTTTCTGTCACTCCGGCAACCCCATAATTAGTAGCCAAATACACAATGCATCCTCCTAGGACTACAAAAGTGAAGTATCATGTAGTCGACGTTCACATGACACCACTAAAAGAATAGCACCACAACTTAAATACTGAACCACGAGATATTACTTCAACATAACTTCACTACTAACATCATGACTTCTCCCATGTCCTCAAGAACTAAACTAACTACTCACAAGACATCATATGGATCATAATCAGAGGTGATATAATGTATAATAACAATCTGGTCATAAAGTGCTAACACCGGTAAATCTCACAAGCATCAACTACTAACAAGTAATCCACACCGGAAGAGAGATCTAATCTAAAACAATGATAGATGTTGATTAGTCATCTCAACTCCCTCGGATGATCCGGTAGGGTTTAGATTAACAGAACGTATGGACGCTGGTGACGATCGTCGGCTAATAAGGGGGCACGATTTACCCAGGTTCGGGGACCTCGTAGAGGTAAAACCCTTACTCTTACTCTTTCGATCTGTATTATGAGTAGATCGGTTACAATGGGGTGGGGGGTGCTCAAGTCGAGAGTATCGTCTCGAGCTCAAGGCTTTGGTGGCGAAAAGTAGCTTGGATCCCCCCTTGGTGGTTCTCCTGACTTTATATAGGTGGCCAGGTCTCAAACCGAACCCGGAGGGGGGGGGGGTGTTACAAACCCTAGGTTTAGGTCGGTATATGTTTCCTTCTTGACCCGCAAGTCTTTGCGGGTGGGCTTCACTTGGCCTTCTAGAACCGTCAGGTGGCACCCTTCCTCTGGGCTTATGTCTTGGGCCTTGGACTGGGTAGCTTCACCCGATAGGTCCAAGATTCATCCCCACGTCAGTAGCCCCCGAGTGTTTATTCGACTGAGAATCTATTGGATGGACACTCATAGTTCGTTTCGATTTACTTTGACTGACCATTTCAATTGGCTTGATTTGGATGGTGCATACCCTGTGCGCGATGCGCTTCTATACTCGAGCATCGAGTGATAAGTGTGCCTTTGTACTGGCTGTTTTCGCAGAAGGATGTGGCTCAGTCGCTTGGCTCCCTAAAAAAATCAGGGCCAACTTATTGCATCTAGGGCAAAAACTGTTCTGGCCTACACAAATTCGAGACCTCCGACCCAAATCTGGTGAGGTGATCGTTGCGACTGGGCCGTAGAGGTCTTACCGAGTAGAACTTAACCTAAAGGGGTACCCGGCGCGTCCGCTAGGATTTTTCTTCGTGTTGTTGACACGGAAATTTACAGGAGGACGCAGCTTGAGTGCGATTCCAAGCCCACAAGAGAGATCTTTGGGTCTTCCTTCGTACACGAAAGAATACGGCATCCGGACGTGCCTAGT
Organism: Alopecurus myosuroides; assembly: GCA_028641055.1. Taxonomy (NCBI): domain Eukaryota; kingdom Viridiplantae; phylum Streptophyta; class Magnoliopsida; order Poales; family Poaceae; genus Alopecurus; species Alopecurus myosuroides. The sequence goes on from CM054058.1 coordinate 402,824,210, forward strand.
CGGCCGAACGATCCAGGATAGGGATGTGTAAGTACATCGTGTGGTAGAGTTACGGGAGCCGCACACTCGCGATTTTACCTTAATCATCTTCTTGCGAATCTTCGCGTGAAGAGATATTCCTTCTTCTTTGTCTTGTGCGAAAGAAGTTTCGTGTCTTGATATGCCATGGGGGCTGGTGGTGGTTGACTTGGTGGTGGAGGCCTTCCTCCTCGACTCGATCCCTTCTCCGGCGCGTGGAGCTGGGATGCCGGGGTGGAGGCTCTGGACGGAGGGAGTCCTTTTGGTTGGCGGGCGAGCCAGGGACTCATGTGCTGGTAGGGGACCTCGGCCATGAGGATGGCGGGGTGGCTGGCGAGCGACTGGTGGTGACCGTGGCGCGGGTGTCGCTTGTCGACGTTTTGCGCCCGGGTTGAAGGATGTGAGAGTTCGCAGGGGGGAAACCCTTGCCCGAGGCTGGCTTGAGATGCGGCGGCGACGTTCACGAACGCCGTCTCCTTCTGGAAGGGCGTCGTAGCTAGCGGCCTCTCTCATTCCTTCAACGCTTCGGATGAAAATTTAGGATCCTGATCGGGCGGTGGCGACTTGCTCTCGGAGGTGGCGTGGCGACGGATGCGGCTCTTCTGTGGTATCTTCGCGAGCTTCCTCTGGCCTAGCTGGTTGCTTTCTCCACACCTCGGCGTTTCTCTGGTCGGGGCTCTTCTGTGGTGCATGTCTGCATTCTTGCGGATAGTGGCGGTGTAGCCTTTAGTAGGTTACGGCGGTGTGCAGCGTGTGTTGGCGTGTCCGAGTTCTTGTCGAGCTCCGACCCGACACCTCTGCCCGTTTTGCTAGTGCTCGCCCTCCGCGGCTCTGCTTTGCTTCGGTCTTTCACCTGTAATCGCCTCAGTAGCCTTGTCACTTGTGTGTGTGCGCGCGTTGCTATGTTGTAAGTTGGGTGGAGCACTATGTACCTTTGTCGCCCTTTTTGGCGTTATTAATTTAACGTCGGGCCAATTTGGCCTCCTTCTAAAAAAAAGTTTTTGGGGTCTGAGGTATATCACTTTTTACAAGGAAGAATGTTTTATGTAAATATGATTGTGAAAGACAGCATGAGAAAGAAGTTGAAGCCAAGCGTCAAATGCTTGGAGTATATACGTATAAGCCAACGCCAACCAAGAGATATATGGCCTTGTCATTACGGCTGCGTATCTTATATTATGGTGAGGTTTAGTGGTCAGAGTTGCCGTATCTGCAAAGTGTGCCATTGATTCCAGCAATCTTGGTAAATATTTTCAGTGTGACAATAACAAATACAGGGAGTTCATGATGTTCTGCTGCTATTTAAAACCAGGTGCCTTTTTAACCTTGCTGTGCACGAGCTCAAGAGGATATGTGCTAGCCTATTTTGTTTGGTTCATTTCAGTCATATTAAATCATAGGAGATGCAAAATTTAAATTACAAACTCAGTTGTATTCTGCACCATCACATACAAATGTGTGCTTTCTTTACCCATTGGAAATCCTATGCAATGATTTTTTTTACTACTGCAAATGAACAGAGATACATACATCAAGGTTTCTAAATAATAATGCAGCTATATCTATCAATAGCTTTTGATCTTTGTTTTTGCGTTCCAGTATTGTAACTCTATTTCAATTAGCTATGGATGTACGAGCTACGGTGTTCAACCATATATTGATGTGTGATCAATACGAAACTGAGAACGGTAGATACTTTCCTTTTTGGGGTATTTCTTGTTTAGTTTAACAGCTCCAACACCAAGTTATTGTCATCTCTAAATTCCCATTTAGAGTATATACTCCTATTTCAACGTTTTCTAATGCTATAACTACGGTGGAGTGATCGGTATTCAGAGACATGGTGCCGTATTCATCATGTAATCCACTTGCAGTTAGCTATAGTGTTGTAAAAACTATATTCATGTCATAAGTGATATATAATTTGTGATAGGTGTTGGACAAATGCAAACAAGTAGATATTTTAACTGGCCACGGATCACCCTTTTCCTTCTCTTCGGTAGCTCCACTTGTTTTTATTCATCAATGTCATACCAAATTGACACACGTGGAAGTTTTTTTTTTTTGAAATTACGTGGAAGGTTATTTTGGTTTAGCATGGTTTAAGAATGGATATTTATATTCACTATGTGGTTTGGCTTCTTGCATCTTGTAATTTAAGGCGGTGCAGAATAATTCCGAGAGGTACAAACTAATTATTTTCTAGCTCTGTGGCTAATCATTTTGAACTGAACAAAGACTATATTAGATGAAAAGGATAGCTAGATGAAATCCTTCTTACAATTTCTCTGAAAATGGTAAGTGCATTATGGACGGAAAAAATTAGGAACTATGAACTACGTGTTAATCACAAAGAACTAATTTCCTGGAAACAATACACCCTTATTTTAGTCTAAAAACAATAGAATCCAACAAATGATAATTCTCCATATGCGTTTGTTGTCTATTCGAGATATTTAGGCTACATATGTATTCTATGTACAACCATCTCATGTGTGGATTTTTCAATAAAAACCGAACGAGACATGAGTTGGTTTTCTTGCTAGCAAATCGATTACTTTTCGAAGTTCAGATGAGCGAAGGAGATTTTTGACAACTCGGTGGAGTCGCTCAATGCGCATGGCTATCCTTGCAAAAGCATGTCATAATGCTGACACTTACATGTGGATTTTTCAATAAAAACCGAACGAGACATGAGTTGGTTTTCTTGCTAGCAAATCGATTACTTCTCGAAGTTCACATGAGCAAAGAAGATTTTTGACGACTCCGTGAAGTTGCTCAATGCGCATGGCTATCCTTGCAAAAGCATGACATAGTGCTGACACTTACATGTTGATTTTCCAAATTCAAATGTAACTGAAAGTTCCTCTACGGAATTTTCTCTAAGCAGCAACATCAATAATGGTGTCTAGCTTTTACCTTTTACTTAAAAAATATATAAATTTTACTTTCTAGGAGCACTAATTTTCATTGATGAATGTTGAAGACGTGCATTGCACGTGCACACTAACTAGTCTTTTTAAAATCTATACAGGTTTGATGTTAACCCATTTCATAAAATTTTGGTCTACTTTATACATTTTCCTAGTTCAAGGTTAAGCCAGACCTAGCACACTAATGCAAATTTAAAATAACTACTTTCATACTCAGAAAAATAGGCACACTAGCACACTGATCCTATGTTGCAACATACTTTCTCAGTTCCACAATGTAAACCTTTTTTTTTTTAGCAAACTAGGGAGTATATAACACTTAAAAGATGATTTCAAACAAGGCTGACACACAAAAAAACTTGCAAGTTGTGTTCACATGGAAAAATTGCTCATTCTTTATCTAGCACATATTTGAATACCTCTACTCCCTGCAAAAAAGGAAAAAAAAAGAATGTCTACTCGTCTTTGACCTATGTTGGTACCTGCTTAGACTTAGGATCACCAATTAGATGAAAGACCTACTCATCATCACAACGAGCAGGAAGCTGGTCATATAAGCACGGTGTATAGATGAACGATCTGAGTGTAGGCGCCGAAGAAGAAGACATTCCCATGTGGCAGAGTGACCCCAAGCGCTCCAACTTTGCATTGTCCAGGTTGTAAGCGAACCCACTTAGATGATCACCCAAGAAAGCAATTTCCTTGCTAGGGTGGTAACCTAGTAGGTCGATGCCGTAGAAACGATTTACACAACGTCCATTGTTACCTATTGCTCCTTCTTCTTCGTCGTCGACGACATCATCATCACTAGAGTCCCATCCAGATTCTCCCATGTCTTGTGATTCCTTTTGGCTCGGGTTTAAGATCCAAGATTTGTTGGTTTCGCCTACTAGGTGGCATCTGTTGTAGTGTCGTAGAAAAGAGGGCTCGAGGTCTGATTGATGCTTTAGCTCCCACTCCGCCGTTTGACGTAATTCGGATGCTTCGTGCAATACCCACACCTGAATTTGGTAGCCGCGTATAGCGGTGTAATAGACTCCTAGTTTGGATTTCCCCAAGTACACGTGGGGTGTAGGACCTTCCCCATGTTCATGTGATTTTGGACGGGTGCCAATAGTATCCGGGGTTCTGATGACTAGATATTTCTGCTCCAACATTGACAACCTATATATATAACATAAAAGATGAACTATTTATCATTAGAAGAAAACTGAATAAAATGCACGAGGGAAATTATGAGCAGCATGGTTGGTACAGTACCTAATGATGAAACCACCACGGCAATGGAGGTAGAGTGCTTGTTGCCAATACACCGCATAGCGCCGAATCGGGCCGCAGCTAGTCGGTGGCGATGGATCTGCCCACACATCGGCCACGGTAACCACCGGATCACCGACTCGAATAAAGTGCTTCTCTTCCCATCGTCCGGTGGTGGAGGAAAATACTTGCACTGCATAAGAATACGGGGGCCATTCCATGGAGCCTATTCGGTTAAGCTCATGCTCATAATCGGCACTTACGTTCTGAGCGCATGTGGATGATCTGTTCCTTTTCCTGTCATGGTGAATTGGCTGCGTGGGCGCGTCGGGGAAGAATACGACGCTGTAGTGCAGCGTGACGGTCGGGTCGAACACGAGGTAGGCCAGGCAGCGGAAGAAGACGGGCCGCCGTACGCCCGGCGGCGAGGGCAGCGTCGCCCACCGCCGCGTGGCGGGGTTGCACACGTAGATGAAATGCCCAGACCGGTCGGCCGCGATCTCGTAGAGGAGAAGGCCGTTGCTGTGGTCGAGGACGCCTCCACGTCCACGGGGCTTCCACCAGCCAGGCAGGAAGTGGAGCGACGTGTCGATGGCAGGGCTAGTCCTGGCCGCGGGACGCGAGAAGAAGCCGTGGTCCACCTCCCCGAAAAACCTGATGAACATGCCGCGGAGAGGGCGCGGCAGGAGATGCGCCACCGCGCGCAGCAGCCCGCGAGCGTCGATCACGCCGTGCCAATACCTGCAGACGGTGCGGCACACCGCGAGGTACCGCGGCGGGAGGCGGCGGAGGACCTCCGCCAGCATCTCGTCGGGGAGACGATCCATTGGTCGCGCGTTTCTGCGTCGCGTGTGGTTAGGGATTTGATTGGAGATCGGCTGGGGGTTGGCGTTAAAAAAGCAGAGGCGGCGCGAGCGTCACTTCAGGACCTGGAGTTCCTACCGGTTTCGGCCCCCAGATCTGCTCTGATCCCACGTCATATAGCCCGCCACACGGCAGGAGGTAGAGCCCAGATCCGCGCGAAAACTCAGGACGCCTCCGGCCCCCACCACACCAGCTCGACAACTCGCGACGTCTTCCCCACCAGGCACACTCCTCCCCGACCTCTCTCCCCTGCCCCGACCCCGACATCGCGTTCCAAATTTTCATTCAAAACCCAATCCCGCAGAGACCCTGCGGGGGAACCCAAATTTTTCGGCCCCGCGGCGGCGCGCATTCGTCCCAATCCGCCTCCAATCCCCATCTCGGGGCCGAATTATCCCCCGACCTTAAATCCCAACCCCGCGCCGCCGGAACCCTAAAGCCTTCGGCGCGTCGACAACCCACACCCGCCCCAATTCGCCGCCTCGATTCGGGATTCTAGGGCTTCGCGCGCGCGCCCCCGATGCCCTAGCCGCCGCCCGCGCTAGTGCCATGCTCGCCCCGCTCAAGCGCTGCACCGCCGCCGGGCCCGTGCGAGCTGGAGCTCCCCGCCGCCGACGCCATGCTGCCGCCCGCCAAGCGCCGCCGCGAGCGCGTGCTGCCCTCGCGATTCAGGGACTCCGCCGTGCTGCCGCTCGCGAAGAAGCCCTGCAAGGCCGTGGCGGTGGCGGCGGCGGAGGACGGGGATGGGGAGGTGTACGAGGTCGAAGGTGCGCGCGGTCACCCCCAAAGGTTCCGCCTTCGGGGCCGTACAGACCGATGTCTGGACCGGCGACGAGCCTCCGGCGCAGACGGAGGGGGACCTGTACCGGGCCTGCCGGAACATCAGCAGGAGCAGCAGCTCGGGCTGCTTCAGTGGAAGTGTGGTCACGTCCGTCAGCAATGCCGCTGTGAAATGCGAGCCCACAGAGGAGAGGTCCGTGGTGGGCAGTGTGGTGATGTCCGTGAGCAATGCTGCTGGGAATGGCGGGCTGGAACAGCGGTCCGTGCTGGCCAGTGTGGTCAAGTCGGTGAGCAATGCTGCTTCAAATGCTACGCAACCATGGTGGTGGAGTGCAAGCCAAAGAAGGAGGCCGGTGTCAGGAAAGAGGATTTCTACTGGCCAGAGGATTTTCTGCTTGGCGACGTCGTGTGGGCGAGGTCGGGGAAGAAGTGCCCGGCCTGGCCTGCACTAGTGATTGACCCGATGTTGCACGCCCCGGAAGTTGTGCTCAACTCTTGCGTTCCTGGTGCGCTCTGTGTCATGTTCTTCGGCTACTCTGCTAGCGGCCATAACAGGGTAATTCAATACAATTTCCTGGTTTACCATTCAGTTTTTTTCTTGGTTGAATAGTTTGTTCATGATGAAACCCCTAGCTTAAGCTAAAACCCCATAGATATTCCCTCAGTTTCGCGCTTGCACCAGATGCACAAGTGAAACCGAGTAATATATGCGAGGGCCAACTGTTTCATTTATGTTTTTCTTCTTCTTTTGGCATTTGCTAACATCGACATATTACTCCGCAGGACTATGGATGGGTTAAGCAAGGGATGCTATTTCCCTTTGTGGAATATCTGGACAGGTAAACTTCTGGATTCTGCATATGGACGTGAGTTAAACATCGCTTTACCTACCTGGCCGTGTCTGAAATTCCTCTTTCTTCCACCAGGTTTCAAGGACAACCTCTATATAAGCTCAGGCCGAGCAAATTCCATGCAGCAATTGAGGAGGCTTTCCTCGCTGAGCGTGGGTTTTTTGAGCTCCAAATAGATGGGGTGTGCTCTCTGGAGAAGTCTGTCAACGAGCAGTCTGTCGCTGATGGCGCACATGAAGTGACTGGATCTAATACTGAGCAAGAGTGCCAATCTAATTCTCAGGTAACTTGAGTTGTAACAGTCGGGTTTAGCTGCCTCATTTATGACAAATCCTCGGCTAGGCTGCTGTCTAATCTACTATGCTACAGGTTGTTGCGAAATCAGCAACGTGTTGTGATAGTTGTGGTAATCGTCTTCCACTCAAGATTTCAAAGAAAAAGAAGCAAGAGGCAGAGCAGCTACTTTGTAGGCATTGTGAAAAGGTACGTGTCTGGCATGTGACTGTGAACCAAGTGTTTTTGTTTGCTCTATTAACTTGTTTTGTTCTATTTAGTTCCTTACATGTGTAAACATTACTGTTGTTGCAGCTATTGCAGTCAAAACAATACTGTGGCATATGCAAGAAAATTTGGCACCACACAGATGGTGGAAACTGGGTAAGCCTAGAAGGATATGTGCTTTGGTGATGTTATATAGATTATCTTCTCTTGATTGTTATAGGCACTGACCTGCAATCCACTTCTTGGCAGGTGTGTTGTGATGAGTGCCAGATTTGGGTTCATGTAGAATGTGATCAGACATGCAGCGACCTGCAGGTTGTTTGTTTATTTTGTTTGGTGGTGACATTTTAGTGTCACAATGTTTGATATATATGCAATGCTTCCATGTATAGAATTCACAGACTGTGCATTACTTTGTAGGATTTAGAAAATGCAGAATATTTCTGTCCTGACTGTAAGTCAAAACGCAAGAGAAAATTTGCAGTTGAACAAAAGAGAACACCGAACAGTTCAGAGTGAGTTATTTCTTTCTTTCTTTCTTAAGCCTACTGATGTCTGACTTTTAAATAAGAATGGCAGTTTCTAACATGTCTCAGCACAGATGTGCTAGCACTTCAAAGGAAAAATTGCCTGAATCCATACCTGTGTGCTGCTCTGGGATGGAAGCATTGTACTTACCTGAGAAGCACATGTAAGTATTCAGCATATCTTTTACTGAATCTTCAGTTACATGTTTCTTTAAATGAGCTTAATTACCGATACTAAATATCTGAATTTAATGTATAGTATTATTTTGGTCAATTTCTCAAATTAAAGAAGTCAACTTTTCAGCAAGTAATAAGAATATATTATGTCATTGTGCATAATTTAGTCTGGCATATATGGTCCTTGTGCTCGGCAGTAGCTGCTCCGCTGGTGAGCCGTCATCTTTTAGTAAAATGATACCGTCCTCTTGACATGGGTGCAACCACAAACTTAGTCTCCGGCCAAATCCAACTGCCACATTTGCTACTTTTGACTAAGGAAGCAACCGTTAGCACATATTGAGTGCGGTTATATTTTTTTCTGTACTTAGTTACAATCGTGACACCACCAGGCATTCACCAACTTCCCTTAACAGTAAAAAATTGGTGCATAATCAAGTGATTGTTAGGTTGGTCCTTAGTTCTTACTCTTACTGTAGCTGTCACCCCTAAAGGATCATTATTTGGTAGGTGACTTTTGTGATGGAATCTGAAATGTTATAAAGAGACCAGAAGTACTGAAAACCATTCCAGGGCTGGTAGTGCATTGATTTCCTTATATGTGTTTGCACCACTATTGGTATCTGAGTTATTGTTGTTGCTGGCAGGATATTATGTCCATGCAAGTCTTGCAAGAAAAGGTTGATGAGTCTGAATGAGTGGGAGAGACATACTGGCTCAAGGAAGAAAAAATGGAAGACGAGTATTAAACTCAAGAGCACTGGGGAGCCATTAATAACCTTGGTAAGTTTTCAAGATCTTTATCAACTCAATCATTCGTGGTCCAGTATAGATCCCACAACAATACACATGCCCGTTTGATCAAAAGATATACAAAACTGACAAAGTTCCTTTTTTCCATTATCTGCAGCTTGATGATATTCCTTGTGGTACTTCTACCCCAAGTATTAAGAAAGAAGAGTTGCTTTCATTACAAGGTATATACAGGCTCTTGATTTTTCTTGGTTTGCATAGTTGGTGGTTGCAACCAAACTTCATGTGATTGATTTTTTCAATATCTGCAGCAAACTCTTATAGTCCAGTCTATGCTAAATGGACAACTGAACGGTGTGCTGTCTGTCGGTGGGTTGAGGATTGGGACTACAACAAAATTATCATTTGTAACAGGTATTTAGTGCAAACATTTGGATTTGTGTTCGTCACTTCCATTTAAGAGTTACTTTGATGTTTTAAGACTACCTTTTATGTAAATTTCTGCGATTAGTAGTTCACAAAAGTTTCTCTCCAAAATTGATATTTTCAGATGTCAAATAGCTGTTCATCAGGAGTGCTATGGAGCACGTGCTGTACAGGATCTTACCAATTGGGTTTGTCGAGCATGTGAATTGCCCCAACAAAAAAGAGAGTGCTGCTTATGTCCTGTAAAAGGTATTTTTGTCTTGATGACTGTCATAGGAGACATTGTTTGAAATGCTTGTTCTTTTCCTAATTTCCACAAGAAACAATTCCTGAGAAACTGCTGCATCCCAAACAGGGCCTCCTTGGTCCCATTCCAAACATGGCCTCATTGTATGTGCTCCATAGTTTCTTGATTCGTCATTAGCATGGAATTATTTGGACTCTTGAGCATAATCTATGTGTACCAATATAAAAAGCCAAGTTAGGCTGGGCTACTTTTGATCTGAGCTGCCTGGTATCTTTAAGAAATTTTATAATATTTATTATATACTTATTAAGAGAATAAGAGTTAAGCGGCTATAGCCTCTCAAGTATACTTAGCATGTCCTAATTACTTGCTAATTTCAGTTTTTACACGCAAATAGTTTTGTAAGTTAGGAAAACCAATTTGTTCATGTCTTTCCAAAATGTGCAATTATCTGGGATTTCAAACAATTGTTTACGAATTTAACATGAAATTATGTGATGGTCTTTAAAATTTTCATGTGCTTGTGATATGTTTGATTTTTTTTTTTTGAACTTTTGTGATATGTTTGATTTAATACATACTGAGCTTTCCTAATAGGTGCAGAGTTAGATGTTTTTTCAACATTATACTAGTGAATGTTAAGAGAAGTGGATAATGTAGTTTTCCCAAGTTTTAATTATGTTTGTCAAACGTGCTTTGCACATGCATGGTTACTAGTTGCCTGCTTAAAGTGTTGAGGTTTTTAGCGTGTCTCCCACTCATCTTTAGCTTTGTACCTTTTATGTGATATGTTTTGATTGATGCACACAGTAGTATCTGATATCATAATTTTCTTTTTTCTTGTTTATCATGTTGCTTATGGATCATTCATGGTGTTAACTTGTACTTTTTTCAACCCCATAGGTGGAGCTCTCAAGCCAACTGATGTTGACCATGTTGACCAACTGTGGGTTCATGTCACATGTGCCTGGTATCAGCCTAAAGTCTCCTTTCCTGTTGATGAGACAATGGAGCCAGCTATGGGCATATTGAGCATCCCTTCTGAGTATTTTAAGAAGGTTAGGATTTCGATTTGGTGTTTGTTTACAAGGTTACCCTGTAGGAATATGTGCTTCTGTGTTCAATTCACCTTACTTATTGTTTAACTCTGTTTTCTTTGAAACCACAGACATGTGTTATATGCAAGCAGATGCATGGGGCCTGCACGCAGTGCTATAAGTGCTCTACTTATTATCATGCAATGTGTGCATCAAGAGCAGGATATCGCATGGAGGTAGGCTGCCTTTTGTAGTGGCAATTATGACCATACTAATATGTTTACATATCCATTTTTTAAAATCGACCTGCACATTCTTTTCTTGCATAAAAACAAAAATGCATGTTATCAGCTTTGTAATGCTCTGCCCGAAGATTGGTTTTTGAGCATATACCACTTACCAGCCTGATATTTTTGAGCTGCTGCGCAGTGTTACTGTTTATCAGCAAGTTATTTACCACCTTTTGTGTAAAGCTGTCTTCTGGAAAAGTTCCCTTTTGCAGCTATGATGTTTGCATCATTGCTCAAGAACTTCCATTGGTGCTTATTAGTAAAGTGGCTTAATATGCTGTCTTTAAGCATAACTTGTTACAGCGATTAAGCTGTGCCTCATTTACTGGCTATTTTTTTATTAACCTTTTTTAACTTAAAAACTGATTAACATTGTTATTTTTTTATGTGCTTGTAGTTGCAATACTCTGAAGGACATGGTAGGCAAGTGACAAAAATGGTTTCCTACTGCGCATCTCACAGGTATTATTATTCTCTCACCTTGGTATTTTTTTTTTGTCAAGTTGACATAAGTTACACAAGTGGTTTCTGTTTTTTTTAAAACAATTCTGACTTGGCTTCATGATCCTTATATAGACTTCCTTTTGTGTTTCCTGTTGGTTTTGATCTTAGTACTAGTATTAAATCTGTTTTAAGGAAAAAATGATGAAAAATATAATCCATGATGCTGGGATGATCTTGGAACAAATATTACTTACATATAAGTGAATATTACCCTGAAGGATGAACTATCACAAATTTGTGTTACTAACATGTGCTATACTTTTTCGTCGCACTTTAGTGCTCCCAACCCAGATAATGTGTTGATAGTGAAGACACCGGAAGGAGTTTTCTCTACCAAATTTTTCCTCCAAAACAATGAGAAGCAATCTCCTGCACGACTGGCCAATACCGAAAACCACCAGGAGGTCTTTCCTGCTAAATTTTCTGACTGCCCAGCTGCAAGGTGCCTACCTTATGATATGTTGAGAAACAAGGTATTTTTCAAGCATCTTGGTTCTGTGCGTTTTTTTGCTAGCTCATTTGTACTTTGACCATGTTTCGTGTATAATTTCTTTGGTTTTTGTGCACATGTGTGCCTGTGTTGATTCTCAAAATTCAGCAACATTTATGCATGTCATAAAGTTATGCCTAACTTAGGTTGTTAAAGTTAGTTTCATGTGATGCTATCAGACTTTTGTAGTTGTGATTTCTGTTGTTTTGTCAGCAGCACTAGTACTAAGTTGTGTGCATTTTCCAGAAAGAACAAGGAGAGGCAATTGCCCATCGAGTAATGGGACCCCAACACCACTCCTGGGATTTGATTGAGGATTTGAATGCTTGCATGGTAATTGCCCCATTCTGGAGCATTCACATTTTCCTTTTTTTGAAGCTACGGTCGAGGACTAGAATAATTAGGCATTTCATTCTTGTGCTAACAGGATCAGAAGGATGAGCCTTTTTCTACGTTCAAAGAACGACTTCACTATTTACAGGTGTAGTTTCTGACTGATTCCGGTTTTTAGAAGGCTATGTAAGCATACTGATAATCTCCATGTTTGATTATTTTCAGAAAACTGAAAATAAGAGGGTCTGTTGTGGTCGATCTGGAGTACATGGATGGGGTCTGTTTGCTGCTAAGAAAATCCAAGAGGGGCAAATGGTATATAACTTCAGGCTACTTATTTTAAAACGAGGCTCGTAATGATGACATTTTTAAGCACAGCCACAGGCACACCAAATTAGTCTGGTTGGAAAGCCTACGTAAACATCAACAGTTTGTATTTATGGCAACAATTTGGTTGAATGCTTACTGATGAAACTACAGCTGGTTATTTGCATTTTCCTCAACATCCAATTGGCGAATATAACTGCTTTACTGTCCAAAACTATAGGCATAGACATGCTAAATCGGCAGCATGAACATTTTTGTTAGATCATTTTCACTCTCCTACATTAGCATTTAAAGTTTGCCATGAAAAGGTGTATGCTCATTGTATGAACCACTTGCTCGAAATTCATTGTACATCCCCGTATGTGAGGAGTTTATTTGTAATCTTTCGTCTAACCAAACTTGTGCCAGGTTATTGAATATCGTGGGGACCAAGTTAGACGGAGTGTTGCTGATCTGAGGGAAGCACGATATCACAGGGAAAATAAAGATTGCTATGTGAGTATTTTTTTTTCTTTTACTTTTGTAATGTCATAGTGTTCTACTTTAAACTTGTCCTGGTGTAACTTTTCATGGTCATTAATCATTTTGAGATGACAACTACTCATATCTAACCAAAGTTGTTGCTGATAGATCAGACCAACATGAAATACAACATTTTGGTCAACTGGGATGGTTTATTGATTTTTCTCGTTTTGTTGTGTGCTGCAGCTGTTCAAGATAAGCGAAGATGTTGTGATTGATGCTACGGAGCGAGGAAACATAGCCCGTCTAATTAACCACTCGGTAATCCTCCGGGTCCACACATCGTGCATCTTGTTGCATTGTTAATAGCCAATGAAATGGTCAACTAAATACGCTACTGGCCCTTGCAGTGCATGCCTAACTGCTATGCGAGGATCATGAGTGTCAGTGATGACAAGAGCCAGATCATTCTCATTGCGAGAAGAGATGTCTCCGCTGGAGAAGAACTGACGTACCGTTTCTTAACTCGGACTGCCTTTTATTTTACAAGCGAAAAAGACACTTTAACTGGCATCTGATCCTTCCATTTGTTGTGATTTGCAGGTATGACTACAAGTTTGACCAGGACGAGTCGGAGGATGGCAAGGTTCCTTGTCTGTGTAAAGCTCCTAACTGCCGTGGATACATGAACTAGACTGCTCTGGCCGTCTCAAAAGGACTAACCCCAATTACCGTGCCAAAGGGCCACATATCACAAATTCATCCAGATTCTTTGATCGTCTTGCGCGTGGCTGTCAACATACAACAAGTTTGTGTTTTTAGGTCACAAATTTTGTTAGATATAGCGAGGATAGTCGGGTAGGGTTCACCAGGCTAGATAAGAAGCCATACCTGGCAGCCACAGCCAGCCAGCCATTGTAAATTCTTCATCATTGATGTAATAAATTTATGCTTTCACTTTGAATAAAAAAAAGAAAAGGAATAAAAAAGAAAAGGGAAATGTGCACTGTCTGCAATGCATTTCCTGTGACATCCGTTCTGTTGAGCAGAGGTTCTCCTTTGGGAACTCTTTTCTTGTTGTTCCGTCTTGCATTTGCTGTTTCTTGTTTCAGATAGGATACGTGTGGTGGTGGTGCTGCTGCTCCCCGCACCCACATGGCCACATCCGTTTGACTGACAGCAGGACCCTATCTCTCCGGGCCCAGAATGTCGGTGACCCATCCGCCTCTCCGACGGGTCGATGCAGCGTAAACCGTAAGCGTTTCTCTGCCTCGCCAGTACGCCTCTCAGCCCACACCGGCGCGGCGGGTCGCCATTACTCGCCACGACGAGCAAGAGCTTCTCCGGTTTAGTGGAGCTGTCGGCGTCTCACGAGGCAGCAGCTCAACTCCTGGGGAGAGAAAAAGGATTTTAAAAGGGAGAGGAAAGATGCACCTGGTCGTGCCCATATGCTGCTTCCCTTCCACTTTATCTCCGCAACTACCACCACTCCCGCTTCCACGGCCGCCGTCTCGCCGCTTCGGCTCCGCATCGCCGCGCGTCGGCCTCCCCCTGCCTTTGCCTCGGGCGATGGCCTCTTCCCTGCGCCGCCGCGGGCGACGCGGGGTCGCGCCCCTTCCTCCGTCGGCCGCTGCGGGGGAGGTCTCCAGCGACGCCCCTGGCCCTCCAGGAGGCGAGGACAAGGTGATTATGGTTTGCTGCATTGTTCTCTGCTCCGCGGAGACCACGCTGTGGCTTTCGGGGTGTAACCTACTTTGCTCGGTGCTTTGCTTCCAGCTTAGCAGTAGCAGTATCGCCTTACAGTTCCAACTAGAGTTTTTAAAATTTGTGCTCTGACTTCTGAGGTTTAGGTCTGTCATCCGACCGGCTTGTAGGCTAATTATAGCTTTACCTTCCAGCTGCATTAGTCGATTATTACACGCATGCAGACCGTGGGGCGATCTGCAGTTCAGCAGATGGCAAGGGAGGGTGGATGGGATCCCCCAAATTAGTGTTTAGTCATGCATAAGCACGCAGAGTGCCAGTGTTGTCTGCTTTGTTGCTGTGATGTCGCTGTAATATGCTTCAATCTGGCTGATTTTGCAAGGACAAATGGCCTTAAGCTTTGGGATCATTGATTCAAAATGCAATTCTAGTTTTTCCACGCTTCCAACTATTAGCAGTTAAATTCAGGGAAACAATGTCAAAGTTGAATTTCGTTCATCATCTCCATTTCGGTTATTGGTATGTTGTGGCCACTGGTCCTAGATTTGCTTTGACCTGGACTGGCCTCCCATGTTCAGCATTCCATGTCACTCTGCAAACGCTGGTGCCTCTTGTGCTTGTTTGCTATTTGCTGTGTTTCTAACGAATGCACCTTTCTTTTTCCCCGTGCTTGCAGAGGGACGGTTCAGACCTCAAAACACTAGCTAGAAGATTTTGGAAAGTTGCGGCCCCTTACTGGTGGTCAGAGGATAAGACCCAAGCAAGGCTGCGGCTTGCTGCTGTATTTGCTCTCACGCTGGCAACCACAGGGATTAGTGTTGGATTCAACTTTCTGGGTCGTGACTTCTACAATGCCCTTGCCGGTATGTTTCGTGTTCTGTTAAATGGTTATGATGTTGCAGATTGAATGCTAACGTTTTGAGTACATATGCACATACACGGAATTGTTAGTGCCCGTGATCAGATGACAGGCCAGGATAGGGAGAGATTTTTTTTTTTTTTTTGGTTTCACAGGAGAGTTCTCAGTGTACTCCTAAAAGAGAACATATCTTAGCTGAAAGTTTGAGTGTCATCTGCAATATCCCAAAAATAGACAAGAATTAACATGTTAGCATTTTTCTTTGAACTAGAGCCTTTTCTTATGTAACTAAAGGTGGCATTTCATGTCATTCGAACTAGCTGACCATTCTTATTGTTTTATTCGCTAAAACAAATTTAGTGTTTTCTCTTGCAAGATAAGGATCAGGAACAATTTTCCAAGCAACTGCTGTATTACCTGGGAGGTTTTGCTGTAGGAATTCCGGTGAGCATATTGCTGCTCTTTTGTAGGTATTACTCTTCAAGCTGTTTGATGTTCAACTGTTCGTAGCACATCGATATGAATAGTAAAAATACCAGATGATGTTAGCTTAGGCAGATTTTTTTTTTCCATCGGTGCACTGTCATGTTTAGTAATCGAAGATTATTATTTACAAAGGGAACATAGTCGTGGTTTCATGTGTTAAGTATCAGTGGTTCATATTGCACCAGAAAGAGGTGGGTTCTGTTTTATCATGGTAGGTTTCCTTTCCAAGGCTGTCTAGAGCCACAAGTGCAATATTTGAAAGGTGTCTCAGAGGCTTCTGCAACATTTATTGTTTATGTTCTACCTACCATTGAACACTTTGTATTTTTTTCGCACTAGATGGCTGTATTGTGGGGATCTTACTCTTATTCCTGGTTTCCAGCAGTGTCTAGAATTGCTATGGTTCTATTAGCGTTCACCATTAGAGGAAATGTACTCTCTGCTTTGTTTTCCATGTCGCAGAGTCAGCAACTAGTGTTCCTCTTAGTAGGCCTATGTTCTGATTTACAACTTCCTGCTTGCACTACTCTGTAGTTCTTTGTCTTGAGGGACTATGCAAGAGAAACCCTTTCCTTAAGATGGCGATCCTGGATGACAAGTTATTACATGAAGCGCTACTTTGAAAACAGAACGTTCTATAAGATTCAGTCTCAGTCACTAATAGACAATCCGGATCAGCGGATCAATGATGATCTCAGTGCTTTCACTGGAACCGCTCTTTCGTTTTCTCTGTCACTTCTCAATGCTGTAGTGGATTTGGTGTCATTCAGCAACATCCTCTATGGAATATATCCACCATTGTTCATTGTACTTGTTGTGTATTCTGTTGGAGGAACCGCTATTAGTGTCTTCCTTGGTAAGGTAAGATTCTTATCATGTTGTTTATCTATAACTTGCATAGGAATAGAAATAATTCTTCACACTCTTTAGTTATTCCAATTACTAATAGTTGGTCATCCCCGTATTGGCAGAATTTGGTCAACTTGAACTTCATGCAAGAAAAGAAGGAAGCTGATTTTCGTTACGGGCTTGTCCGTGTTAGAGAAAATGCTGAATCAATTGCTTTTTATGGTGGTGAGGAAAACGAATTACAACTTCTGTTGGACCGGTTCAGGAGGGCTTACCAAAACCTAAGTGTAAGCATGGCTTTCATAACCTGTCTTTCACCTTAAATTTCTGTTCAGTTTGCTAGTGTTCCAACATTACGAGCCACTGCTGGACCATTTATAACTGGCTTATAGTAGCCTACCTAGCAGTAGAAGGAATGGAGCGGCGAGCTTTCAAATAAACCACAAGCGATCTGGTAGCTTGCTTATTTTCAACGTTTTTATTTCTTAAAAGAATAATAATGATAATTTTTATCCCACATGGATGGCCGCTTGATCTACGGATAGCATCTCCATAGCGTCGACAGTCTACGTCTGCAGGATTTGTTTAGACTTGTCGTGTATTTTTCTTTCAGTTTTTGGATTTCGGCTGTGTGCATTATCATGATGCAGAGGCCGGGTGTAATGCTTAAACCTTTAAGTAATAAAAGCCCTTTATCAAAAAAAAAAAAACTTTGTAAACTACCACCAACCCTTTTTTAAACTGCAATTTCACCAAATAGCAGAATACCAGCGGATTGCTATTCATATTAACATAACACTGATTCGTGCTGTCTTTTTTTGTAACACTCAGATATCAGAGATATTAATTCTATAATATTCCAAAAAAAAACATTTCAACATTGAGACACTGCTTTGAATCATACTGTATTGCTGTGACAATATTTTGGTATTACATAAACTGTCCAAATCTTCTTCTGTCACTGTAGTAAAATACTACATCTTGTAATTAGCATGCAAAAATGAAAGTAAGATGATTTCCGAATCCCAAAATCCATGGTTACACACTCGTGAGGGTATTGGCTTCTTATGTGCTAACATTCTTGAAATCAGTCACTCTGTGGCAGCTCTATCTATATATTTTCATATTTAGCCATAAACTGATGGTGCAATTTATATTTATAAATTCGGGCTAATATTTGATTTTTTTTTTATGTTCTGTTTGTAGGAACTGCTGCTAGCATCTCGGAATCTGGATTTCTTCACCAGTGGTTATCGATATTTAATTCAGATCCTGCCAGCTGCAGTTGTTGCTCCAATGTACTTCGCAGGAAAAATTGAGTTTGGAGTAATAAACCAATCGGTGTCTGCTTTCAATCACATTCTCAGTGATTTTTCTCTTATTGTTTTCCAATTTCAATCAATTAGTGCATTCTCAGCAATTATTGATCGTTTAGGTGACACCTCCTCTCTCTCTCTCTCTCTCAGCATTACTTTTGAGGTAACTGGATTAACCTAATCAAACTTTGAACTTCAGGTGAATTTGATGATCTATTGGATGCAAACGAGTCTTCTTTACTGCCCCGGCGTGATGGCATTGATGACATCAACATTTTTTTCAAGAGTGGTGGACCTTCTGTTCTTAGTTCTAATGGGTCACAAATGCAATCTGATCCAGGCATAGTACTAGAGATTTGTAATTTGACATTGTTAACACCCAGGGGTGGAAATATTCTTATTACTGACTTCAGTATGGAACTAAAAGACAAGGACCACCTGCTGGTATTCCCCCCCCCCCCCCCCCCCCCCCCTCTCTCGCTAGTTTTACAATCAGCAAAGAGGAAGTACTGACGACATCTGGCTTATATGATGGTCTCATTTTAAATTTTAGGTGATGGGACCCAGTGGAAGTGGGAAGACCTCATTGCTGCGTGCTTTGGCTGGCCTTTGGACTAGTGGTAGTGGGAATATTGTGTACCATGCGAGAGATTCTACACAACTTCAAACAGCAAATTTAGCTTCTGACAAGCCATCCAACGGAAAGTCAGAGGGTGATGAACTACTACAAAGTTCAAAGCAGAGAAGAGATAATGGCATATTTTTTGTCCCACAAAGACCATATATGGCTTTGGGCACTCTCCGTCAGCAACTGCTCTATCCTACATGGACGGAAAATATTCACCAGTCACCAATTAATGATGCTGAGAAAACAGGTGACTTTTTTCATGGGGATTTGTGTGAGTCCAATGTGCATACTATACTGGGTTTAGACTTGTATTCAACATGAAGATTTTATTACAAACTGAGTAACGGGATTCCTAAATGTAACCAAGTAACCGCCACATAAAAAAGTCATATTCAAAATTAATTTGCTAGGAGGAAAGGATAATTTTCTCATATAGTAAAGTAAAGAAAACGGTGAAATCATCAGTATTTATATCACCGTGCCAATCTTCTTTGTTTTGTTTCTCCCAGCATGAATTTGTTTTTCATTAATAATACACAGGTATATATCTAAATGGTCATTATAATATAAAATCCATTTTGGTTGAATGCCACGTATTTTGCAGCATGGTACCATTGGGTTATTTGCAGCCATGCCTTTATTATTGTGAAGGGAACTGCATAGATGTGTGACTTGAGTGCATTTATTGATTTGTGATTTTTTTTGGGAACAGATAATTCCTGTTTATAAATGTAAATATATATTTGACTTGGATGGTGTAACGAGTATTGCAGTTGAGAATATCAGCCTGGTCCAGTTTAGCTCGTGTTTGTGGTACGAGTTTGATTAATCCCACGTGGATAGTTTAGATGAGTTTGAAGTCTCTAGACAGCGTAGAAACCCATGGGAACCAAAGTTTTGTAACTCCATTGAGCGAAGTCTGGATGAAACTCTGAGTTACCATTACACATTTGTGTTATGCTTTAGGGACCTCAAGACATTACTGTTTATGCCGTAATGAAATAAAAAGAATTATTATGGTGTTTAAACTAACATGATTTAAGACAAGGACCACCATGGGATAGTTAGCAAGTTCATGGAACTGTTAAGACAATTCAGAATAATGCCATCTAACAGAAGTAAAATGTACAAATTATAGTGGTTGTTTCTACTTCTTCTGATCCTTGTAGTTGTGACATTCTGTTCCTAATAGGCTAATAGTGATGCAGGAGTGCAACAGTTGTTTTAATTTTGTTGTTAGATGTGGGGCAAACCCAGATTGTTTGCAGATACCAAATTGAGAAACATGCATGTGAACTATGTTAAACGTGTGCTATTTATTATGACCAGATCCTCTTCCCTTTCTATCTGAAGTCTCTGCATCAGATCGTGTTGGTGCCAAGCTTGAGATACCCTCAACTGATGAGTTGATTAGAGTACTTGAGGTTGTTCGGCTGGGCTATATATTGCCTCGTTTCAGTGGCTTGGATTCTATGCATGATTGGGCCAGTGTTCTTTCGCTAGGCGAGCAGCAACGTCTTGCATTTGCTCGGTTGCTACTCGCAAAACCAACTTTGGTTCTACTAGATGAGTCCACAAGTGCCCTAGATGATACAAATGAGGTAACGATCCGTACACTGCTGTTGTAGTTGTTTTGTTCTTACGAGCTACTTCCTACCATGAACTGTCGAAAAATGCCAAGCCAGCAGTTATCATGTACTGAATTGCAGACATTTTTACTCCAGTACCACTTTTGACAATTTCGCCGGTGGCACAGGTCCATCTATACAGTCAGATCGAAGCTGCAGGGATAACATACATAAGCGTCGGTCACCGAAGAACACTTCACAGGTTCCACAACAAAGTCTTGTACATTTCAAAGTCTGATTCAACAACCAGCAGCCTTCGTAATTGGGAGCTAAAGCCCACAGACCAGAAATCAATCGAAGAATCATCGCAATTCGCATCATAAGAGATTCAGCGTGTGAGCTACTTTTGCTCCTTCTTCAAAAAATGTATCCCACGTCTGACTCATATGGTAAATACTTATGCCCTACCAAGGATCCGATGAACTGGCAACCTGAAGCTAAATTGTCAGAGGCGTTACTCTTTCTGTCTTTCAGCTGGATGGATGAAATGGCGACAGTGCTACAGCTACTAACCACTGTGCGATACAGAATATATTTTAACCCCTGAAAGATAGCTGACCTTTTTGTTTATGTTTATACTTCATAGTTTAGAGTGAACTATAGCAGATGTATATATACAGTTGATTTAAGGCTTATGCTGTTGTCAACTTGTTTATTTCGATCTGTATTTTTTCTCGGTAATCTTTTTAACACCAGACAGTCGAATCTCTGCCAGATTTCGATTTCGTTCACTGTTATTTCATCTGTATTCTAGCAACTGTTAGGAACTTCAGTTCGGCAGTGATGTAGATCAGTGTTGAGTATAGATGGTTCTTGGGCTCTTGGTTCGCTCTTATCAGTGCCAAGTTTGTATGTGTGTATTGCTGACTTCTGTTAGCGTACGGAAAAATGAAACAACTCAGGTTCTGGCAGACAAGCCGGCAATCTTTGCACATGGTTTGACAGGCAAAGTGGATATTGTGCAACTGGTATGACGATATTTTTGTTAACACGACGCTGCATGTTGGGCGCACAACTTTTTATATAGATTCAAACATTTTTCGGCAGAATTGTTGACGTTGAGGAGTTGGCAGCATCATCTTTGATTCTGCAGGCAGAACCAAGAGCAAAAATTCTTCCTTTAACTTGAAAAAAATGTAAAGCTGTGGCATTGAATTGCATGAATACTGTTAACATGAAAAAAAACCACAAACTAAATATAGGGCTTTAAAGTTCCTAGAAAGCAAACAAAAGCAAGGTTGGTATAGAAAAATAAAATCATTTGAGCAGGCTCCTTAGTTCTTATGCAGCAGTCATGCCTCATAAACAGTGGCATAATTTTGCCACCTCTGCTCTCTGCTTCCAACAACAGAAACAAATACAATAATGAGAAAAAATAGAACAGCGGTCGGCCATTGCCGAAATAGCCTTTCGTCCCGCTTTATAAATAAAGGCTAAACAGCCGAACCGATACAAAATAATGAGGAACACCTCTTACAACGCAAGCAGATCAAAGATACAGAAAAGAAAAAACAAGGAGATCCAAACCTGCCACCGAGGACACTAGAACGAGCCGAAAGGACGAGGCTCCACGACGCCCTCCAAGAGGGTAACGACGTACTATGTCGCCGACATCGAGACCGGAATGGTCAAGGGTTTTCACCCGGAGCCAGACAAGACTCCACGACGACGCCCTCAAGAGGGTAGCGACGTAACACGTCGCTGACGTCTAGACCAAAATGGTCAAGGGTTTTCACCGGAGCCAAAACGTGGCGAAGGTAGCCACAACAACGCCCCCAAGAGGGTAACGATATCCGCATTCATCGCCGCCGAAGCGCGGAGGTTTCGCTCGGAAAAACCTTCACACAACGTCCGTCCACCTGGACCGCCCACTGACCCAGAGAATGGACTCCAGAACACGATCTGGGAGTTGCCGCCACCAACGCCAGGAGTCCCCACCGCCCGCTCCTTGCCATCTACATGACCAAAGGATGAAGCCATCACCACCGCCACGCCGCTCGTCGTAAAAAACGCCCGTGCAGTCCTCCTTCGAAGGCCACCGCCCCGGCGTCCGCGACTTCAAGCCGAGCGACCAAGCGGCTACGAGGTCAACATGGCAGGTGATTGGGGTCGGCGACAGATCAAGGCCCACGAGGGTGACATCTACATCCAATGGGAGGAGATCCGTCGTCCTCCACCGCCCGAGGCGGTCGCCGACCGGACGCAGTAGCAGGGTCGGTCAGACCCAGACCAGCCCCATCAGGGCCAGATCAGGCCCGACTATCCCGCCACCGCGCTGCAGCGCCAAGGTCGCAGTTGCTCCTTGTAGACCGGGTCCTGGACATGGGCACCATCCTGGGCCCGTAGAATCCAGATCCAACCCATAGGGCCCAGATCTGGGCCGAACAACCAGAGCCACGTCCACATCCTGATGCCCCCCTTCCCCGTTGTCGTGCTGCCCCCCAACCGACGACATCTTGTAACCACCGCCGCTAAGGTCATCACCGTCGGGTGCCTGTCCTGGCACCAGTTGGCCCGCCACCAGGAAGAACTCGCTGCCTCGCCCGAGCAAGCACCGCTGCCACTAGGCGTCGCCGTCGGCCAAGCGCGCTCGACCAACACATAGCCGCCACGTCGCGCCGCCGAGACCCCTGTCGTGCTCGACGCTCCGAAGAGCCACCACGGCCCGCGCGGTCGGAGCCACGGGGGAGAGAGGAGATACCCCTTCACCCGGGCTTAGCCCAAAAACACCGTCAGGCGGTGGCGAGGAGGAGGGGAAGGGAGGAAGGGGACCGGAGTAGAGAAGCTAGGTTTTCCTCCCGCGCCGCCCACGGGAGCGACGAGGAGGGAGGAAGGCTTCAAACTATGCTAGCCACAGCGGTCGACCATTGACCGATACTATTTGGATTTGTGAGACTAAGCAACTCGTAGCTAAAAACTGAAGAAAGTTCGACATCATATTTGGAATTGAAGTGCACACTGTTGGATATTTATATGGGCTGCACCACTTAGCCCAACTAAGCCCAATAAATTTCTGAAATTGTCATGGCCCATTCATGAATAATACAAGTGGGGAGTTGCTAGTTTGGAGAGGATGGAACCACCTTATAAGGTGAGCCATTCTAGCTCATGTATGAGTTGGCAAGGCAAGAGGAGAGGTGTGCCACACACGCGCTCCTCCTCCTCCGCCGCCCGCCTCGCCACGCCTCGCCTCGTCACGACGCGCCGCGGGTTGCGGGAATGAGCCGAGCCGAGAGCCGACTCGAACGTGGAGTCACACCCAAGTCTCTCCCAGCCCACAGTATAAATACGCGCATACGGTAAACCCTAGCAACCACTTCTTCTTATGGCTTCGCCTCATTCCAAACCACTGCGCCGCCAATCAAGTCTTCTTCATCCCTTCTTCCGGCGTGCACCGCGAGAAGAGACAGCAAGCCTCCGGAACCCCGCCTCTTGTGATCCTGTACGGGAGAGGGGCGATCAGCTTTTTGGGGAGCGCACTCGCGGGATTACTGACGGTGACTACTTCCCCAACGACGACTGGTTTCCAGATCTCGGCAACCTCTTCATCGACAACGACAACACCGCAGCCGGTGCCGCTGCACCGTACGTATCTCTCTCTCATATGTACGAGATGCTACTACAATTCTTTTGTCTAGTTCTTGCTGTAGACTGGATCGGCTGGATTGGTTTCACTACTGCACTAGATTTTGATATATGCATGCTTACTGTATTTGTTACGGTCATAATTTATTTGGTACTATTTAGGATTAAATCATGTGCTAAATTGCTAATCTATACTTCTTATAGAGCAAAACCCCACTAACATGCATTAATGAATTTTCTATCTCAACATGCAAGCTATCCACATCATCCATTCTTCTAGCCAATCAATTGGCCATGTCATCTCCACTAATAATTATTAACCACTTCATGCAAACTACACATCATTCATTTCTTAAATCATCCAATTATTCATATTGATAATTTAAAATATATAAACTGTGATAAATTAAAATTTGCATATTCACTTAGAAAACATATGTGTTACATCTCTTATAAACTTTTGTTATAATATCCTGTGATTTCTAAAGCAATCCCCGCAGCAACGCGCGGGGTATCTTTCTAGTATATTCAACAATCCAAAAACCTGATTATAAGCAATTTGCTGCACCTGCACCTGCTATTATTGAGGCGACAAAACCAAAACCCTTTCAAGGGTGTGGACTATAAGAGGTGGCGCACGAGAGCAGTGCTATGGTTTCAAACCTTGCGCTGCTATGCGGCCACCAAGGGCAAGCCTGAGGGCGATCTCAATCCAGCACAGCTGGAGGCTTTTGAGAATATAGACACTATATTTAAAAGTGCACTTCTCGGTATCATTGATGATTTCATTGTGGATCCCTATATGTCGATAACGGCAAGGATATGTGGGCTGCACTCGAGGCCAAATTTGGGGCCTCGGATGCTGGCAACGATCTGTATGTCATGGAGCAATTCTATGACTACAAGATGACTGATGAGCGTTCTGTTGTTCAACAGTCTCATGAGATACATTCACTCGCTAAAGAATTTGAGCACTTTAAGTGTATGTTACCGGACAAATTTGTGACCGGAGGCATTTTTGCCAAGCTTCCATCTTCATGGAGCACCTTTGCTAGTTCTCTGAAACACAAGAGACAAGAGTTTTCCGTTTCGGACCTCATCGGATCTCTTGACGTGGAAGAGAAGGCGAGAGAAAAGGATACATGTGCTCGGGTTGCTGAGGTAGGTTCTGCTGCCCATGTGGTACAGAAGAAACACTACCCGCCCAACAATCCTAAATATAACAAGAAGAAATCCGAGGGTAAAGGCAAACCCGATGGCAAGTTTAAGCCGTCGCACTCTACCAACTTCAAGAAGAGGAAGGGGTCATGTCACGTTTGCGGTGAACTGACTCATTGGGCTCCAAAATTCCCTAAATGTTATGAGTTGCAGCACCAGGAGAACAGCAGCAAGACCGCTAATGTTGTCATGACTGACACTGTGATGAAGGATTCTGGGTACGGTATAGTTCCTACTATTATTTCAGTTTGTCATTCACCTGAATGGTTAGTTGACACATGTGCTAATGTACATGTTTGTGCTGATGCTTCCATGTTCTCTTCTTATCAGGTCACAGGGACTTCCCCCGTGCTGATGGGGAACATGTCACATGCTACTGTTTGTGGTGTTGGTACGGTCGATCTAAATTTTACTTCCGGGAAGGTCGTGTGACTGAAGAACGTTCATCATGTGCCCTCCATCAATAAAAATCTCGTTAGCGGCTCACGTTTATGTCGAGATGGTTTTAAGTTGGTTTTCAAGTCTAATAAAGTTGTAATTTCCAAGTATGGACAATTTATTGGTAAATTCTATGAGTGCGGAGGCTTGTTCCGCCTATCCTTGTCAGATATTTGCACCAAAGTTATTAATCATGTTTGCCACGATAATGATTCTAATGTTTGGCATTCACGACTTTGTCATATTAATTTTGGCTGCATGCCGCGATTAGCAAATATGAGTTTAGTTACGAAATTCAGTACTATTAAAGGTTCAAATGTCAAGTGCGTGTTCAGGATAAGCAACCTCGCAAGTCCCATAAGACTGCGGAGGCGAGAGACTTGACACCACTAGAGCTTATACATTCTGATATTTGTGAGATGAATGACGTATTGACAAAAGGTGGAAAGAAATATTTCATGACACTTATTGATGACTCCACTAGATATTGTTATGTGTATCTTCTGAAATCAAAAGACGAAGCTTTAACTTATTTCAAGAACTATAAGGCAAAAGCTGAGAACCAACTTGATCGTAAAATTAAACGGCTTAGGTCTGATCGTGGTGGAGAGTATTTTTCTAACGAGTTTAATTATTTTGTGCTTAACACGGTATTACTCACGAGAGGACGCCTCCCTACTCACCTCAGTCAAATGGGGTGGCTGAAAGAAAGAACCGAACGCTGTCTGGTTTGGTTAACGCCATGTTAGATACTTCGGGTCTCTCCAAGGCATGGTGGGGGAGGCGCTAATGATTGCGTGTCATGTCCTAAACCGACTTCCCACAAAGAATAAAACCATTACTCCATTTGAGGAACGAGAAAGGAAAAGGTTGAAACTCTCCTACCTACGTACTTGGGATTGTTTGGCGAAAGTCAATATACCAATTCCGAAGAAGTGCAAGCTTGGACCTAAAACCGTAGATTGTGTTGTTCTGGGCTATGCTTTTAATAGCATTGGTTATAGATTCTTGATAGTAAAATTTGAGTTATCCGACATGCATGTTGGTACGATTATGGAGTCGAACGATGCGACTTTCTTTGAGAACATATTTCCTATGAAGGATATGCCTAGCTCATCAAATCAGGAGAAACTTGTTTCATCTAGTCATGAATTAGCTGAGATTCCTAAACCCACCATTCCGATAGAACACATTGAGAATCCCGAGGAGGATGACAATGAAGTTCCTGTAAGGAGCAAGAGACTAAGGACTGCAAAGTCCTTTGGTAATGATTTCATTGTGTACCTCGTGGATGACATACCCAGGACTATTCAGAAGCTTATGCATCTCTTGATGCTGACTACTGGAAGGAGGCTGTCTGTTGCGAGATGGATTTCATCTTAGCTAACGGAACCTGGAAAAACACTGATTGTCCCTATGGGTGTAAACCTGTAGGATGTAAGTGGGTGTTAAAAAAAAATCTTAGTCCTGATGGTATAATTGAGAAGTACAAGGCAAGGCTTATGGCCAAGGGTTATACCCAGAAAGAAGGTGAAGACTTCTTTGATACTTACTCACCTGTGGCTAGATTGACCACTATTCGTGTGCTACTTTCACTGGCTGCCTCGCACGGTCTTCTCGTTCATCAAATGGAAGTTAAGACGACTTTCCTTAATGGAGAGTTGGACGAGGAAATTTACATGGAGCAACCATATGGTTTTGTAGTACCCAGTCAGGAAGTCAAGGTGTGCAAGTTATTGAAATCATTATACGGCCTCAAGCAAGCACCTAAGCAATAGCATGAGAAGTTCGAAAGGACTTTGACTGCTGAAGGCTTTGTTGTTAACGAAGCTGACAAGTATGTGTACTATCGCCATGGTGGGGGCGAGTGAGTTATTCTATGTCTGTATGTCGATGACATAGATCAATCTTGATTTAATCAAGGAAGTTAATGATTTCTTATCTCGCTGTTTTGAGATGAAGGATCTAGGAGTAGCTGATGTTATCTTGAACATCAAGCTGTTGAGAGATGATAATGGTGGGATCACACTGTTTCAGTCTCACTATGTGGAAAAGGTATTGAGTCGCTTTGGGTATAGTGACTGAAGCCTTCTTCAACTCCATATGATGCTAGTGTGTTGCTTCGAAAGAATCAATGGATTACTAGAGATCAACTGAGGTATTCTCAGATTATAGGCTCTCTTATGTATTTGGCGAGTGCCACGAGGCCTGACATCTCCTTTGTTGTGAGCAAATTGAGCCGGTTTGTTTCCAATCCGGGAGATGATCATTGGGTGCGCTTGAGAGAGTTATGCGCTATTTAAAAGGCACTGCGAGCTATGGAATTTACTATACCGGAAACCCGAGGGTTCTGGAACGATATAGTGATTCTAATTGATATCTGATGCTGATGAGCTTAAGGCCACTAGTGGTTATGTTTTTACACTTGCTGGTGGCGCTGTTTCCTGAAATTCTTGTAAGTAGACCATCTTAACGAGGTCAACTATGGAAGCAGAACTCGCAGCATTAGACACAGCCACTGTTGAAGCAGAGTGGCTTCGTGAGCTCTTGATGGACTTGCCTGTGGTTGAAAAACCAATACCCGCAATCCTAATGAACCGTGATAATCAAACTGTGATCATAAAAGTGAACAGTTCTAAGGATAATGTGAAGAGGATATTGAAATCTGTCAGGAAATTGAAAAACTCCGGAGTTATAGCGTTGGATTATATCCAAACATCTATGAACTTGGCAG
Source organism: Alopecurus myosuroides (assembly GCA_028641055.1). Lineage (NCBI taxonomy): Eukaryota > Viridiplantae > Streptophyta > Magnoliopsida > Poales > Poaceae > Alopecurus > Alopecurus myosuroides. The sequence goes on from CM054058.1 coordinate 402,852,432, forward strand.
ATCCCTTCACAAAGGGTTTATCACAGAATGTGATAGATAATACATCGAGGGAAATGGGTTTGAGACCCACAGTATGAGTTGTCCACAGTGGTAACCCACTCTATGTGATCGGAGATCCCGTGAATTAGAAGTGGGAGATAAGATGTTGGTCGGCTGAGAGGAGAGTATCCTTATATTTTATCCCACTCCATGAAGATGCAATACTCTCCTGATCTGTATGCACTAGTGCAAACAGGGCCAACGGTCCCGGTTTTTAAGCCCCATGCATCCCAGTTGTGCAACCGGGACAAAATGGCCCAAACCCATTTATCCCGGTTGTACCAGCACCCGGGGTGCCTGGGGGTGGCCCACGTGGCAGGGCGCGTGCCATTCTGGCAGGGACTATTTGTCTCGGTTCTTCCCACGAACCGGGATGAATGCCCCTTCTTCCGCGGAAGCACTTTGGTCTTTTTCTCTGCCGCGACAGAGTTTTTATTTTTTGTGTTTATTGTTTTCCTTTTTATGTTTTGCGATCCCCACGGACCTCCCGGTGGCCCCTCCCCGGACCTCCCGGATCCCACGAGAAGAGAGGAGCCCCGGTGGCCCCTCCCCGGATCCCAGGAGAAGAGAGGAGCCCAGTGGCCCTTCCCCGGACATCCCGGATCCCACGAGAAGAGAGGAGCCCCGGTGGCCCCTCCCCAGACCTCCTAGATCTCACGAGAAGAGAGGAGCCTCGGTGGCCCCTCCCCGGACCTCCTGGATCCCATGAGTGAATAAGTAATGCATATATATAGAAAAAGAAGGAACACTTATATTATAGAGTCAAAGTATATCGATCATATTACATGTCCGATGGATGAATTACAAAATCAAGTTCATTCCCAAGCGCTATAGTATTCTCCATTTACATTTAGGACCTCTGCATCTAAGAAGCCCGCAATTTCCTCATGAATTACTCGTATGCGGTCCCTTGGCAGAAGACCGTCCCGGAGCCGTTCGATCTAATATAAAGAAGAGTGGTCAATATATATTAATGAAACTAAGTAACTAAAATAGATGGTAATAAGAAAAATTGACGACTGACGTACATGAAGTTTGTTGAAATCTCTGCCCTTGGGACAAGTCGTTTGACGAATGAACTCGCAGACGTAGTATCCACACAAGTGATTCCCGTCTCCCTGTTGCAAGCACTTTACGAGAACATGGTTTCAATCAAAAATAATAATCAACCAGCCATGATAATGGTATCGAAACTAGAATCAAGGAGATGTGCGGATCTAGATAGTAGTACTTACTTGCACAATTTCAAATGTAACCTCTGATTTCCATTCACCCCTGGCCTTTTTTGTGAACCTCTTCCAAGCGCTACCCAGGAAAGAAAAAGAATAAAAAGAGTTAGTAATTACTTGATATCCTAAAATAAAACAAAGTAGTCGATATAGTGGCATATATAAATATTGAAATTAATAAAGATTGAAATTACCGCCGGATCATTTCCTGCATGTCCGCCCAAAGCTCAAGGGGTTTACGTTTTGGGTCCATTACCAGTACTTTTCCTTTATCAACTTGGAAGATTAGTAGAATATATTGGAATCTGCGCACACATAACTCATCAATTATACACTGAACATCGAGTAAGGAAAACAGAATATGTACAACACAGTAACACTCACCCGAAGTTGTAAGGAAATAGTATTTCTCTTCTGTGTTCTTGAAACCTTATTGCCTTTAGAAGGTTATCTTCTGTATCCTTGGGAGATAGCTCAAGAGTCTTATGATTAACAAAATATGGGTCAATGAACCCAATATCATAGATTTGTCTTCTTTTGCATTCGAGAATCTTCATTCTGCAATTATAATATAATGAGTGTACTATATATATGAATGCAATGAACGAGGTGAACTAGCTAGAGACTTAATTAGAGAAATAAGTACTTATAGACAATAGCACTAACGATAGATTTGTCGAGGGCCTTCTGTTGGAATAACTGAAACGATTCCTCAAATTGAATCAGAACCAGTCCATCTCCATACCCGTAGTGCTCGTCTCTAACTCCGACCACTATCCAGTCCTGAGATTTCCGAGCGGCTTCCATATACCAATTATGCACTCTTCGCGTTTTGGTCGATAGATTCTTTACCTCCTCGGGTTTGACGAGAGAATTCCCGTGTCGGTATTTGTACGCACATTCAGAAGCGGGGAAGTACTCTACTGTTTGCATATACTAAGCAATGGACAAACCCGCAACAGTTGCCCCTGGTCCGTACAGTTCTATAAACTCCGGATCAATTTGCTCGTCAGCATTAGTGCTCGGCCCCACCTGGGTATTGGAAATCACTTTGAGCGGGGAGATGGATTGTTTTTTCTGCTCTCCGAGCTGGGCAACTGATTTCCCGCTTTTCGCGCTTGCGCTACTACTCTTCATCAACCGCACCATTTCCTGGTGTGACTTCAGAATAGAGCGGTCATAGTCAGATGACAGCCTCGGCTCGGGTTGATGAAGAGTCTTCACCATTTTCCACGCTCGTTCTACATCTTCTTTGGTGTCGGGGAAATCTGCCTTTTTCTGCTCCTTCGGCTTCGATTTCCAGCCTCGTATTCGTCCCTTGCGATTTCCTGGGTTTGCTCAGGAGTATAGTCGTAAGGAAACTTGGGTAACTCCTTTGATTCCTTCGGGAGGGGCGACCGTTGACGTTTGGTGATCTTTTACGACTCCGCAGAAACTTAGTGGGCGGAGAAGGCTGACGTGGCGGCGCAGACGACCGCGCTGGAGACGACATGCATGGCAGAGACGACCGCGCTGCAGACGGCATGCACGGGGGAGACTGTTGCGCTAGAGAATGGTGAGGAGTCGATGGCCTTGCCGTATGATTTGGAAGCACAATGTGTTCCTTTAGCCATAGAACGGTCAACTTCTTGGCTTCTCCGAGCTCAGTCACCTATCCATCTTCACATTCAGGGAATTCAAGCTTCACCTGCTCGAATCCGTTGACAACTTCATCAACCCCAACAACAGCGTAGCCTCGTGGAACCAGAAGACTATGGTGAGTTGGTTCGTTTCCAATTGGTAAGACTTAGCCGACCGCCGCCTTGATGGTTATGTTGACGACCTTCACGTGGAGGTCACAAGTTGTCATCCCCGTGATATCATCCATCGGGTGCATCATCGGCGGGCATCATCACCCTGCAGTTGCGTGGACGCAACGCTGCTTTTCCGATGAGAATGTGCGGCGCCGGAAGCATCGACTTCACCTTCTACCACGTGTGGTCGGCCGGTAGTACCTAGCTGCTGGCTAAGTGTGTCAATTTGCTCCTGCTGCTTCAGTGCTATGTCCTGCATCCGCTTTATCTGTTCTTCAAGTTGACGCCTCCAGTTTGCCTGACTCGCTGCTTCAGCTGCCTCCGCGTCCTTTTTCCGCTGACGGCTTCTATCAGGATATTTCTTTTTTCTCCCGTCAAACCCAATACTCCATGGAACACCGCCTATTGTGGTTCGTGTACGCCCTACGCGTTCCTCATTCTTGAGGGCGCGTGTGAGCTCGTCGTTCTCTCTGTCTGGCACGAACCTCCCCTCTTTAGCATCCTTTATTGCGTTTCTAAGATCTTCGATGGGTAGAGGATTCTCTTTATGCCTTTGATTATAGATGCAGTTTCCTTCTTCGTCCAACATGCCCCCATGCCCGTAGAACCAAGACCTTGCCCGCTCGACCTACATGAATGGCTCAGGAGTGATCCCCTTCTCAAGCAGGTCGTTCTCCCATTTCTCCCACTTGGGAAGGGAACCCTTGTAGCCAGCTTGCCCCATAATATGGTGATATACCTTTTTGGCGGCGTTTTTCTGATTTGTTGTTGACCTTGTCTTCGCAACATCTGGCAGCTTGTACTTCACAAAATCTGCCCATAAGGGTTTTATTTTCTCACACCCTTGAGTGAAATCCGGAGTCTTACCTTTCTTGATAAAGTCAAGGTGCAATCTTTTCTTCTAGTTGCTGAATTGCTGGGCCATCTTTTTGAGAGTCCACGCCTTGACCTTTTTCACTAACTCAAGTTTCTTTTTATTAGCATCGGCTTCACCATCTACCTCCTCATTCTCATCCGCCTCATTCTCATCCACCTGCGGCGTCGGTAAGGTGAAATTACACATGATCTTTTTGAAAAGATTATCTTTGGCTATGTTGCTGACAAATGAAATTCCTTGTCTCTGCGGATCTTTTGGCTCATTCCACTCTTGAACAGTGATCGGGATGTGATCCCTAACTAGCACTCCGCATTGCTTTACAAATTTTTGGGCAACATCAACGGGAAGCTCGGGTGCGCCGTCTGCTCTGATCGTTTCGATCCTATATCTTTCTGTCTCTTTCAACTTCTTTGTTGCGCCTCGTTTAGTCTTTTTTCCGGTTGATATGCTTGAATCAGATGGCTAAAATAATAAAGAGTGTTAATACATGTATATAGGCAACGAATGGTTCATTAATTAACATATCTATATGCACCTCAGAGCCGGTGTTTGTAATTTGTACGGCTCCACCGGAGCCGTCGACTTCTCCCTCAGCAGATACGTCTCATCGGGTGAGCTCCGGATCTCCCTCACCGGAGTTGTTCATCCACTGGCTCACATCGGGCTCTCCCTCGGGCCCGCGGATTAAACCCGCGAGCAAGTTTTCCGCATCTTCGTCTCTTGGTTCCATACTTTAATTTTCTGGAAATACACAAAATTCACTAAGTTTTCCGCATCTTCGTCTCTTGGTTCCATACTAAAAATACAAAGTGGTGCTAAAATTCCGTAAGTTAACACTAAGTCAAAAACATAAAAAAATCACCAAAAGTTTTACACTAAGTATAATTTGATTCTACACTAAGTCAAAATACTACCAAAAAATAATAATTCTTAAGTCAAATTCCCTAAGTCAAATACACTAAGTCAAATTTCTAAAAATTCTTATTTTTTTACACTTAGACAAATTACTGAAAATTCTAATATTTTACACTAAGTCAAATTACACTAAGTTAAATTACTAAAAAATAAAGTAGTGGTACTAAAATCCCCTAAGTCAAAAACATAAAAATTTACCAAAAGTTTTACACTAAGTATAATTTGATTCTACAATAAGTCAAAATACTACCAAAAAATAATAATTCTTAAGTCAAATTCACTAAGTCAAATACATTAAGTCAAATTTCTAAAAGTTCTTATTTTTTACACTTAGACAAATTACTGAAAATTCTAATATTTTACACTAAGTCAAATTACACTAAGTTAAATTACTAAAAAATAAAGTAGTGGTACTAAAATTCCCTAAGTTAAATTCCCTAATATTTTACACTAAGTCAAATTACACTAAGCCAAATTTCTAAAAATTCTTAAGTAAAATCCCTAAGTCAAATTTCTAAAAATTCTTAAGTAAAATCCCTAAGTCAAAAATTTCTAAAAATTCTTAAGTAAAATCCTGGAGTCAAAAATTTCTAAAAATTCTTAAGTAAAATCCCAGAGTCAAAATTTTCTAAGTCAAATTTTCTACACTAATAAATTTTCTACACTAATGTTTCTAACACTAAGTTAAAAATTTCTAATGTTTCTAACACTAAAATTTCTAATGTTTCTAACACTAACACTAAAATTACTAAGTCAAATTTTCTACATTAAAAATTTCTAATGTTTCTAAATTTTCAAACACTAAGTAAAATACCTAATGAATTTTGTACACTAATTAATGTTTCTAACACTAAAATTATATACAAATTGTAACATTGCATTTACCTAATGAAAACAATAAAAAAAGTAAAAACAATAGCAGTAAAAAAAAACTAAAAATTAGATCTCTGTTTTCTTACAGAGAGAGGAGTTACAGAGAGCTAGGGGGCGATTGACGCGGGCCACCGGCTGGAGCTCTCCTCTACGCAAGCTCGGGCGCATCAGGGAGGGGTAGTGGCGCGCGACGAAGGCGCATCTCGGGCGCAGCAGGGTGACGACGCTCTCCTCTCCACGGGAACGGGCGACAACGGCGCTCTACAATCCACGGGCACGGGCCACGGCGCAGCAGGGAGGGGCAGTGGCGCACGGCGACGACGCTCTCCTCTCCACGGGCATAGACACGGCGGCACTCTCCGATCCACGGTGGCGGGCGATGGAGTAGCGCAGCCTGGCGGCGTTCCTTTTCCTTCGCGCGGGACTGGAGATTGGGGAGGAAGGCCACACACTTATATACAACAGGGCATTCATCCCGGTTGGTAGCAACAACCGGGATGACCCTTTCATCCCGGTTGTTGCTACCAACCGGGATGGATGCCCCTTTCTTTCTTTTTCCAGAGCGGGCAGATGGGGAGCACGTGGAGCTCGCGCGTGGGGGTGCATCGTCCCGTTTGTTAATAAAAACCGGGACTAATGCCCTATTTTTAATTATTTTTAAGTTGAATATTTGTTCCTACATTATTTTTTTCCAAAACTCTTATAAAACATTAAATAATAATTAGAAAAATATAAACAAGATACCAAAACATTTAGAAAATTATAAACTAACTAAATATATTACTTTCAAACATATTTGGTGAAGTTCAAAATTTTGAATTATTTGCATTTGAATTAATTAATTTAAGAAATGGAGAAAATATCAAATAATTCAATAAATTCTGAAAATTGCAAGTTATATATCAAAATGATCAGAAAGATAAATTCAACTCACTTATGATGTTTTAAAACTCATTTGGGCGCCTGATAAGGTGGACTTTTCTCCAGTGGGTCTAGGGTTTCGCCGTGGAGGGGCTCCAGGGCGTCGGGATGTCAACAAAAACTAGGTGTTAGCATACCAAGTGTTTACATGTGTTCTTAGGGTTTTACATGCCAAATATTCACTCACCCTTTGTGTTGGTTCTTCACCAGCATCGATTCCTCTCTCCGAGTCATACAATCGGAGGTAGAATACAAAACAATGGGTATCGCCATCATACAACCCGACCGTGGCCCTTGAGTGCATATATGAATATCAAAAGAACGATCGGACGCATGATGGCAAATCCGGATGATTTGTATTCGGTCGATGAACTAAAGGATGTATCAAACCTTTTGTCAAACCTTCAAGGGGGATGTAGAACAAAACAATCGGTATCGCCATCATACAGCCCGATCGTCGCTCTTGAGTGCATATACGCATATCAAAATAACGGTCGGACGTATGATGGCGAATCCGGATGATTTGTATTTGGTCGATGAACTAAAGGATGTATTAAACCTTTTGTCAAACCTTCAAGGGGGGCTGTAGAACAAAAAAATCGGTATCGCCATCATACCGCCTGACCGTGGCTCCTGAGTGCATATATGCATATCAAAAGAACGGTTGGACGTATGATGGCGAATCCGGATGATTTGTATTCGGTCGATGAACTGAATGATGTATGAAGGGAATTCGAGAGGTGGGCTATATATAGGGTCCTGTGGCTCACAAAGTGTTTTGCTAGGGTTTTAATCCAACGGTTAAGAAACACCCCTGATCCAACAGCTCACAACCGCTCGAAAGAAATACACCGTACCCCTGATCGAACGGCTCACAACAGCTCGAAAGAAACACACCCCTGATCCAACGAATCACAAGCGCTTGAAAGAAACACACGATCCGTGTGATTCTTTCTGATTGGTCCCAACGAAACCCTAACCATTTAGTCCCGGTTGGTAAAACAGGCCGGGACTAAAGGGACGATCCGTTTCCCAACGAACCCCGAACCATTTCGTCCCGGTTGGTAAAACAGGCCGGGACTAAAGGGCATGTTTCTTCTCACTATATATATGTATGCATTGCCACCATTGGCATAAAAACATATAAACTCACCACTCTCCCATGACTTCTACCATACCCACTCTAACCTTCCTCCAGGCGGAGGCACTTTCCGCTGCGAACTACCCCTGCCCGCCCGGCTACAGCATCCCCGCCGGTCGGATGTTGAGCGTCGGAGGAGTGCCGGTCCCTTCTCTTCCTCAAGGTGTGGCGCATCGGGCGGCCATCACGAACCACTACTACCACGAGCTCACACCGGAGAAGCGGAGGAATCCCAGATGGAATCCCGACTACCGCCCTACTTGGGACGCCTTCTTCATTAATCGGCGTGAGAGTGTGCTCGCAAGGCACGAGGAGAACGGCCCGCCTCCTTAGAACTTCAACGAGGCCGGTCGTCAGCTGTGGTGGGACCGCAGACGGACTCTTCAGAGCGTCATGAACTACATCAGGGCCGGCGATAACCCCCGCCTGCGCTACCCAAACGCTCAGTCCTGGCGTCGTGATCCTCCGAGGGAGTCCAGAGCACCGTCCGACGATAGTGACGACAACGGTGGCAACTACGACGACTACGAGTTAGAGTATTATAGGCCTAGGCAAGAGTATGACTAGCAAATCAGATCCAGTCTTGCCATTATGTACTTCCTTACTTATCTAGATCTATGCTCTTCGTTTAGGTTTAGATCCACTCTTGCCATTATGTACTGCCTTATTTATCTATCAAAGATGCATGTTTGTGTGCAATATGGGCGCGAGCGCGGTGCGATAGCAAATACATAAGCTCTATAAAAAAGAAATAGGGTGCTACAAATTCTTCTATTAAAAACAGAAAACAGACGCGCTAGCGCGCCGCAGTTCGCCGGAATACAAATTCTTTTATTAAAAACAGAAAATAGACGAACACTACTCCTCCTCGTCGTCGTCGGGGAACTCGTCGGTGACCTCCTCCGGATCATCATCGTCGCCGAACTCGTGACCTCTTCGTCGTCGTCGGAGGTGCATGATGGTATTTCCGAGATAGGCCCCCACCTCGGATCGTCAAGGGCCCAGACTTCGCCGGCGTGGTCGGCCCGACGGAGCTCTTGCAGCGCCTTCGTCCTCGCCTCCCGAGCGGCATCTAACGCGAGGTGGCGTTCGAGGCGGCGCTCCGCCCGCTCAGCCGCGCGGGTCTGCCAGAGCTCCTCGTCAGCGCTCTCCTCCCCCGGATTGTTCCGATAATACTCGAGGACGACGCGGTCGTCCCTGGCGTCGACTAGGCCCTGAAACGCGCGGTGGCGGAGGTGGCCGTGATCGATGGCAGTGACGATCTGCGGTTTCGGCGCCCTGGCCTCCGCTTCCTAGAGGGTGTGGCAGTCGTTGAAGTTCATCAGGACCGCGGGCGGTTGAGGCGCCAGGCCACCGCGTCCCAGGCGCAGGCAGCCTCCGCCGCCGTCGCAAAGGTGCCGAGGGGGATGCGGTCGTCCCCGTAGAGGATACCCGCGCTGAACATTCCGTTCTGCCGTGCTCGGACGCAGCGGAAGCCGGTCGTGATGTTCCTCCTCGGAGGCATGGTGGCGGTGCGACGGTGCGTGGAGAGGAGTGGGCGCGTGGAGAGGAGAATACGTTTGAGGCACGGAAGTTTATACCGCGTGCTCCTGGCCACGCAGCACAACTCCCGTGGCACGCGTCACAACTCCCGCGCCACGCGGCACAACTCTCGCGCCACGCGTCCACGCGGCACAACTCCTTCGTCAACATTGTCCGTACTTCCAATATGCATGTTTGTCTGCAATATGGGCTCATTATAACAAACTATGCCATGTGTTTGGCCATAACACCCGTCATTTCAACCAAAACCCTAGAATGTTAGGAGGAGATAGTAAGTTTTTGTGAACACTTTTTCAACAGAACCATCGTATTCCAAGTTTATTATTTTTGGTGGAAACTAAGACATATGTAATGACACCACGCGAAGGTCCCGCGTTATTTAGAGTTTTTTTTTAAAATTTTCTGGAATTATCTCAGCCCGTTTCACGAGAAAGTCAAGACGGATGGCATGACCGTTCGTAGCTAGGGGTTGTATATTCATCAAATCACTGTGGATCTTTATTCAAACAGGTAGTTGGGTACATAAAAATGATTTTTTCCAAAATTCATGAGCAAATTACGAGGCACATGTAGTTCAAATTTGTCCCGTTTCCACCTAAATCGGCAGAAACTTGTGATTTTCAAAAGAGGTGCATGGAAATCTTTTCTTAGACAACAAATTGTTTATTTGTGCATATCTCATGTCCTAGCATGTTTAAAAAATTAAGCCCCAAGTTTTTCAACATGTCTGCGGTAGGTCCTTCACAAAAAAAACCATTTCTGACGCTCCGAAAATAGAAAATGGTTTTTTTATTCAGTTAAAAAAATTCCTTCGTCAATATTGTCCGTGCTTCCAATATGCATGTTTGTGTGCAATATGGGCTCATTATAACAACTATGCCATGTGTTTGGCCATAACACCCGTCATTTCAACCGAAACCTTAGAATGTTAGGAGGAGATAGCAAGTTTTTGTGAACACTTTTTCAACAGAACCATTGTATTCCAAGTTTATTATTTTTGGTGGATACTACGACATATGTAATGACACCACGCGAAGGTCTCGCGTTATTTAGGTTTTTTTTGAATTTTCTGGAATTTTCTCAGCCCGTTTCACGAGAAAGTCAAGACGGAGGGCGTGACCATTCGTACCTAGGGTTGTATATTCATCAACTCACTGTGGATCTCTATTGAAACAGGTAGTTGGGTACCTAAACATGATTTTTTAAAAAATTCATGAGCAAATTACGAGGCACCTGTAGTTCAAATTTGTCCCGTTTCCACCTAAATCGACAGAAACTTGTGATTTTCAAAATAGATGCATGGAAATCTTTTATTAGACAACAAATTGTTTATTTGTGCATATCTCATGTCCTAGCATGTTTAAAAAATTAAGCCCCCAAGTTTTGCAACATGTCTGCGGTAGGTCCTTCACAAAAAACCCATTTCTCACGCTCCGAAAATAGAAAATGGTTTTTTTATTCAGTTAAAAAAACTTCCTTCGTCAACATTGTCCGTGCTTCCAACATGCATGTTTGTGTGCAATATGGGCTCATTATAACAAACTGTGCCATGTGTTTTGCCATAACACCCGTCATTTCAACCGAAACCCTAGAATGTTAGGAGGAGATAACAAGTTTTTGTGAACACTTTTTTAACAGAACCGTCGTATTCCAAGTTTATTATTTTTGGTGAATACTAGGACATATGTACTGACACCACGCGAAGGTCTCGCGTTATTTAGGTTTTTTTTTTGAATTTTCTGGAATTTTCTCAGCCCGTTTCACGAGAAAGTCAAGACGAAGGGCATGACCGTTCATAGCTAGGGGTTGTATATTCATCAACTCACTGTGGATCTCTGTTGAAATAGGTAGTTGGGTACCTAAAAATGATTTTTTTCCAAAATTCATGAGCAAATTACGAGGCACCTATTGTTCAAATTTGTCCCGTTTCCACCTGAATCGGCAGAAACTTGTGATTTTCAAAAGAGGTGCATGGAAATCTTTTCTTAGACAAAAAATTGTTTATTTGTGCATATCTCATGTCCTAGCATGTCTAAAAAATTAAGCCCCCAAGTTTTGCAACATGTCTGTGGTAGGTCCTTCACAAAAAAAACCATTTCTGACGCTCCGAAAACGGAAAATGTTTTTTTTATTCAGTTAAAAAAAAACTTCGTTCGTCACATTGTCTGTGCTTCCAACATGCATGTTTGTGTGCAATATGGGCTCATTATAACAAACTATGCCATGTGTTTGGCCATAACACCCGTCATTTCAACCGAAACCCTAGAATGTTAGGAGGAGATAACAAGTTTTTGTGAATACTTTTTCAACAGAACCGTCGTATTCCAAGTTTATTATTTTTGGTGGATACTAGGACATATGTAATGACACCACGCGAAGGTCTCGCATTATTTAGGTTTTTTTTTGAATTTTATGGAATTTTCTCAGCCCGTTTTACGAGAAATCAAGACAGAGGGCATGACCGTTCGTAGCTAGGGGTTGTATATTCATCAACTCACTGTGGATCTGTATTGAAATAGGTAGTTGAGTACCTAATTTTTTTTTGCCAAAATTCATGAGCAAATTACGAGGCACCTGTAGTTCAAATTTGTCCCGTTTCCAGCTGAATCCGCAGAAACTTGTGATTTTCAAAAGAGATGCATGGAAATCTTTTCTTAGACAAAAAATTGTTTATTTGTGCATATCTCATGTCCTAGCATGTTTAAAAAATTAAGCCCCGAAGTTTTGCAACATGTCTGTGGTAGGTCCTTCACAAAAAAACCCACTTCTGACGCTTCGAAAATAGAAAATGGTTTTTTTATTCAGTTAAAAAAAACTTCCTTCATCAACATTGTCCATGCTTCCAACATGCATGTTTGTGTGCAATATGGGCTCATTATAACAAACTATGCCATGTGTTTGGCCATAACACCCGTCATTTCAACCGAAACCCTAGAATGTTAGAAGGAGATAGCAAGTTTTTGTGAACACTTTTTCAACAGAACTATGCCATGTATTCCACGTTTATTATTACACATCACAAACACCATCCCTATCTAGTCTTATGAATTTTCTTCGTGTAGAGATGGTCCATGAATCCTCTGTCCCTTGCTTATGATCACTTCGGCCATAACCATGGAGCATCTTCATTATTTAACAGGATGGTTGGGTCAGCTTTCACTGTGAAGGGTGGAATTTCAGCAAACTTATTATAATATTCTGACATGTCTGTCTTGTCCTCGATTCCCACGATGTTTCTTTTCCCTTAAAGAACTATGTGACGCTTTGCCTCATCGTATGATGTATTTGTTTGCTTAAATTTCTTTTTTTCGGTCTGGAGGACATGTCCTTCACATAGAAGATCTGAGCCACATCATTGCCTAGGACGAATGGTTCGTCATTGTAACCAATATTGTTGAGATCCACTGTTGTCATTCCGTACAACGGGTCTACCTTTACCCCTTCTCCATTCAGGTTGACCCATTTGCACTTGAACAAAGGGACCTTAAAAGAAGGTCCATAGTCAAGTTCCCATATCTCCTCTATGTAACCATAGTATGTGTAATTTTTCCATTCTTGTTTGTTGTATCAAAGCGGACACCACTGTTTTGGTTGGTGCTCTTCTTATCTTGGGCGATCGTGTAAAATGTATTCCCATTTATCTCGTACCCTTGAAAACTCCCAATAGTCGTAGATGGTGACCTGGCCAACATGTACAGCTGATCTTCAACAGTGTTGTCATTTATAATATGTGTTTGCAACCAACTTCCAAATGCCTCCATGTGTTTGCGTTTAATCCATGAGTCATCCTTCCCCGGGTTTGTGGAGCGTACAATATTCTTGTGTTCCTCGAGATACGGAGCCACGAAGGTGGAATTTTGTAGAACTGTGCAGTGTGCTTTAGTGAAAGAATGCCCGTCCCTGGGTATCATTGTTTTCTTTCCCAATGTTCCTTTTCCCCTCAGTCTCCCCTCATGCCGCGATTCGGGAACACCAATCGTCTTAAGGTCAGGAATAAAGTCAACACAGAACCCAATGACCTCCTCTGTTCCATAGCCCTTCGAGATGCTTCCTTCTGGCCTAGCACGGTCATGAACATATTTCTTCAAGACGCCCATGAACCTCTCAAAGGGGAACATATTGTGTAGAAATACCGGACCGAGAATATGAATCTCTTCACATAGGTGAACCAGGAGATGAGTCACAATGTTGAAGAAGGATGGTGGGAACACCAACTCAAAACTAACAAGACACTGGACCACATCCCTCTGTAATCTTGCCAGACTTTCTGGATCGATTACCTTCTGAGATATTGCGTTGAGGAATGCACATATCTTCACAATGGTTACTCGAACATTTTCCGGTAGAAGCCCCCTCAATGCAATCGGAAGCAACTGCGTCATAATCACGTGGCAGTCATGAGACTTCAGGTTTTGGAATTTTTTCTCTGCCATGTTTATTATCCCCTTTATATTCGACGAGAAGCCATACGACACCTTGATACTGTAAAGGACTTCAAAAAACATTTCCTTCTCTACTTTGGTAAGATTGTAGCTGCTTAAGTAATGGCGCCATGTGTCCGTGTGCTTGTTGCTTGGGTCTTTCATACGTTGCTGGTCCTCCCGTGCTTCTGGCGTATCTTTTAACTTCCCATACACGCCCAGGAAGCATAGCAGGTTGACGCAGAGATTCTTTGTCACGTGCATCACGTCGATTGAAGAGCGGACCTCTAGAACTTTCCAATAGGGTAGCTCCCAAAATATAGATTTCTTCTTCCACATGGGTGCGCGCTTATCAGAGCCGTTCAGAACAGGTTGGCTGCCATCACCCTTCCCAAAGATTACGTTTAGGTCCTTGACCATATCGAATACATCATTACCACTACGGAGGTTAGGCTTCTTCCGGATATCTGCCTCACCTATGAAATGCTTCTCTCCTTTTTTTCTTACGGGATGCTTGATCGTAAGAAATCTACGATGCCCCAGGTATACAACCTTCTTACATTTATCCAAATAAACAATGTCAGTCTTATCTAAATAGTGTGTGCATGCATTGTATCCCTTGTTTGTATGTCCGAAAATGTTACTAAGAGCAGGTCAATCATTGATGGTTACAAAAAGCAACGCCCGTAGGTAAAATGGCTTTTGTTCGTTCTCATCCCACACACGTACACCTGGTTTGCCCCACAATTGTAAGAGTTCTGCCACTAATGGCCTTAGATACACATCAATGTCGTTGCCAGGTTGCCTCGGGCCTTGGATGAGCACTGGCATCATAATGAACTTGCGCTTCATGCACAACCAAGGAGGAAGGTTGTAGATACATAGAGTCACGGTCCAGTTGCTATGACTGGAGCTATGCTCCCCAAAAGGATTAAAGCCATATGTACTTAGACCAAACCATAAGTTTCTTGCCTCTCATGTAAAGTCCGGGAAGTCTCTCTCGATCTTTCTCCACTGTGATCCATCAGCGGGGTGTCTCAACTTTCCGTCTTTCTTACGGTCTTCTTTGTGCCATCGCAATAACCTAGCATGCTCTTTGTTTCTAAACAGACGTTTAAACCGTGGTATTATAGGAGCATACCACATCACCTTTGCAGGAACCCTCGTACGGGGGCTCTCCGTCAACATAACCAGGGTCATCTGGTCTGATCTTATACCGCAGTGCAGTGCATACCGGACATTCATCCAAATTCTTGTACTTGTCACCGCGGTAGAGGATGCAGTCATTAATGCATGCATGTATCTTCTGCACATCTAATCCTAGAGGACAGAGAGCTTTCTTTGCTTCATAAGTACTGTCAGGCAATTCGTTATCCCTTGGAAGCTTCGGCTTCATTAGTTGAAGTAAACTCTCAAATGCCTTGTCAGTCACACCGTTCTGTGCCTTCCATTTCAGCAACTCCAGTGTGGTACCAAGCTTTGTGCTGCCATCTTTGCAATTTGGGTACAACAACTTTTTGTGATCCTGTAACATGTTGTCCAGTTTCAACCTCTCCAATTCACTTTCACAGTCTTCCCTTGCATCAGCAATAACTCAGCCAAGATCATCATCGGGCTCTTCTGATGCCCTTTCGTGATCACCTCCTTCTTCTACATTGTCTTCCATTGCAGTATCACCGTATTCAGGGAACAAAGGGTTCTCTTCTTCTTCTTCTTCATTGTCTTCCATCACAACCCCTCTTTATCTATGCTTGGTCCAGCAATTATAGCTGGGCATGAAACCTCTCCGAAGTAGGTGGTCGTGAAGGACTCTCGAGGAAGAGTGCTCCCTGACGTTCCGACAATCAACACATGGGCAACACATAAAGCCATTATCTTTGTTCGCCTGAGCTACAACGAGAAATTCATTCAGGCCCGCCATATACTCGGAAGTGCGTTGGTCACCGTACATCCATCACTGCCGTGCATCCATCTGCATCGTATAATTAAGTTTATAAAAAACATTACAATAACATCTTCAATAGAGAATTGACCACAATACATCGACAAATATAACTTTTTTTTGTATCAATTACAGATGAAAAAGATAAGTTTGCTAACCTCGGTCAAAGATACCATTTTCTGTGAGATTATGTGTGGTCGGGTATTTCATCGAACACCTCGTGTGCATAGTAAAAGAACACACACTAGCACCCACCTCTCTCACTCCTCCAAGCAAAAAAAAACAGAGGGAAGGGGGGCTGGGAGGCAGAATATATATGTAGGGCAAGGGGGGCATTCATCCCAGTTTGTGGCATGAACCGGGACCAATGCCCTTGCGCGTGCCACGTGGCGAGGCATTGGTCCCGGTTCATGCCACAAACCGGGACAAATGCTAGCTAAAAACCGGGACCAATGCCCCTCAGGCGATTTCTGCTGCCCGGCCACAAAAACCGGGACCAATGCATAGGTTTTTTAGCATTGGTCCCGGATTTTGGTGCAACCGGGACTAATGCCGTTTCTAGCTCAGGATGAAAGGTGTGGTTTCTACTAGTGATGGTAGGTTGACATTTGTCTTAATGTGTTCCAAGTGGCTTATTTATATAAGCAGAGATGTGTCCTGCAGAACATTCCCCGAGGAACTCACCTATATGAGTCTAACTGTTAAACGTTGCAGTCTATGAGAATCGGGTGCTCTCTAATAAACTCATGAAAGGCCTTCGGAGTATGACGCATATGCTCCACCCACGGGGAAGCCTTGCGGCAGCCTAGTATTGGTACAGACGTTGTGTGAAACTGGTATCACAGAAAACTTGTAGTTCAAGGCGTAGTCCACTATTCAAGTTGTGAACTAGTGTAGCATGATGTTCTAAGTGGAAGTTCAACTTAATAGTCTCCACTAAACACCGGTATATAAACAATATTTTGGAACAGAGATTATGAAATGTGCTAATGACACTTTGTGGGGGATTGTTGGATATTTATATGGGCTACACCACTTAGCCCAATAAATTTCTGAAATTGTCAGGGCCCATTCATGAATAATACAAGTGGAGAGTGGGACTAGAGTTAAGTCCCACATTGCTAATTTGGAGAGGATGGAACCACCTTATAAGGTGAGCCATTCTAGCTTATGTATGAGTTGGCAAGGAAATAGGAGAGGTGTGCCACACGCGCGCTCCTCCTCCACCGCCCGCCTTGCCACGCATCACCTCGCCTTGTCACGACGCGCCGCGGGTTGCAGGAATGAGCCGAGCCGAGAGCGTTTATTTTGCCAGGTGAAAAAACTCAACGCGTCATTAATATGGTAATTAAGGGACGCGTTAATGCCTAAACCGTTTCCAACCGACTCGGACGTGGAGTCACGCCCAAGTCTCTCCCAGCCCGTAGTATAAATACACGCATACGGTAAACCCTAGGAACCACTTCGTATTATGGTTTTGCACCGTTCCAAACCACTGCGCCGCCAATCAAGGCTTCTCCATCCCTTCTTCCGGCATGCACCGCGAGAAGGGACAGCAGGCCTCCGGAACCCCGCCTCTTGTGATCCTGTACGGGAGAGGGGCGATCAGGTTTTTTGGGAGCGCACTCGCGTGACTGTTGACGGTGACTACTTCCCCAACGATGACTGGTTTCCAGATCTCGGCAACCTCTTCATCGAGAACGACAACACCGCATCCGGTGCCGCTGCCGCTGCACCGTACGTATCTCTCTCTCTCTCATCTGTACGAGATGCTACTGCAATTCTTTTGTCTAGTTATGTGCATGCTTATTGTATTTTTTACGGTCATAATTTATTTGATACTATTTCGGATTAAATCATGTGCTAAATTGCTTATATATTCAACACACACGACCTCTAACATACAGTAAGAAACAACGAGATAAAAAGAAAGGTGAAGGAAAATTTTATCTTCAATCCTTGAGACCACTTGTTAAACCAACATGCTATTTGACAAAGAGTTTGATGCATGCGATAGAATTCTTTCAGATTACTGGTTATATAATACCGGTTTCCAAACATAACAAGGTTTTAGGTAAAAGAAATCTCAGGGGCACTCTACAAGTCTGAATGTGGTATCACAGTTAATCAAAGGTGGAATGTCATATCACAATTAAAACTCTTGTGGAGATAAACTCCAATTCAATTATCAAAAATCAATGATATTAGCAACATAGATTTTCATCTTTGTCCACATAAATTTAACATATTGGTTTATATTAGTCACTATAGTTATAAATTATTACATTCGTAAACAACATTATATCAACGTGCGTTGCATGTGCACGTGTACTAGTAACAAAGAGGGTTGTACGCATGCGCTAGATTTTTTTCCAAGTTATATATTACTTGTTTTAAACATAACAAGGTTTTAGGTAAAAGAAGTCTTAGGGAAAACCCAACGCCCCCTCTCACTATTTGGTCCATTTTGGTTCTCATGGACCAATTTGGGTGAAAAACCCATCCCAACAGCCCACCCCAAACAGACCACAGGGGTGGATGAAAGGACATTTGTCCCCTAATCTTATTTTGGTGTTTAATCACAACACATGGAAGATCTAATCTTTTCCCTAAACATGTTTAGGAATGCCAATGAAAACTTAGGGACGTTTAACATGGAAAAAAGTAAAAACAAGTGTCTTCTGATCTCTACTAATTTGACAATCAACATTGAAGACATCGCAAAAAGGAAGAAAGAAGAAAGAATAAATGGCGGAGAAAAAGGCCTAGCCGGCCTGGACGGGCTCTGAGACCGGGCGGCTTGGGCAGGGTCCCGACCTAAGGCAGCAGGAAAGTCAGTCCCAGGCCGGGTGTTCAGGCCGGGGCGGAGACTGCCAGCCCCAGGCCGGGTTCCAGCTGGCCTCGCAGGCGTTTCAGGCCGGGGCGGAGACTGCCGGCCCTAGGCCAGGTTTCTGTCGGCCTCGCATGCATTCCAGGCCGGGGCGGTCTGTTGCCCTGCTGGCCTCCCCTCTACGCCTAGGACAGCCTGGCCGGCATTCGAGGCCGGGTTTCCTGGCAGAGTGGAAAACGCTCCCAACGGCCACTTTCTCCCCACCATTTTAAATAGGGGTTGTCCCCTACCTTTAGAAGGGATCAAATAAATCTTCTCTCTCCACCATTGTTTACCACCTTCAAGCTCAAGGATCTCCCCAAATACCCAACCAAATCTCTTGATCTCTTGGAATTTGGAAGGGACACGCTAGATCTACAACTCCACCAAACTGATTCGTCACCACCCCACTCATCCCCTAGGTATCTTGTAGTTCTGGGTTCATTGGAGCCTAAAACCTTGTTGCTCTTAGCTCATTGGAGCTTGGAGCCTTGTTGGTGTCCCCGAAGCTTTGGATCTCGTGGATCTTGTTTCCCGGAGTCATGGTGGCTCCCGGGATTCGGTGAGGACCCTCCAAGTTGTGGAGTGTGCCTCATCCTTGTAAGGGTTTTAGTTGTCAACCTCAACGGAAACATAGTGATTCGATCCTCTCCACATCGGTGGAAGGACTCGAAGGAGATATGGTGTGCCATTTGAGGGATACTCGGTGTTCCACTTTGGTGGCACCACACCGCTCCAACAGAGACTAGCTTCCATTGGGAAGTGAACTTTGGGATACATCTCTGCATCATTATGTTCGGTTATTCTTCAACTTACCTTTACTTGTCGCTACTAGCTTAGTTATATAAATATCTCGTGCTAGTCGTATTTGCTCATCGTATAGGATTGTTCACCTAGTTGCAAAATCCGAACAATCTATATTTGAGCATTACTTTGCTAACCTGAAAAAGAAGTAAAATTTGTAGTTAAACTCTTCACCCCCTCTAGTTAACCTCTCGATATTTCAGTTGGTATCAGATCCGCGTCTCTTTATTAAGGCTTTACTGTCTAAAGAGGAGGATGGCGGAGGATCCCATCACCATGGATGGTATCCAAAAGCTAATTCAAGCTATGCTTGATAGCTCCGAGAAGAGGATGGAGGGACTAATAAAATAAATTGCATCTACATCTAGTCAATCCAAAGAAAATGTTATTTTAGATGAAAATGTAAATCCCATTCCTTCTAAGGAAGACTACCGGACTTCTAAGCCTAAAGATAGTAGTCATGAAAATTCCGTTGGCTATGCTTATAACAATGCTCCTAATGTTCAACATCCACATGTTAATCATCTTGATGCACCTCCTATGGTAGATATGAATCGTTTTACTAATTGGAAAGCTTCCATGAAGTTTTACATGTGTAGCTCGTCAATGCAAATATGGAGGATCGTTGAGACCGGATATGAGCCAAAGGACCCCAAGAACTTAAGCTCAAGTGACATCATAGATGAACAACTCAATGCTCATGCCACACACATGTTGGAGAAGGCAATGGAGAAAGAAGGAGTCGAGCACATCCGGTCCTTCTCAAGTGCCAACAAAGCATGGGATTGCATAGTGGATATGTTTGATGGAAATGTCAACATACAACGCTCCAAGAAGTCAATCGTCCAAAGACAAGTTGAGAACTTCTATATGAAGGATGGAGAGACTCTAGAAGAGATGCTTAGAAGACTCAAGGATCTTGTGGTTGACATGAGAGATTGTGGATTCAAGGATTGTGATGAGGATTGGGTCAAGGAGAAGTTTCTACTCACCTTAATCCCATACAATGAGAACATGGTGATGAATGTGCAATCAAGAGCTTATTTCTTGCAACTCTCTCCCAATGATGTTTTGGGTATCTTCATCACCCTAAATGTCATGAAACAATCCTCCAATGATGTCATGGAACGTGTAAATGGAATGAAGAGACCTTCTCTTGCCTTGAAGGCCACCCTCAAGTGATGATGGTGGCTCCTCACATGTTGTCTCCGAGAGGGAGATGAAGATATCACATGAAGAATGCTTGTCCCTTGCTCAACACAAGTGGTGGAAGAAAGGAGACTATAGATAAAATGCCACCAAGAACAAGGGAAAGGAAGTCTCAAGCACGAAGAAGGCAACGACTTGTTTCAAATGTGGAGATACCGAGCACTTTGTTGCGGAGTGCCCTTTCACTAGTACAATTGAGAATGGTGGAAGACTTATAAAGAAATCCACTTTCATCCCCAAGTCCAAGAACTTCATTAAGAGAGGATCTCCAGAGGCATTGGTTGCAAAGGAAGTTGAATACACATCAGGTGGTAAAGAGAGTGATGGTGATGGTGAACAAGTGGGCATGGAGGCCATGGAAAACAACATCATTCCTTCAAACTTAATCTCTCTCTTCTTCAAACCCAACGACAAGAAGGGTCCCTCGAATCACAAGTGCTTCATGGACAAGGGTATATCCCCAAAGGTGACTCCTACACTCAAACTTGCAAATTCTTCCACTCCATCTCTATTAAATTGTGTTGAGGAAGTGGACAATGTTTAAGATCCTCTAACAAACTTTGTGAAGAAACTAAATGGTGAAACTAAAACAAATTTTGATTCTCTTATGGATCAATTAAGTGATGCACATGACCTCATTGATGAACATGAGGAAAGAATCACCTTAATTGAAAGCTTTGCTCGTGATGATGCTAGTAAAATTGAGAAGCTTGAGAAAGCTCTAGATGAATCACATTGTTTTAGAGAAAGCATTGAAGATACCTTTGCAATTGATATAGCTAAAGTAAAGTTTGATCGTAAACATGCTTTTGCTAAGTTAACGGAATTCATGGCCTTAAATGATGCAAAGAACAAAGGTTACAATGAGATCATTAAGGATTTTGATAAGCTTAAAATTGATCATCGAACACTCTCAAATGATCTCAAAACTTTGAAAAGGTAAAATATATAAATGCAAATTCTTGTGCCACTAACCCTTTATGTGTCAAGGCCACTCTCATTGAGTAGAACAATAGGCTTAAGGCCCAACTCAACAAAGGTATTTCCGCTTCCATCCAAGGGCAAAAGAGCCTTAACGATCTTTTGAGTAGTCAAAAGAGAGTTATTGGTAAGGAAGGCCCTGGGTTTGGTTTCTCACCCAAGGAGACCTAAGAGAAAAAGTTAACTCCCTCCACTAATGCTATTGTTTTTGTGAAGGAGGGGGAGTTGGCTAATTATGAAGTTGAGTTTGATATTATTGCTAAAAGTATTGTCCCTAGGGATACTACTACTCACAACAACTTTGCAGGAAAATACAACCCATCTTATGTGCTTCTTAATCTAGTGATGGTCATCTATATGAAAAATATGCATGGACTTCATATGGTGATGATTACAAGTATGCTATTTGGGTTCCAAAGACCCTTGTGACTAACAAGAAAGAACCCATCCAAAAATGGGTACCTAAGACAAGAAGTTGATTCATTGTAGGTATGTGCTTCCAGAGGAACATCATGGATGATTGATAGTGGTTGTTCCGCACACATGACCGGAAGCAAAGAAGTGTTAGGAGACTTAAAGCACCAACTCATCAAGTTTGCACAAGTAACTATTGGTGATGGTTCAAACTTAAGGTATTGGGACATGCCAAGGTGGCCATTTCTCCGGATGCATCCATTGAGAAAATCCTCCTTGTTGAGTCCCTTGGCTATAATCTCCTTTCCGTCTTGCAACTTTGTGAATGTAATTTTACATGTGTATTTGGGCGTCATCACGTGCTTTTCCTTCACACCATTTCTCTTAAAGTAGACTTTGTTGGATTTGTGGAGAACGGTATGTATGTAGTGGATTTTTTCGAAAGAAACTACACATATTGCCACTTGTCTAATGGCTAAATCCGATGTGGGGTGGCTTTGGCATCGCCGCTTGGGCCACGTCGGTATGAGAAATTTACAAACTTTTGTGAAGGGTGAGCACATGGAAGGACTAACAAGTGTGAGTTTTTCCAAAGATCACCCTTGTAGCTCTTGTTTTGCCGAAAAGATGCATGAGAAGAACCATCCCAAGAAATCAATAATCTCCACAACGAGGCCCTTTGAGCTCATTCACTTGGATCTATTTGGGCCTCCTACATATGATAGTCTTGGTGTAAAGAAAGTATTGTTTGGTGATTGTTGATGACTATACAAGATACACTTGGGTATTCTATTTCAATAAGAAGAGTGAGACTCAAGAAAAGTCCATCTCTTGGGCCACGGAAGTGCAACGTCAATATGACACCAAGATCTTGGATATTAGGAGTGATAATGGGTCCGTGTTAAAGAACTACACCATGGATGAATTCTTGAGTGATGAGGGGATAAGACATCAATATTCCGCTGCGTATACCCCTCAAGAAAATGGTGCAGCAAAGAGGAAGACTCACACACTTATTGATATGGAAAGAACTATGATGGCCGAGTTCAAATCCCCATATAACTTTTGGGCCGAAGCCATCAACACCGCTTGTCATCTATCTAATCGACTCTTCCTTCGTCCGATGATTGGTATGACTCCATATGAACTCCTAACCGGTAACAAACCCTACCTCAAGTATATTCGAGTTTTTGGGTGAAAATGTCAAGTTTACATTAAAGTCACTGGATTGTCTAAGTTTGATCCTAGAACTTTTGGAGGCATATTTGTTGGTTATGCTAAAAACTCTCATACTTATAGAGTATACAACATATCCACCGGGTGTGCTGAAGAATCGATGAATGTGGAGTTTCATAAGGATAATGGCTCCCAAGTGGAGAAAATTTATTGTGATGATGTAGGTGATGAACCTTCCTCCATAGCCATAGGAATAATGGGTATAGATCCTCTTATACCCGTTGAGGGACACCTTGTGGGTCATGAGGACATGACAAGCTCTACGCAAGTGGATCCCTCTACTTCAACCATTAATCAAATGGTAGACCAAAAACTCCACTCTGGATAGATCATGTCCTTGATGAAGGAAATGACGAGGATGTTCCTCCAAATGAGCATCCCGATAATGCACTAATTCGTATCATGACTCGCCAATCCACAAAATTGCGCCAAGGTTCTCATCATCAAAAGAATGTTATTGGTGGCTTGGGAGGAAGTGTGTCCACCCGTGGTCAAATTCTCAAGTTTTGTGTAATTCACTCATATGTCTCCCATGTTGAACCTATCAAAGTGTATGATGATCTTGAAGATTAATATTGGGTTCAAGCTATGCATGAAGAGCTCCACAACTTCGAAAGAAACAAAGTATGGTCTCTAGTGTAAATACCCAAGGATCATAATGTTATTGGAACAAAATGGGTGTTCAAGAACAAGCAAGACTCTCATGGGAAAGTGATTCACAACAAGGCTCGATTGGTTTCTCAAGGCTACTCTCAAGTCGAAGGACTTGACTACGGTGAAACTTTCGCTCTCGTAGCTAGACTTGAATCCATTCGTATATTACTTGCATGTGCCACTAGTCATAATTTCATCTTGCATCAAATGGATGTTAAAAGTGATTTTCTAAATGTACCTCTAAATGAATTGGTATATGTTAAACAACCGTCGGGGTTCGAGGATATCAAGTATCCTAACCATGTCTACTTCCTCCATAACACTTTGTATGGTCTCAAACAACCCCCGCGTGCTTGGTACGATCATTTAAAGGAGTTCTTAGTGGATCGTGGTTTCGTACTTGGGGTAATTGACCCTACACTCTTTACCAAAAGTGTAGATGGACATTTCTTCGTATGCCAAGTATATGTTGGTGATATTATAGGATCATCTAACAATTTGCTAAACTAATGACAAGTGAGTTTGAGATGTCTATGATGGGGGAATTGAAATTCTTCCTCGGTTTTGAGATCAAGCAATATTATGAAGGAACCTTCATTTGTCAAGCAAAATATATTCAAGACATGCTCAATAAATTTGATATGGTCAATGCTAAGCCATTGGGTTATCCAATGTAGACAACCGTGAATCTTTCAGTGGATAACGAAGGTATACCGGTTGGTGCAAAACTGTATCGCTCTATGATGCATGTAAAATGCATACATGAACTTTGCATGTTATTACTTGTTTTTCCTACATATTAGCAACTTATATTCATGTTTTATAATGATTTGGGGGATTTTCTAAACAATCCCCCTTCTTTTGGTTCTAACCCTGTTTTTTCAGAAAACGTACTTTTTAGTGTTTCAGACTTTCCGGGAGCTTCGGGACTCCAAAAAGGGCAAGGCCAAAGAGAACGGTTCAGAATTTCCGAGACGAAGACCATGAGCCAAAGTAGAGGGCCAAAAGGCCAACCAGGTGGCAAAGAGGACCCTCCATGCGGCCAGATTCCTTGGCCGCTTGAGAGGCCCCCTTTTTGCCCCCGTGGCTCCGATACCGTCGATCTTTCTTCTCCCGAGTGTCTCGTGACCTAAAAACGACTATATAAAGGGTCCCTTGGCCTTTTGAGGAGGAGGCGGCACCGAGAGACGAAACCACAAAACAGAGAGACAGAAGGCTGCCGCCGGAGAAGATCGGAGGGGGGAAACGCCGCCGGGATCACCCCCGGAGGGCTCCACCCCCCTCCGGCATGTTCATCATCAACATCTACAGCAAGATCAGCTCCATCTCTCCACTGTAATCTCTTGGCAAACACGATGTATGATGCAATACTATATTCCCTTGATGTATTGTGTCTCCCCGTCTATGTTTGAGTAGTGAATTGTTCTTGGCAATGGTGAAATAGTTCGTTGATTGGTTGCATACAAGTTTGTTATCTTCTATGATTGTCTTTATGTACAATATATGAGTGCACGCATATGTTGGGGAATGCATGTAAGGTGATCACCGGTAGCATAATGGAGTGGTGGTGACTTGGGAGTGACAGTAACCTGAGACCGAGCCACAAAGTTAAGTTATTGGGGATATATATAGGGGACCTTAGAACGTAAGGCTATGGTGGGACTTTATGTCTTAATCAATCTTGTGCAGTCATTTACTTGGCCACATGATCCATCATAAGGGGTTGTAGCTCATTTACTTGACTATACCTATTCATGGCTCCTTCCTAGAAGAAACAACTAAGACTAAAACATGTGCTTCACTAATTGTGACAACCACACGAACGAAACACCTATTGCTAGAACACTTGCTCGCTTGAGATACTTGAGATATTTGCTGCTTTCTACTTGTGAAACTTTCTTAGAAACTTGCATTTTAAACTTGCTTCACTAGTTACTAGACAAACCACACTCCACGTCACTTGCTTTTAATTAGTTAGTTCCTTTTAGTTAAACTTATTGCTTTGCATAAACAGCCATATAAGAGGGTTATAGGGCTTTAAAGAATAGATAGCTTACCTTCAGCTCCTCGTGGGTTCGACACTCAAATACTTATCGAAAGGTACTACAATTGATCTCCTGCACTTGGGATTCATCAAGCACTTTTCTGGCGCCGTTGCCGGGGAGCGTTGTGCTAAGCTTTTATTCTTGTTTGCATTGCATACTAACATATAAACCTAAAACACAAAAAAATTATAAAATGGAAAACAACCAAACAATTTTAGAACTGTATAATATCTACCTTGAATTAGGACATGAAGTGTTTTAGGAGAAATTGAAAAATTATTTGCACAACAATCATATTTGTGGTAGTACTAATTCTTTGAACACCTTTATTGCTAAGGAAAACCTTGAGCTTGGGGAAGTTTGTCTTGATGAATATGATATTTTTAGCCCCCCTACTATTGAGGATAAAAATGATATACTTGCTGATTCTATGGAAAGTTTTAAGCTTGGGGAAGTTGGTTTTGATGAGCATGATATTTCTAGTTCCCCAAGCTTGGAGGAGAAAATTCACTTTGATGATACTATGCCTCCTATATATGATGATTGCAATGAAAATTATGAATGTTTAACTCCCACTATCACTAATGAGGATTTTACTTATGTGGAGAGTAGTGATTCTTTTATGCATGTGGCTCATGATAAGAATGTTTTATATGATATTCATATTGTTGAATCTATTCATGATGCCACTGAAAATTATTATGAGAGAGGGAAACATGGCTACACATATTTCAACAATATTAAGTTTCCCCACTTTATGCTGAAAGTATTGAAGTTGCACTTGATCTACCTTTCTATGCTTGCTATTATGTGCTTCTTTTATTTGTTTCATTACAAAATGCCAATGCATAGGAAATGGGTTAGACTTAAAAATAAATTGTTTAATATTTTTTTGGTGTGTTCCTTATGCTTTAATTTTCTATTCGGTTTGAGAACACATTTATGTATTTACAACATGTAAAATTCCTTTACCTACTGTTATGTATCATTTAGTTTAATATTTTCATTTTATAAAAAATTTGGGAAAGTAAATGAGAAGGATGAGTAATGGAGAAGTTGGGGTCGACCTTGAACATGTGTTGTTCATGCCAATGAAACCATTGCAAAGTCTCTATCATTAAATCTTTTTCCAAAGCTAAAAACAATAAAAATATTAGTTCACTACTGTAACATCACATTTCTGTCTTATTTCTCATCTTAAATTGCAAGAATAATCTTATATGAGAGATAGGATTAAACAATAGTAATTAGCTGTCAAGAAAACAGATTCCTGAACTTCACTGCGAAAAATGTTTAAAATCACAGAAGTGGAATTTTGACCTGGTAATTTACGACAGCAATATTTAGTTATCACTACATATTTCATTAGTTTTAAGTTTTCTGATTTGAGCAACTTAAGTGCCTCTAAAAATTCACTCTTTACGGGCTGTTCAGTTTTTGGCAGATTATGTCTTTATTTTGCATTGCTCTCATTACTTGTGTTTTGTGTGGTTATTTTGATCAAGGAGCAATGCACAACTGTAGTAAAAGTAGTTAATATTTAAAATCAACTCATGATGTGTCTTTTTTGTACCTATGTGGATATTATTTATGGAGGCACTAACCCCTCTAATCGAGTTTTATGTTGAGATTTGTGTAAGAAGAATTTTTCAGGAGGAAGAGTTGAGTGAGATGAACAAAGATCAAGAGGGACAACCAATCAATCTTGGGGATGTACCCCTGGTCTCACCCTAGATGTATCAAATAAGTACAAGAATCCAAGCTTGGGGATGCCGAGCCACCTCACTCCAACCATCATGATGTTAAGTAAGTAAAGCCTAGCTATATGGCTATAAAGAAAGCGCTTTACGGGAGGCAACCCGGTTGTTTTTGTTTGGATTTTCCTAGTGTACTCTTGCTGTCTCAAGAGATTATTTTTTTTGTTTTAATTCTGGAGTTTTCAATAAAGAGTCAAGTCAAACCGATTTGGACTTATAAATTGCTATCCTAGTGCATGAAATTTCTGTTTCAGCACGAGTCTGCTCACCGTATGATTTTACGTTTTTTATTGGTATGTCGTATTGAGATAACTTTTTAGTATGTTCTGCAACTTTTCGTCCTCTGTAAGCACAAAAATTGGCTTAATTTTTTGACGAGTCTAGCTTAGGGTAAAACGTTCGTTTTGCTGCTGTTGCTTTTCTGGACAGATTCTGCCTTCTTTTGTTTTATGCACTCTTTGGGCTTGGGAATCGAATTTTCATGATTATTTCAAGCAAGAGAGTGAACATACAACATAATGAACCTTATTGTCTATCTACTGGAGCATTTGATTTGGAATTTTGCACAGAAAGCATGTGATTTGTTTGTCCTTCCTAATCTCACCCCACAGAAAAAGAATGGGAGAAACATGTTTTGTGAAGTTATTTCACAGGGAATAGAGGATCTGCGCCTCAAGACATCCAAGAATGGTGAAAGCCATAAGCTTGGGGATGTGATGAACACCCCGCTGGAGTTACACTCTTTTGGTTAGCACACGTCTACTTTCTGTTTTTCTAAGCAAAGCATTTATCGTAGAGACTTGAAGCGTCTAGTTTTTGTTTTTATTTTTGTTTTGATAAGACCACACCCATCATTTTATATGAGATTGAGCTACTGGAGTTTGGGGTTCGAATGTATTGGATGCTAGTATTATGACTTGGAATAGGGATGCCATGGTTGATTTGAAGAGCTGCATATGTTTGCATGATTTATAGGCTTTTTATGTGTAGAAATTTGCAATAATGTTGTCTTGAGCTATCTCTTATTCATGTCCTTGATGTTAATTGCTGGTTTATTTAGTTTGTCATGAAATGAGTAGTTCTATGGACATATGCATGCATAGTAGCTGGTCAACTATCTCCCTCTTGCTAGCCAAAAATTTAAAAATTCCAACAAGTAAAAACTTGTTTCCAACACTCCTTAGCCAAGTATTTCCAGTGAGTCCACCATATCTTCCCATTAGCTTCATTGCTATTCCGAGTATGTTCACCATGTTATTGTGTTATTTATGTTCTAAATTAAGATATTCACTTTATTAATTGTCATGGGTTGAACTTGGGATAGGACTCTCACGAAATTGTGAAGGCACACTTTACTTTTTATGCATCTAATAAACATGACACAATAATGGGAGCCACAAGTTTTGCGTTTGACAAGTGTGTGGTTGGGAGCTAGCTATAAACGTGTATCACCGGAAAGCTTTCAACATTTCACAAAAATTTACATTTAGTTGATATCATGTACTTTTGTTTTTGGACTCCTGCCATGCCGAAATGAAATAGAGGAATAGTAAGTTTTGATGAGTAAGTATCTATATGACTAGAGAAACGCATTGGGCCGCTAACCCAAGCCATGCTTTATCATGGTGGAAATTTACTTACAACTTGAGTGACTCTACAACACATCCTACAATAAAATAAGAAGCTATGCATAATAGTGAATGAAAATAAAAAGGATGATGAGTCTACTCCATTTGTTTGTCTTGTCATTGTGACATGGGCTTGTTTCCATGTCATGGGGCAAGAGGTACCTCTTTGCGGTTCTCTATGATGTCATTAATACTTATTATGATTGTACAAAGCTTATTAGGAATCTTAAGTTGAGTAATCATGGATTAGGTTTTCACACTCACGGGGCATGAGGCTTTCAACCACCTTGTCATTCATATTACTTCAACATTCACCATTTAAGATGCTAGTGATAAAGGGGCAATGAGAGTCCTAGATCAATGGATACCACATTTCAATTAGAAATTTAATTGAATAATTTAGAGGCTAAATAAGACTTGATCATGTTTTACCTCTACTCAATTTTCTCCAAAGTGTCCACCATATTTTCTATTTTCCATTATGCTATTCTTTGACCAATATAGGATTTATTTTTCATTTTGTGTATGCATTTGGCCCATAGTGCTTTTATTTCAATATACACTTTGTGAACTTTCATGAAGCATCTTTGCTTGCATATTTGATATTTCTTACAACATGAATTGTATATTGCTACTCATTTCTAGTATTAATCATTTGATTATATGTAGCATGAATAATCCTCCTTGATATCCCATGATTGTTTCAATATGCAAAGTCCATGTTAGTTTTATCACCTTCATACTCGAGGACGAGCATGGGTTAAGCTTGGGGATGTTGATGCATGTAAAATGCATACATGAACTTTGCATGTTATTACTTGTTTTTCCTACATATTAGCAACTTATATTCATGTTTTATAATGATTTGGGGGATTTTCTAAACAATCCCCCTTCTTTTGGTTCTAACCCTGTTTTTCCAGAAAACGTACTTTTTAGTGTCTCAGACTTTCCGGGAGCTTCGGGACTCCAAAAAGGGAAAGGCCAAAGAGCACGGTTCAGAATTTTCGAGACGAAGACCATGGGCCAAAGTAGAGGGCCAAAAGGCCAACCAGGTGGCAAAGAGGACCCTCCACGCGGCCAGATTGCTTGGCCGTGTGAGAGGCCCCCCTTTTGCCCCCGTGGCTCCGATGCCGTCGATCTTTCTTCTCCTGAGTGTCTCGTGACCTAAAAACGGCTATATAAAGGGTCCCCTGGCCTTTTCGAGGAGGAGGCGGCGCCGAGAGACGAAACCACGAAACAGAGAGACAGAAGGCTGCCGCCGGAGAAGATCGAAGGGGGGAAACGCCGCCGGGATCACCCCCGGAGGGCTCCACCCCCCTCCGGCGTGTTCATCATCAACATCTACAGCAAGATCAGCTCCATCTCTCCACTGTAATCTCTTGGCAAACACGATGTATGATGCAATACTATATTCCCTTGATGTATTGTGTCTCCCCGTCTATGTTTGAGTAGTGAATTGTTCTTGGCAATGGTGAAATAGTTCGTTGATTGGTTGCATACAAGTTTGTTATCTTCTATGATTGTCTTTATGTACAATATATGAGTGCACGCATATATTGGGGAATGCATGTAAGGTGATCACCGGTAGCATAATGGAGTGGTGGTGACTTGGGAGTGACAGTAACCTGAGACCGAGCCACAAAGTTAAGTTATTGGGGGATATATATAGGGGACCTTAGAATGTAAGGCTATGGTGGGACTTTATGTCTTAATCAATCTTGTGCAGTCATTTACTTGGCCACATGATCCATCATAAGGGGTTGTAGATCATCTACTTGACTATACCTATTCATGGCTCCTTCCTAGAAGAAACAACTAAGACTAAAACATGTGCTTCACTAATTGTGACAACCACACGAACGAAACACCTATTGCTAGAACACTTGCTCCCTTGAGTTACTTGAGATATTTGCTGCTTGCTACTTGTGAAAATTGCTTAGAAACTTGCATTTTAAACTTGCTTCACTAGTTACTAGACAAACCACACTCCACGTCACTTGCTTTTAATTAGTTAGTTCCTTTTAGTCAAACTTATTGCTTTGCATAAACAACCATATAAGAGGGTTATAGGGCTTTAGAGAATAGATAGCTTACCTTCAGATCCTTGTGGGTTCGACACTCAAATACTTATCGAAAGGTACTACAATTGATCTCCTGCACTTGGGAGTCATCACTCTATCATTGGATCTTTGCTTTACCTTTGCGCATCTAGACTAGATATTATGTTTAGTGTGGGTTTTTGTGCAAGATTTAAATCTAACCCCAACAAAAGACATATGATTGGTACTTGGTTGATACTCCCAATCATGGTCTTTGGTACCCATCAAATACAAGCTTTGATCTTGTGGGCTATTCGGACGCGGATTGGGGAGGTGACAAAGTGGATAGAAAATCAATCTCTGGTGCTTCCCAATTCCTTGGTATGTCACTTGTGTGTTGTTCTTCCAAGAAACAAAACTGTATTGCCACCTCCTCCACGGAGGCGGAGTATATCTCCACTGCAAGTTGTTGATCTCAATTATTATGGATGAGGCAATGTCTTAAGGATCTTGGAATTAAGATTAAGACAATGCCTCTTTTATGTGCCAATGAGAGTGCTATAAAGATTGGTCACAATCCAGTACTTCATGGAAAGACCAAAAATATTGAGATTCGGTATCATTTTATTCGTGATCATGTGGCCAATGGAGATATCTCACTTTCATATGTAAACACTAAAGATCAACTGGCCGACATCCTCACAAAGTCCCTATATGAGAAGAGATTCAAGCAATTGAGGAGTGAGCCCAATATCGTATGTGCAAGCAATTTTAGTTGATTGCAAATCTTGCATCCACACCTCTACTAGACTCTTATTTGGTTCTTAGATGTACGCATAGACATAGGGGGAGTGTAGCTCAATTAATGAGTTAACACTACTCCTATAATTCATAAATAAACAAATCATGCATAATGGTCATTTCAATGACACAATGTGCTTCAATGATGAGTTTTGACAATGCACCCAAGATATATCTCCGCGGTGTCATATCTAGCATACTCATACATGGTGGCTAAGGCCACCTCCCAAATACAAGATTTGAGTTTTTAATGGTTTATATTGACAAGACATTTGGTGTTCAACTCATATGCATATTCGTTCTTCATATTCCATATTACATCCAATGTTGCTTGCTTGAAAATTTTCATTATATCTTCTCTATTGGATGTATAAGGAAATCATCATGATCATATCATTTCATTGTAGTGCATATCATAGCAAACATGTGCACACGGTCAAGTTTAAAAGAATTCAAAACATTAAAATAAAACTTGGTAATTTTTATTTTTATTTGCCACTATTTAAAAAACGGGGGAGAAAACGAGCTAAAAATAGGTTTTTTTTCAGAAAACCCCGCCTGGAAGGCCGACCTGGCCGGCTGCCTCGGGTGGTCGCTCGGCCTAAGCACACGCCTGCACCGGCCCTAGGCCGGAGCTCTCGGGTGGTCGCCCGGCCTACGCACACGTCCGCGCCAGCCCTAGGCGGAGGCTCAGGCCGGAGCCCTCGGGTGGGTGCCCGACCTCTACGTATGCCCGAGACGGTCTGGACGACCCCTCAGGCCGGGCTCTCTGCTGCTCCAAAACCGGTTGGGGGGCCATTTCCAACATAACACCCCACCTCACCCACCCCCCACACGAATTATCCATTAGAGCCCTCCCCAAGCTCTCTTCCCCCTCTCCCCAACCATCTCCTAGCCCCCCCACCCATACCTCACAGATATGATAGCCCTAGTCTTTCTCCCTCAACTCCTCCATGTAGATGATATGTCATAAACGTATCCTTAATTTCCGATGTTCCATGTTGTTTCCCACATGTTTGCTATACACTTTATGTCATTTTTATCGATTTCCCGGGACTAACCTATTGACAAGATGCCACAGAGCCAGTTCCTATTTTCTGTTGTTTTTAGTTTCAGAAAAGTTGTTCTGGAAATATTCTCGGAATTGGGCGATTCAAAAGCTAGAAGTCTTAGAAGTCCCGGAGGGTCAAGGAAGTCCCGAAGAGACCCGGAGGGGGGCCACAGGGTGGCCATACCATAGGTTGGCGCGGGTCCCCCTAGCCACGCCACCAGGTGGTGTGGGCCCCCCGGCCACCAACCTCGGCATCGCCCTTTCGCCAATATATGCCCTCCGATGCATAAGCCTTAAATCAATCAGCATTTTTTCCACGAAAACTTCCGTAGCTCCGCCGCCGCCACCACCGATAAGTTTCGGGGTACATAAATCTCTGTTCCGGCACCCTGCCAGGACGAGGAAGTGCCCCCGGAGCCATCTCCTTCGACTCCACCGCCATCTTCATCGTCGTTGCTGTCTCCTATGATGAGGAGGGAGTAGTTCTACCCCGGGGCTGAGGGCTCTACCGGTAGCTATGTGTCTCATCTCTCTCCCATGGTGTGATCTTTATGTGATCGTGAGCTTTGTAATCTAGTTGATAAGTAGATGTTACTCTTCATTTGTTATGCTACTCAAGTGGTTTTGTTATGAGATCTCCGTAAACACTTTGATCACGGTGTAAAGGTGACAGTGTGTGCACCGTGTGGTTTAGCATGATATTTATATCTTGTGTTGGATGACCCTATGAAATTGTGGTGTTTGTCTAGTACCTTCTAGGGCGCTCATAGTGACAGCGTGGTGTTAACTAGACATGGGAATGCGACTTTGAGGAGTGCTGTTACAGCCCTACGCAATGAATTGGTGTTTGTTGTTCAACCGGTGAGTGGTTCGGAGTAGCATAGTGAAGAGGGGTATTTATGCATTCAATTATGTTATCTTTGTTGAGAGTGTCCACTAGTGAAAGTAGGATCCATGGGCCTTGTTTCTAAGCATTGAAATACCGTTTACAATCATTTCTGCTACATGTTTGCTTGCTGCCATTTTTATTTCAGATTGCTATCATCACTTATAATCATCCATATTACTTGTATTTCACTATCTCTTCGCCGAACTAGTGCACCTATACAACTGACAATTGTATTGGGTGTGTTGGGGACACAAGAGACTTCTTGTATCGTAATTGCAGGGTTGCCTGAGAGGGATACCTTTGACCTCTTCCTCCCTGAGTTCGATAAACCTTGGGTAATCCACTTAAGGGAAACTTGCTCCTGTTCTACAAACCTCTGCACTTGGAGTCCCAACACTGTTTACAAGAATAGAAGCGTGCATAGACAACAGGGGAATCTCCATTGGTGCCTCCTTGGTAGAGATCTCCTCCCTTGAAGCTTCCCTTCAAAGATGACATCCAACTTGGGTAATTTCGTGGTTTTGTCTCCTAATCTTGTAACATCCCGTGTTTGTTTGCTCTCTATATCTAGTTGTGGTGGTTACTTTCATGTTTCTAGGGTTCATACTCCTGAATCCATTTTCATCTAGGGTTCATACTCCTATATCATATAAATCCATTTTCACCTAGGGCTCATACAAAATCATTCTAGTTGTGGTGGTTGTTGTCTAGTCCAAATTAGTATGTGTTTTCCCCTAGAACTTCACCATACCCACTATTGCCATGACCAAATTGCTCATCTATGTCATGTGTGCCACTTGTCTTCACTTTATCTAAGTGATATTTTTTAAGTTGTTACCACAACCAAAACAAAATGCTTCCCCCACATAACTCATCGTAATGAAACATTTTTTTCCAACAACATGACCATGTGATATTCTTGTCCATATACATGCTTCATTATTCTCAAGAACTGATGGTGCCCACAAGACAAGGGCAAGAATCCTACTACCTATATTTGTTCCCGCAAGAAAAATGCAGCCGAGGTTTCTGGTTCCACTCCCTCTCAGAGACGGGGACCCCCACTCTCCGTCATTCAGCTGCTGGAGGTACCTTTATGTCCATCGCTTTGGGAAATGCAACAAAGCTTCTTGATGATATGATGAAAAATTATTCAGAGTGGCACACTGAGAGAGCTCCACAAGGTAAGAAGGTAAATTCTGTTGAGGAAACCTCCTCTTTGAGTGAAAGGCTTGATGCTATTATGTCTATGCTTCTTAATGGTAAAGCTCAAGTTGATCCAAATAATGTTCCTTTAGCCTCTTTGGTTGCTCAAGAAGAGCATGTTGATGTGAACTTTATTCGAAATAATAATTTTAACAACAATTCTTGTAGAAATAATTTTGGTGGAAACAATTATGAGCCCTATCCTCCCAATAATCGTAGTGGTTATTCTTATGGTAGATCTGGAATGCCTAGTGAGGAAAGGATTGTAGAAGTTAAAAAAGCAACTAAGAACTTTATGCAAATGCAATATGAACAAAATAAGTTGTTTACTAAAACTATGGAAGAGCAATCTGCTATGTTGAGAACTATTAGCCAACAAACTGGGAATTTAAATAGAGAAATCTCTAGCTTACAAGGTAAAAATTCAAGTGCTGAGGTTAGTATTTCGGTCCTGTCAGAGGCACAATTTTCTTTGATCAATAAAATGGCTGCTAAAACTGAAACCATTGAAGATAATACTTTTGCTGTAACCAATGCCATTCAAGTTCGAATTGATGAAAATGTTAGGCTGATGGCTGAATTACGTGCTAAGTGGGAAAGAGAAGATGAATTGGCTAGAAAGAATAATATTTCTAGAGTTTGCACTATCACCGCCACTAGTAAAACTGAAGCTCCAAGTACTAGTAAACCTCCTACTATCAATGGTAATGTAGTTGGTGTTAACAAAGTCTCCACCTCTTCGGTGAAACGTGCTAAACTGCCTCAAATTGCTGAAATTGCTTTTGATAAAAGTGCTGAAATTTTTAGAGACGTGGGAGACAATGGTCCCATTACTTTTGATCATAATTTTGATTTTGATGATTGCAATATCTCTTAAGTTATTATGTTTCTACAAAATCTTGCTAGAAGTCCCAATGCTAGTGCCATG
Source organism: Alopecurus myosuroides (assembly GCA_028641055.1). NCBI lineage: Eukaryota > Viridiplantae > Streptophyta > Magnoliopsida > Poales > Poaceae > Alopecurus > Alopecurus myosuroides. The sequence continues at coordinate 402,888,636 of CM054058.1, forward strand.
AATATAGCATTTACTAAACATATTACGGATACGACTCCAACGTATCTATAATTTCTGATGTTTCATGTTGATATTATGCCAATTGCTACATGTTTTCCATACGTTTTCTGGGAATAACCTATTAACAAGATGCCAAGTGCCAGTTTCCTGTTTTCTGCTGCTTTTTATTTCAGAAAAGTTGTTCTGGAAATATTCTCAGAATTGGACCCCACGAATCCCGAAGTTCCTATTTCCCCGGAAGCATCCAGAAGTCCCGAAGATCCCCGGAGGGGGGCCACGCCACCTAGGGGTGTGGGCCCCCTGGCCACCTCCCGGCATCGACCTTTCGCCCATATATACTCCCCGAGGCGTAAACCCTAAATACATCGACCTTTTCCACAAAATACATCTGTAGCTCCGCCGCCACCGACGACAAGTTTTGGGGGACAGGTCTCTGTTCTGGCACCCTGCCGAGACGGGGAAGTGCCCCCGGAAGCCATCTCCATCGACTCCACTGCCATCTCCGTCGTCGTTGTTGTCTCCTATGATGAGGAGGGAGTAGTTCTCCCCCGGGGATGAGGGCTCTACCGGTAGCTATGTGGTTCATCTCTCTCTCCCATGGTGTGATCTATATGTGATCATGAGCTTTGTAATCTATTTGAATTCGTAGATGTTACTCTTCATCTTTTGCTACTCAAGTGCTTTATTAATATGAACTTTGGAGTCACCTTGTATCGCGGTGTGAAGGTGATAGTGTGCACGTCGTGTGTGTCTCCTGTATGAATTGTGGTGTTTGTCTAGTACCTTCTAGGGCGCTCAAGTTGACAGTGTGGGGCTAACTAGACATGGGGATGCTTACTTTAAGGAATGCGTTTTGCAGCCCTACGCAATGATTAGTGTTTGTTATCCAACCGGAGAGGGTTAAGAGTAGCATAGTGAGAGAAGTTATCTAGTTATTCATTTATGTGATCATTGTTGAGAGTGTCCTCTAGTGAAAGTAGGAGCCCTAGGCCTTATTTCCAAGCATTGAAACACCGTTTTCCGCCAGTTCTGCTACATGTTTGCTTGCTGCCATTTTTATTTCAGATTGCTATTATCACTTATTATCATCCATATTACTTGCATTTTACTCTCTCTTCGCCGAACTAGTGCACCTATATACCTGACAAGTATATTGGGTGTGTTGGGGACACAAGAGACTTCTTGTATCTTGATTGCAGGGTTGCTTGAGAGGGATATCTTTGACCTCTGCCTCCGTGAGTTCGATAAACCTTGGGTAATCCACTTAAGGGAAACTTGCTCATGTTCTACAAACCTCTGCACTTGGAGGCCCAACACTGTCTACAAGAATAGAAGCGTGCATTGACATCAAGCTCTTTTCTGGCGCTGTTGCCGGGGAGGTAAGGTAAAATGTACTCACATCCTCGGGTGTGAGTGCTCGAAGTTATTTCCTTTAGATTCTGCAATTATATCTTTTTGTTTATTTTTTTCACTAGTTAGGATTATTTTTACCTGTTGCTTGTTTTCATTTTTACTATTTAGTCTTAATGGAAAACAACAAAAATATGAGAGAGCTTTATTTGCATTCTAGTAGCAATGTTATTAGCATTAATTATTTGGATACCATTATTTCTAGTACTATGGAAAAGTTTAAGCTTGGGGAAGCTAGTTTCTATAAACTTTTTATTTCCCCAGCTTTAGAGGAGAAAATTTGCTCTGATGATACTTTACCTCCCATATGTGATAAACCTAATGATGCTTGTGATATTTTAAATCCTCCTACTGAAAGCTCTTATTTTGCATGCATCCTTTGTTCAGAGCTGTTAGCTTTTGTAGTTAGGTGGTTATCATATGTGTATTTTCTTGGAAATAGGAACGCTATTGTGGTAGTTGGTATAGTGGAAAAATTTGGGTCTTGGAGATCACTGAACTGCTTCACTTGAATCACTGCTGTTGTTTTGAGATATTAATTTGCTTAATGGATAAATGGGAAGGACTAGTAAGTATATACTTTTAATGGTTGGTCTAAGAAACTTGAAACTGCGCCACACTTAAATTACCAGCTAATATAAACAATGGTATATGATTGCAAGTGATACATTTCTGATCGGCATTTTGTTACGCGCTACGGTCGGGGTAGCCAACAGTGACTTGTCAGTGCCACGGACCCTCTTGGAGTGATTTGCATTGTGTCTTGTTAGATGATTTGCTTGTTGTAATCTTTTAACTCGTGAGTCTATGTTGCGGTTCCTGGCACTTTCACCATCTATATTTGCTAGCCTCTTCGGTACTGTGCATTGCCCTTTCTCACATTGAGAGTTGGTGCAAACTCTGCCAGTGCATCCAAATCGCGTGGGAGGACTTTGTTCTCCTACACATAAGCCCATATATTCCTCAAAACAGCCACCATACCTACCTATCATGGCATTTCCATAGCCATTCTGAGATATATTGCTGCACAACATCCACCTCCATTACGTTACTTGATGATGAGCTTCATGGTTATTTATGCATACTGCTACACTGGCAGGAGCATGCAGTTAGAAACATCAGAGATATTTCTTTATGAGTTATGAGTACTAAAAGTGTGATGATTCATTGTAATATAGGATGTTGCCCCTACCGGTGAGGGTGTATAAAAAAAATGAAAAAGCCGAAAAAGAAAAAAGGGCCAAAGAGAGAATAAAGAGAGAGGGGGCTCATCACTATCCTTTATATACCACACTTGTGCCTCATGTTTAGCACCAAAACTTCAGTTTGGAGAAAGTTTTCATATTATCATTCATTCATAACTATGTGGGGAACTTTACATTATAGAACTTGACTTGTATATTCCAATTATGAGCCTCCTCAAATGAGCTCTAGGTCTTCGTGAGCAAGCAAGTTGGATGCACCCCCACTAGTTCCATTGGAGAGCTTTCATACACTTATAGCTCTATGTGCATCCGTTGTGTGGCAATCCCTACTCCTTGCATAGATTCGTTGTAAGATTTTCTCTTGTCTACTGACCACTTTCAGCTTTGTGAGCCTTTCTTCCATTGACCTTCCAAACCCCCCATAATGTTCTCTTTGCCATAACATCCCGGTGCCAGGGACCAACGCAGAACACTTGCTTGTTTTTAGTGCGCAAATAGTTTAAGATTCAAGTATTTCATCGTGTAGAAACCTTGACTTGATCCTAACAGGGGTTGTGAAGATCGTTTGACGTGCATGATATTGTTGTTCTTGAAAGCTTAAATCATCTCTAATAAACATTGCACGGTTGATTCTCTTTTAGTATTGATTCATTAAAAGTTTTGATTCTTTCTTCTTATTTGTTTATGCATTACTTGTTGATATCAAATATAGATCAAAGCTTTAGTTCATTTGATCCTAGTTTACATGCTCTGTTTTACATATTATGATCAAGATTGTGTGGTAGCATGTCACCTCAGAAACTATTTTGTTTTCTCGTTTACCTACTCGAGGACGAGTAGGAACTAAGCTTGGGGATGGTTGATACGTATCCAACGTATCTATAATTTCTGATGTTCCATGTTGATATTATGCCAATTGCTACATGTTTTCTCCCTTCTTTATAGCATTTTTACACATTTTCTGGGACTAACCTATTAAAAAGATGCCAAGTGCCAGTTCCCTGTTTTTTATTTCAGAAAAGTTGTTCTGGAAATATTCTTGGAATTGGACCCCACGAATCCCGAAGTTCCTATTTTCCCCCGAAAGCATCCAGAAGTCCGAAGAGAAGTCGAAGACGGGCACCAGGGGTCCCTCACCATAGCCAGGCGCGGCCCCCCCTGGTCGCGCCTGGGGGTGGTGTGTCCACCCTGGTGGCCCACCTACGTCGCCCTTTCGTCTGTTTATTCCCCTCCGAAGGAAAATCCTAGGTACCTGATCAAAAATCGCCGAAAAGTTCCGCAGCCGCCGTCGTCGTCAACCCTAGATTAGGGGGGTTCTGAAGCTGTCTCCCCGCACCCTGCCGGAGAGGAGATCATCACCGGAGGCCTCTTCATCACCACGACTGCCTCCAGAGTGATGCGTGAGTAGTTCATCCTTGGACTACGGGTCCGTAGCAGTAGCTAGATGGTTGTCTTCTCCTCCTATGCCTTAATGTTTAGATCTCATGAGCTGCCTAACATGATCGAGATTGTTCTTATGTAATTTTACGTGTTGTGTTTGCTGGGATCCGATGAATATTGAACTTATGCCAAGCTGATTATAGTCTTTATTGCATATGTTATTTGTGATTTTGCATGCTTCCGTTGCTAGTGGTTTCTCTGGCCAAGTAGTTGCTAGTGACTCCAAGAGGGAGTATTTATGCTCGATAGTTAGGCTCATGCCTCCTTTTCGCCTGTGCTCGAGTGACAAAAACGTGACGGGGGAGGATGTGCTGTTGCCACTAGGGAGAAAACAGCGGTGTGAGTGCCTGCGTGCACAATCATTGCTTACATTACACACATTGCTTAATGCGATTATCTGTTGCTTGCAACTTAATACCTAAGGGGGTTCAGATGATAACCTGAGGGTGGATTATTAGTCATAGATGCAGTTGGATTACAATCTATGTATATTTTTGTAATGCCCGCACTAAATATCATAGTAGTCATCATGTCATGAATGTGCACTACGGTGCAACCTTTATTTGCTAATTGCCCAGCTGTAATTTGTTCACCCAGCATGCTATCTTTTATGGAGAGACACCACTAGTGAACCTATGAACCCCGGTCCATTTTCCTACACTGTTAAACAAACCACTACAATTCCCTGCTTTCTTACTTACTGCAAGCATACACCATTTTCCTCACACTATACGTCTAATATTTGTTTTTAGCAAGACCGGTGAGATTGACAACCTCACTGTACCGTTGGGACAAAGTATTTTGGTTGTGTTGTGTGAAGGTTTCGCGTTGTTGCTGACACCGGTGAGGCGCCATCACCACCGTCAATGTCATCAACCTTCCGAAGATCCTCTTTCTCCTACTGGATTGATAACCTTGGTTCTTAACTGAGGGAAATTCTTACCGTTGTACTCATCACACCCTCCTCTTGGGGTTCCCAACACACCATTGCTAGTAGCAAGATTTCCTGGCTCCATCATATAACCGAGTGCGAGCATCAATAATTTCTGGCGCCGTTGCCGGGGACTTAAAATTCATCACCATCAAGAAGTCTCCCCGTCAAGGCACCATTAAGGCGTAGCAAAGAAATTTTGGCGCCATTGCCGGGGAACAAAACAAACAAGACTTCCTCCCGCGACGGTCGCAATCCATAGCAGCAATGGCTCCCTTGCATATGTGCTTGAGTGACAGAAACATGATGGATGGGGATATGCTGTTGCTACTAGGGAGAAAACAGCGGTGCTCTTGTCTACGGATGAGGACCACTTCTTACATTACATATTGTTCTTAATGCATTTGTCTATTGCACACAAAGCAATCACTTCGTTGATGCAACGTAATACCAGAGAGATTTGCTGGATAGCTTTCTTGAGGTGGACTTTTAGATATGGATGCATGCTGGATAGCGGTCTATATGCCTTGATGTAATTCCTACAATGTTAGAACCCGTGAACTATATCTCGTCATAATAGTATTATTATACATTCATGATTTGTCAATTGCCCAGCTGTAATTTGTTCACCCAACATGTTTGTTTTCTTTGGGGAGACACCACTAGTGAACCTATGGCACCCGGTCCTATTTTCCTCTTAATTGCAACCTTCTTTCAAGTACTTTCACCATTGTTTCCTTGTTGTCCAATTTTTACTTTTATTGCTTTTCAATAATCTATGCGTTTAATTATCTAGTTTTCAGTAAGACTGGAAGATTGTCAACCTTCTCGGAAAGTTGGGGACAAGAGAGAGATTGTGTGTTGTGTGCAGGTTCCACGCTTGTTGACGCGCCAGACAACAAGCAACCTTCTCCAAGACTACCAAGTCCTACTGGTTCGATAACCCTGGTTCCTTATTTGGGAGAAAATTTCCACTGGACTACATTATACCTTCCTCTTGGGGTTTCCAAACGAGCATGTGATCTCATCTGCATCAGAGATCTCGCCCGCGGATCTCCTCGAGGAAAGCTCCTCCGCAGCGTCCCTCATCTCTGCTTCGTGGCCTGCAGCAAGCCTATCAGAAGAGGGCACCACCAGGCTCGTCGTGGCCGAGACGCTCCCACGGGTCACCCCGTGGGTTCAACGGCCACAGACAGGGCCTCATCATCTTCTCGCTGGGGGTCCCTTCCAAGGGAGGACATCCCAGAGCACGCTGGAAGGAGGCTGGATGCTGTGGTTCTTTTCCTAGCCTTTTTCTAGCGAGGCCTCCTGGATCAAATAAAAGGAAAGGAGGGTTCAGCACGGCGGGCAGCACTCCCCACGGGGCAATTAAGGAAGAAAGGGGAGTTACTCATCTGAGGGGGTGTAGCCTTTGCACAACCTCCACCCGAGGAGGGACCCAGCTGGATCAGAACCCTCCTGGAGGTGCGTCTCCTCCGTGTGGGACCTCGCCAGTTTCCCCACGAGGCGCTTGCTGGGTCTTTCGGCAGCGGCCTTTGTCCGCCGCTCCACCTCGGCACCGCGAAGGGGGGGGCTCCTGGGGAGTTTCTTTGTCATCGGGGGTCTCGCTCGGTTTCGGCCAGGGGACACGGGACTCGTGCTCGCCTCCAACGGGGTCCTCCCCTTTATCGCCGTTCGAAGAGTCGACGTTCCCCGTAATGTGGGGTTGGCGTTCCTTAGGGAGGCAACCCGTGTTGCACACTTCCTCCATGCTGACAGAAGCTTCGGAGGTGTCTTCATCCTCCTCCTCCTCCTAGTCTTGGTAGTTCATGAGAGGGTTCGTGGCGCTCCTGTCATGCCCGACCCCCAACAAACCCCACTAGTCGAAGGAGGGCATCCCCAAGGAGCTTGTTCTTGTCCTCCTCTAGGTAGTACATCGGATCAACCCCCTCCAGGATATATTCCACCTCGGTATCAACGACTAAGATCTTCATGAGGGCACTGATATTGCCCTTACTACGCTCCTCGTCAAGCCTCATGGGGTCCTCCAGACCAGAGTACTCTCACACATGCTCCTTGTGCACCTGAAGAGGGGCGATGGATCTCCACATGAATTCCTTCACCATCATCTTGACGGTTAGCCCGCTCTCGCGCAGCAACGAGATCCAGTCCAAGAGGGCCTAAACCCTCACCCCGGAGAGCTTGCTCTAGCACCAGCCGGGCTGTTGGACCGCCAGCTCGGCGGGAACCTCGAAGAGACGATTCTTCTCATTAAGACCCACGAACACCCACCAGTAGCGGCAGTCCTCCACCTTCTTTGACCAGTCCAACTTGATAAAAGGTGCATGACTATTACAACAGAAGGAGACACAGAAGGTAAGCTCGCTCGTCGCATGAAAGCGCAAGAAGAATAAGTGGCGGAAGAGGACGACAAACGGTTCCACTCCCAGGAGCGCCTTGCAGAAGTAGGCGAAAACCGACAGTATAGTGACAGAGTTGGGCTGAAGGTGAAGAAGGTGTATCCCATAGTGCGAAAGGATGGCCACGAGGAAGAAGGAGAATGACGGCACCATCCCGACGTGGATGCAGTGGACAAAGAGAGCGGTCACGCCTACCGAGAGCAGCCCTCTCTATGGAACCTAACCGCAGCTTGGTGGAGCCCGAGTCGTTAAAGAGGCTGGCCACTGATCCGAGGATCTTTTGCATACTCTTGACATCCTTCACGCGTGAATCCTCTAGGGCTGGTTTGGCAGCGAGTGCGGCCGCGGCTGCCGTCGCCTGGGCTCTCTGAACTGCTTGATTTTCCTTATCCATGGCGGGTGGAAGCTCTCGCGGAGGAGTGTCGTGCACAAGGGGAGAATGAAGGGGCACGAACCGTGCAAGCAAAGGAAGCGATGAGCGGAAAGATTCCCCACCCTATGCTCGCAACTTTATAGCTGCGAGGCAGTTATGATGCGCAGGGAAAAACCGAAGCGTCGAGGAGATCGTGGGGAACCGTCCATGCGAACCGTCGCGCCACGTGCCTACAGACCAGCGTTGGCCGTTTTCTTGGCCCCATTCCGCTTCGTCTCCTCTGGACACATGCGCGACGCGGGCCCGGGGGATACTGTCAGGGTAATGGGTACCAGAGTACCACGACTCATTTGCGAAGACCCGGTCAAAGACCCGTGGAAGCTGGTCAACAACGGTGAGCCGTACCGGGCGCCGCACAGCGAAGACCTCGTGAGGAATCGACCCTCGCAAGGAGAACTCCAGCTTTGGGACTTAGCGGAATGAAGTCCTTCTACAACTGCCTCGTGGGCCTCCACGAGGGATTCGCATCAGCATATCTCCGCGAGGAGACAACCTACTGTTCCACCCGTGACCCTCTGACAGGGGCACATGTTTCTACCACAGCCGCAGAGACACACGCGTCTGCGCGGGTCACAAAGCGAATGACGAAGGAGGCATCAACGTCGCAGGGCGCCGACGCCAAAGCTTCCCATATTCGTGATTAAAGACCATCGCCCATTTGTGGCGGCAAAGCGCCACCCGAGACATTCCTCTATGGTGCTAGAAGACCATGACGTCATAAAGCTCCCGCGCGAGCGTCATCCCTGAGATCATTGTGAAGACCCCACATTCTGCCATAAGTCAACGTTTAATCAATGGTGGACTATGTACACCCGTAGTTTAGGGCTTAGAGCTATCCTTCCCTCGTCGTATTCTGGTTTCCCTTCCCGCCCATGGGAGGGAACGAGGAGCCGGCGCGACTATATAAGGGGCAGCCCGACCAACTAGCTAAGGGTTCGCACCTGAGAAACCCTAGCCACCATTGTACAGTAATCCTCCCGAGGCAGTGCAAAAGCAGACAAGCAGGAGAAGTTTTTTACCTCGCCAGAGGGGCCAAACCTGGGTAAACTCTTGTGTCACTCTCTGCCGTGCTCTTCATAGGTCTCCTCACCAGGCACTTTGAAACACCGAGAATTTCGTTTTCAGTCCCCTATCGATCCTAGTTTTAGAGACAAGTTCTTGGGGCAGCTCTCTCCGACAGGTTGGTGGTGTCTCTCCTAAAAGTCATTGTTAGCTCTCCCTTTGGCCTCGTGTTTCTCTTTTTTGAGTTTACCTTCATTTATGTTCTTGGACAAAAACTACTCTGTTATGTTACCACTTAATAAGGGAAACCCAGCTCACTATGAATAACGAAGTCATATGGAAAAAAGTTACATATTACATCTCTTCAGTCCGCGCACCTATTAAAATATTGCTTTTGAGGGAGGTGAAGTGGAATGGCAAACAAACCATTGCAACAACCCCAATATTTGTAGAGGTATAAGGACAATTCACATCTATTACAATGAGTTTTCATTTCGCCGCATATAACCACCGCTACAATCATTCATGCTCAGCCTATATGGTCCTGATTTTATCGAGAATTCACATTCTTCTCCCGCCGGTTCCCGACTCCCTTTGGCAGTTGAAGTAGACGGCGGCTACCGGCAAGCCGAGGTTGTACAGTTCGGCGAAGTCGCGGGTGCTGAAGTTCTGTCGCCATCCCGGAGCGTAGACCGTCTGCCGGCCGAGCTGCTGAAAGAGCAGGAACACCATCCGGTGGATCCCGAGCACCGGCCGCGGGCTCTCGTAGCACACCACCTCGGTCCCTATATATGAACACGATAATTTGATTACATTCGAACACATAGCGATGTCTCATTCCATATGTTGATTAAACATAAGACTAAGTATATCTTCCGTACCAAAAGATACTCCTGTCGTGGCAGGGATGTCGGTGACCAGCCTGCAGTAGTAGATGACAGTAACTTGAGTCAGCTTGGATTTGCTGAGATGAAAGCATATGAAGTGAAGTTCAGGAAATTTTTAAACTAGTTGGATACACTTATAGTTACAGGTTGCGACTCGCGACACAGGCTAATGAGAGAAGAATCCCTGAAGATTTGTGCTTCCATCCAGGGTGATACGACTTGCTTAATCTTAGAATAATATTTTATTGCGGACGAAAATAAAGTCACAATGGGGATAACCACGAAAAATCAGCAGCCCAAGTATTTACAGAACACCTATCGAGCAACCCCAAAGTGTTAAACAAAAATAATTATTGAACCACAGGAGGAATGCAAATTTGGCTCCTCATGTAAGCGCGAAGAGCAAGCATTGCCTTCTAACGCTCATATTACGTGACCCAATATTGTAATGATGGTAGTTTCGAATCTTATCTTTTATGTACGGTTCAGCAAGTTTCACTTTAGGAAAATGGGAAGCAAATAAAGCATGCAAACATGGAAATCAATTCTAGTTAAAATGTCCGGTTTTGAGAAATGACTTATGCTGTCAAAAAATTAGAGCATATTATATAGATTTGAAATTAAAAATATCCGTACCTTGGTATATTATAGAAAGACACATTTCCATTGAAAATAGTCAACTGATACCGCTATATAACTCTACCTATCATTTCCCTAATTATTACTTTATTGACTCGCTCGTACTTCATAGAAGTGCTAGTAAACTTCTCCAGGTATTTCGGTCCCATTTCTGGTATAATTATTATTTTGTAGATTTTATATTGCATATGAAACTTGTTTCAAAGGTTCATGTAAGCAATATAGACCCATAACATGACAATACGATTGGATTCATTGGTCCGAGCGATTCTAGTTGCAGATGCCAGACAACTTGCCTAGTGATCCATTTGCCATATCTTGATCTATATGTTCTTTTAGCTTTATATATTAGTTTATGCATTAGATTTTATTTTATTCTCTCTCTTCCAAAATTCTATACACATTTGTACCAAAATTAAATGTGCATATGGTTCAAGAGTTTGAAACACGACCAAAATGTATCGATGTATGCAGGGTATGCTATAACTCAGATGTGCATCCAAACCGGGGGTTGTAGATAATATATGCTTATATCGGAATGATCTATAGGAATATATATAGGTTGATTTGGAAGAATGGATTTGCATAACGAGGTGATTTTCAAAAATCTCAAAACTCCATTTGACATACATTAGCTGCTGAGATTCGACTAAGGTATAGGTCATTGTAGCATTGTGCATATAAATTATGTAGGGAGTGGCGATTTCGTTAGTTAATTGTCATTATACTTATCGCTTAGCCATTGTACGTGTAAAATGAAAAAAAAAATACTCTTGTTATTTATTTTAGATGTTCCTACAATTTAAGAAAAGAGCCATAGCATTTACTTGAGCCGAGTTGCACAAGGTTTTTCTCGTCCACGAGGAAAAAGGAGAGAGTTGTGTAAGGATTTGATCTCAGGTGGGCGTGGGCCATGTACCCATGTCTCCTCTACGTGATCGCGGGTGAGCTATCAGCCTATCTATCCCTAGGAAAGGGTTTCGTATAGAACGCCAGTATATTATTTTTCTGTTTTGCTTTGTGGAAAGATGCTATTTGGCCCTGCCCTGTACCCCTGTTAACTGTACACAAATATCTGAATTTGGATATTTCCAGGCCAGCAGCTAGGCCATTTAGCTAGGAGAGAGAGAGAGAGAGAGAGAGAGAGAGATTTTGATCTGTTTTAGCTGCTGCTCTGCTCTCACCAGTGCAAGTACTCCCTGAGGCTGGGATCGCTCGGGCTCGGAGCATCCGGATCCACCATCACCTGCGCGAACCAAGAGATTTTCTTGAGGTCGAGGTAATCTTGAAGAATCATGAGCTAATCAAGGGGATGAGATGAGCTCGCTCAGCTAATGAACCGGCCAGCTCGGCCGGCGTACGGACGTACGGGACGGCGTAAGCAGATGAACTCACCAGCGTGTAGAAGGTGCGCATGTCCGGGCCGCCGACCTCGACGCGCGGCTGTTCGGCGATGGCGGACGGCCTGAGCTCGCAGCCGTTGGCCACGTCCCTGGACGCGTAACCGACCCGCAGCGGCACCAGCCGCACGAACGGGTCAACCACGTCACCGATGACACGCCCCACCACCAGCGGGTCGCCGCGCTGCACGCCCACCATCCTCTCCTCCTCCGGTCGCCGGCCGGCTAGATGTGTTAAGCTTGGCTGTGCGGCTGTGCCTGTGTGGTATCAGTTGCAAGCTGAAGCCTCTCTCCCGTCGTTGTTGCACCAGGACGAGCCGACGTACTTATAGGGGATGAGAGATCTCTCTCGAGCTAGCTAGCTAGCTATGGATCACGAGCAGCTGCCGAGGTGTCCTAGGTGCGTCAGCCTGTCCTTAGCGGTCCGATCCGATGGCTGCTGTCCCCGCCCCGCTCGATCGAGTGGGGGGAATCTACCCACCGGCCGGCCAGGACGCCGTCCATTTCCTGTCTGGACTATCCGGACGATTACTACTGCTACTCGCGCGTGCTGTGGCGATGACGAAGACAAGAGACGTGTTTGGGAAAGGGGGGAGTGGGCGGGTCAAATGGCCTATTGCTGTTTGCTAGCTCGTCTAGGAAAGGCGGACGTGCCCGGAATATACAACAGTCGATGTTTTCTAGGTAGGTTTTCGGTGTAGGTAAAACTGGTTTATCAGCACACACAGTTAAATTCTTCTTACCCACTGTGTTTGTGGAAAACTGCTTGGCGTACACAGGACCCCTTTTGGAATCTGGGATGGATTAGTGTTTTTTTTCAAAAAAATAAAAAAATAGAGATGGTTCAACTTTTTTTTTTTTGATGAAAATGCGGAAGACGTTGCTCTTCAATTAATTAATCAAGGAGAGGTTTATAGAGAATAAGAACACTGGACAAAGTAAAAATATAAGAATTTTCATATCCAGATAAGCTGACAATAAAAGGTTTGTGTGCATTGTTTTGATGCAGAGGTCCAAACTACGTTCTCCATTTTGGAAAAAAAATTGTAGAGAAGAAAATAACAGAAAGAATAGGTAACCTTTTTTGTAAGACGAGGGAATTAGAGAAATCTCATCGGTTATTTTTGGACATTAATGAAGAATAATCATATTTCATGGAATACCCTACATTTATCTTTCCATTTTCCATGTTTTAGGATTACCCAATATTTCTCTTCAAATTATTAATTTTTAAGTAAAATTTTAAATTAAATTATTTTTTCCTTTTTTTCAAGGTTTTCAACTTCTCTAAGAACCTTCCTTTTGTGGAGTATTGTGTCATGTGTATCATGTCACCCACAAACCCCTTTGAGTCGGATGAGGAACCACATATTCCTGGCATGATGTGCAGATTAATATTTTGAGACAAGACACAAATTTATTAAATAAAAGTAGAAATTACATAAGATCGGATACAGCGACAATTTTTTGTTTGTTTGACAAACTCTAAAAATTACACAAAACACTTTAAAGTCCTGATGTCTAGCTTCACGTTCTTAATGAACCCGGTAAAAGGTGGGGAGTTTTCCCTAGATGACCATAAAGATAATGGTAAAAAAATTCACATAATACCATGCATGCACAAACTTGATCAACCTCCAAGATTAGGAATTGACGCATGGGACACCCGCCACAAGGGGTGAGAATATTAGACCATTGAGCGCATCGCGCGTAGAGACACGCCCTTCACAAGCTGTGAAACCAGTGTTTTATCACCGGAACGCCAAAGGATAAAACCACGAGGACGATAGGACAAAACGGGAGAAATCAAGAGACCAATAGCTCCCCTACCACAACAGGATAGGGTTCGAGCCGGACATCGTTCCACCTGATGTTGTATTTATTGTTGAGATGCTGCCGACAAGGACACACAAAAAGAACATAACTACACATGTAAGATTTGGGATCTCCCCCCCCCCCCCCCCACTTTCCCACGGGTAGAAGGCCGACATGAGGGGAACAAACATAGATGGAGGTGGAGGAGGGTTGATACCTTGAGGTTAGGGTTTACTCAAAGTTGTTGCCCTCTAAGCTTCTACCCTTTGCATGTAGTGCAAAGTTGATAGGGTAGATCCAAACTAAATTCTCTCACCGTTCACAAATAATCTAAGGGCTCCTTTGATTCATAGGATAGAAAAAGTATAGAATAGAAAACTTGTAGAATTGGTATGGCATGGCTAAATGAATCCTATGAGAAGAGTAATTTCCTTTGATTGTGTTAAGGAATTTTTACATGAGGTTGGATCTCATGTTCTTTTCCTATAGAATTTGTACTACAAGATTCATATGGAAATAATTCCTATAGGATATGATTCTATCAATAAAACAAGCAATATAGAAAAGTTTCCTATAGGATACAATCCTACAAAAATCCTATGTCATTCCTATGAATCAAAGAGGGCCTAAGTACGTTTGTCCTAAGTCAAACTAGTTTAAGTTTGACCAAGTTTATACAAACTTATATCAACATATATAACACCAATTTAGTTTTATTAGATCGATTCATCATAGAACATATTTTCTACTAAATTTGGTGAAAAACTTAAAACATCAATTATTTCAGAATCGGGGGAGTCTTATATATAGCCCATATTAGAAGTTTGATGCGTGTCTGTTGCGTGGTGCAAAATTATATCACATTCGCTTTGTCATGGTGCAAGAAAATTCTCGCTAGTATGAAAACAAACTGTTGTTGGTACACGCGTGGGTTGTTATTGCTATTGCGTGCAAAATTATAAAATAAAATAGCACTTCCTCCGTCTCAAAATAATTGTCATTGAGATATTGAAATCTGAGGACTGTATCATGAACAGTGGCTGTTGTCCTTTTTTTGCTTCTCGTCTGGTCTTGCTATATGAAATTCAGATTTTTGCAACTCTTTTGTTTAACAAAAAAGATTTTGGGCAACTGATCAATGCGTAGCAGCTACATTCATGAACGGGAAATGAGCCTAAGCATGAAACTCCTGTTCCTGCACTAATTAATTTGCCTACTCTAACCCTCTAGCTAGGTGCCGGCAGCCAGCAAAGCCCGGTCCTGCGGCTATCGCCTAGTACTCGAGCCACGGCCGGAAACATTTCCATGAAGCTTTTCTCCACGCCATCCTGCACGTCCTGTGTGCGCGACGTTGAAAGAGCGAAAAGAAAGGAGCTCGCTCCATAGCACTGCCTAGCTCACCCTTTTTCTTTGCGCGACGAGACAGTCAATCGATCGGTGCATGGCAGAGCGCGGGGATAGGCGGCGTGTCCTTTTTGTCACCCGGACGTAGCTCTCAGTCCCCATCAGGGCCCGCGTCGGTCTGTCGAGTTCGCATTGGCTGCGCCCAGGAATTTCACCTCTTCCCTGATTAATTACGCCCACTGATGCCAGGATGAGCCTGCGATTTAGGCCGGACGTCGACACCTCGGCAACCGCCAACCATTTACCCGCTGTGAAAGATCCGCCGACGTGTCGAACCCGCGGCGGCCGGTGGCTCTGGGGTGAAACTTCAAGGCTGCCTGCCGCCATCAAATGGTGATGTAATCCTAGGTAGATAACTCGTGTTTATCTTTCACCAAGTCTTTTCTTGTTGCGAGGATAACTTGCACTAACTACTCAAGAAGTCAAGTGCTTGTAGGATGCGATTTTATAAATTATGCAAGGATATTGCTTATTAGCTCTTCAAAAAGCTTTGGTCTGAGCTTGTGTGTAGTGTGTGGGGATGGTAAATATGCAGAATACGAGTAGTAACTATCTAGTCCAAACTGGGTCTTGGTTGCACTCATACGTCATGTTTAAAATATTGCTTATCCAATTCAAAAGAACACCTACTTTTAATACAAAACCATATTGGGATGCTTTGTTGAAACAAGGACAGGGAATGTGTTGAGAAATTGTCTCCATTTGTACCGGGATCAATCATACATTAAGAATAAATATAGTTAGCCCTCAACTTAAATACTACCACATATATTTCGTTCCCGGCACACATAGAGCATTTTGACCACTAATCTAGTGTTGGTTTTCACACACAAGGCAATTAGATCACACACAAATCAAGGGAATTCAAGCATAAGTAAAATAACTATAAAATTAGAAACATTTAGGAAGGAGCGGAAAACACAATATAGACATAAATTTTGATAAAAGTTTATTGGACGTTAGAAAATCTAGAAGAAAGGAAATAACAAAAAAAATGGAATATTTTGAAAAGGAAATTTGAGGGGGAAAACTGTAGTAGTTAGGAACTCAAGAAAAATCACAAAATTTAGTGAATATTCATGAGTAATCATCGTACTTTCTAATATTAACGGATGTTTCTAATAGTTTTGAGTTTTCTTGGATTTCCTTACTTCCTTCCTTTCATTTTTCTATTTTATGATTAAAAACAATATTTCTACTGTATTTTAGGACAATTGACATTTTAGATTTAATAGATGTGTAATGAATGGAATGTATTTTTTAATAGTTTTTTATTTGCCTTACAGATTTCTTAAAGTGTGTCTTTTGTTGTTTTTTCATGCTTATTAGGTCGACAGATGTGGTAGAACAACTATTTGCATCATTGGTGATGTTTACAAATATTGTTTCGTAATTTCAAAAGACCACTTGTTTTTTTATAGAAAATGATGTGTGGATGATTTGTTGTCACAACGTGATGTGAAGAAGCGTGGCCTTTCATTTCGAGCTCAGTCGGGCTTATAAATGTAATTGTTGAAGACAAGAAAAACACCCACTCTAAAAAAGTAAATAGAAGAAAGATCCTTCCCTTTATCCCTCGATTAGAAGCTCAGTTTATCTCTCAACTTTGATAACAACATATATTTGGTCATGACAGGTATAAAAGCATTTTGACCAATGATCCAGCCTTGGTTTCATGGATATGGCAACCTGACCAATGCACAAAACCGAGTGTAACATCCCTGATTTTTGGAAAGTTCAAAAATCACAAAAATTTTAAAAAAATTCTTTTCTATTAAAGCAAGCCACCAAAAAAATAAAACTCAAACACAAAAGAAATTTATTGCTATTCCAATGTTAGTGGAATCGAAAATCTAATATGCCTCAAATTCTATAAACCCTAAAGCATATTCAAAATAAAAATTTATCTATTCAAAATATTTGCTTGCTCCTAACAAACCTTATATCATAAGAGGTTTCCTTTTCAACTATTGCTTGAAAATATTTAATGATGTATAAACACTAGATAATTGTTACCTCTAATGATTCTCTATGCCTTCAAAAATTATTCACAAGAATAAAAATTATTTATATTGTTTTCTTCAATCATTATACCAAGTATTAACCATAAAGTGTTTATATAAATTATTTTGTTTATGAAAACAAGTAAAAGACCTTGGAAAACAAAAATTGCATTATGACATCTCTCTCAATTCTTAATAAACCTTAATTCAAAATATCAACTATTTTCTATTTAGGAAAAACCGCGAGGCCGCCGCCATTGCTCATCGGAGTTGGAAACCCTAGCTGTCGTCTTGTGCTGTTTCCGTCTGCCACGGTGAGCCTATGTAGCCCTTGTTGGTCCCTTACAACTCCCCAAGTCCGTGCGCACCTCTGTGACTCCTTCTCCGAATTTTTCCACCGCAGGAACATCGACGCCGAGACCGACCCAAAAGCACCAGCGACCGAGCAACTCCGACCGTGCCCCTCCGTCGTTCCAGGAGGTTCCCGACGACACAGTTGCCTCCATCGTCTCTGCCACCTCGTGTCACGCGTCTTCATCATCTTCGTTGAGCCAGAGACCCTCGGGGTCGTAACCACGTCAATGTCCGTGAGCAGCGCCGCCGCCTCGACTTTCTCCGTACCTAGCTCCGGTGAGCACCCCCTCTCTCTACCGTCAGATCTGATGGACGGCCTAGATTAGAACCCCCCGAATCGGCACGCTACCTTTGGATCTCGATCCAACGGCCCAGATCAAACCACTTAACCACGTCAGCGCCCAGTCAGCTTGCGTAGTCAGCAGCCTGGTCAGCAACTTTGACCAATCAGATCCAGCCACGTGGCGAGCCTTTTTATTTGCACAAAAGCCTCTCCACCTTAGAATCATCATAAGTTTTGACCCATAAGCCCAAATTTAACAAACTTGTACTTTTTGAAATAAGCACAACATGCAGAATCTTTTTGCGCTATTCGAATTTAAAATTAAGAAACTTAAATTGGTTCAAATTTAAATAGGCTTGTTTGATGAATTTTGGCATAACTCAAATTCTACAAATCCAAAATTTGCAAATAAAATATTATTTGAAACCTTAACATGTGTACTTTCATATCCTCTATTCCAAAATAATTATTGAACAAATTTAAATTTAAATTATATTTAAATTGTCCGTTTAAGTATTTTTGACATAGATTTAATTCTATAAATATTTTCAATATAGTTCCTTTTGATTTTTTTTTTGCTTTTGGTAACCTTGAACCAGAGACATCAGTTCCTAAAAATTTTGGACACCCTTGGACCATTACCATGTGATTTTGGCCAAAACCCCAACATAGTGATCCACCCATTTTACCATGTCTTAGAATTGTTTCCATCTTTTTATCTTTGATGGTGTGGATATTTTGAATCCAAGACCAAGTCCCTAGTATTTTTCAATCACATATAAGACCAACTAGTGAACCTTAAACACTAGTACCATTATTTTCTATATACTTCTCCACTTTACCCATTCTTGCTTCAAGGATTCATCAAGTTAGAAAAATGGAAATCAAGACTCAAACAAAAGAAGGAACATCATTATAAACTTGGTGCCAACATGAAGAGATATAAGGAAGATCATTGAATAAATAGAAGGAAGGACTTATACTCCAAAACAACTAGAAGCAACTCAAGGAAGTACAAGTGTATGAAGAAATCAGGGAGAAAACATCTACCTATGTCTTTCTATCTTTCTTCTTATTTCCTTTCTTTCTTAATTGACCTAGTGGTATTTTGTGCCCATCCCATGTTGGACCAACTAGTGAGAAGGCCATGAAGCATCTATCAAGACCAAGAGAAGAACCACCCCCAAGGAACAAAACTACAAGGGAATCATGAAGATGAACTTCAAGAAAACAAGCATGTCAAGACTTGGAGAAAATATATACAAGTTGAAGAATAACAAGTTGCTTTTGTCCAACCATTGGCCCAAATGGAAAATCCCAATACTTTATCTTATTCTCTATATTGTTACGAAGTTAGTGAAATCTAGACCTACCCTAACCAAAATGGAAAGGCTAACTTAGATCACTAAAATGTCTACATAAAAATAACTAAGAGTTACACTTTGTTATGTGTTACTTTAGTTGAAATAGTGTGATCACCTTGGTGAATTCTTGGAACTTCCTGGATAAATATGTTATCAATGAAGTTTGATCACTACAAACTCAACCTAGTCCATCCCAAATAAACCCTTGGAACTTCCTTAACAAGTATGAAACCAAGATAAAATGAATCCTTCAAAATCAAACCTTAACCTTGTCCTTCCCAACTTGGTTAAACCCCTTTTTATATGTTCGTTTCTTTGTATGTTTTTCTACTCTTGTATGTTTGATTGCTAGGGTGCTTGTTTATCTTGTGTTTGTGCTTTCAATGTATAGATTGTACGGAGAGCAATGATCTTTTGGAACACCATCAAGTACCTATTATTTTCCTATGCATTACAAGAGTTTTGAGTAGCATGCATGATAAGGGTTTTATCTAAGTGTTATGCTATGCTAATATCCCAAGTAGTGTGTAGCCATCCTTTTATATCTTGCTAGTATAGAAGACATTGAACTTAGTAGAATTACTATGCTCTTGAAATGTTTTATCTAGATGTTAAGGATAAAAACTACTAAGTTTAATGAATCACCTAGGTGGAAGTGGAAGGATTGGTTTATGTTGAGTGGCTCCCTAGGGCCATTTCTATGGTGTGTTTCACCGAAGGAGTACACTTGCGGATGGCCACCCATGAATAAAGAGATTACTATGTCCTTCTAAGTTTTGATGCTTCCAGTGCAGCCTTCAGTCATATGGGCTCTGTCTTGATCAACTACATTGAATGGACTCACCAGTGCTTGACAAGAAGATGTACGGGTGTATGTTGGAACGGTTCAAGCCTGGCGGTGGTGGAATTTATTCTAAAAGACCTTGTCTCAATCTTCTCCCTTCCTTAATGCACTGAGGGTGTATAGGATGTTTGGGCTGATTTGAGTCTGAAGGTGAAAGTGCACAAACTCTGCAGAGTAAACAAACTAATATCTTAGCCATGTCCCCAGTCATGGACAATTTGATCAGTTGGACAAGGAATGACGGAAGAATCTCATCATACCAACTTCATAATAAAATTTTGATGGGTGAACATGGGTAGGAGTTTTCCCTGATTTCTATGAGTGGTACTCCTTAATTTAGTTCCGGTTCACTGATTTCTATCAGTGATACCTATTGTAGAAGAAAATATTTTATGACAAGAGATAGGAGAAAACTGGCTTTATGCAAACTTAGCCAAAACTCCACTCAGCCAAATAAGAATGTAGTATTAGTCTTGCCATTTGTATCCACCATAGTGTTACTTGCCAATACATTAAATTGTATTGACCACCTTGTGGCTGCATATTCCATCCTGCAGATGAATCTGAAGACGAGTGAGGATTTCGTTTAGGATCTCGAGTTTATCGCCAACATGTTTTGCATGTGGCACATGAAGAAGATGAGGTTCAGTGATGTTCTATGTTTCCGTTGTAATACTTTGTTTTCTGCTAGTCTTCTAAGACTATTCAAGTTGTAATGTTATTGTGTAAAGACTGGATCATGCGATGTAATAGAATTTGACACATTTGCATGATATTTCATTTTGTGTTGTGGTGCTAGCAATTGATCCAGGGACTAGCACAATAACACATGTGTTCTTACATTATTTAAATATGGGAACGCTACAAAATGATATCAGAGGATTGTGTTGTCTATAGGATTTGAGACCCTAGGTTTGGATTAGAACTAGGAAAAGCCACAGGAATAAAATATATTATCTTTCAACTACTTCACAAAGAAACCGGTTATATCTTCATTCCTCCTCGTACTCCTGTCTATGGTGCATTTGTAATGTCTACTCTTATCCGTAGATGACCAGCATCTTTGATTCACTCAAGAGAGGACCAATGATGACCATGACCCTGGAATGCGACACTGAGATCCCAAGAGTACTGAAGGACCTCATGTTAATCATGGGATTTGAAGGACCAGCAGTCTAATGGGGTTTTCCCTACATAAATGAGGAGGATGGTCTTGAATATTGGTGGGTACAGATTCATCTGTACAGAAACAAGGAGTACGACCACAAGATAGGAGGAGACTGCATGTTTACCAGCACGGTAACCCATCCTTCATTCTTTGATTCAGCAATAAGTGATGCATAGAGTGCTATTGAAGAACTTGTAGAGAGACTCAAGTGGAGACTCCACAACACTCAGAAGGATCTCAAGGAAGCTGAAGAAGAGATTAACACTCTTGAAAAGGAGATTACAATGTACAAGAACATGGATATCATCATGAAGACTGAGTATTGAAGACTCTCCATGAAGAATAAAACACGAAAGTGGTTAGCCTGCTTTACGTAGTAGACCACCATGAGATGTAATAAAGTTGTGAGACACGAAACACGATTAGTGTATTGATCATACTTTTCAGTGTTTTATGACAATACGAGATGTTTTCTAAAACCATGTTGTTTGGTGTGATGAATGTGTTGCTACATGTTTGTTATGTGTTGTTTGTAAGATGAGTTTGCTTGATCTGTTGTGTTTGGGAAGGAACCTCCTTTAGCTGTCTTTCTAATTTCTACTCATGTCCCCCTAAAACCCCAAACAGATGCCTAGCCAGAATTCCTACAACCTTTACCTTATTGAGACACAAGCCATCCCATTTGACAAATGCTAGTCTCAGATTGTTTCTTATGTGTGAAGAAACAAATCACATACATGATGAATGCCAACTACATTATAAGGAGCAGCAAGCCAGTCAACAAGAGAAGATAGACAAGTGGACTCAAATTTACATGAGCTATGAAGATTTGAAGCTTTTCCCTACACCAAGAGAAGAAACAATAAAGAAGAACACAACAATCCAGTTGGTATTGCATAAGAGTTTTACGCAACCCAATAATAAGAGAAACGACAGTTTAGCTCAGGTTTGTCTTACAGATTGGAAACTTTCTGTTAGACAAGTGAGATTACCTAGTGTCATTATACGAGATTCATCAATCTAAGTACAAGGTAATGATTGAGTGCAACATGGATTGGCCCCCATGATGACTACTCACATTATTTACTCTTGCTATGAGGAATGGTAAGTCTGAGTGACATACCTATTAGAGAGACGGTGATGTTAAACCTGAACCATAGGATGATAAGATACAATAATAACCCTATGTTAGGCAAGTGTTGCTGAAACATATCTATTTTTGGTGAGTATCAAACCAACCTTGGAGTATCAAGCAATGGAAGATATTACCTACCATGAGAGTTTCGTTAGAAACAGCATGGTGTTTGCATTCAAGGAAGACAACAACAAGATGAAAGATTGCTAAGGACATCAAAAGACCAACTTGAGAGTGAACCAATGACTTTTGATTGACCCAAAGAGTGACCCCTCAGTGCCAAAGGTAGTTCAAAAGACTTATGTTGGTCTACGGCTCTACCGCGAAGGAAAGTTCTACTCAAGACAATCTGGAATCAACCTACACTCCAAGCTAATGAGAATAGACTACCCACAAAAGTTTCTTTTAAGGGTGGTAGCCCACCTAGTTGTTTTGTAACCTTGTTATCCAAACCTATCTTTCTTTCTAGACTTCCCAAATATCGGGACGAGATTTCTTTTAAGGGTGGTAGGCTGTAACATCCCTAATTTTTGGAGAGTTCAAAAATCACAAATAATTAAAACTTCTTGTTTCCTATTAAAGCAAGCCACCAAAAACAAATAAAACTCAAACACAAAAGAAATTTATTGCTATTCCAATGTTATTGGAATTGAAAATTCAATATGCCTCAAATTCTATAAACCCCGAAGCATATTCAAAATAAAAGTTTATCTATTCAAAATATTTGTTTTCTCCTAACAAATCTTATTTCATAAAAGGTTTTCTTTCCAACTATTTCTTGAAAATATTTAATGAAGTATAAACACTACATAATTATTACCTCTAATGATTCCCTATGCTTTCAAAAATGGTACACAAGAATAAAAATTATTTATATTGTTTTCTTCAATTATTATACCAAGTATCAACCAGAAAGTGTTTATATAAATTATTTTGTTTAGGAAAACAAGTACAGACCTTGGAAAACAAAAATTCCATTATGACATCTCTCTGAATTCTTAATAAACCCTAATTCAAAATATCACTTATTTTCTATTTAGGAAATGGCATTAACTTGCTATGAGAGTTTATTCATATTTTTAAAATATAGAATTACGAAAATAATTTGTAATGGCCTTCAAAAATAATATTCAACTTAGGTCACTGAAAATTTGTTCGACTAATATTTACATTTTATTATTTTGTAAATTAGAAATAACATTAAGTCACTATTAGGGATTTAATCAATTTTCAAAATTCAAAAAACAGGGTTGAAAAGTTTACAAAAGTGTCTGGTTGAAAGGTATTAATATTACAAGAATTTAGAAATTTATTTTATGTTAATTGGATTTTTAAAACATAAGTTATTAAGGTTTTGATTTAACAAGAAAAATAAAAACAAAAAAAGAATCGATGACGTCAATGGTGACATCACCTTCTTCTTCCTCAGAGAAGGAAACCGCGCCAGTTTCGGCCGATTTCAATCGCGGCGATTACGCGCCATCAAGCCCCCGATTCCCTCCCCTCTCTGCACCTATTTATAGCCCCTGAGTCCCTCTTCTTTGCCCCTCTCACTCCGTGCGAATCACGCTGCCAGGCCGCTGCCATTGCTCGTTGGAGTTAGAAACCCTAGCCGCCGTTTTGTGATGTTTCCGTCCGCCACGGTGAGCCTATGTAGCCCCTACTGGTCCTTTACAACTCCGGAAGTTCGTGCGCACCTATGTTACTCCTTCTCCGATTTTTTCCACCGCAGGAGCATCGACGACGAGCCTGACCTGAGAGCACCGGCGACCAAGCAACTCCAACTGTGCCCCTCTGTTCTGCCAGGAGGTTCCCGACGACGTTGTTGCCTCCATCGTCTGTGCCTCCTCGCGCCGCGCGTCGTCATCATCTTCGTTGAGCCAGAGACCCCAGGATCGCACACGCCGTCAACGCCCGTGAGCAGTGCCGCCGCCTCGACATTCTCCGGCAACCTAGATCCGGTGAGCACCTCTCTCTCTCTCTCTATCTCTCTCTACCGTCAGATCTGAGGGACGACCTAGATTAGAACCCCCCGAATCGGCACACAACCATTGGATCTGGATCGAACGGCCTAGATCCAGCCACTTAACCACATCAGCGCTCAGTCGGCATGCAGAGTGAGCAGCCCAGTTAGCAGGATTGACCAATCAGATCCAGCCATGTGGCCAGCCGTTTTATTTGAATTTCTCCCGGTAGAATCAATCTGGCTTTTTTTGCAGAAAAGCCCCTCCACCTTAGAATCATCATAACTTTTGATCCATAAGCCCAAATTTAACAAACTTGGACTTTTTGAAATCAGCACAACATTTAGAATCTTTTAGCATTGTTAAAATTTAAAATTAACAAACTTAAATTGGTTCAAATTTAAATAGCCTTGTTTGATGAATTTTGGCATAATTCAAATTCTACAAATCCAAAATTTGCAAATAAAATATTCTTGGAAACCTTAGGATGTGCACTTTCATATCCTCTGTTACAAAAAAAATATTGAACAAATTGAAATTGAAATTAGATTTAAAATGTCCATTTAAGTATTTTTGACATAGATTTAATTCTATAAATATTTTCAATATAGTTTGTTTTGCAAAATTGCTCCTTTTGGTAACCTTGAACCAGAGACATCGGTGCCTAAACATTTCGGACACCCTTGGATCATGATCGTGTGATTTTGGCCAAAAACACAACATAGTGATCCACCCATTTTATCATGTG
This sequence comes from Alopecurus myosuroides, assembly GCA_028641055.1. NCBI lineage: Eukaryota > Viridiplantae > Streptophyta > Magnoliopsida > Poales > Poaceae > Alopecurus > Alopecurus myosuroides. The sequence continues at coordinate 402,913,464 of CM054058.1, forward strand.
TTAGAGTTGTTTCCATCTTTTTATCTTTGATGTTGTGGACATTTTGAATCCAAGACCAAGTCCCTAGTCTGTGTCAATCACATATAAGACCAAATAGTGAACCTTAAACACTAGCAAAATGGAAATCAAGACTCAATCACAACCCGAAGGAACCTCATTATTAACTTGGTGGCAACATGAAGAGCTACAAGGAAGATCATTGAAGAAATTGAAGAAAGGACTTATACTCCGAAACAACTAGAAGCAACTCAAGGAAGTAAAAGTATATGAAGAAATAAAGGAGAAAGCATCTACCTCTCTCTTTCTATCTTTCTTATTATTTCCTTTCTTTCTTAATTTACCTAGTCGTATTTTATGCCCATCCCACCATGGACCAACTAGTGAGAAGGCCATGAAGTATCTATCAAGACCAAGAGAAGCACCACCCCAAGGAACAAGACTACAAGGGAATCATGAAGATGAACTTCAAGAAAACAAGCATTTGAAAACTTGGATAAAATATATACAAATTGAAGAATAACAAGTTGCTTTTGTCCAACCATTCGCCCAAATGGAAAATCCCAATACTTTATCTTATTCTCTTTATTTTTATGAAGTTAGTGAAATCTAGACCTACCCTAACCAAAATGGAAAGGCTAACTTAGATCACTCACATGTCTGGATGAAAATAACTAAGAGTTACACTTTCTTATGTGTTACTTTAGTTCAAATAGCGAGATCACCTTGCTGAACTCTTGGAACTTCCTGGATAAATATGTTATCAATAACATTTGATCACTACAAACTCAACCTATTCGATCCCAAATAAACCCTTGGAACTTCATTAACAAGTATGGAACCAAGATGAAATGAATCCTTCAAGATCAAACCTTAACCTTGTCCTAGCCAACTTGGTTAAACCCCTTTTTATATGATAGTTGCTTTGTATGTTTTTCTACACTTTGTATGTTTCATTTCTAGGATACTTGTTTATATTGTGTTTGTGCTTTGAATGTATAGATTGTACGGAGAGCAACGATCTTTTGCTAAGAGAGTGTGATTTCTTCAGCAACTTCAACAAGGCAAGTAACACACCATCAACTACCTATTATTTTCCAATGCATTACTAGAGTTTTGAGTAGCATGCATGATAAGGGTTTTATATAAGTTTTATGCTATGGTAATATCCAAAGTAGTGTGTAGCCATCCTTTTATATCCTGCTAGTATAGAAGACATTGAACTTAATAGAATTGCTATGCTCTTGAAATGTTTTATTTAGATGTTAAGGATAAAAACTACTAAGTTTAATGAATGGAAGTGGAAGGATTTGTTTATGTCGAGCGGATCCCTAGGGCCATTTCTATGGTGTTTTTCATCGAAGGAGTACACTTCCGGATGGCCACCCAGGAACAAAGAGATTACTATGTCCTTCTAAGTTTTGATGCTTTCAGTGCAACCTTTACGCATATGGGCTATGTATTGATCAACTAAGTTGAATGAACTCACCAGTGATTGACAAGCAGATGTAGGGCTTCTAGGTTGGAACGGGTCAAGCCTGGAGGTGGTGGAATATATTCTGAAATGATCTCCTATCAATCTTATCCTTTCCTTAATGCACTCAGGATGTATAGGATGTTTGGGCTGATTTGAGTCTGAAGGTGAAAGTGCAAAACTCTGCTGAGTCGACAAATTAAGATCTTACTCGTGTCCCCTGTGGGGACCCCAGACTAGCAGTCCGAGACCTCCAGTATGCATACATTCACAATCCCATGATCAGTTAGTCGTGAACAACATACTCGAGTTGGCATTGTAGATTACAACATCCACTACACGAATATACGGCTTACACAACTGGTCACACGACTGAGCTGAAAACAACTGCCACGCAGGACAGGAACACACACTAAAAACAGCGGAAGTCTACAAAACACACTCGTGGTAAACCCAAGTCATGCCTTGACTACCTACATGCTACTCACTCGGAGACGTTCCTAGTTCGCACAGTCGCCAGCGACACCATCTTCTTCAGGTTCTCCGGGTTTCTGCTCAAAGTCTGGCTAAGACAATAGCCAGGGACGAAACCATTGTGAGTACATTGGAATGTACTCGCAAGACACCCCAAATGAAAGCTACACATGCAAGTATGCATATATACATAGGTGGTAGGAAGGCTGTAATTAGTGGTTCAACTAGCTATGATGAATTTAAGACCCATCATAGTTGCACAAGTTTTAGTTTTCTTTGTTGAAGAAGATACTTCAAAAGATATTTAATTTCTCTTGTAGATATCGCATGTCCACAAGGTTTTGATAAAGCATTCTAAATAAAAGAAAGTTTTTCTTTGCAAAGCTTCTTGGAGAAAAATCACCTCTTCAAAACCATCATTTACCGGTACCTCAAAGGTACAATCATTCTATTTCCACGTACCTCCCAGGTACAATTCCAAAACACTTTCCAGTTTTTTTTGAAAACATTGACATAATGCTATCTACATGGACATTCAACTGTCCATATCCAAGGAAGCGGCTATTCTGAATAGTTTTACTCTGCAGAGGTGTACACAATCCACAAGATCCAGTACATCCGCCGTGAACAACCACGGACTGTCCAAGACAGTATGCAAACATCAGATAACTGGTCCGAACTATCCACTATGCAAGCGCTAGTAAATGGCTACCTCTTCAACTGGGTTTGTTCTCCCCGGCACCGAGTGAGTCAGCCGTATCGATCCGGTTTCCCCTGACAACACACCGCCATGACAGGAGACCCAACTGTTGCAACTGGTGGAAAACTTAATCCCCACACTCTGAATGTCCCATGTTTTTCTTTTCTGGCGACAATTCGGTTCGGGGGACTCTAACCCCTATAGCACATTGAGGTAGACACGGACTAACACCGACAAGCTTTTAGCTAGAACCCGTTCCCATATTGGGGTAATGTGGCAGCACGGCTTGGTTGTCCGGCGAAGACTAGGTTATGTGTCATTTTTGGAAAACAATTCGAAAACATTTCCGTCTTCACAAACCTCCCTCGTACAAGGTCCCACCTTTGCTCGGGTTTTTTTCCAAGATTTTGTTTTCACAAAAACAACAAGTTAAAATGTCCACTAAGGGACTTAAGTTGATTAAGTGATGATACTAAAATATCTACAGGGCTTGGTAACACCAAGATTATAAAGTGGATATAGCATATTAGATACATAATAAAGACAGTGGCATAGGCCACTAAGAAAAATAGTTTTTGAATCAACTTTTGTAAAACTTCAGAAGTAAAGCATGCATGATAGATAATGATAAGTAAAACAACAGCAAGCATTTAGAGTGGCTTTTCTTGGCACTGGTCTTGGTCTTGCTCTTGAAATAAACAAGAGTTGCAATAAAAACCTCTTCGGGAAATAATACCGTCTTCGTTATCTAACGTCGTAAACTCAAAAAGGAAAACGCCCAATCAGAACCAAACAAAGGCAAGCACTCGACAAAAAGTAAACATACAGCAAGCATTTCATCAAACAAGTACTCTCACAAACAATATTACTAGGGTGCACACCAGCAAGCAAAACAGGCACTGACAATACACATGAATAACACTAGAATAGGTGCTAAGGATCCTCAACCAAAATGGCATGAGTTAAGTGGGTGTGCCACTCTCATATCATGCTAAAATAAGGTTAAATGACTCTCTGGTCATTCATGAGGATGAGCAAAATAACAAGAAAACAACCTAGGAACACATACACATGCATAGAAAAATAATAACAAGCAATACTACAAGCCCATAGTGACACATGCTTCTCTAAACATGGAGAAATAATATAACCAGTATCTAAACAACCTAATAACAGATACAAATCCATACCAAACATATCATGGCATCACTCAATGCATGAAAATAATCATGGAGCAAGACAACTATTAAAACTAGGCATGAAAAAGGGCTATTTAGACAAGCATACATGCATAACAATAATAGATCCTCAAACATGATTTATTCTAACATGATGGACCTATAAGATAGAATCCAAATAACAGAGAAAACAACACCTAGACATGCTAGTAATATCAAAATAGCAATCTAATCAATGCATAAAAATTTAAGCATGCAAATAACAACTTATGGCAGAAAATCATCTAAAGCTAACATAGCATGACAATTTGATCTAGAGCTCACTCAAGCATGAAAGAAAGTATAATATGCTAGAATAACAGTATCTATGATATGGAAAACAATACTAAAGCATTTATTCAATTCATCATACCAATATGAAGAATAACATAATTTAACCTATTATTACTAGAAAAAATACCCTATGAGGATAAAATCCTAAACACCATGGTTTATCACACAAAAGTCCTAACATGCTAGTGAAACACTCAAAGCACAACTCAAACATGAATTCATACCCTACACATGCTAGGAATCAATTTTATAACAAAAACAATATAACACACAATTTAATAAAGGCATAGCAATAATATGCAGAAAAGGTATAAACACTAAATGATGCATCAAGCCTATTCTGTAACTCCTAAAATCATGAAAAATTAGTATTAGGTGCAACTAGTCACTATCAAACCAACACAATTGGATTCACCTCAAAAAGCATCACCAATAAAATTAAATAAACCACAGAAGTGCTCTTTGGCCTAAAACTAACATGCATGTCATTTCCATACCACAACTCAAGTCAGCACAAGGACAATTGCCACAGATAGACATTATCAAGGGATACTCAGAACATTTGAGTTTGCATGTTTTGGATATATAAAACTCAAGTTATTGAATAAAAGGTGTTAATGAGTTCTTCTGCCATTTATTTTATTTCTCCTAAAATACAGCACAAAACATGGATCTGCAAGTTGGATGTGGTTAGAAATTAGTAGATCTACCACTTTGATTTATGGTTTGGCAAGTTTTACTTATTTTCATTTGAATTTCGATTTAAAGTAAAACATCAGAAAACAGATCTGCAGAAAAAAAAGAAAAATAACCTTCAGAAAAATCACACGGGCCAGATCTGCGAGTTGGGCCAGCCCGTTAGCTTTTCCCGCCGGTGGAGAAAAATCGAATGACCATAAGTGGGTCACATCTGGCCCATCCGTCAAAGAGGCCCTGGGCGAAGAGGTACCCTGTCGTGGGATGGGGATCCGACGGTGGAGATTTGACCGCGTCGTTTTGGCGCCGGCGATGTCCGCATGTCCCTCCACAGATGGCCGGAGAGCTCTCCACCGGTGGTTCCATGGGGCGACAGCAAGCGAGAGCAGCACCAAGGGGTCAAAGGAGATGAGGCGGAGCCGATGCCCCCATCAGATCTTGACGGGAACGGGAGGAGCGGGATGCCCACCAAGGATCCGCGGCAGCGGACCCGGGTCACGGTCGGCGGTGCTCCTGCAAGAAATAGAGACTCAAATTGAGAGGGGCTAGAGCAAGGTGTGCACTCTAGGAAGGAAGGGAAGGAAACGGTATGACCGGGGGTGGCTCGAGTCGACGGCTCGGGGAGGGACTCGCCGGCGGCGTCTTGAGCTCGATCTCCATGGTGGAACAAGCAAAAGAGGGGGCTTTTTACTCCGGGGTTCGATTGAGGACGAGTGTGGGCTAAGAGTTACGATGAAGAGCCATGGGATGCCTCTGATCTTCCTGGCGTCGGAGCTCGACGGACATGGCACACGGCAACCATGGCGGCTCGCGTGCGGGCATCAAGGGAGAAGCAAGGGTTACCTGGGTGGTGGAGCATGACCAGGATATCCTATAGGAACAGATAGAGAGGGAGGATGTGGTTTGTAGCGAGCGGGAGCCTGAGCTCCGAGCTCCCACCCGCAGGTGTTTGACATTGATTAGAGGAGGAAGGAGAGCGCGAGGAGAGGAATGGGAGGCACGGGTGTGTTCCTGGGAGGCTAGTGGAGCTAGTAGACAAGGGGTGGAGGCGCGGCATGCGGCCCAGGTGTTGGAACGCGAGGGACATGTCGCGTGCGTCCTGGGCGCCATGGACAGCTCATGGGAAAGGAAGAAGAAGACAATCATAGGGGGAGGGGTTATGCCAGGGAGTTTACACGATGCATAGAGAGCCTCGTGGCGCAAGGGCAGCTCCTGGTTTGGACAGAGGAGGTGGGGGTGAGAAGGAGGGCTGATCACCATCCTTGTCCTTTAGTTGTTGGCTGAGTTAGAGAGAGAGAGAGAGAGAGTTATGACTGGGTAGACCATGTCTAGGAGGGTGAGGAGGGGGTTTTTCATCTCCCAGAACAGAAGAGAGGTAGATAGAGTTCAATAATAGATCAAGACATGTGTGAACCCAACCATGTCTAAAATAACCAGTGGAGGTTTTTGATTGTTTTCACCAATAATTTGAATAGAACATATGTGAAAAATCATGTCCATTTGATAGAGAATCAAAAATGGAGTCTAGGGATGGTGGCCTCATGAGTTTTGAAAAATATTTGTTTTCACAAAATTTTGGAATTTCAAAAAGTGTTGAATCTGTTTTTAAATGTTTTCTCCAAAATTTTCAACACAACTTCCAAATATTTTTGTAGAAAATGATCCCACTTCACCATAGTCATGTTGGGTAATTTTTTCAAGATTTTAGGAAATACTTTTCTTCACAAAATATTTAAAAGTCCATTTCTGGCCTTTTGGAAAATGGAAAACTACAAATAGTAAAATGCTTTTAAAACAAATATTTTTTAGTTGGGATGAGAGAGTATATAATATAGGTCTCAAAAGTGATTTTTAATAAACAACTCTTTTGAAATATTTGAGGCTCCAAGTGGAAAAGGGTGAAAACATGGGTTTATTAATAGGCTAAAAACCATGAGAGAAGAATAATTAAATGGCCATTGAAAAATAAATGGACCATATGGATATGATGTATAGGTCATGGAGATTACAAGGGTAGGTTTATTTGGCCTGAAAACATTGAGGAGTGATTTGGAGTAACATGGACAAAGTGCTTCATGATAAAGGAGATATGATCATTATTTTGGGGATGCCTTCAAAAGGACTTGGAAAGATGATACCAAAGGGTTTCAATATAAAAAATAACAACTTAGATGGATAGCATATATATAGACAAAGATATTTATGATGATGCATTGATGAATAGCTCAAGATTTGTCATAGAAGCCTGTCTCCAAAGTTGGAGATTTTTAAGAAAACAGAAGATGATATGGACATGAGATGGAATATGGTATTGATGTTTGATCTTGTTCTTACTAGGTTTTATTTTCATAAAACAACACACATTAATCAATAAACAGAAATAAATACTTCAAGGAAAACACAAGATATGATCACACAACCAAGAGATAAAATTAACAAGACACACAAGATCACTCAAAAAACTGAGTTCTTTAATTTAATTTTCAGGATGTTTTCTCAAGTGTTAATTTTAGGTAGTGATCAAGACATACCATTACAAGAGGATTTTGTAAAGAGGTTCAGCTCACAAGTTGTTATTTCCAACAGAATATAATTGAGTTAAAACACAGGGGTAACATAGTCCCCTCTTATAGTTTTTGCAAAAGAAGGAAGTGAGAAGGAGTTTTGAAATACTTGCAAAAACATCTTGGTTGAAAAGAGGTTGGAGATGATTAGATCCACAAATACTTTTCATATAATTTTGGAAGTTATATTTTGTTTTTCTCAAAACTTGGCCTTTGGGTTTCTTCTAAAATCAAAACATTTTCAAAAAGGTTTTTGCCAAAAGAGTGTGATGGATGAACATGATAAGCTTTCTTTTCATGTCTTGATCACAAGGGTTGTGTTTTAATAAAGTTATGATCATTGGTTTTAACTTGAGTTGTTAACAAACTCATATAAAAACACAATCAACAAGCAAATAGAAAAGAAACACAAGCATTAGTCAAACATATTAAAAAGTTTTTGTTGGCCCTGATTTTTTTGGGTTATTAAAAACAAGTTTTTCCTGCCTTCCAAAAATTGGGCCGTTACATCCCCGGTCATGGACAATTTGAGAATCCGGACAAGGAATGTTGGAAGAATCTTATCATGCCAACTTCATAATAAAATTTTGATGGACGAATTTGGGTAGGAGTTTTCCCTGATTTCTATCAGTGGTACTCCTTTATTTAGTTATGGTTCACTCATTTCTATCAGTGGGACTTATTGTAGAAGAAAATATTTTATGACAAGACATAGGAGAAAACTGATTTTAACTTAGCCAAAACTCCACTCAGCCAAATAAGCACGTAGTACTAGTCTTGCCATTTACATCCACCATAGTATTACTTGCCAATACATTAAATTGTATTGACCCCCTTGTGGCTGCATATTCCATCCTGTAGATGAATCTAAAGACGAGTGAGGATTTCGTTTAGGATCTCGAGTCTATCGCCAACATGTTTTGACTGTGGCACATGAAGAAGATGAGATTCAATGATGTTCTATGTTTCCGCTGTAATACTTTGTTTTCTGCTAGTCTTCTAAGACTATGCAAGTTGTAATGTTTTTTTTGTAAAGACTGGATCCTGCGATGTAATAAAAATTGACGCATTTGCATGATATTTAATTTTATGTTATGGTGCTAGCAATTGATCCTAGGACTAGCATAATAACAGAGGTGTTTTTACATTATTTAAATGTGGGAACTCTACACCGAGGGAAAACAAAAGGTTTGATAAGACAACAAAAATCTAGAACCATTTAGATAGAAAGGTAAATTCAAAAGGAAAAATATACATGCATTTTTTTCATGTTCACCGAAAGGTTATAATAACAAATAAATTGGAAAAAGGAGAATTTAGAATAAAAAATAATAATAATAAACGGAATTTGGAAAATGAAAATTCATGAAAAACTACAATTTTGTGGTACTCAATAAAGATCACAAGCAATTTATCAGTATTCATGAGAAATCACCATATTTCATGATATACACGGTGTTTCGAATAATTTTGAGTTTAATCTATTTTATTTATTTCTTGCGACTAATTTTGTTTTATCTATTTTTTTTGTTTTCTAAATTCTTATTTTTTTATTTTCTTCTTACTAGGATGTAACATGTGTTAAAACCACAATCACGTCATAGATCATACTATTATAATGATCAAAAGCCAACCGTGTCATTTATGGAAATTAAGGTCAAACTTATATGCTTCTAAAGTTTATGGACATAAACTAAACTCTGATCTATAGCTTTCCCCTGAAGCTTCTCAAGAAGTCAAGTGCTTGTAGGATGCGATTTTCTAAAGTATACAAGGATATTTCTTATTAGCTATTCCCAAGCTTTGGTGTGAGCTTGTTTAGTGTGTGGGTGTCGTGGTATTGCACATGGCAGAACCACGAAAGCGAGGCTAAGATAGAGTTTACAAAGCGGGACACGTCTGCGGGGCGACAGTTCTCGCGCGGGATTGGGCAACAAGTATGAGACACGATGTACCCAGATTTAGTGCCTTCGCGAGGAGGTAAAACCCTTAATTCTGCAAGGATGGGACTATGGTGGATGTTACAATCTTTATCCTTGAGTTGTATCGGAGAAAAGAGGCAGAGATAGCCTCTAGGGTTTCTAGGGAGAGAATGATCGATCGACCCCCTCTAAGGGTGCCTGGCCTGCCTTATATAGGGGATGGTAGCCGCTTACATGTGGGACCAGCTGCGCTATGGTGAACCGGTTGGGCCCCACGGACTACTGCTACAGCACCAAGCCCCTACTGACAGGGTGCACAATTCCAAGCCGCTTGGTACGGCGCACTGTCAGGGATGTGGGAGGCCGGCTCCCCCCGACTACATACTTTGGTCTTGGTCCTGTCGAGGTACTTGGCGACATGGGGGTGCAGCGGACGATGCAGCTGTGTGCGCTTCCTATACCCCTATGTCGCATTTCACTTATGGTAGCCGGCTTGTCCTTGATAGCAGGCGTGGAGACTGCTCCGACTGAGGAGGATTCCAGCTGGCTCCTCCAGTCGGCTCGATTAACCCTCCTCTCGGAGAGACTTTGCTTCTTATCTGGCTAAGCCAGCCGGTTGATGTCTTCGAGGATAAATCTTCTAAGTGCTTTGGACTACCCAGGGGTCATCCCCCCGACAGTAGCCCCTAAGCAGGTGAAGGCTTCAAACCTAACCCGACTGGCAGGAAGCGTCCGTGTGCTGCCTCTTCAGTCTTGATTCTGATTGCCCAGAGCCGGCCGGCTGGCGGGACATTTTCTTGAAAACTCCGGGCAACCGGTCGCGAGGGGTGACGCCAGGGATGACGCGGAGGTGTCCCATATGTCTGCACATCCACTATGCGAAGGCACCATGACGCCTCGGGTTCTTCGCGGGATCTTCTGCGCCGAAACAACTGAGTTAGTGGGATTGATTGTGGAGTAACCGTCCACATGGCAGTTTCCGTGGCACGTGGCCATGATCTAACGGCGGTTCGAGGGGAGGAGTCGAGGCGACGGCCTCCCACTATAAAAAGAGTCCAAGGCATAGAGGGGAAGGCTCTATGCTCCCTCATCTTCTTCCTCTTTCTTTCCGCTCGTCTTGTTCTCCGGAAAACTCGAGCTCTCCTCTCTCCCGCTTCTCTGGTGACCGCCACTGGCCACCGGCACTCCAGATATTCTTTGCCTCCGATGGCGCCACCCACAGAACAGGTCGCGCACCCGATGGTTCTTGGAGGGGATCCATCCTCACGCAAGCATATTTGGGTCGCCTCCGCATCGGCGGTTTCTTCGGCTCGGACGAGGAGACGGCAGTGCGCCTCCCTCCCGAGGGTGAAACTGTGTCCGCCCCCCGAGCGGGCGAGCGAGTTGTCTTCACCGACCACCTCCACCGGGGTCTAGCTTTCTCGGTGAGTGATTTCTTCGGGGGCTTCTGTACTTCTTCAACCTTCAGCTTCACCACCTCAGTTCCAACGCCATGGCCACCATATCCTACTTCATCGCTCTATGCAATGTTTACTTGGGGATTCGTCCCTCTCTCGTCCTCTTATGTTGCTTCTATCATTTTCGTAGCCGCTACCAGATGGTCGGCGGCGGCCCGATGATGGAGTGCGGCTGCGCCGTCATGTACAACCGTTTGGACAACAACGTGCAAAAGCTAGAGCTCCTTGACACCATCATGGAGTGGCAGACAACGTACTTCTACATGAGAAACAAGACCACCATGGACCGGATGAACCTTCTGCAGTTCACACACGCCCCTTCCCAGAAGACGTACTGGGGTCTGAAGGTGCACGGGGACCAAGCAGAGGTGGACAGGGCGATGCGCTGGCTAAAGGAGTTGCTGAATGTGGGCCTCAAGCCCCACTAAGTCATGCTGGCATGGATGTTCCGCCGTGTGATGCCTCTGCAGCAGCGGGCGCACAAGATGTGCCATTTGTCCGGGCGGTGGGATCCCACCCGTTTGTCTTCCTTCACCTACACCAACGCCTCCCTGGACCGGTGGCTGTCCACCATCACCAAGGAGCATGTGAATCCCGGGTGGACCCTTCAGCCGTCGCCGCTTCAACCGCCAGCACCATCCCTCGGTGGTAAGAGTCATCACTGCTTGGTGGATTTTCTTACTTCTTCATGTGCGCCCCGGCTGACGGGGGCCAGCCGGTCTACGCAGGTCTTTGACGAGCAGAGGGCCCCAGACAGTGAAGACATGACCCGGAACTTTGCTCCGGACCACCATCCTGATCCGGTTGTAGGGTCCAGCCGGACCGCTGGAGCCGGCCGGGCCACCACATCCGGGAGCACGCCCGAGGCGGCCAGCATGGAGACTGTTCCGACCAAGGTGGATTCCGGATGGCTCCTCCAGCCGGCTCGATTAACCCTCCTTTGGGAGAGACTTTCCTTCTTATCCGGCTAAGCCAGCCGGTGGATTTCCTCGAGGATAAATTTTCTGAGTGCTTTGGACCACCCGGGGGTCATCCCCCAACAGTGGGGATGGTAAATATACAGAATACCAGTAGTAACTATCTAGTCCAAACCGGTCTTGATTGCACTCATACGTCATGTTTAAAATATTATTTATCCAATTCAAAATAACACCTACTTTACTAGAAAACAATATTATGATTGCTTTGTTGAAACAAGAACAAGAAATATGTTGATAAAATAGTCACCATTTCTACCAGGATCAATCAAACTTGGCCTGGTTCCACTGCTAATCTGAGCCGTCCATTGATTTCATACTAGCCCATCCCATGAGTAGTAAAATGTATGGTAAAAGTTGACAAAAATAAATAAGGGCTTATATGAGCCTTATCATTGAGTAACTATAGTTAGCCCTAAAATTTAAATGCCACGTATATTTGGTTCCCGTCACATGTCATGGCATTTTAACCACTAATCTAGTGATGGTTTTCACACACAAGAAAATCTAGAGCACACATAAATCAAGGGAAATCAAACATCAGTAAAAAAAATAGAAACAATTAGGTCGGCAAACACATATGATTTTCATGTTAGTGGCTTTATTTTGATGGTTGAGACATATCTCAACCTTGTGCGCCCCTGAGATGTAACACTCTATGAACCAAACTTTCAATAAGGTAACAAAGCAGCCATATGCATCATTTTGATGTAGAGCCTCAGGCATCCCCATTTCCAAAACAAATATGAAGGAGCGGAGAACTCAATATAGACATTATTTTTTGTAATTGTTTATATAAATTTAGGAAAAAATACAACTTTTCTAGAGCAATGGGAAGGGGAAATCTAGAAGAAAGGAAATAGCAAAATATGGAATACTTGGAAAAGGAAAATCATGGAAAAATATATAGTAATTAGGAGCTCAAGAAAAATCACAAAAATTAACAAATATTCATAAGTAATCGCTGTATTTTCTAATATTAACACATTTTCCTCGTAGTTTTGAGTTTTCTCGGATTTCCTCATTTCCTTTCTTAAAAAATTTCGATTTTATATTTACAAATTACAATATTTCTAATGTATTTAGGATAATTACATTTGAGCTTTTCTAGATGCGTAATCAATTTAATTTATTTAAAAAAATATTATTTGCCTTATGGATTTCTTAAAGTGTGTCTTTTGTTGTTTTTTCGTGCTTATTAGGTCAACATGTGTGCTAAAACAACTATTTCATCAGTGATGATGTTTACATATTGTTTATTAGTTTAAAAAAGAACACATTTTGTATATAAAATGATGTATAGATGCTCTATTGTCACAACGAAAGATGATATGTTGAAAAGAAATGTGGCCTTCCATTTAGAGCCCAGTCACACTTAAAATTTAATTGCTTATGACAAGAAAAACACCCAATCTATAAAAATAAATAGAATAAAGGTTGATCCATTTATTCGTAGATTAGAAGCTAAGTTTGTCTCTCAGTTTTGATACAACATATATTTGGTCATGACCGTATAAAATTATTTTGATCAATGATCCAGCTATGGTTTCACAAATATGGCAACCTGACCAACACACAAAATTGAGGAAAAACAAAAGGTTCAATACAACAACAAAACTTTAAACATTTAGATAGATAGGTAAATTCAAAAGGAAAAAATAGATACACGTTTTTTTTTAATGTTCATTGAAAGGTTATAATAACAAATAAATTGGAAAAGGCAGGATTTAGAAGAAAATAATAATAATAATAATAATTAAATTGGAAAATGAAAATTCATGAAAAACTGTAGAATTGAGGAACTCAAGAAAATCACAAGCAGTCTATCAGTATTCATGAGAAGTCACCATATAAAATGATATTCACGACATTCCTAATAATTTTGAGTTTTCTCGAATTTCTTTATTTGTTACGACTACTTTTGTTTCTTCTGTTTTATCTACAAAAAATATAGTTTCTCTAATATTTTTATACACCAATTACAGTTATTTCTTGCGAATTTGAATGTTTTTAGCAACTATTGTGCTTTGAAGTTTTTTGTTTTCTAAATTCTTATTTTTGTTATTTTCTTCTTACTAGGATGTCACATGTGCTAAAACTACTATCACATCATAGGTTATACCATTATAATGTTAAAAGAAAGCAAAACATGTCTTCTATTGAAATTAAGGTCAAACTTGTATGTTTGAAGTTTATGGGCTTAAACTAAACTCAATGATGACTGGGGTTCAAAATACCCCTTTCTCCCAATGGTTGTCACTAGAGCTATTTACATTTGTTCATGACATTTTGACCAAATCATTGGTAAATCCCAAATACAAGTAAAAATTTGTGAAGCTCTCATGTCTTCATACCTCTCTACTCCAAACACAAACTCCTCACATTTTCATTATCCTAGCTAATTTATATCTCAAGAGCAATACACACACTCATATTCAAACAAAAGTGTCTCTATTAAAAAGAAATAGGCAATGGAGTGCACAAGTCACAAAGTTCTGAAATACACTAATGTTATCATTTTCGTATTGGACATGGTGGGTTCTCAACTTGAGACCAACAAACCCATCATTTTCATATGTTTAGAAGTAGTTTGGACGTCCATTTCGAGCTCAATCAGGCCTATATATGTATTTTCTTAAGACAAGGAAAACACCCACTCTAAAAAAAAGTAAATAGAAGAAAGATCATTCCCTTTATCTCTCGATTAGAAGCTTATTTTGTCTCTCTCTACTTTGATAACAACATATATTTGGTCATGATAGGTATAATTTTTTTTACCAATGATCCAGCCATGGTTTCATGGATATTGCAACGAAACCAATACACAAAATTGAGGAAAAATAAAAGGTTCGATAAAACAACAAAACTTTAGAAACATTTAGATAGAAAGTTAAATTCAAAAGGAAAAATGGACATACATTTTTCTTAATGTCCATCTAAAGGTTATAATAACAAATAAATTGGAAAACGGATAATTTGGAAGAAACAAGTAATAAAAAAATGAATTTGGAAAACGAAAACTCATGAAAAAAAATGAAATATTGAGATACTCAAGGAAGATCACAAGCATTTTATCAGTATTCATGAGAAATCACCATATTGCATGTTCACGTTGTTCCTAATAATTCTGTTTTTTATCTAATGTTTTATTAACTAATTTTGTTTTCTAAATTATTTTTTTTGTTATTTTCTTCTTACTAGGATGTGGCATGTGCTAAAAAAAGTAGTATCACGATTATGGGTCATACCATTGTAATGATAAAATGTAAAGATGTCTTTTATGGAAACTAAGGTCAAAACTGTAATAATTGAGGATGAAAAAAAAATCCCGTAAATAACAATATTTACGCGTGATAAATTTCACGATGGACACAATAGAAATACACTTTCTCCCACATTTATTTGAGCTCATCGTTTTCATTAGAGCCATTCACATTTGGACCAAATCAGCACTACTAAATCACAAACACAAGTAAAAAATGTGTGGAGCTCTCTTGTCTTGATCCTTGTCTTGCCCAAACGCAAGTGCCTCGCATTTTCCTTAACCTTGTTCGTAATTCATATCTCTAGATAAGCATGACACATACTCGGACCCAAACAAAAGCTTCCGTGTTACAATATGCAAATGGAGCGCCCATGTCACGAAGTTCCAAAGTGGCACTAGTTTTCCGTATTGGACACCCCATGGCTTGCCCCAAGTTGAGACCAAGGAACCCATCATCGTGTGATGGATGACGATGTTAACTTAGCTGCCAAGGCATCTTCATCAGCCGCCAGCTGCTCGTGGTCGACCGAAACTTGCAGGCTTGCAGCGCGGGTGCCCTGCATGCATCGCGTATACGATCGTTATGTGCATCTGCGCATGGGGTGGGGGCACGACGGTGCACGTGGGCGCGCGTGCACTTGTGGTGGTACGCAGGAACGTACGCACGCAGTTACGCACCCCGGCCGTCGCCCCTGCCTGCCGGCTGGGAATCGGCTCGAGTGGACGAAACGTACGCGGCGACCACGGTGGCCACGTCGCGCGCACCAGCAGCATGGTGATCCTCTAGCGTTAACTGCAGGACCGTGGTACACATACGTGCGACGTTTCGCTAGACTGTTACTAGTTGTACGCAATAGAATCATTTAAAGGCGCTTGCATAGTGGAAGCGTCGCGTCACCAGGACGTACGGCTGAGGCCAAAGGCAATAGCTGCTGCAGAGGGTACCAATCGGAGTGGCCGGCGGAGGCGAGAAGCGACTGCAGTGTGTCCCGTGCGATGATAGGAGATGTACGTCCGTGCACGCATATGTCAGGTGGCACGTAAGCAAAGCCGCAACGGGCCAAAATTTGTGGCCGAGGCAAGGACGAGAGCTTTTTCTGGACTGGACTGTACGCGCACCTTGCATAGAGAGGTCATGCCACGCGCCACCACCTAGGGTTGTCCACACCTGCCTATGAGCAGCCTTCAGCCTTTGCCCGGTCGGCCTCCAGAGTGCGTGGGCACAAACTACTGTTTCATTGGGTAGAGTGGCATTACAGCATCTCCACCGCCACCTATCAAATTCGTGTTCGATACCCACAATTGAACTCCATTTGAGGGATTTAACCTGATTTTCAAAAAAAAAAGAACTCCATTTGAGGGACTAGTGTACGCGATTTTGGTGGGCGGGTGCCACAGCGGCGCCCCCAAATCGTCGATCATTTTTTCCACGTAATAGACACGACGACGTTTAACAATCATACGTCATACCTCAAGGTTTCCTGCGCGTTCCCTCCTGAAGCACCAGACGTGAAACGTGCGCGTCCAGCACGGCTTCACCATAGGGTGCGTCGGCGTGCCCATCTCGGACGCGCCGAGAGTGAGCGACGCCTCCTGGGGCGCGGAGGTGCTCGCGCACTTTTACGACAAGCTCACTGACGAGCAGCGCGCCAACCCGGCGTGGGACTCGGTGAACCCGACAAACACCGCGCTACGAGGCCGCGTCCAAGCGCATCCACGACGTGCGGTGGAACCGCTGAGACGACACCGGGCCGGCGCCGCCCGCCACCGAGCGCAACAAGACCGGGCGCAATGCGTTCTGGGCGCAGCGGGGGCTTCTCCCTCGACTACGTCCCGGCGCAGATCGCCACCGACGACTCACCGCGCATCCCTTGGCCCACGCCCTCCGTCTGGGACCCGAGGCACAGCACGGCGACGCCCTCATCGTCCCTCTCCCGCTCCTCCACCTCGTCCACTGGAGGTCCTCGCGCCGCTCCGCGCCCATGCCGTTGCGCGTGCTGAAGCCGAAGCCGCGCACGTCGACACCGCCGCACCTGCGCGTCAAGCAGGAGCCGCGCTCATCGACGCGCCGCGCTGGTGGCCCCCGCATCGGCGACATCGCCCAGTCCGCCCAGCGCCGCCCAACGTCGGCCCTCAAGAAGCCGAAGCAAGAGCCGCCCCCACCCCCCCCCGACCCTGTTCGAGCAGATGCAAGCGCTCCAGGCGGTGGCTGCAACCGACCCGGAGGGCGTGGGGCCGGCCTTCCCGGCATCATTCAATACCCGCCGCCGATGTCCAACGAAGCGGCGCGTGCGTGGTCCGTCGACGACGCGGCAACGATGACTGGCACCCCGCTCATTGACCTGGACCTTCCGGCGGCCAACGACGACGAGGCGGGGCCTAGCAGATGGCCGCGTGACAACGACGGCGGGGACGACGACCAGTTCGACCTCGACGTGTTCAACTAGTGAACATGTCGATTTAGTTTAACTTTAAGTTTAAATTTCATTCAAACTTGTAAAATTTCCTAAAGTTTGAATGGAAATGAATGTTTAAATTTGATTTGTGTTGTTTTTTCAGGGGGGCGCCGTCTGGGGCTGCAAGTAGGGAGTTGCGCCCCTCAATGCTGGTTTCCCGTCAGGACAACCCCCCAAAGGGCCGTCTCCGTCGCCCCTCTGGACGGCTACTGGGGGCGCAACTAGAGATGCTCTTTGAGCATCTCCGACCTCCCACAAACTCGCCCTATATGTCTAGATGGTCAGTATGGCCTGGCGTGCCCAAAACACCCACCCAACCACCACCCCGATAATCAGTCCAAGTGACTGGGCTGTCCGGCAAGCTCCAAACTGAGCCTATATATGGAAAAGGCAGCCGAAAATAGGAGGATGACTGCACGGACCCACCCCGTTTCATCCTAAATAGGTCAAAACCCTCTTCCCCGATGGTAGATATTTTCACACTCCATCGTCTCCATCTATTAGCTCCACCATCACCACGGCACGTCCTAGGTTTTTCTCCCATTTTGAGTTTATCCCCAAATTGTTCCATTGGAGTGGATTTGAGTTGCTACCTACAATTGTAGGGTTCATCTACTAGCATGTATTTGCAATGTCTGTGGTGTCATATCCGAGTTGAACGAGCCCCTCCGCAGCAAGATGCACATGTTGGAGGATTTGGACTTCACTATTGAGGAAAAGAACAAGGTTGAAGAAAAGTTTGAGCTTGTTGAACAAACAAACCGGAATTTGGAGGGCAAACTAAAGAAGATTGAAGAAGAGAACCAGAAAATAGAAGAGGGAAGATGAAGATGGAGTTGCAACTTGCTGACATTATGTAGGATTACAAAAGTAAGGCGGATACAACTCGAACAAAGATGAAGAATATGAAAAACATCTCATTGAGAAGGATATACATATCCACTATGCATTAGGTGTTATAGTCATTTTAGTATGATTATACTTGCTATGCATGGGTTACCTATGTGTACTAGATAGATAGATTATGTGTAAAATGTAAGATTGCATGTAATGCATGGATTTGAGGAAGAAGTTTTAGGCTACATGGTTGTAGAAGATCAAGTTTAGGGGTTGACCAGTCACTGTCCGGGAAACGGCTCGGGCGTATCCGCGGACAGTTTGAGGGTTATATTTGGGATGGTCGATGTCATGGGGGTACCACGGCATATCCAATGCTTGTTGGGTAAGAGTTTTGTAGGAAGATGAGCGGTGGTGGACTACTAGGGTTGACATGACTCGAGGGGTATGATATATCTAGGTTGAGGGCCCTCCGGGAAAGTAAAACTCCTACTTCATGCATGTCTATTTTTCCGGCGAGTAAGATCTCGGTTCCAATGATTCTCAGACGTATTCTCTCCTTTCTCCCCTCTATATTTCGACGATCCTTGCTATGACCCCCTCTCGGTCTTTATATAGGAGGTCGGGTCTCACGAGTTCGTACATAACTCCATCTCCTACTCAGCCGGTTTCCTAATCCTTCTTGATACGTCTCAAACGTAACTATAATTTCTGATGTTACATGTTGTTTTCATGCCATATGCAACATGTTTCATATACACTTTATGTCATTTTTATGGATTTCCTGGGACTAACCTATTGACCAGATGCCATAGGGCTAGTTCATGTTTTATGTTATTTTTTATTTCAAAAAATTGTTATGGAATATTCTCGAAATTGAACGAAATAAATTCCCAGGGTCTTAGAAATCTGTCACCTACACGGAGTCCGGAGGGGACCCGGAGGGGGGACCTGGTGGACCCACACCATAGGGCAGCGCCCCCCTGGCCGTGCCAGCTCGTGGTGTGGCCCCGCTAGCCACCCGCCGATGTTGAACTCTCTCCTATTTAAGCTCCTCCACGGGTTAATCCTAAAGACCCGAGCCCTTTTTCACCAAAAGTTCCGTAGCAGCCACTATCGTAACCCCTAGATTGGGAGGGTTCTGAAGCTCTCCTGGCACCCTATCGGGAGGGAAATTCATCACCGGAGGGCTCTACACCACCATGCCTGTCTCAGGAGTGATGCATGAGTAGTTCATCCTTGGACTACGGGTCCATACAAGTAGCTAGATGGATGTCTTATCCTCTTTATGCCTAATGTTTAGATCTAGTGAGTTGCCCAACATGATCAAGATCATCTTATTGTAATGCTACATATTGTGTTTGCTGGGATCCGATGAATATTGAATGCTATGTCCAATGATTATCAATATATCATGTTTATGTTATTTATGATCTTGCATGCTCTTCGTTACTAGTAGATGCTCTAGCCAAGTTGATGCTTGTAACTCCAAAAGGGGGTATTTATGCTAGATAGTGGGTTCATGCCTCCCTTTCACTCACGCTCGAGTGACATAAACGTAACAGGTGAGGGATGTGTTGTTGCCATTAGGGAGAAAACAACGGTGTTTACATTGTTTGAATTACACACTTTTCTTAATGGAGTTATCTGTTACTTGCATCTTAATACCCGAGGTTTGATTGGATGACGCTCCGAGGGTGGATTATTAGCCATAGATGCAGTTGGATAACAGTCTATGAATTATGTTGTAATTCCCACATGAATCACATAGTAATCATCATGTATTGTCATGCATATGCACTACAGTGCATCCTTTATATCTGTCAATTTGTCTAACTGTAATTTGTTTACCCAGTATGTTATCTCTATTTTATGGAGAGACACCACTAGTGAACTGTGGACCCCGGTCCATTTCTTTACGTTGATAATATAACCACTGCAACCACTATTTTCCTACTGCAATTACTGTTTTCCTCTCATTCACTCCCATCGTTGTTCTCTTTTCATTTACTGCAAACAAGTATTATTTTCCACACTATACATCTAATCCTTTGTGTTAGCAAAACCGGTGAGGCTAACAACCTCACTGTTTTGCTGGGGCAAAGTACTTTGATTATGTTGTGTGGATTCCACGTTGTTGCTGAACCGGTAGTACGCCCTGGCAACATCAGTTTTCTTCAACCTTCAAAAGTGATTTCTTTCTCCTACTGGTCGATTCAACCTTTGTTTCTTTCTAAGGGAAAAACTTGTTGTTGTGCTCTTCATACCTTCCTCTTGGGGTTTCCCAACGATTGCACTCCTGCTCCATCAAGTTTTTTCTAGCGCCGTTGCCGGGGAGGAAGAGGATTTCTGCAAGGGAAGTCTCTCACCTCCAATCTTTTTACTTTGTTTTTGTGTTTGTTAGTTTATTTTCTTTTGTCTTTTTTGCTTCTCTATATCGAAAACGCACAAAAAAATGAGTTCTTATTATAGTAGTTATTTTTGTTACCATGCTTTTTATTGTTCGTCATGTTGCTCCCTAGTTCACCCTGAAAAATATATCAGTAGGTAGTGGTTCTATAATTGGAAATGGTAACATTAAAGAATTCTTTAACCATGTTAGTAAGCATAAAAATTTTGAGGAAAAATCCATAGTAGAACTTGCTCCAAATTATGAAACTGCTGTAGTTTCTTTAGTTCACATGTTAGCAGCTAGGTTTCTTAACCTTCACCCCATAATGCAGCAATTGTTTCTCAACATGGATAATATTGAAGATATGGAAAAAAGAAATTTTATCTTGGAAACCATGCTTAAAGAATTTGGAGATGTTTCTAGAGAAGCTAGGAAAGATTTTTATCATTTTAATATGATAGGCTCAAGTGTAAATGTCATTGGTGCTCTTGAACAACTAGACAAGACCGAACCTAAAAATTAAAAGGAAAGGAAAATACCAATACCCTATAAACTGGTAGCACTGCCTGAAGCCTTGTAAAAGAATTTTGACTCGATTGTTCCTAAAAACCTATTTGATGAAAGTAGTAAAGCTAAAAGTGTTAAGAGAGGAACATCTGAAAATAATTTAGATAAAATGCAATGCATTGTTGACAAGGTTTTTGATCTCAATTTTGATGTTTCTTCGCTTGAAAACACTTGGTTTTCTCTTTCTATACCTAGCTGAAAGTGTTAAAGAAAAGCACTTCTTGGGAGATAACCCATGGTTTTATTTTTTGCATTGTTTTTCTCTGTTTTCTTTGAGTCAAGGTTTTGTTTACTTCTATAGCAACTCATTTGCATGTTTATTTTCTCGCATTTGTTGTGCCAAGTAAAGTCTGTAGTGAAAGTTGAAGTTTGATTTGGATTTCTGCGCAGGAAACAGATTTCTTCTGTCCTCTGTTAAAATCGTATAAAATCACAGAAATATCAAAATGACCTACAAATTTTTGTGCTTAATCCTCAGATATTTTAGAAACTTTTTCTATTTTTAAGTTTTTCGATTTGAGCAATGTAAGTGCCTTAAAAAATTGTCTTTACAGATTGTTCTAGTTTTGACAGATTCTGCCTCTTTACTTGCATTCTCTCTTTTACTATGGTGAGTGGATTTCTTTGGTCCACAAAACATAAGTGGCTGTAGCTAATGTTTAAAAAGTTTTAATAAGGCTTGTGTCCAAGGAGAAAATGTGAGTTTTTGATTGTGCACTAACCCTCTAATGAAAATTACTTTGAGTTTGGTGTGAAGGAAGTTTTCAAGTGTCAAGAGAAGAGGATGATATTATGTGATCAAGAAGAGTGAAAATCCAAAGCTTGAGGATGCCCCTATGGTTCATCCCAACAAATTCTAAGAAGACTCAAGCGTATAAGCTTGGGTATGCCCAAGGCATCCCCTTCTTCATCAGCAACTTATCAGGTCACTTCTAGTGAAACTATATTTTTATTCGGTCACATCATATGCACTTTAGTTGGATCGTCTGTTGTTTTTGTTTTGTTTTATTTTGTTTTCTTTGCTGAAATAAAAGTTAGAACCCAGCATTCTTGTGTGGGAGAGAGACACGCTCCGCTTTTTCATATGAATACTCATTTTCTTCCATTCTCATATTCTTAGTTTTTATTCTAGCTACTGCAAACCCTTTTAGCTCTTGTTTTTCATGTATTTAATATTCTTGTTTCATTGCTATATCTCTTGGAGAGTTTTTATATATATAAAATGATTGGTGTTGGAGAGCAGTAGTACAATTTTCATGCTTATAATGGTGGAAATGGAAGCTCGTATAGACTGTGGCTAGACTATTTCATGTCATGTTGGATGTTATGTTAATTCTATTATTAGTAGTTATTATAGTAGCATGACTTCTCTCAAATAGCTGAGAGTGCTTAATATGCCATTGAAAGAATCATGAGTTATTTTTATCACATTGAAACATAATTTTGTGGTATTCTCCATCGAATGCTTTATTTGGTTGACTTGGCGCATGCTTACACCATGCTTATGACTACAAACCAGTCACTTATAGCCTCTATTATTATTTACTTTTTGACTTGTAATACCATTTATGCTTTTATTAATAATGTTTTTGTCGCAATGCTTGATTATGGCCGTTATTGCTCTCTTGAATTGTCGCTCCCAGTCTTTTGCTAGCCTCCACCTGTCATGAGTATGAGCTCTACTCGTGTATCCAACTCCCAAAAGCCAAAGTTTGCCAAATGTGTCCACAATTCCTACCTACATGTGGTATTTAAGCGCCACTACAAAGTAAATTTCTCATGTGCTACCTTTAAAATCTTCAAAATTACACCTGTTTTGTGCCCCTGTTTTAGCTCATGAGGACGTGAATAGAGAATCTTTATCTCACTTGTTGATTGGACTTTACACACCTGGACTAGTGGCACGTCCGCTTATCCAAATTGATAGAAGAGCTGGCAGCGGGGTGCCCAGCTCCAAAATTGGTTACTATTAAATTCTCATCACTCTTTTTGCCCCTGGTTTATCAGTCAAAGAATAATTGTGCAAACAAAGGAGAAGAGGGATGATCTACTGATCTCAGTTGCGTCCTTCAATGGAAGCCGCTCTTGTGAAGTCTAGTTGGCTTGTGACGTATTGTATTGTTTGTTTACCATTTCGTTGACATGAGCATACACCTCTCTATAAAAAATGTTTTCAATACCTCTGTTTAACAAAATAAAAGCTCTAGCACATGAGTTAATCCCTGCTTCCCTCTGCGAAGGGCCTTTCTTTTACTTTTATGTTGAGATTCCATCTTCTAACTTTATGCACAATTGAGAGAGAGTAGTTGCCATTCCGAGTTTAATGTGCATCGGTCCCAAAGATTATTATTGATTGATTCATGATGTGTAATTAGTTGCTCTCAAATTATTTGTGCTGGTCATCCACTTGAACTTTAAAGATGTCCTGGCATTATGTTTTGCCCCGCTCTTAAGAAAAAGCGAAATATCACTTTGCAATGTTTTCTTTATGCTCGAAACAAACGTATAACTTTCAAATGCATTATTATTTATGATCTTTTATTTGTGTTACTTCTCATGATACAAAGTGATCGCTAAGTTTAATTGTTAGAATTATATCTATCATGCATGTGTTTAAAGTACTATGATCTCAGCTTACATATGCTTTTACAATTTAGATGATCAAGTTTATGTTGGTAGCATGTCACCTCAGAAATTATTTGTTTTTATCGTTTTACCTACTCGAGGACGAGTAGGAACTAAGCCTTGGGATGCTTGATACGTCTCAAAAGTATCTATAATTTCTGATGTTCTATGTTGTTCTCATGCCATATGCTACATGTTTCATATACACTTTATGTAATTTTTATGGATTTCTTAGGACTAACCTATTGACAAGATGCCACAGAGCAAGTTCCTATTTTTTTTTTTTTTTGTTTCAGAAAAGTAGTTCTAGAAATATTCTCGGAATTGGACGAAACAAAATCTCAGGGTCTTAGAAATATGTCACGTACACGGAGTCCTGAGGGGACCCGGAGGGTGGCCCTGGAGGGCCCACACCGTAGGGCGGCACCCCCTGGCCACCCACCGACGTTGCCCTCTCGCCTATTTAAGCTCCTCCACAGGTTAACCCTAAAGACTCGAGCCTTTTTCCACCAAAAGTTCCGTAGCCGCCGCCATCGTCAACCCTAGTTTGGGAGGGTTCTGAAGCTCTCCCCGGCACCCTACCGGGAGGGGAATTCATCACCGTGGGGATCTACACCACCATGCATGCCTCCAGAGTGATATGTGAATAGTTCATCCTTGGACTACGGGTCCATAGAAGTAGCTAGATGGTTGTCTTGTCCTCTTTATGCCTCATGTTTAGATCTTGTGAGCTGCCTAACATGATCAAGATCATCTTATTGTAATGCTACATGTTGTGTTTGCTGGGATCCGATCAATATTGAATGCTATGTCCAATTATTATCAATCTATCATGTTATGTTATCTATGATCTTGCATGCTCTCCGTTACTAGTAGATTCTCTGGCTAATTTGATGCTTGTAACTCCAAGAGGGTGTATTTATACTAGTTAGTGGTTTCATGACTCCCTTTCACTCATGCTCGAGTGACAGAAACGTAACGGGTGGTTACGTGTTGTTGCTATTAGGGAGAAAACAACGATGTTTACATTGTTTACATTACACACTTTGCTTAATGCAGTTATCTGTTGCTTGCAACTTAATACCCTAGGTTTGATTGGATGACGCTCCGAGGGTGGATTATTAGTCATAGATGCTATTGGATAACGGTCTGTGAATAATGTTATAATGCCCGCATGAATCACATAGTAATCATCATGTCATGCATATGCACTATCGTGCAGCGTTTATACCTGTCAATTGCCCAACTGTAATTTGTTTACCCAGCATGTTATCTATTTTTTATGGAGAGACACCACTAGTGAACTGTGGACTCTGGTCCATTTCTTTATATTGATAATACAACCACTGCAACCATTATTTTCCTACTGCAATATTTGTTTTCCTCTCATTCACTGCCATCATTGTTCTCTTTTCATTTACTGCAAACAAGTATTATTTTCCACACTATACATCTAATTCTTTTTGTTAGCAAAACCGGTGAGATTGACAACCTCATTGTTTCATTGGGGCAAAGTACTTTGATTGTGTTGTGTAGATTCCATGTTATTGCTGAACCGGTAGTGCGCCCTGCCAACATCAGGTGTCTTCAACCTTCAGAAGTGATTTATTTCTCCTACTGGTCGATTCAAACTTGGTTTCTTTCCGAGCGAAAAACTTGTTGTTGTGCTCCTCATACCTTCCTCTTGGTGTTTCCCAACGAGTGCACTCCTGCACCATCACTTCTCTTGACCCACAAGGCAAGTCTTCTGAGTCGGCTCGTACGCGCCTCCAATGATGGCCCGGGTCTTGATACTCCTGTAGGACTTTCTGGGCCGCACTCGATATCTTCATCGTGGGGGTCCATTGGGCATCGCCACGCCAGTACCTCTGAGTGCTTGGTGGAGTCGAAGACTCGAC
This sequence comes from Alopecurus myosuroides, assembly GCA_028641055.1. Taxonomy (NCBI): domain Eukaryota; kingdom Viridiplantae; phylum Streptophyta; class Magnoliopsida; order Poales; family Poaceae; genus Alopecurus; species Alopecurus myosuroides. The sequence continues at coordinate 402,939,276 of CM054058.1, forward strand.
CAGGCACATAAATGACCCCCATCATCTAACATTCGACTAACATACTTGCAAAAGGTTTGTCCATGACTCGATAATTTATCGGGTCCTTTAATAGTTCTGTGAACAGCACAATGTTGTCGTTGGAATCAAGGGACATAGCTTAGCCTGCTTGGCTCACCTGAAAGTTCAGGGCCAATTAATCCCACTCGGGAGAATATATAGCTACCTACCTAAAACTCGGGTCTCTAGGCTATAGCCTGGAAATACCTGGCGTAATCCAACTTGGGCCGCTGTCCATCGGTCCTCTTTCCCAAATGATGCATCCACTGGATTGGAACAAAGCCTAGCAATGTGCCCCAGAATTCCACATTTTTTGCACGCCCTATTTTTTGGTACACGACCCTCTTCAGTTGCTCTGTACCTGTTTTTCTTGGTCTTCCTGGTGGTCTAATCAGTAAAGGAGAGTGGAGTTTGAACCCTGGATCTACTATGTTCTATTGGTCTTTTCCCACGAGTGCAGGCACATTGTGAGCATAAGCAGCCTTAAATTTAGCAACAGAGAAATACTTAGAGCAATACTGATCAACTTCACCATCTTCACCCCCAATCAGAGTCATCAGATGTAGAGCATGTATGGATGGCTTCCCACGAATCTGCCATTGCCTACAACTGCATTCCCTAGTCGCTAGGTTCATTGGATACCTTCATTCCCTATTTTTAGTGTTAGTGTATGCTACCTCAGCCTTGTATGTCAATGATCAAATGCATTTCATCTTCAGTCATGTTGCCTTGTGATGCAATGCCTTAATCAATGATGGGAGTATTACGTGGCCAACAAATTGTGTTTCAGCAATTCTTTTGTGAAGAGCCATCTTTATCATGATCATCTGCCTCATCTTGTCAAATGTTTGCCAAACCAAATAACCCTTCATTGACTTGAACTTTGCATTGAAGCATTCTGCAAGATTATTGATCACATAGTCTACTTTGCATATGGTGTTGAATTTGCTTATTTACCACACCTTTCCATGATTTGCATCCATATACTCCTTCACCTCTAGATGCTTTTGAGCATACAACACTCTAAAATGGTGCTCATGCTTCCTTTTACTGCATGTGTATGATGCTGGCCATAAGTTCTCATAAAAACCTTTTTCTTTGAACTTCTTTTTAAAAATTTGCGCTAGGTGTCGCATACATTCCCTATGCTCCACTCCAGGGGATACAATTTCTACTGCGCTCTCTAGACCTTTGCAAGCATATGTATGTATAGCTAAACCTAGGAGTGTGCCTATAATGTTGCGCAACTGCTGCAGAAACTAGACCCAACTTTCCTCGGACTCTGTCTCCAAAACACCAAATGCAACTGGAAATAGCCAGTTGTGTCCATCAACTGCAGAAGCTGCTACTCGTTGTACTCTCCATCTTCCAGACAAATGGGTAGCATCTACAACCAAATAAGGCATGCATCCATCAAGAAACCCCTGCCAGCAAGCCTTAAAACATAGAAAAGCCCTTCTGAAGCACTCCTTCTCAAATGACTTCCCTTTTATTTTGAATGGAACTGTATGCTTGTCAATTTTTACAACACTACCTGGACTAGCCATCTCCACTTCAGCTTTGAAGGTGTAAAGCAACTGAAAACTTTCATTCCATTGACCATTAATCCTGTCAAGAGCCATTTCTTTAGCATTGAAAATCCTCATGTAAGGAATTAGAATTTATACTTCTCAAAAAGCTTCCCTTGGAGTGTTTTTGTACGAAGATCAGGTTTCCCCCCTCCCCCAGCCAATCTAATATTCATCTGCCACCCATCGAGTTTTTGCTAGTTTGGATTTTGCCTCCCCTCTCCCCTCCAGGTGGACACGTGTGCTTGTGTGGGTTCTTCATTATCTGAAACAAAATAAAAAGGGTAAAAAAGAAGGGATAAAAAACATTACTCAATGATCTGAAATAAAATACTCAATTAACTTGGAGTACCTGAATCAGTTTGCTCTTTAGCATATGGGATGCATGCAACCTCCACCTACACCTATCATATGGACAATAAACTATGAACCTTGTTGGCTCACTCCTTTTCATCTTATAGGTATTTTCATTAAGAATGCAATATGTAGTTACTGCATTCTGACAGTCCTCCATCGATTGGAATTTGGTGCCTTCAGTAAGCTCAGGATTCTCCATGTTCCACTCAATTGTTCGCACGTCGTCCCCATTGTATTCATCTAAAATTAAGATGTATTTGTTCTATGCATCCTCTTCATCGTCAGTGTCATCAAACCTAGCTCCGCTCATAGGCTCCTCCGGATATTCATCATCCACTTCTTGCTGACTGGCTCTATCTACCAGTTCAGGGTACATCATCTCGTCTTCATCATATTTTTGAGGCACCTCCTCGTTAGGTTCTGCTTATGCGTGTGAACACACGTTTGTTGGGAGACCCCAAGAGGAAGGTATGAAGAGTGCAGCAACAAGTTTTCCGTCAGAAAAGAAACCAAGGTTGAACCGACCAGTAGGAGGAAGGAGTAACTTCAGAAGGTTGATGCAGTTGAGATGGTAGGGCGCACTACCGGTTCAGCAGCAACGTGGAACCTACATAACACAATCAATTCATTTTGCGCCAACTAAGCAGCGAGGTTTTCAATCTCACCGGTTTTGCTGATAACAAAGAGGTTAAATATATGGTGTGGAAAATAGTGGTAAAACAATATGAAAACAGTAGTAGCAGTGTAAAAACAATGGAAACAGTAATTGCAGTGGTTGTATTATCAATATGAGAAAATGGACCGGGGTCCACAGTTCACTAGTGGTGTCTCTCCATAAAAGATAGATAACATGTGTGGTGGACAAATTACAGCTGGACAATTGATAGATATTGAAACATGCATGAAACGATGATTACTATGTGATTCATGCGGGCATTACAACAATATACATAGACCATCATCCAACTGCGTCTATGACTTATAATCTACCCTCCGAATATCATCCGAACAAACGTTGGGTATTAAGTTGCAAGCAACAGATAATCGCAGTAAGCAAAGTGTGTAATGTAAACAATGTAAAGAAAGTAAACATCGTTGTTTTCTCCCTAATGGCAACAACACATCCTCCATCTGTCACGTTTCTGTCACTCGACCACAGATGCAAAGGAGGCATGAACCCACTATCGAGCATAAATACTCCCTCTTGGATTTACTAGCATCTACTTGGCCAGAGCATCTACTAACAACGGAGAGCATACAAGATTGATAATCAAGAGACATAGCATTCAACATTCATCGGATCCTAGCAAACACAACATGTAGCATCACAATAAGATGATCTCGATCATGTAGAACAGCTCACAAGATCTAAACATGAGGCATAAAGTGGAGAGGACAACCATCTAGCTACTGATATAGACCCGTAGTCCAGGGATGAACTACTCAAGCATCACTCCGGAGGCGAGCATGATGGTGTAGAGCCCTCCGGTGATGATTTTTCCTCCCGGAAGGGTGCCGGGGAGAACTCCAAAAGTAAAGCAAACATAAAGTGTATAGCAAACATGTAGCAAATCGATAAAAATGACATAAAGTGTATAGCAAACATGTAGCAAATAACATGAAAACAACATGTAACATCAGAAATTGTAGATACATTTATGACGTATCAGGTTCTGCATCTTCTTCTACAACGACCGTAGCAGGTACAAGAGAAGCAGCAGCACTATCGACAGCAGATTCGACAGCAGACATGGTGTGGCTCCATGAACCACTCGCTTTATTTGGTCTCGACCTACAAGGAGTCTCGTGGTGCGGGCTATTAGCAGAGTCAGATGATTGCCTAACACACTTCCCCTTGACTGGTTCTGCGTGTGGCTGAACCACATCGATATGAAGTTTACCGAAAGTCTGCCAACATTAAGAGTAAAAACAACCCGAGATGCTCGTCGCAAGTTAGTGGAAGAAATCTTTGCTTGGTACCGCTAAAGTAACTCAATTCAAAAGCATCGGCATCGCCTCCACGGATAGGCTGAACGGATGGTAGTGAGAAAATATGTGAGGCAAATGTTTGTTTCTATCACAACCGGATAGAAAAACGAAGTAAGAAAATGCGGTTTAGTACCATGCAACACACAAGTTGCCATTCTAACCACCAGCCGAAAAGCCAACGATGTTTAGTTCAAACATACAACAGCAGTTAGGCACGAGACAGGGGAGCTAAATTGCAATGATTCAAGCTAAAAAAAATGTCAAATACGGCCTTACTTACTAGCTAGAACACCAATTCGGGTGGATTTGTTGCTTATCTGGGTCTAATCCATGAATTTTCTGTCGTTGATTTGACCCAATCCTCTCCACGACTGAGGGCATTTCGGGAGTCCTGGATCAACATGGCTTCGCAATCCCAGATGGTTAGGTGGGGTAGATGTTGCGGAGAATGTGGCACAATGGCGGCGGAGGGGATTGGGCGGCGGCGAACGCGGCACAATGACGACGGAGGGGATGGGGCAGCGGCGGAGGGGGCAAGGTTGCGCGCTGCGATGGTGTCTATCTGGTTCAGACAAGGTAAGCTTACGTGTCTCCTTGTGTTCCCACTAGGCACGCAATGGTTAAAGGAGGACCCGACCCCACTCGTCAGCACGAACTCATCAGTTGACGGTCAATGCATTGATTGGACGACAAACACCCGTGACGTAGCGATGACTCCTGGACCTGTCGAGTGAGCCTACCCAGTCCAAGGAACAAAGCAAGGCGCTACCCGTAGCTCTAGAAGGCCCAGTGGAAGCCCACTCGCGAAACTTGCGGGTCAAGAAGGAAAGCTCCCACCGACCTAGAGCTAGGGTTTGTAACCCCCCGGGACGGTTTGAGACCCAGCTATCTATAAAAAGGCTGGGAGAACCACGAGGGGGGATCCAATCTACTTCTGACCACCATAGCCACAAGCTCGAGATCAATCTTTCGGCTTGTGCACACACCTTTGTAATCGATCTACTCGTAATACAGATCCAAAGGGCACCGAACCTGGGTAAATCATGCCCTCCTATTAGCCGATGATTGTCACCAGCGCCTTATTCATTCTCCTAATCGAAACCCTACCGGATCATTCGAGGGACTTGTCGAGATGAATAATCGGCAATTGGCGCCATCTGTGGGAACAGCAGGCGCTGGATCCACGACATCTTCGGTCTCGTCTTCGCCAAGCTTCAACTGGAGCCCGGGATCATCGACTCCAACAGAGCCGATCCACTTCGGGTTGCTCATCTACGCGCCCCACTCGTCGGAGTCTCGCCCGGCATTCAGCAGACTCGAGAAAAGCGTCAGCCTGACGTTCGGCAACTTCCACTTCCACGTCAGCAAGACAGGAATCATGCACTTCCCGACCAGATCGGACTCGGCCAATCGGACTCCGAATTCGTCTCGAGCCCGACGGCTCTCGAGTCGCCATCTGATGACGCTGGTCGTGACCCAGCGCCCATTGGTGGCTCCATCCGCCGCAACACATGCGATTTCCATACAATCGCGATTGAGGAACCCTCCAGATTTGGCGAGAACCGTCGACCTACGCCTAGGACTCACGCGCCATATCTGGCCCAAGTCTGCATGGCAGATTCAGGCGAAGCACCCGACGAAACGGAGGAGAGCAAAGAAGCGCGAGAGCGCATCAAAGTATCGCGAGCCTCTTGGCTCAAAGCAAAAAACAACAATACATTCGGGCCAACCGATAGCTCCCACATCCACTGAGGAGGACCTGACGGCGTACCACTACAACCTGTTGTGCACAGGACGACAGTTGCAAGAAGCCCGCAAGGAGCTAGAACAGCGGAAGCAAGCGGCGGAAGCCTCGAGAGCGCGCCGTGTGGCGCTCTCCAGGACCCAATCGATGGGAAACCATCCTCCGAAGAAAAAGTACGTCTCGAAAACTGCTCGCCTGGACCAAGGGTCCCTCAGCGAAGTCAGCGAATCTCTCGCGACCTCTCTCATGCACGTCGATGATGAAGGCAATGTATGCCCGACAACTCCAGCTGCCGCGATTCTGGCCGTCGCTACGTACTTGCAGGCAAACCAACCGCCCGAAAACGACCCCGTGCGCAGCAACATCGACAAGTCTAGGAGGGGCTAGGTATGGTCGGGGCAGCAATCGCCGCCCAGAACCGCAAGCACGCGACAACCCCAGAAGCCGATAAAACCCCTCGGGTAGACAAAACACCTCGTAGACGCGAGAGTACATCGCCAAAGAGAGGAAATGAGGGATCACCTCGCCACTCCAGAGGAAAAGAGGCCAGGTGCCATGGCGATAGCCCGCACCGCGATGACAATTGCCCACGAGACCGCGACAGCAGCCCACGGCACCATGGAAGCCGATCGCGACATCGCAGCAGGGAACCGCGGCACGAGGATAACCGCGACCGCACTCAACACGACGCGCATGGAGATATCGCACAGAGCAAGGTCGACAAGGCTCGAGCTCGCAGGAACCGCGCCCGATCCCTATCCACCTCCTCTGACGAGGAAGCTTGCGGCGCGATGTGCTTCAGCCTCAGCATCCGCGATGAACCGATCCCAAAAGATTCAAGCTTACAACGGAGGTCCCAAAGTACGACGGCTCGCAAGAGCCCAAGTCATGGCTTTCAGACTATCTTACCGCGGTAAAATGCCAGCGCGGGAACAAGACAACAGCCATGCATTACCTAAACCTGCACCTTGTAGCCGCCGCCCATAGCTGGCTCCAAGGAAGACCGTGTGCGCACTACAGATCCTGGGATGATCTCACCCGTGACTTTGAGAAGAACTTCCACGCGACATACAAGCAGCCAGCGTCTATCGAGGAACTCCGAGCCTGCAAGCAGAAGAGCGGCGAGTCTACCCGCGAGTATGTCCAGAGATGGACCACACTCAAGAACACGGCGGGAAACATATCAGAAGAGGTCGCGGTCAAAGCTTTCACCAAGGGCGCTCGGCGCGCCGCCTTTCGAGAAGATTTGGGGCGATCCACACCCAAATCAATCGGGGAACTGATGGTGATAGCGGACAGATGGGCGAATGGCGAAGAATCCCAGCGCAACGAGAAGGCTTCCTCACCCGCGTATGATGATGATCACAACAGCGACCGCCAAAATAGGAAGAGGAAGGACTACGACGAATGATCAATCGGAACTGGTGGCGGCGGAGTTCATGAGAAATCGCGACAGCGGATCCCGCGGAAATCATGACTTGAAACCAAAACCAGACGATAAAACCCATGAGGAAGACCTTGACGGATGCTGCTCTCTACATCTGTTTACAGATAAGCGCACGGGGAAAACCAAGGCCACTCACCTCCTCAAAGACTGCCGAAAGATCTAGGACATCCATGAGGCGTACACGAAGAAGCACAAGGCCGCCATTAGCCAGGGATGCCTGCAACTGCCAGGAGGATTCCAACCACCACCCCTGCCTCCACCCGTAGGACACCAGAACATGGCGCTAGCCGCGCTACCAGCAATACCCGCCGCGAACCAAGGAGCTTACGGATACCCGAATCCACAGGGGCTCCTGGGAATGATACAGAAGGTCTGCCCGTCCCGCAGAGTCCAGAAGACAAACACACGCCAAGTTATCATGGCAGTACAGGCTCCACCGTCCAAGACTGAATACCTGAAGATGTCAGAGCAGCCGATAACCTTCTCCAAAGAGGACCACCCTCCACGGGTGTATCGACCAGAACACGTCGGGCTCGTCATCCAGGCGCAAATAGGCAACTACGACCTAGTGAAAGCGCACTATGGTCAACTAGAGGGGGTGAATAGGTTGACTACCAATTTTTCTTCTTTTCCTTTTAATTATAGCTAAGCAAGATAAAGTAAGGTTCTCGAGATGTGCAACTAGGTGAGCAACCTAAGTGATACAAGATAAGATACGCAACGGAAGTAAAACAAAAGGAAACAAGATAAACCACAAGTGTAAACAAGGAGACAAGGATATGTTTCCCGTAGTTCCTTCTCAAGAGAAGTACGTCTACGTTGGAGAGGTGGGGAGCCACCTAGGCGCTCCTCAATAGCACGGTTGTGCACACCTTATTCTCCTTGAGCTTCTCTGGTGAGGGAGATTCTCGTTTCCACTATGAGGTTGACTTGAAGGTGTTGACCAAACCTTTACACAAGGTTGAGGACACTCCACAAGATGGATGGAGGCTCTCAACGAATCCTAAGCTTCTTCCAACAAGGTGGAAGCTACAAGCACAAGATCTACTAAGGTTTCTAGGCCTCAAGTAGGATTCTAGATATACTAGGATGTGGTGGATGGATTTGAAATTCCTTTGGTGGAATCACGGATCTAGGTCTCCTCTAGCTCTCCACAAAGTTTCGGAGTGTTTGGGTGGTTGGAGAGGGAGATCTAGGAGGTTGAAGCTTTCATTAATGGTTAGGAGAGAGAATGGGCAAAGATTAAGCTTTTATGAGGTAGGGGAAGCCTTTAAATACCCCTTCCCTTAAGTGGTCGTTGTGCAGTCCACGCAGCACCGGAGGCTCCGGTGGTCTCCTTATACGCGCACACGCGCTGCTCGTTGTCTTCACACCGGAACCTGTAGGGCGGAGGTTCCGCCCACCGGAGGTCCACCGGAGCCTCCGCTCTTCTCCATCCGAACGATGTTTCAGTGGAGCCCACACCGGAGGCGCCACCGCAGGCCAGCCCCACAGCGGGGGAGTGGAGCCAGCGGAGGCTCCGGTGGTTTAACCGGAGGCTCCGCCCACCGGATGTACACCGGAGACTCCGCTAGAGCCTCCGCTCTTATGCACCCGAAGGTGTTTTTAGCGGAGGTTCCACCGAAACCTACACCGGAGGCTAGCGCCTGGATGTGCTTGGAATTGCATGGGGCGGAGGTTCCGGTGGTTTCACCGGAGCCTCCGCTGCTTGCAAAAATGGCTCCCCATCTTTGTTTCTTCGAGCTCTTTCTATTCGAAACATTTTTGTAACCCATTGAGATTGTATAATTTGTGAACCCGGGCATTTTCATATGTATCTAAAAGGACCTGCAAATACTCTCAGTAGTCATTAGTCCAATAGTTATGTTGTCATTAATTATCAAAACGGAAGATGATCTTTCATTCTCCCACTTTTTGGTAATTGATGACAACATCCCTATTTGCATACCTGTAACTCACACAACATGAACGGAGCTCCCCCTAGAGATATGCTCCATTCATGTTGAGAGAATTTAAACAATATGGATAGCTAAACACAAATATAGTAGTGAGCAAACGATAAGTGATATAATTAAGGAACTAAGTTCACAAGCTCACATAATGCATAACGAGGTTCACAACACACAATAATTAAACAAACGAAGTTTCCAAATAACCAACTCTCTCAAGCAAGATGAAAGATGCAAATCGAAAACAAAACACGCTTGAGATAGATCCCATGCAAATGCCTGCTCCTAAGTATATATCTCTCCCCCTTTGGCATCAAGATACCAAAAGAGGGAGGAGACCGATGCCAACGTCCCAATGATCACTTGGAGGACTTATCCATGCTCGAAGGGCGGGCGCGACGCGAGAGCTGGTGACCTCTTCTCCTGCTTCCTTGTCAGACCACTCGATGATCTTCCCCGTGGAATCCTTGGCTTGCCACTCGTCCCAGTTGGTGATGCTATCTTGCATTGGGGACTCCACAGATTCCCCACCATCACGACAAAACTGACGCTCTGCCTGTGCTTCCTTGCGGTGCTTGATCTCCTTATCATAGTGAACTTCCCATTGATGATGTTGAATCTTCTTGGTCACTTTGAACACTTTCTTGAGGGCTCTTTCCATCCACTTGAAGGAACTGTCAGAAGGAGGAGGAGGAGGAGAGGGACCAACTTCCTCTTCTTCATCTTCCTCATCAATGATGACTCGTGGCTTGGCCTTGCCTTTGCGAGCAGCAGGAGTGGGATGCTCAATAGGCTCGATGTGGTTGTTGATGAGAAGCCTCTTCTCCATATGTGGGATCCAATTACTATCATCAAGAGGATCGTCTGGGAACTTGTTTCCCACACATTCAAGATGATCTTCATGATGAAAGGCCCAAAGCAAGCATTATTCGTCTGTATAACGACATGCCACAGCTCATTCCACAGATAGTCAAGCACATCGAGCTTCTGAGTCAGAGCAGAGAGCCGCTTCTCATGAGTAAGAAGCATAAGATTCTTGAGGAAGCCTTGGATCTCATCAATGTTCCCCGCCTTTGGGTTGATGGTCTCTCGATAGATGCGGAGCATAATATCATAAGTGGGGTAGAGACCTTTAACAAACCCAACAGCAAATTTATTCCAATGATACAGAGGAGTGAGTTGATCCTTGGAGAGTTATTGAGTATTGGTAGCATGAACATGGGACCATCCACTGTCAAACTCCTCGCTACCGGCAAAGGGTCCATGATCTGGGTAGCCACCAAGGAGAACTCTAACCTCGGACCATTTGATAGTGATATGATGTCCCTTGGTCATCCAAATAAGATGACGCTCTGTCTCATTGGCGAGGTGTACTGTGGCCAAGAACTCACAAACCGGTCCTTCATCATAATATTGTTGGACTTGCATAATGGGAGCAAGACCAAAAGCATCGACAATCTGCAGTGCTTACCCAAAATACTCGGGCTTCCTCTCCATATGACCAAAGTTGATGGCATGTTGAGGATCAACATTCTCCTTGGACTTCCTCATCAAGATCTCATGATAAATCTGGCTTTGAAACACGGTGTGGAATCGAGGATCCTTACCCCGGAACTGTGGCATCAAGCGGTTGCGTTCAATAATGTATGGGTTCACGCGGCGTTGTGCCAAGAACACTCCCTCGGGCATTTGAGAAGATAATTTTTCCTTGCGAGGCAAAGTCTTCTCGGGATACGGGAATCTCGGCTTGCGCTTGGGCTGAGATGGGTCCAAGGTTTCCTTGATTTCATCAACCCTTGGAGCTTTGCGACGAGCCATGATCTTGGTGCGAGTGCCCTTGCCCTTGGAACCGGAGGCATCTATGAAAGAAAAATAGCAAGAAAAGCATGAAGAAGAGGTAATGCTCAAGTTTATGTGATGCACAAATCCAAGAAACAAAGATATGAATAACATTAGGGTTGAATAACAAGGGGTAGGGCACATGAAAAATCCACCCTAAGAACCAAAGTGATTCAAGCCTAATACTCACAATCTAGGTTTCTAGGTTTTGTACTCGTGATTTCCTACTCCCAAAATCCAAATCCACGCATCTAGATGTGAAGAACATGTAGCTCCTAGTGCTTCCCCATCCATCAACTAGATGAGAGAGAGAGAGAGCATACATACCCGCATCCATGGTGGAAGGTGAGGAGGAAGAAGGTCCTGGGGTGGTCCAAGGAAAGGAGGAGAGTCTCCCGGCAGTGGAGCACCCCTCCCGGCGGCGGAGACATGGGGGGCGACGGCGGTTTGGAAGAAGAAGAGGGATGGCGAGTGGGGGAAAATGAGATTGGGATCTTGTTGACCCCGCTCGCCCTAGATCTTATCCCGCAGAACCGCAACGGGTGGAGCCTCCGGTGGTTTCACCGGAGCCTCTGCCCCCTGTCCATGTAGCGCAGTGCGGTACGGATCCGCTGGGAGAATTTCACACCAGCGGAGGTACCGGTGGGCTCCGGTGGACATGCGCAGCGGAGCCTCCGGTGGTTTCACCGGAGCCTCCGCCAGACCCAGTTTTCACGCGCCAGGAACAGAAAAACGAGAGCATTGAGATTGGAATGGTGTTTTGGGCAAAGGGAGCTTAGGTTGGAAGATGGTAACTGTCATACGAGAGACATTACTCGATGGGGGTTCACAAGATGCAAAGAAATAAAAGCCGGACCCGCACAAGTTGTCAAGGGGGAATAGGATATGCGTGAAAGAGGCAAAACTAAAAATAACTGCGAGAGAAGAAGGTCGGTGGCCGAAGCCACCATGTTTGACTGTGTGCTTTGGCACCGCGAAGATATATCTTGGGTCCAATAGTACTACTCACAATTAAGCACAGTAAGTCACAAATTGACTAGATATGCAATGATGAATTGATTTTTGCATAATAAGAAGAGTGTATACTCATGAGTTGAGTGACGCTCCCCCTATGTCCATGCCTACATCCAAACCTAATAACACATATAATGAAGGTACATATGCAAGATTTCAAGTGAAGTTGGAAGAATCGATGACATTTAGTTCATTCCTCAAAGCTCGAAATATTGGTTCATCAAGGGCCTTCGTGAAGATATCGGCAAGTTGATCCTTGGTGGATACATATGAGAGATCAATATCACCCTTCTCAGCATGATCCCGAATAAAATGATGACGAATCTCAATGTGCTTCGTCTTCGAGTGAAGAACGGGGTTGTAGGCGATCTTGATAGCACTCTCATTGTCACAAAGAAGAGGCACTTTGTCAAAATGAATACCATAATCCTTCAAGGTTTGCCTCATCGAAAGCAATTGGGCACAACAACTTGCCGCACAGATATACTCGGCCTCGGTGGTGGAGAGAGAAATGCAATTTTGCTTCTTTGAAGACCAACATACTAAGGAGAGGCCAAGGAATTGGCAACCCCCGGATGTGGACTTCCTATCTATCTTCTCTCCCGCATAATCCGCATCTGAATACCCGATGAGCTGAAAGCTTGAACCCTTGGGATACCAAACACCAAAATTTGGGGTATGAACTAAATATCAAAAGATTCGTTTCACCACTTCCAAATGACTTTGCCTCGGAGAGGCTTGAAACCTTGCACATTTACCTACACTATACGTGATATCCGGTCTAGATGCACAAAGATAGAGCAAAGAGCCAATCATGGAGCGGCATACCTTTTGATCTATCTCTTTACCGTTGGGGTCGGGTTTCAAGTCAGTGGTTGTGGACATGGGAGTCTTCATAGGCTTGGTATCATGCATGTTGAATCTCTTGAGAATGTCTTGAGTGTATTTGTCTTGTTTGATGAAGGTTCCTTCATGATATTGATTCACTTCAAAGCCAAGGAAAAACTCCAATCCTTCCATCATAGACATCTCAAACCTATCGGTCATAAGCTTGCAAAACTCTTCATTGAACAAAGTGTTAGTAGACCTGAAAATGATGTCATGTGCATAGAGTTGGCATATGAATAAGTCACCTCCAACCGTCTTGGTAAAGATGGTGGGATCGATTAAACCAACATTAAACCCACGATCCACTAGAAACTATTTAAGGTGCTCGTACCACGCACGTGGAGCTTGTTTAAGTCCATAGAGTGCCTTATCGAGTTTATAGACATAATCGGGGTGGTTGGGATCCTCGAAACCCGGAGGTTGCTTAACATATACTAACTCACTAATGTGACCATTTAGGAAAGCACTCTTAACATCCATTTGTTGCAACTTAAAATTATGATGAGATGCATAAGCAAGTAAGATGTGAATGGATTCAAGACGAGCTAAGGGGGCAAAGGTTTCACCAAAATCAACACCTTCGACTTGAGAAAACCCTTGAGCCACCAATATTTCCTTGTTGCGAATGATGATACCATCTTTGTCTTGCTTGTTATTAAACACCCATTTGGTGCCAATAACATTCTTGCAATCCTTGGGTCTTGGAACTGACTTCCACACTTTGTTGCGCTCGAAGTTGTTGAGTTCATCATGCATGGCTTCAAGCCAATCTTGATCTTCGAGAGCTTCATAAACCTTCTTGGGTTCAATGAAAGAGACAGATGCATGAGCCTTGCTAAAATCCGCCAATTGCTTCCTAGTGAAAACCCTTCCATGAACTTGTACAGGTATCTTGTCCTCCATGTGTCCCACTCGTTCAAGATTCTCTAGTCTTCTCTTTGCTCTACGAGCTAATATCCCATCCAAAGATTCTTTGGATATTGCTTGAGAATCACCTTCTTCATAGGATACATGCCCATCTTCATCTTGGTCTTGATTATTAGTGGGTGAGGGATCACCACTAGGTTGATCTCTCTCAACAATGATGGGTCTTTGATCATGAATTGGATGAGAAGTTTGGCCTTGGTCATTATCTTGGCCTTGATTACTTGCTTGACCTTGATCATTAGCTTGAGGGCTTGGTGCATCTTGTTGGGTAGCTTGTGTATCAATGGGTGTAGTCAATGGCTCCACTTGAGTGGGGCATAGTCCTTCTCCCTCCGTCATCCAGTAACCCTCAATGAGAATTATTTCACCAATCCCCATTCTTCTTATGACGATGGGAGGAATTGCATCTCCTACAACACCATGATCTATATGCCCCCCTTGGGAGCCGTTATCCTCATCAAACACCACGTCTATAACTTCTTCAACTTGTCCGGTGCATTTGTTGTAGACTCTATAGGCGTGAGCGTTTTTGGCATAGCCAACAAAAATACCCTCATAAGATTTGGTCTCAAATTTTGACAAACGTTTACCTTTCTTGCGAATGAAGCACTTGAAACCAAAGACCTTGAAGTGAGATACGTCCAGTTTCTTGCTCGTGGGAATCTCATAGGGAGTCTTGTTCAAGATCTTGCAGAGATATAACCGGTTGGTAGCATGACAAGCAGTGGAGATGGCTTCGGCCCAAAAGTTATAAGGAGAAGAGAACTTCGCAATCATTGTCCTAGCCGCATCCATCAAAGTCCGGTTCTTCCTTTCCGCAACACCATTTTGTTGAGGGGTGTAGGGAGAGGAGTATTGGTGAGAAATGCCCTCTTCACTAAGAAACCCCTCAACGGGATATAGTTTTTGAACTCCGTACCATTATCACTCCGAATGGCCAATATGGAAGCATTGTGTTGGCTCTCCACTAGAGTGATAAACTCGATGACTCTCTTTTGAGTCTCACTCTTCCTCTTGAATAAATACACCCAACAATATCTTGAATAATCATTCACAATCACCAAGCAATACTTCTTTCCTCCAAGACTATCATAAGATAGTGGACCAAAGAGATCTAAGTGAATGAGCTCAAGGATTCTTGGGGTGGAGATATTAGTCTTGGTTGGGTGAAATTCTTCATGTTGCTTTCCAAAGGAGAAGAACTACACACACGATCTTTAGCAAACTTAGCTTTGAAGGTCATGAAACATTCTCATATTGGTGTGGGCTAACCAGCGATGCCAAAGCCACCCCACATCAACTTTAGCCATTAGGCATGTCGTGGCACACGTGTCTCCTTTAGAGAAGTCTACTACATACATGTCGTTCTCGACAAACCCAACAAAGGCTACTTTAAGAGTTGTTTCCCAAATGACAATCACATTCTCTTTATTAAAGAAAGAGGTAAAACCGCAATTTCCAAGTTGAAGAACGGACATCAAGTTATAACCAAGGGACTCAACAATAAGAACATTATCAATTGATACATCATTTGAGATAGCCACCTTGCCTCGTCCCAATACCTTAAGTTCGGAATTGTCACCAATAGTGATGCAACTGATATGAGGTAATGGAGGTTCAATATTGCTCATTGCGTCATTGCTTCCGGTCATATGTTGGGATGCACCACTATCCACCATCCATCTACCCGACCCGGAAGCACTTCCCTACAAGAGATCAATTTCTTGATTTTGGTTCCCATCCTTCAATGGGTCCTCTTTTGTTAGTAACAAGGGTCTTAGGAACCCAAATACTCCAATGATAATCATCACCATAAGAAGTACCAACGTATTTAGCATAGACATGACCATCTCTATATTTCATAAGAACATAAGAGGGGTTATATTTTTCGGCAAAGTCGTTGTGAGTGATGTCCCCCCTAGAGGTATCATCACCCACCACGGAGTTGGTATCCTTCTCATTGGTCACCTCTCCCTCTTTCACAAAGACAACATTCCGAGAGGAGGAGGTGGCATTCTTGTTTTTCTTCTTTGACTTGGCAACGAAGCCAAGTCCTTCCTTTCCTTTCTTGGATCCTTGAGAGCTTATGGCGTCATTGAGAATTTTCTCTCTTCCTACAACGTTAGGAGTAGTGCAAGATGTAGGCATGATAACAATACTATTAGAGGAGGAAGTCACTTGCTTATTAGATTGTTGAGCTAGAAGCTTATTTCGAGATACGGTGAGTTTGTCATGGATTTCTTTAAGAGACGTGAACTCCTTTTCTAGTTTTCCATGACGCTCAACAAGTTCCTCATGAGCTATCCCTAGTTTCAACTCTTATTCTTCAAAGATTTTAAGTAAAGCAAGAGATTTTTTATTATCCTTCCTAAGTTTGGAAACACTAATAGCATAGGTCTATTCTAGACTAGATAGTCTCTTTTCAAGAGAGGCTCTCAAGGATCTTTCTTTCTCAAGAGCTTCTACAAGCTCATTGTCATGGTTCTCATGACCACCACCATAGCTCTCCAAGGTCGTGATGATCTCTTCCTTCTCATCTATGAGAGAGTTAGCATAATCAAGTTGCCTCAAGAGAGCCTTTACCTTTTCCTTGGTTTCACCTTCAAGACTACATAGCCAAGAGCTAAGATTCTTGGTCTCCTCATCATCCATAATGTTTTCAAAACAATCCAATAATGAGGGAGAACTAGTAGCAATAGACTTGGAGGTGGAAGATATTACCGCGGTGGCTTTTGCCATGAGATATGTAGGTCGGACCAATGTCTTCTCATTGGGGGATTCGAATAGAGAGACCGATGAAGAGGAAGTCGTAGCTATGGCGACATGGGCCACACCTACGACTTCATCTTCTCCTTCATCTCCGGAGTAGTATGTTTCCAATGTGGGGCCTTTCTGAACATATAGAGCCCTTGGAACTCTTCTAGCGAGATTCTTGTTTTGTGGAGCTTTGTTCTTATCCTTGCGAACAAGCTTCCCTTCATTCTCTTCTCTTGGCTCAAAAGGACACTCCTTGACGAAGTGATTTGAACTTCCGCAACTGAAGCATTTCCTTGGCCGCTCCCCCTTCTTCTTGTAGACCTTGTGAGCCTCCCATCTCTTCCAATAGCCGTACACGGAAAGAGCAATGCACTTGTAAGCACCCTTGTATGTATCTTCATAATCCTCATCATCCTCATCGTCCTCATCCACTTCTTCTATCCGAGCGACCGCCTTAGACTTTAAGGCGAGGTTGGGAGACTTTCCTCTTGAGCGAGCGAGAGCATCATCCACGCTTTTGTGAGATAGGGATATATCTATGAACTCACTAAGAACACCAATGGAGTTGAGGGAGTTGTAGTCCGATCTTGTACGAATGCTCGTGGAGAGGTTCTTCTCAAAAGGAGGTATGGCCTTGACAAACTTCCTCTTGATCCACTCATCAGAGATCTCCTCTTTTCCAAAGTCCCTCAATTGTTTGCAAAGAGTGACAACTCTTCTATATAGTTCTTCGAGACTCTCATATTCAAGCATAACGAAGTTCTCGGACTTGTTGAGAGCCACATCATACTTGGAGGATTGGATGCTAGCATTGCATTGAAACAAAGTGTCAAGTTTATCCCAAGCCTCCTTGGCGGTCCTGATACCGCGGATGTGTTCAAGATGTTCTCTTGGGAGAGCCTTCTGGATAGTGACAAAAGCGGTCTTGTTGAGTTGAAATTCCACATCTTCGCTTGGAGTCAAGTTGCTTGCATCGTGAGGATGAAATCCATGGAGAACACTTCTCCACAAGGCGGTGCAAGACCCTGAAATATGAGACTCCATATCGAACTTCCAAGAAGAGAATTCGTTAGTGTTAAGAATGGGAGGAAGTCCAACATTTAGAATGTGTGGCATTGTGGCAAAAAGATGAATAGTGTCATAATTGGGAGGTGGTGGTACTTTTGAGTTAGACCCCGAACCGTTAGCCGATTGAGACTTGGAGCCTTCGGAGCTCCCACCGCTTTTAGCCTTTTTATCGTCTTTTGCCTTGGCTAAAGCAATGTTAGCTTCCATTTCGGCGATGTCGGAATGGAATCATCATCTGAGCTAACATCATCGGCGGTGAGAGGTGGTTCCTTGGACTCCTTGGTTTTCCCCATCATGACCTCCAACATTTCCTTTATGCTAGAAACCTCCAAGCCAACACTAGAGCTAATCTTGGACAATTCGGTTTGGAGAGTTCCAACCGTTTCTTGTAGGTTAGTTATAGTGTCGGCCATTTTGGCGATTTCTGCACTAGAACCGTTGGGCTCATTTTCATTGACCATTATACTCTTAGGCGGTTAAGCCCGTAGCAAGAGCCGAGGCTCTGATACCAATTGAAAGTGCACTATGGTCAACTAGAGGGGGGTGAATAGGTTGACTACCATTTTTTCTTCTTTCCTTTTAATTATGGCTAAGCAAGATAAAGTGAGGTTCTCTAGATGTGAAATAGGTGAGCAACCTAAGTGATACAAGATAAGATACGCAATGGAAGTAAAACAAAAGGCAACAAGATAAACCACAAGTGTAAACAAGGAGACAAGGATATGTTTCCCGTAGTTCCTTCTCAAGAGAAGTACGTCTACGTTGGAGAGGTGGGGAGCCACCTAGGCGCTCCTCAATAGCACAGTTGTGCACACCTTATTCTCCTTGAGCTTCTCTGGTGAGGGAGATTCTCGTTTCCACTATGAGGTCGAATTGAAGGCGTTGACCAAACCTTTACACAAGGTTGAGGACACTCCACAAGATGGATGGAGGCTCTCAACGAATCCGAAGCTTCTTCCAACAAGGTGGAAGCTACAAGCACAAGATCTACTAAGGTTTCTAGGCCTCAAGTAGGATTCTATATCTACTAGGATGTGGTGGATGGATTTGAAATTCCTTTGGTGGAATCACAGATCTAGGTCTCCTCTAGCTCTCCACAAAGTTTCGGAGTGTTTGGGTGGTTGGAGAGGGAGATCTAGGAGGTTGAAGATTTCATTAATGGCTAGGAGAGATAATGGGCAAAGCTTAAGCATTTATGAGGTAGGGGAAGCCTTTAAATACCCCTTCCCCCAAGTGGCCATTGTGTAGTCCACGCAGCACAGGAGGCTCCGGTGTTTCCACCGGAGGCTCCGGTGGTCTCTTTATACGAGCACACGCGCTGCTCGCTGTCTTCAGACTGGAACCTGTAGGGTGGAGGCTCCCGTGTCTTTGGTAGAGGTTCCGCCCACCGGAGGTCCAACGGAGGTCCACCGAAGGCTCCGATGGAGCCTCTGCTCTTCTCCATTAGAACAATGTTTCAGCGGAGCCCGCACCGGAGGCGCCACCGGAGGCTAGCCCCACAGTGGGGAAATGGAGCCAGCGGAGGCTCTGGTGGTTTAAATGGATGCTCCGCCCACCGGATGTACACCGGAGGCTCCGCTGGAGCCTCCGCTCTTATGCACCCGAAGGTGTTTTTAGCGGAACCTACACCGGAGGCCAGCGCCTGGATGTGCTGGGAATTGCATGGGGCGGAGGTTCCGGTGGTTTCACCGGAGCCTCCGCGGCTTGCAAAAATGGCGCCCCAGCTTTGTTTCTTCGAGCTCTTTCTATTCGAAACATTTTTGTAACCCATTGAGATTGTATAATTGTTGAACCTGGGCATTTTCATATGTATCTACAAGGACCTGCAAATACTCTCAAATAGTCATTAGTCCAATAGATATGTTGTCATTAATTATCAAAACGGAAGATGATCTTTCACCTAGCCCGGGTGTTCATGGATGGTGGCAGCGGAATCAACATCATATACGCGGACACACTCCGCAAAATGAACAAGAACCTAGATGGACTCGCATAATCGGAAACATCCTTCCACGGGATAGTACCAGGGAAAGTCGTCCGACCACTCGGAACAATTAACCTAGAGGTGATACTCGGGGACCCAAGAAACTACGGGAGAAAATTCCTCGACTTCAAGGTGGTCGAGTGGCAATCACAATACCACGCCATTCTCGGCCGAACAGCGTTCGCGAGATTCATGGCAGTACCCCATTATGCCTATCTCAAGCTCAAACTCCCAAGGGAATACGGCACAATAACCTTAAACGGAGAATTCCAGAAGTCACACAAGTGTGACAACGAGTTCAACGAAATCGCGAAATCTTTCGGGATGCAAGAGGAGCTGGAAGAGCTGGCAAAAACCACGGATAACTCTGAGATGCCGCTCACCAAAAAGAACGCCCCAGAACTCGAGTTTAGCCCGAGCAGCGACAGTCGAAAGCATCAAGTGCACCAGACAGAATCCGCGAAGACGACGATCGTGTCCACCACCCTATCATTTGCATAGGAAAACGCGCTCGTCGAACTCCTCCGTGAGTACTGGGATATTTTTGCCAGGCAGCCCTCAGATATGTCGGGAATACCCAGGGAGTTCGCCGAGCACTCACTTGAAGTGTTTAAAGATGCAAAGCGAGTCAAACAAACCACTCGACACCTTTCCGAGCCGAAACAGAAAGAACTCAGAGAAGAGGTGAAGAGATTTCTAGCCACCAAGTTCATCAGGGAGATCAAGATATCCACCTGGTTAGCAAACCCGATGTTAGTCCCAAAGAAAAATACTGACATCCTTCACGTGTGCATCGACTACACGTCGTTGAATAAACACTGCCCCAAGGATAACTTCCCATTACAACGGATCGACCATATCGTGGACTCTATAGCAGTATGCCAACGCCTCTCCTTCCTGGACGCCTACTCGGACTATAACCAAATCAGGATGAAGCAGGAGGATGAGGAGAAGACAACATTCATCACACCACACGGTGTATACTTCTACACGACAATGCCCTTCAGGCTCAAAAAACGCAGGCGCAACATATCAGCGCTGCATGCGAAAATGCCTCTCCAAGCTCATTGGCAAGAACGTACAAGTGTATGTTGATGATATCGTCATCAAGACTCGAGTGGAGGACACACTCCTTGAGGACATCAGGGAGACATTCGACGCCCTCAACGCATACAGAATCAAGCTAACCCCGACAAAATGTGTCTTCGGGGTTCCTGCCGGACAACTCCTCGGCTACCTGGTCTCTGCCCGAGGAATTGAAGCCAACTCAGAGAAAATTCAGGCGATTGATGATGAAAGAACCAACAAACCTTCGCGGCGTGCCGCAGCTCGCAGGAAGACTGGCAGCCCTTAGCAGATTCATTGCAAGGTTAGGCGAGCAAGCGCTCCCCTTCTACAAACTGCTGAAGAAAACTGATAAGTTCGAGTGGACACCTAAAGCAAAGCAAGCGCTCATAAACCTGAAAAAGGTACTCCAGAGCAAGAAAATATTGGCCAGACCTCAGGAAAGGGAGCCCCTATACCTATATCTAGCCGCAACAAATCAGGTGGTCAGTACAGTACTAGTAGTCAAGCGAACAGAGGAGGGAAAAGCACACGGCGTACAGAGGCCAATATACTACCTCAGTGAGGTACTCTCACCGTGCAAACAGCGATACCCCCACTACCAGAAGCTCGCGTATGGAGTAGTCTTCACAGCCCGCAAGCTCAAGCATTACTTCCAGGAGCATACCGTCACAATGCTAAACGACGCATCACTCGGTACAATCATGAATAACCCTATGGCATCCGGAAGAATCGCAAAGTGGAGCATCGAGCTAGGCGCCTGGGACATCATATACACAGGGCGCAACGCCCTAAAATCCCAGGTAGTAGTGGATTTCCTCTCCGAGTGGACAGAGTTGCAAACCCCAGGGCCACCCAAGTACACGAGCTCTTGGATAATGTACTTCGATGGGTCGAAGAAACGAGGGAGCTGGAGCCAGAGTAATCCTTATATCGCCACGAGGTGACAAGCTCCAGTATGTTATGCGACTCGACTTCCCCCCTGACGATCCATCGTCCAATAACGATGCAGAATATGAGGCGCGCCTACACGGAATCGAAGATGGCGATTGCTTGCGGAGCCACTAGACCGATGATATACGGAGACTCTAATCTTATCGTGCAGCAGAAGATGAAATAGTGTGACGCTGTCGCGGATAACATGGTCGCTTATCGCGATATGTACAACCTACTCGAAGAAAGATTCAAGGGGTGTGAGCTGAAGAATATTGCGCGATCAAGCAACGAGGAAGCAGACAGACTGGCGAGCATAGGGTCAACAAACACCCTTGTTCCACCAGGAATCTACTTTGAAAGAATAAGAAAAAGACCAGTCAAGGTAAAAAAAGCAAGCAGAAACACCCGCAGCAACAGAAACGGAGGCCATCCGGCAAATCTCCCTCATCAAACTCATCCATAACATCTCAAGGCAAGTCATTCTGGTCGAGCCAACTTAGACACAGAAATATCTCGACTACCTGACAAACAAGCAGCTCCCAGTAGACATTTGCGAGGCAAGACAGATAGTGCGACGCAGCAAATATTTTCGGGTGATCAAAGGAGAACTATACAAGCAAAGCATATCAGGAGTACTCCAAAGGTGCATTGCACCCGAGGATGGAAAGGAATTGCTCCGTGACATACACCAAGGCGACCGCAGGCAATATGCAAGCTGGAGAGCAGTCGTGTGGAAAGCTTTTCGAGCAGGATTTTACTGGCTCACGGCAGCCAGAGACGCCAAAGATCTCGTCGAGAGGTGCAACGCCTGCCAGAAGTTCACGCCCAAGCCACACGCACCGGCCACATAGCTCCACATGATCCCCATCTCCTGGCCCTTCGCTCAATGGGGGCTCGACATGGTAGGACCGCTGCGGAAATCAACACCCGGAGGGTACACTCACCTGCTGGTCGCAGTCGACAAATTCACCAAATGAATAGAGGCCATGCCAGTCACGTCGCAACACGCCGAGTGTGCTGTGAGATTCCTTGATTCCATCGTGTGCAGGTTCGGTGTCCCACACAATATCATCACAGATAATGAGACCAACTTCACAACCAAGGAAACCTAGGACTTCTGCAAGGAAAAGGGATAACTCTCAGCTTCACCTCGGTGGCTCACCCGCAAACCAACGGCCAAGTCGAACGATCCAACGGATTAGTCTCGGCTGATCTGAAGAAGCGGCTGTTCAGCCGACTACACACAGCAGCAGGGCATTGGGCTCAAGAACGGCCATCGGTGTTGTGGAGCCTGCAAACAACACCAAATCGATCGAAAAACTACACGTCATTCTTCATGGTATACGGAGCTGAAGCGTGCTACCCGAGGACGTTGATGGGGGGATAATAACCCGGTAGGCCAACTCCAAGGTATAACCCGGCCCAAAGGACGCTGCGCAGGATCCAGCTAAGGATAAAGAAACTTCTGGAAGGCCCAAAGTTTGTAGGCCTTGTAACCCGGATTGTGGGTTGCAGTAAGGAAAGCTAGGGTTCGCAAGCGGTGTTCGGGTAGGACTCAAGCTGCGCCTTGGAGGGCAAGCCAGGTAGGGGTACGGGTGCTTTATAAACCGGCCCTATGCTTAGTTTTGCAGAGATCCAAGTAGTAATCATATCGCCGAATATTGAGTATCCATTGTACACAAGAGATCGAGTTAAATAAAGTGAGATCGGAGACTCGACGACTTCATCGCCGGCTACCAGATCGAATTCCATCATGCTTTCCTCTGAGCTAAACCCTCTCCCAAACGCCTGTGTCGACTTGCCCCAAGATCAGTTGCCCCTGGTAACATCTGCCGTGATCATCCCACGACAGTTGGCGCCCACCGTGGGGCCTGCGTCCAAAGGTGTTTACATCACGGGAGAAGCTCGGAAGAGCATGAGGAACCTCGTCGTCGGTGAGATCTACGACGACCACGAAGGAGAGAAGGTGGTGGACGATTCCGGCCGGGGGCCAGAATCGGATCACCTCGAATCCGGATCTGTCGTGACAATCGGCCGGATCAGCGTCTTCATCGGTATGGTATGTACTTCTGGCTCGGCTCCTGACAATTTTGGATCTGATTCTGTGTCAGGGGAGGCTACCTACGCCCAATCAGATAGAGAAGAATCAGTTGGAGCAACAGACCAGATAGAAGAATCCATCGCGCAGTGGGAACAACCGGAGGAGCCGGCATGGACCCTGCGCGACCAGGACAGTGGAAAGGATGATACTGAATCTATCCGGGACCTGCTGGAAGACCGGTACGAAGAAGATAACAACGGAGAAGAACAGCATGAACTCACAACAAGCATAATGCGCCGAGTGGCGGTCTACACGGCTCCCGCAGCCAACCTCAATCAAGGGAATGTGACCACGGCTCCGGTCGGGGCGGCTCAGGCATTGGCGCAGCGGCAGGATGCAGCTAACGGAAACCCGATCCTGGCCCGGGTCGATGGAGAGTCGGCATCAGTAACTAGCCGTGCAGCGGACGAGGAGTTGCACGCAAATACGTTCGGATTCCTGGGAAACCGGACACCAGGGGCGGGTCCTTCAAACCCGCGCCACCCGGCCTTGTTCGACAATAATCTGATCCTAGACCCCACGGTCCTTGCTACGGTTATCACTCCAGAAAACGCAGCTGAACGTGTCAGGGACCTGGATGTGGCCCGCCGCGCGTTGGAACAGCAAAGAAGGCAAGTGGAAGGGGAGAAACAAGGGATGGCTACACGTCAACGCGAGCTGGATGCAGTGGAAACCCGGCTCCGAGAGGAAACATCTAGAGTACACCAAAGACATCAGACCAGACTACCAGCCACGGGTGGGGTCATTAACCCGGCGGCTTTGTTTATTACGCCTCAGGACCAACCGATCCCAGTGGTAAACCAGGGAACTGCACCTCAGCCGGCAACATCGGAAGCCCACGCGGCAAACGTGCAGGCCGGGTTACCCCCACCACGAACCAGAGTCACAACCGGCAACGAGTTACCGCCACCGCCACCGTCACGGTTTCGCACACCAGCAGGCCACTACAACAATCCCATGGACAACGTGTATGCAGCAACACTTGCATTGAACCAGATCCCGGTAGGAGAATCGCCCCATGCAGAAAAGACCCGGCAAGCGATCGATCTACTGCACACTGCAGTAGCGCAGCAGGCCAATTACCCGGACCACAGAAGCGGGATGCATGGGACGCCATACGCCAGTCAACAAGAAGGGAATATTCAAACAAACTCGGCACGGCGGAGGGAAGAGCAACAGCAAATGCCGCCTCCTCCCCGCGTCCCGGCAGCATCAGCGGCACAGGCCGTTGTGGATAGCTCCAGGGCTCGGAGAGCCGGGGCCGGGTCTGCTGCACATGGATTGCCTGCAGCACCGCGCCCCGCTGCACCCCCGGCTGGATCGCACGTTTCCCGAGTAAGGCCAGCCTCAACCGTCCTCGCAGGACCCAAGTGTCTCTCGGACGACATCAGAGCTGAACCTTACCCGGAAAAATTCAAAGAGCCGGGAAAAGTAGTGAATTATGAACCGACCATGGATCCGGAAACATGGTTGAGCAGTTATGAGATGGCAATGTCAATCCGCAATGCGTCCGAGAATCTTCAAGCCAAGTTCATGTACTTGATGATGTCAGAAGGAGCAGCAAAGTTATGGTTCACCAACCTGCCGGAAAGATCGATCAACTCCTGGGAAGAACTGAAGACCGCGTTCGTCAAGCACTTTCATGGAACGTGCAGAAAGCTATTCACTATTGATGATTTAGAACGATGCGTTCAGAAGAAGGGAGAATCAGCACGCAGTTGGGTACGCCGGGTTATGGAGATACTTCACTCATCCACAGATATTCAGCCCAAAGATGCGCTACAAGCTATGGCAAAAACATGCAAGTATATTCCTTTAGTACAAAAGTTAACTCGCATGAAGTCCAGTAGGAATGCATCGGAGGTTACGATGGGAGAATTAATGGATGCGTGCAACAAACACGCCGCAACAGATACTACAGAGGAGGAAATTGATGACAAGAAAGCGAAAGCGAACACCAGTAATAGTGGAAGAACCGGCAATGGATCGGCACCGAGTAATAACGGAAATAGCCAGAACAAGCGCCCATTTGAAGGAGGCTCCGAGTTTGTAGCTAATACTGAGGCCGGGTCTTCGAGACCCAGATCTGAAGGGAATTTTAATACCGGAAATCACAATGGAGGACATTATCAGGGACCTCCGAGGCCAAGCAACAGTTGGGATATATTCAGAATGGCGTGCCCGAAGCACAGCAGGAACGGCAAGCCGGCTAATCACTCCTTGGAGCAATGCGCCGACTTACAGAGATGGAAGAACGAGGAAGTAAACAGAGCCATGCGAGGTGCGGGTCGGGGAGGAGGCCCGGGTCCAGGTGGAAATTTGGGCAACGGTCCACCCCCAGCCGGTAACCCGGCAGCAGGAAATCCGGGCAACAATCAAGGGGGAGCGGGAGGTTTCCAGGCTAACCCCAAACAATTGGGTCAATATCATGTGCATACTACGGGAGGCTCTAACAAGGATAAAAAGATGCTAAAGCAGGCGGTTAACTCAGTTTCCTCTGCTGTTCCGAGGTATTTGAGGTGGTCAGAACAGGAGGTAACATGGAGCAGAAGGGATCACCCGGATAGAGTGGATCACCCGGGAGTCTTAGCATTGGTAGTGGCACCACAGGTCAATGGGTATGAGCTGAAAAAAGTCTTGATGGATGGAGGAAGCAGCATCAATATCCTGTACTGGGAAACTTTTCTGCGCATGGGTCTAAAGGAATCTCAGCTACAAAAAAGTACAACAGTTTTTCACGGGATAGTGCCGGGTCATTCAGCGTGCCCTGAAGGAAAAATTGCATTGGAGGTAGCTTTTGGGGAATCAAAGGACAATTATCGAGTTGAGTGGCTTATTTTTGAGGTGGTTAAGTTGCGCAGTCCTTACCACGCATTGTTTGGAAGACCGGCTTATGCCAAATTCATGGCAAGGCCGTGCTATGTGTATCTACAGCTGAAAATTCCGGGTCCTAAGAAGACCATTACCATACATGGAAATCGAGATATAGCGGCTGAGTGCGATGAAGGAGATGCAGCAATGGCTGAGCAAGCCTGTAGGAAAGAGGAACTCAGGCATTACCGATCTCAAGCGGACCTGGAGGAAAGGGCAACTTCAAAAAGGCCGAGCTCTGAGGAAGAAAAAGCAAAACCCAGGGTAGAGCAAGATGCTAAGATGGTGGCCTTCATCAGGAACGATCCCTCCAAATTGTCTGGCATAGAAGAGGAAATCACATCGCCGTCTACGGCTAGCAGCGCTGCGATAACGACACACCCGGATTGGCTAGCAAGCTCGGTACTCGTCATGAAAGGGTCTAACAAGTGGAGAATGTGCATCGGTCGCGCCAGCCTGGGACCGATTATCAAAAAGAACTAAACAGTGTAACGGGCAGCAGGTTTCAGACGCGCTCTTTTCCTACCCAGGGTACCTAAGGGGACTGGAAGGTTTTTAATGAGGCGGCTTGCTGACCCAAACTTTATCGTATCAATAAAAAGAGATGGTTTTCAAGTATTGTCATGGTCTTTGCTTCGATTACAGGTAAGTGGTACTCGTTATTATCATCAGTATCATCAAAATACATTGCACATACATAGGTCTTTGGGGGCTGAGCTGCTTAAATAGTAGTCACGAACCCAAATACCCGGCCTTGATGCCTATGAGTTATGAGGGCCGATTACTCGCAAGACGAGTACGGCTGCAATCTTATAACCGGACGAAGGAGCCAAATTTCTTGGTTATTCTTACTTAAGCTCGATGTGACTCGCACTAAAGTGGCATGATCTGTTCGCTTACGATTACAATCAACCACGCAGCCCAATGGGATTTGCTTGACCCTGTTTTTCGTATAGATGTAACAACATGGTATCCACGCGAAAGCCGGCTTACAGTACAAGATAATCAAAAGGGTCATCTAAACCACAAGTCTATGCATAGTACAAGGCTAATAGCCGAAAACTCAACGAGTATCAAGCATGACTTCAGTATTTACGCGAACGGCTATTGGTTTTCGGCTTGGTAAAGAGCAATTTGTCCTCTGAGAAAGGCCGCACCCCCCTGGCTCGTACTTTGGGTCATGGGGACTGGGGACTTCGGAACAGAAACAAACTGTTAGCTATTGAAGCTTGAGAGACCTTAGCTTCCGAGTCTTGGGGACTTAAAGAAAAGTCCACTTATCTGTCGCACCCTGGCTTCTAAGGGATACTCATCGTACGAACTGGATAGCAGGTGCTTGGATTATGGGGCATAACTGCTCCCACGTCCCAGCTTCCTGGTAGGCCTGCGCTTATGCGCGACAACACAAGCCCTACTATTCCACCGTCGATGTAAACTATCCACTAGAATGTAACATCCCAAGTATGAAAATCTCCCCCTAGATGTTTGTTTCTTGTTTTATTTCTTGTTTGCATCATGTCATTATAACCATTGCCTTTTGTTGCATTTGAATTGAATTGTTTCCATCTGATTTCTATTTGAATTCCAAAACAAAATCCAATTATTTGTCATACTTGTTATGTTACTTTGTGTCAAATGAAAACTACCAAACAAACAATATTTTGTTCCACCAAAAAGTGGAATCCAAAACTTTAAATTTTTGGCTTAGGTTCATTTATTCTTCTGATACCAAAAATTGCTTAAAATCATTTAATTTCCAAAACAATAACATCCGTTAAATTTATTTTTGGAAAACAATGTTTGTTTTAAGGTGTTGTTACAAAACAGAGCAATATAAAATTTATTCCAAATTTTTGCTAACCCTAGAACCATTTTGTTTCTCTCTTTTCCCAAATCTGAAAAAAATAATAAATAACAGAAAATATTAAAAAGAAAAGAGGGGGGAAAGGCACACAGCCCATCTGGGGCCAGCCCATCTTCCACCTGGCCCATACCCCCCACGTCGACCTTCTCCTACCTCCGTACGGTACGGAGAGCCATCCATGGCATCCACGTCCGCACCAGAGGAGGGAACGGTGATCCCGAGCATCCCCTGGCCTTAAGACCTCGAGCACCCCCTCCCTCCTAACCCTAATTTTCCCTCCTCCTCTTCCTCCCTCGCGCCGCTCTTTCTCTTCCTCTTCCCCTGTTCCTCTTTTCTCTGTACCTCAACTCCTCCCGAGAGAACCTTCACCGCCTCCTTCTCCGGCGAGGCGCCGCCGCCACGGTGCCCGCCCGGCCGCGCTAGGGCCGGGAACGGAACCGCACGGGCGTCCTCTTCCTCTCCGTGCCCACGGTTCTCGCCGGGGACCACGGAATCGCCGCCGCCATCGCCGGATTCCGCCACCGCACCCCACCGAGCGCTCCTCTCCGCCCCTCGCTGTAAGCCTCGTCGCCTCCTCCTCTCCGGCCCGCAGCACATCGGCCGGCGACCGCACGGAAGCGCCACCGAGCGGCCGCAGCGGCGCACGGCGGCCACCGCGCGCACAGCAGCGCTCGCCGTCAGCCACCGGTCGCCCTGCTCGCTGACTGTTTCTGTACCTGCACGGCAAGAGAATTCAGAAGTTTCAGTTATGTTAGATCTGAGCGCTTACAGAAGAATAACTACCCACCGGCTCATGTATCTGACAAGAAACCGAACCAGCCCAGGTGGCTAGCGCCTTGTGCGCGCAACCGCGGGGTCGCGGGTTCGACTCCCCCCCCCCCCGCGCGTTGGCCACAAACTTTTTATTCTTTTATTTACAGATCCAGCACAGCACTGTATTTCACACACAGGTCCTTGTCTATTACTTCTAGGTCCCTGCAGATTTGTTTTAAGTCCCTAGCTGTGAAATAAATGGCAGATTAACCACCAAACTTTAAAATTGCCTAACTAATTCATTACAACTCCAAATTTAACATTTTTTATATGTTTTCAATACCAAATTTAATTATCTATCTAATTAAGCCATTTGTTTTCTGTTTTGACCATTGCAAATAATTTCAAATTTCAAATTCAAACTATTCCTTTCACATTTGATAAAATTCATAACTAATTCAATATTAATCCAAATAACACAAATAAAATATGTTTTCCATGTCAAATTAAACCACCTAACCAAATATAAATTTTGTTTCATGATTTGAATAATTAAAATTGCTTAAATAATTTAATCCTTGTTTAATTCATTTAAATTTGATAAAATCATAACTTGCTCAAATAAAATTATTTTTGAACATGCAAATTATGTTTTCAACCTAGAAAAGTATAAACTTTTCAAATATGAATTTGAATTTATGTTTTGAACAAATAAAATTCAAATAAAATTCATGCTTGTTTTAAATCCATTTAAAACTTGTTTAATATTGTTTAATTCATAATTAACTTATCCTAATTCTAATTTCAATATTTGAAACATGTAATCCAACTAAAATTTGGTGTTCTTTTCAAATATAAATTTTGTTATTTGTTTTGAACACTTTAACTTGATGAAAACAACAATTGTTTATGTGACACCCGTAAGGAACCAAAATTTTCCAACTTAATAAATAAATTTCTAAATTGGTAAACCATATTTTAAATTGGTTCTATTGTTGTTATTTTGTTGTTTTCCTCATCCATGCATCATACTAATTCACCTTCATCTGTTGATTAGTTGGAAAACAAATAACCTAACCCAAAATTCATGGGCTTTTCATATGCAACTCAAAATTGCATATGTGTCCATTTAATTTGTGTTACCATGTTAGCTAGTTTATTTTGATGCAACCATTAACATGACATGCATCATCCCCATGATTGTGCACTATGCCATGATATTGATTGTCTACCCTTTCTGCATTGTCTGTTTGCTTCTTCTTGGTTAGACGACGACGTTGAGACCGACGATCCTTACGACACCCCTTCAGAGATTTTAGCTCAGTACCCGGCTACTGAGTTTGCAGGCAAGTTATCACTCACATGAACCACTGTGTTCCTTTCAACATTGGTTACCGATACTTTCCGTTGTTCTTTTCTGCTAGCCTTAGTAGTAGTTGTTTCTGTTACGAACCTATCACATGAACCCCTTAACCTTGATATTGCCTCACCTCCACTCCTATAACCCCGTTGTTTGAGCCCGTGTCTTACTAGCATGCTTAGGGTTGTTTCTGCTCGAGCCTGTTACCCGTTACTTTCTGTCATCATATTTCTTTTATGTTCTATGGGCTCGATGTGTAAACAACAACCTGTGAATGCTTGGGTAATAATAATTTGATGTTAAGGCACCGGCAGGAGGCCCGTCGTGGTTTTGAGGCCTGCTAGTGTCGACCCTAATTAGGAAAAGGGTCTTGTCTACTGATCCATGATGAGCGTGCTCACCGCATCCGGGTGGTGGTATGGAACCCCCCTCGGCTTTGATCTGATCCGCAGTTTGTCCGAAGAGCCACACTTAGTTCGGGTGTTCCATTTGGCTCATACGCATAAATGGGTCGCTCCCATGGTTACTGATGATGATGATGACGCACACATATAGGGCGAGGCCTGTAGTGCCGGGGTGTTGTGTCCTGCGGGAGTTTTGCACACCTGCGCTGAGTATTCGGCTGCGTGGCTGGGAACTTATAGCTCCGTGGCTCCTAGGACAAGCTGTAGTGATGGTTCGAGTCGTGTCGAGTCCACCTAAGTTTTAGTTGGTGGCTTGAGTGTGTACGGGTACTGGAGCACACCCTGCAGGGATGAATCTTCTCGAGAAGCCGTGTTGTCCGCGGTTATGTGACGACTTGGTGAAAGTACTGGCTAACAAGTACTCAGACAACTTACACCTAACTATAATAACTTGACTAGTAATAGGTTTATTGACACAATAACTGAACCATCATTAATCCAACTGTGTGAGTTATCCTCGGATTGCTTCTTTGGATAAGGGGCAAGATCCAGGATGGGTTTGTTTGGTGGTTGGTTGTAGTTGGTTACGATACGCTATCTTATCTCCTTTTCTGTTAGCCGGAAGTTATAGTATGTTTCTGTAGCTGGTTAGTGCAGCCCGCTGCCGCATCTTTTATATCACCCTTCCTTCCGTTGCACCCAAAGCATCTGTGCTTGGTGTTGACGGGTTACACTTTGGTGAACTGTGAGTCTTGCTTGCCAGTACGTTGTTGTACTGACCCCTTTGGGGCTGTGGTTTACGCAGACGACGATTCCGAGGATCCCCATGGAGGCTACCACGTGGAGTACGACGACGCTGTTGACGAGTAGATAGCGGACCCTGGCAGGATCCGAGACTTCGTGGATGGGCTCCGTTTTCCTTTCATTGCCGGCCTCTTAGGCCTATTTGGATTTGTCTGTACTCAGACCCTTTGTGTGCTTCCGCTGATGTAATGATGTTATGTTGGGACATGTGTCCTCTGGATGATTGTTTTTGCTATTCTCTGCCTTAGTGAAGGCTATTTGCAACCTTATTTCGATATTTTGTGTCTTAGAGACATTCTGTGGTATCATTCCGTTTTTAACGCTGTTGACGTACCCTGCGTGATTGATATGAAGTACGTCGACAGTAGTGCCTATGGTCTCTAGTGGATAGTTTACATCGACGGTGGAATAGCAGGGCTTGTGTTGTCATGCATAAGCGCAGGCCTACCAGGAAGCTGGGACGTGGGAGCAGGTATGCCCCATAATCCAAGCATTCTAAGGGATATTTCATACTTGGGATGTTACAAAACGCCCCCCTTGAAGGAATCGCGCCCCGAGATTCCTTACTGAGATGTGAAAAGGTCCGGATACTTCTTGCGAAGATCCTCTTCGGTCTCCCACGTTGCCTCTTTATCGGAATGATGCGACCATTGCACTTTCAAGAACTTTGTGCTCTTGTTGCGAGTCTTACGCTCGGTCTCATCGAGAATACGAATAGGGTGCTCCTCATAAGATAGATCATCTTGCAGTTCAATAGAATCATGATCTACTGCACGATCTGGATCTTTGAAACACTTCTTGAGTTGTGACACGTGGAACACATCGTGCACTTTGGATAGTTTTTCTGGAAGTTCAAGACGATAAGCATTTTCTGCACGCCTTGAGAGAATGTTGAAAGGACCAATGTATCTTGGTGCAAGCTTTCCTTTCACACCAAAACGATGAGTGCCTCTGAGGGGAGTTACACGGAGATATGCCTTATCACCAGGTGCATAGATCATATCCCTGTGCTTGCTATCATAATAGCTCTTCTGACGAGATTGAGCAATCCTGAGATTGTCACGAATGATACGAACTTTCTCCTCGGCTTCCTTAACAATGTCAGGGCCTAAGAGTGAACGTTCACCAGCTCCAGACCAATTGATTGGACTCCTGCATCTGCGACCATACAGTGCCTCAAATGGTGCCATGCCTAGGCTTGCCGGGTAGCTGTTGTTGTAGGAGAATTCAGCATATGGAAGGCAATCCTCCCATTTCATGCCAAAGGAGAGACCACATGCTCTGAGCATATCCTCGAGAATCTGATTGACTCTTTCGACTTGCCCCTGAGACTAAGGGTGATAAGCTGTGCTGAACAGAAGTTTGGTGCCCAATGCTTCTTGAAAACTCTTCCAGAAATGAGAAGTGAAGATACTTCCACGGTCCGAGCTTATTTCCAATGGAACACCATGAAGAGGAACAATCTTTGCTGTGTAGAGCTCTGCTAACTGGCTAGCTGAGATAGTTTCCTTTACAGCAAAGAAGTGAGCAACCTTAGTGAGACGATCAATAACAACGAAGATTGCATCGTTGCCCTTCTTGGACTTTGGAAACCCAGTAACGAAGTCCATTTCAATCATGTCCCACTTCCACTCAGGAATTTTGAGAGGTTGGAGTAGACCTGCCGTTTTCTGATGGACTGCCTTAACACGTTGACAAACGTCGCATTCAGAAACGTATTGAGCAATTTCACGTTTCATGCCAGGCCACCAATACAGAGTCTTGAGATCCTGGTACATCTTTGTACTTCCAGGGTGGATGGATAGAGGAGTTTCATGAGCCTCCTTGAGAATGATATCCTTGAGACTTTGAATCTGAGGAACTGCAATGCGTCCTTCGAAGAACACAGTTCCCTTGTCATCAATTGTAAAGGACTTGAATCTATCACTGCCCTCTTTGATGTGCTCTACAATCTTCTTGATTTCATTATCACGAAGTTGTTCAGAACGAATCTTGTCCTCGAGAGTTGGACTGGCTGTCAAGCTAGCAAGGTATCCTTCAGGGACAAGACCAAGGTTCAGCTTCTGGAATTCTTCATGAAGTGGAGGTTGGCTTTCCATGATCATGAGATTATTGCAATAAGATTTGCGACTGAGAGCATCGGCCATAACATTAGCCTTGCCTGGAGTGTAAGAAATGGTGAGATCAAAGTCTTTAATCTTCTCAATCCATCTCCTTTGCCCGAGGGTTCAGATCTGGCTGAGTGAAGATGTATTTCAGACTCTTATGATCGGAAAAGATTTCAGTTTTGTTACCCAACAAGTATTGTCTCCATTTCTTGAGGGCAAACACAACTGCTGCAAGTTCAAGATCATGAGTGGGATAGTTTTGCTCGTGTGGGTTCAACTGACGTGAAGCGTAGGCCACAACTTGACGTTCTTGCATAAGAACTGCTCCTAGGCCTTGGAGAGATGCATCACAGAATATCTGGAAAGGTTTGGTAGTATCTGGGCCAACCAGAACTGGGGTGGAAGTGAGTTTAGTCTTCAGGAGGTTGAAACTCTCATCACATTGTGGAGTCCAAACGAACTTCTTGTCCTTCTTTGTGAGATCAGTGAGAGGTTTGGCAATCTTAGAAAAGTTTTGGACGAAACGACGACAATAGCTAGCCAAGCCAAGAAAACTTCTGACTTGCTTCACCGTCTTAGGGGGTTTCCAATCAACAATTGCCTTAACCTTTTCCGGGTCAATGGCTATGCCTTTGGCAGAGATTATATGACCAAGATATGCAACTTCTGGAATCCAGAACTCACATTTGGAAAACTTGGCATATAGACGATGCTCGCGAAGTTTCATGAGAGTGAGACGAAGGTGTTCTCCATGCTCTTCCTCGGATTTTGAGTAGACTAGAATGTCATCAAGATATACCACAACGAACTTGTCGAGGTATTCATGGAAGACAGAATTCATGAGTCTTGAGAACGTTGCCGGTGCATTGGTGAGACCAAAGGACATGACGGTGTATTCATATAGACCGTAACGAGTGGTGAAGGCTGTTTTTGGAATATCTTCCTTTCTGATCTTTATCTGATGGTACCCCATCCTCAAGTCCAACTTTGAGAATATTGAGGCTCCAGCAAGTTGATCAAAAAGATCATCGATACGAGGAATTGGATACTTGTTCTTGATGGTTTTCTCGTTGAGAGGACGATAGTCAACCACGAGTCTTTTTGTTTGATCCTTCTTGGCAACAAACAGAGTTGGGCAACCCCAAGCGGAGGAACTAGGCTGAATGTAACCTTTCTCCATGTACATATCGATTTGCTCCTTCAACAATTTCAGTTCAGGAGGAGCTATCTTGTATGGATGCTTAGAGATTGGAGAAGTACCTGGCTCAAGCTCGATCACGAACTCAACTGCTCTATCCGGAGGCATCCTTGGCAACTCTTCTGGAAAGACGTCAGGGAATTCACAAACCACCGGAACATTTTCAATTGCAGGAAGGGGTTTGGCATCGAGGTTGAACAGCTGAACAGAACTTGATCCATATGGAGAATAGACTATCTGGCCTGAAGTGTGGGAGAGAGTTATTGACTTTTGAGCACAGTCAATTTTAGCTTTGTGGGTCTTCAACCAATCCATACCCAGAATGACATCAATGTCAGAATTTCCCAGCAACATGAGTGAAGCAAGGAATATGCGACCTCCAATTAGGATCTCATTGTCCATGCTTATCTTGGATGTCAACATTTGCGGTCCCGGAGAGTGAACAGTCATTTGATTGCTTAGCGGAACCAGAACTAGGTTGTATGCTTTTGCAAAAATCTTTGACACAAAGGAATGCGATGCTCCAGTATCAAACAACACTTTAGCTGGAATAGAGTTTACGGGTAATATACCGAGAACGACGTCAGCAGCTTCCTCAGCTTTGTCGGCCTTGATATGGTTCACCCTCGCGGTCCTCCCGACAGGCCTGTTGTTGGAGTTGAAGGCTTTAGCCGGGGGAGCACGAACCATTGCCTGGTTGTTGTTGGGGCGAGGAGGTAGAGGTAGCTGCTTCTGAGTGCACTTATCAGCGTAGTGCCCAGTCTCCTTGCACTTGAAGCAAGTGACGACACGAGGAGGACCTGGCCTTGGCTACCCCATTGGAATCCTCTGACCCTGCATCTGAGATGGGTTGGGTGGGCGGGGACCAAAGCCTGGAGAAGCTTGGGCATTTGGAGCCCGAGTGACAGCACCATTTGGCACCCAGATGCGGCGCTTCTGTGGAGGGGTGGTCATGTTGGAGGAGGAACCACCCTCACGCGAGTGCTTACGGGACTCTTCGAACGCCTTGCGCCCATTCTCCTCATTGAGCGCGGTGTTCACGAGCTCCACGAAGTCCTTGCACTTGATGTTGGTGAGAGCGTACTTCAGTTCCGGGTTAAAACCTCGGCGGAACCTTGCCATCTTCTTGGCTTCAGTGGACACTTCGTCACCAGCGTACCGAGCGAGACGATTGAACTCGTTCTGGTAGCCGAGGACGTCCAGCTTGCCCTGTCTGAGAGAGCAGAATTCCTCACGCATCCTTTCCATGAGACCATCTTGGATGTGGTGCTTCAGGAAGGCATCCTTGAAACAACCCCAGGTGATAGGATAGCCAGCTCTCATGGTCTGGTAGTTCTCCCACCAAGTAGCTGCCTGACCCTTCAGTAGGGAGGTGGCATACTTGACCTTATCTTCCTCAGCAACATGAGCTATCTCCAGAGCCCTGTTGATCTCCCTGATCCAGTCATCAGCATCCAGAGGCTCACGTGTTGCCACGAAAGCCCTCGGCCCCATGCTCAGAAACTCCTTGATGCTGACTCGCGGAGCATTCTGGTTGTTGTGCTGGTTAGCCTGGATCTGGGCCATCTGTGTCACCACTTGGGTCATCTGAGCTAACAGTTCCCCCATTGGTGGTGGCGGAGGCGGGTTGTTCCTGGTTGGAGGCATCCTGAACAGAAATGCATTTTAGCACAACAATAGAACAGGATAGACTTGGTAACCGAAAAATAGATTATTCCGACGCATGAATAGATAACCAACAGGTACATCATCACATGTTCAAATACATCAGAATATCCAACAGACCAATACATGGTTCGAATGCCAACGGATAACTAAACATAGTTATGAATGGATACAACGGTACTCCCATGCTCATCACGCAGGACGGCGGTGAGTAGTACGACGAGAGATACGGTGCGGAGGAATCCCCCGGAAGTAGGTATGACGACGATCCACGTAGAGCGGGACTGCCCTGAGAGCAACTCTCGGTGTGGTGAAGTAGAAAGCGTCGTCTCCCTGTGCTCCATAGCGGGGAATCCCCGTGTACCCAGCTCCGAGGTCGAGAAGTGGGCCTCTGATCGGCTCGTAACCTCCAGCATCTGGCGGCGGTAACCCAGCTGTCTGAACGATACGTGCAAAGCGCTCGTCTCCAACAAAGTCTGTGGTGTACGTCGCCAGACGGGTGAGAGCAAGGTGGAGCTGCTCCCTGACTGAGGCTAACTCCTGAGAAAGTGCGGAAGCAACTGCGTCACTGTGCCTCACGAACTGAGCAGTGGTGTGCAGCTTGGAGCTATCAGACTCGTAGGTATCCAGGTTGCTGTGGAGGGTGAAGTGAACTCCCGCTGCCGTGATGTAACCACGGGGGATGTGACGATAGATGGAATCATCAAACCCCCAGTAGTCAGCACGGAGGACGGTGAGACTCACGTACGCTACCTGCTGCACGGCCATATCCACTGTGGAACCTACTGCATCGTAGCGGTGGACAATGCTCCTGCCATCATCCGACAGAATGTAGACGATAGCCCGGTAGCAGGTCTGGTCAAACT
Organism: Alopecurus myosuroides; assembly: GCA_028641055.1. Classification (NCBI taxonomy): domain Eukaryota; kingdom Viridiplantae; phylum Streptophyta; class Magnoliopsida; order Poales; family Poaceae; genus Alopecurus; species Alopecurus myosuroides. The sequence goes on from CM054058.1 coordinate 402,976,841, forward strand.
CTCGCTGCTGCTCGTAGACCTGGTACTCTGGTGCCCAATGGAACCCCAGATAGGTAACCATGTCTCTCAGCATCTCCGGATAACCGGCGGTGCTCTCACAGCGAGTCATCCGAACCACCTGCGGGTAGAACCTGAGATCCATCTGCAGATGATCGGGGAAGTTTTGATTAGACTCCGGTGGAAGAAAAAGGATGTGGAAAACAACAACAAGGTTTCAACGGACAAAAGGTTCTTTAGAAGAACAGGATATCGAAGCAACATCGGGAAACTCGAGACCAAAAACTCCTGAGGTACTACAGAGAACCCAAAACACGTGAAATCCTAAGTCGAAAGTTTAGGTGAGAACAGAAAACAACGTTGCACTTCCTTACCAGAAAAAGGGTGGGTGGGTGGGGAAAGAAGAAAAATGGCAGAATTCCTACTCTCACGTTTCATTTTTCCTATATAGCTACAAAATAGTTTCTAGACTCAACTGCGACCAGTAAAAAGGGATCCTACAGGCAGACAGACTCTGATACCATTTGTCGCACCCTGGCTTCTAAGGGATACTCATCGTACGAACTGGATAGCAGGTGCTTGGATTATGGGGCATAACTGCTCCCACGTCCCAGCTTCCTGGTAGGCCTGCGCTTATGCGCGACAACACAAGCCCTACTATTCCACCGTCGATGTAAACTATCCACTAGAAGTCATAGTCACTACTGTCGACGTACTTCATACCAAGCACGCACGGTACGTCAACAGCTTTGAAAGAATGATAGTCACAACTTATCTCTAAGACACAAAAGATTGAAATAAGGTTGCAAATGATTTACAAGTAAGGATTAGGTGAAAGTTGTTATCATGATGCATGCATGATGATGATGACAAGATAACAACAAATAACAATAATAGATGCAAAGTAAAAGGAATAAAACAAGTTTGGAAATTATTTATTAAGTTTGGAAAATTTGGTTACTTAAACATGTCACACAAACAATTATTGTTTTCATCAATTTAAAGTGTGCAAAACAATTAACAAAATTTATATTTGAAAAGAACATCAAATTTTAGTTGGATTACATGTTTCAAATATTGAAATTGGACTTTGGATTATTTAATTATGAATTAAACAATATTAAACAAGTTTTAAATGAATTTAAAACAAGTTTAAATATTATTTGAATTTTATTTAGTCAAAACATAATTTCAAATTCACATTTGCAAAGTTCACACTTTGGTGGTTTAAAAACATAGTTTGCATGTTCAAAAATATTTTATATTAAGCAAGTTATGATTTTATCAAATTTAATTGAATTAAACAAGTATTAAATTATTTAGGCAATTTAAATTATTCAAACAATGAAACAAATTTTATATTTGACTAGAATGTTCAAAATGGTTTGAAAAACATATTTTATTTGCCTTATTTGGAATTAGTATGAATTATTTATGAATTATTGCAAATTACATTTGAATTATTCAAATTTGAATTTTAAATGTATTTTGAAAACTCAAAACAGAACACAAATGGAATAATTGGAAAGATTATGAAATTTCGAGGAATAAACATATACAAGTTTTATTTATTAGACTTATGGTTTAAAAGTTATTGATTTTTAAAGTTTATTGTTTATTCTGCCATTTAAAAGAAAATAGAAAACAAAACAGAAAGGTTTTAATTCTTTTGTTACCGTGCAGTGGGTCTACCCACACGCTGCCAGGGGGCCCCGTGGGCACTGTGTGTGTGCGTGGCAGCGTGAGAGGCTGACAGGGGGCCCTCCCTGTCAGCGAAAGGAGCAAAAGGTGGGATTTTTCTCCCGGGGCGGCGAGGAATCGAACCCGCGACCCCCCACTGTTGCGCGCAAGTCTGAACCAACTGCGTTGCTGCTCGTTCAGTTGTCAGAGAGAGCGACGCGGACAGGTTAAGGTGTTCCCCCCCCCCCCCCCCGTTATCTGAAACTTGCGCGCGCGCGCTGACTGAAACTATCTGTCAGCAGCTGCTGTTGCTCGCCGGCGGGGAGAATACCGTGGACGTGATCGCTGCAGTGGTTGCTGGACGGGTGCAGAACGTGCACGGGTGCGAGGCGGGTGCAGCAGAAGGGAGAGAGGGGGAAAAGGACGGTGGCTCACCGGGATTTGGTCGACGGTGACGCGTGCTGACGGGGGATGACGACGGCGGCCGCGGAGAAGTCGTGGACGGCGGCGCGGGTGTGGACGTGCTCCGGTGATGCTCCCGTGTCCAAGACGTAGAGGAAGTAGTGGCCTTTCGATTCCAGGTGGTGGGTAGCTAGGTGGAGGCGGGAGGTGGCGGAGCCATGGTGATCTTCAGAGGAGGTTGTCGCCGGCGAGAAGGAACAGAGAGGGGAGTGCGGCGACAGAGAGGGAAAATGGCGGCGCTGGCGATGGGACAGCGAACCTAGGGCTTAGGGTTGTCGCCCTAGGGTTCCAGGAGGTTAAATAGGCGGCTAGGTGCTCTCCTGGCCGTCGGGTGGTCGCCGGTGTCGCGGTGGCGCTCGGGATTGCCTGTCGTACGGCAAACAGATGGATTGCACGATTCTCGAAGCGGTATGCGAGGGTTTAGTTGGGCTGGGCTGGCGCGCGCGGTAGAATAGGTGGGTTGGGTAGTGCTAGCTGCCGCGCGCGCTGCAGGTTTCTATTCTTTTTTTTTCTGTTTTTTTTTTGCTGAAACAGAAATTGGAAGAAATTGTCAAGGTTTTGGTTGATAAAAAAAACCAAAAAAATTAGGTTAGGCTAATTAGGTAAATAGAAACCATATTCCAAGATTGGATTTCAAAAATTTGATATTTAAAATGCTGTTTGCATTTGAAACCAAAATGGATGAATTTTAAATATTAATAAACCCTTATTTAAAACAACACTTTTAATAAGGTTATCCCTAAGTTTTAAAGTGATTAAAGATTAAAAATAGGGTGGTGAACTTTAAGGATTAAAAAGGTACTGATTTTTGAGAATTGGTTTGAATTTGAAATGATTTAGAAATTATTGATTGAATTAATGGTTTGATTAAACCAACAATTTAATGAGTGATTAACAAGGAATAAAATGGTTGTTTTTATTCCAAAAGTTGTAACAGATCAAGTATGAAAATAACCATTTGAAATAGTTTGGGTTTGATTATGAAAACAGGATAAAACAGATGCAAAACAGATAGTAACAATGCAAACAAAAATAAAACAAATGCAATGAGATGATGACATGATGCATTGCTTGAATTTAAACAAGGAACAAAACATTCTAAGGGATATTTCATACTTGGGATGTTACATTATCAAAACCCGTGATGCTCGGAAAACCGAGTCTCGCAAAGGGAATCAAAAAATATTCGGGTATCGAGAATAAGTTTAAAGAATAAGACAAGTGTCAAGATTATCAAAAGCCGGGAGAGGCACAAATATATCACGAACTAAAAGTACGTTACAAGTGATGGTACCAATATCAAGGGTGCACAGGCGCACCATCAAAATCATATTAGTTTTAAACACAAAAGTACCAGGTATCGCCCTACTCGGCATCCTGAGAGCGGTCTTCTGGGTCTTGGTCCTGGACCTGCTCCTTAGCCTTCTCAGCAGCATTACCCGGACTTCCCACGTCAGGACGGACAGGCGGAGGGACAGCTGGTGTAGAGGTAGACGGCCGTAATCCTAACTCGGCCTCTCTCTTAGCAGTTTCTTCTTTTCTCCTGGCCAGATCAGTCGCCCATTTTTCCAACATATCAAAGGGAGGGGGTGCCTCTGCCAATATGGTTTTTCCTTCAGCGTCGTATGAGCTCATGATTGTGTCCAGTTCCATCTTGTCGGCCAAAACGGTGGCCGAGTGGCGTACTGCGGATTGTATGGCCGTGAAGTCCTTGGGTGTAAACTTGGAGCCATCAGCCTTGAATTCAGGAAACCCGGATATTACCTTTGCCGGGTCAAGCTTAGGAAAGTAAGCTTTCGCCAGCGTAAAGGCCCGGGTCATACCGATCCGGCAGGACGAGCGCTTCCATATCTCAATCCATCCAGGCACCGTCGAGCAAGCTTGCATAAGATTCTCCTCACCCGGGTATACCTCGGAAGGCCACTTCACGGCGTCCAATATAAGCTTTGTGCCGGCAAAAAGGTCCGGAGTACAGTCTTCAATGTTTTAACCTTGGCAATGGCATCGTCCTCTGGAGCAGCGAGGTTCGCACCTGCAGTTGAAACAAAAGGAAAGTATGTCAGTCATCCCGATTATCATAACGTATAAAGTATAGGCAATTAAGTTAGTCGAAGGCAAAAACTCACTTAGCAAGATGCGATCAGTATCCGCAATCTGGTTCGATAAGTTTTTCAGCGCGGATTGGGCAGTGTTGTACTTCTTCTTGTATTTGGAAACGTCTTTTTTCAAAGTTTCCATGTTAGCCTCAAGGGCTTCTCTTCGTTTTACCTCAGCAAGCAGGAGCTGTTCGGTCTTGAGTAACACCTCATCGGACCGGGTCACTTCCGCCTGTAAGGAACAAGGAACGAAAGTGTCAGTCGGATATCATGGAAAACCGGGTATTGCGTGAAGTACCGAGCACAACTTCGGTAAGTTATGCCCGGAACTTGGGGACTAGGTATATACCAAGAGATATCAAGTGTCGATTACCTGATGCGCTGCGGACATACGCTCTAGGATGTTGTTCTCTGAAGCTTTCATGGTGAGGAGAGCGCTCATCAGCTGGTCAAAATTATCGTTACCCGAGTTAGAAGTCTCGGGGTCGCGGTAACTTGGAGAAAAAGTTTTCCTCTTAGCAGGAGACGGCACCCGGGTCATCCGAATGTCGGGGTCTGGTCCTCCTCTCGCGCCCAAAGTGGCAGTATCTTCTTTCTCGCTTGCATGCGAGGCTATTGGATACCCGGCTTCTCGCCCAGCCGGGTCTGTCGGTGACGCTTGTTCATCACCAGCTGCGGCAAACACATCATTAGTTGGCTTCTCTTTGCCCGGGTCCTCGGTTTCCATGTCTTCTTGGTCACTAATAATGACCGTGGCCCTGTGAAAAGTGTGAAGGCACAGTTAGCACATAGCCGTGAAAAAAGACGGCGAAAGTATGGTATGACATTAGGAAAAGAACTTTACCCGGGATTCACCATAAGGTCCGCAGGGAATTCGCTGCTAGAACCGGATGAAACTGAAAAATACCAAACGAGGCATGAGGTTACCTTGCGAGGGAGTGTTTTAGAGGGATCTTTATGTTTAAAAGAAGGGTACGGTCAGTACCAGTGTGCCGAGTTGGAGGCGATGAAATACCCGGGTTAAGGGCATCATTGCCCGGGTGGTTCCGAGTCGCCCTGCGCTTGGTCATAGGCGACTCCTTCGGGTATGGCCAAAGGGGGTAATGCCATGGTCAGCTCAGGAATATTATCATAGGAATGCGAATTAGATGTGAGAAATTGATGCAAAACCTTGAAGACGACCCCTTGGGGTTTTCTTTTAGATCCGGCCTTAATTGCCGGCTCTGGTTCATCTTTATCGCTGGCGGACTCCACTTTGCCGTCAGCTTCTTCTTCCTCGTCTTGGTCTTCTTGTTCTGAAAGTTACCACGGTTACAATAGGAAAATGAAAAGTGGGATGCGACAAACTCAAAGGAACTGGGCATGTACCTTCATCCGAGTTAACGGCATCCTCCTTCTCCTCCGGGTTTCCGGAGTTAGGAGGAGTGTCTATCTTCTAGAAATCATCATCGGCCTGAAGTGAAAGCATAAGAGCAAGGGTTAATGGTTGTATCAAGTAAAGAAGATAAAGGTGAAATCGTGAAAACCAGGTCCTTACCGCGGGGGCCGGGTTCTCGAGAGTGAAGGGCTCTAATCCGGCTATATTCCGGATTACCTCGAGCTTCTCTGTCAGAAAGCCCTTGATTGTTTTGTTGGTGTCACTAGGAGCGAAACTGCTGGTGGAGTATCGGATTGGGTCCGTGGCTTGCCCCGAGTATTCGCACATCAATTTTGCGCGAATGGAGTTGGGTTGGATGCGGAAATTGACCCAAGTCTTCACCAGGTTAAGCCCGATGAGGCCTTGGGCAGAAAGGATGGAGATTTTAGCCAATAGAGGCAGAATTGCTTCCCTTTCCGAGTCAGTGGCAAACGCGTTGAAGGTTTCAGAGATGTCGAGCTGACCCTCCGAGTAACCCGGCAATTTCTTTTCGCCGGGTGGGGAGGTGTCCCGGCAGTAAAAGTATGAGAGCTGCCAGTGCTTGACGTGGGAGTTGAGGGTGAGAGGAGGCATTAAAGAGTTCTTGCGGTGTTGGATAGAAACCCCGCCGCAAGCAAGAAGTGCACCGTCGCCGCTTTCGCGGCACGGTTTGAACTGGAAAAGTTCGACAAAGAGAGCCAAACTTGGCGGAGTGCACAAGTAAGACTCGGAGAGAACGGTAAAATGGGAGATGTTTAGTACGGAGTTGGGTCCTATGTCGAAAATGCGAAGGCCATAATGGCTTAAAACGTCGCGGAAGAAAGGGTGACCCGGAGGCCGGAAGCCCCGGGTCACGTGTTCAACAAAACAAATTACCTCATTTTCTGCTGGAGTGGGCCGGGTTTCGTTACCCGGTACCCTCCAGTGGATAATTTCTTGAGAGGGAAGAACCCCTAGCTCGACCAGTTCCTCCAGTTTGGCCTTGGTGACGGAGGACCGCGCCCAGTTGGCGGATATGGAGTTCGTGGTCTTGGCTTTAACCGGCTGCTTTCCCTGTTTCTTGGGCGCCATGGGGTTAACCTGAAAAAGCGTCAGAAGAAAGGATGTGAGAAACGAAAACTCGGAAACTATCAGTTGACCGAGTATTAACAAGTGGTGTCAAGTTAACCTGGAAGTTAAATATGATCCGGGTATTACTTTGCTAAGCAAGGTACGAATTGTCCGGGTATCGCGCATTATTACAAAAGTTATAGAATTTTATGCATAGATAAGCGTTTGGGGATGATAAGTGGTTGTCCGTACATCTATTGTGAGCAAATGAGCCGGAGAAGGAGGATTTTCCGGGTGATAGGAACAAAGGCGGAAGATTTGGGCGGCTCGAGCCCAGATTGGGAATTCCATTTCTAGGTTTGTGGTAAAATTAATGATTACAAGTGGTAGGAGAATGAGTTGAAGGGTATATCTTACCTATTGGGTGGGCTAGAGTGAATACTAGTGACCTAATTCAGCGTGACCCGAGAAATCGTGGGCGGCTCGATTCAGATTCAATCTGAGGGGGAGTTAAGAAGTTGCGAGGGTAAATTAGAGGATGTAAAAGACTTACCGGAGGAGATTGAAGTGAAGCTTTGCGGAGGCAAATGGCGCAAGCTTGGTGCCCCTTCGCGATTCCTGGCGGATAGATTGGGGATCTGGGCGGCGGGGCGGAACGCGCTGTGGCGGAGCGCAACCGGCGACGGATGGGCTCCGGTGATGCGCGCGAGGTTTCCGTAGTGATGCTCTGTGAGCTCGAGCTTGAAAGAAGGAAGGAAGAGGAATGGGGGAAAGTGAGCCGTTGGAGTTAGGGTTACCTCTAAGGGCTTATTTATAACGGCCGGGGTGGAAAAACTCAGCCCAACGGGCGGGACCCGGAAATTACGGGGTAACGGCTATCTACTTGAAATCTGCGAGATACGCCTTAAGTGTAGAGCGAGGTCTCCGAACGAAAAAGAGAAGGAGATCCTCTCCGCGGTATCAAGATAAATTATCGAGAAAAGTATAAAGTTTTGCTATTCTTATCAAGGCTTAGACCCGGGAAGTTATGCAAGGCATCTGGAGAAAAGCCGGGTTACTATATGGCCACCAGGGAGTTGGGCCTAGTCATTTCACAAAGCATTTCAACTCGGTCTCCACACATTTGTGCGGTTGATATTTTTTGCAGGGAATAGCCAGCGCTTCAAGGAGGGATCTGTGAAGCCCAAGCTATTCTGGGGACTACTGATGGGGGGATAATAACCCGGTAGGCCAACTCCAAGGTATAACCCGGCCCAAAGGACGCTGCGCAGGATCCGGCTAAGGATAAAGAAACTTCTGGAAGGCCCAAAGTTTGTAGGCCTTGTAACCCGGATTGTGGGTTGCAGTAAGGAAAGCTAGGGTTCGCAAGCGGTGTTCGGGTAGGACTCAAGCTGCGCCTTGGAGGGCAAGCCAGGTAGGGGTACGGGTGATTTATAAACCGGCCCTATGCTTAGTTTTGCAGAGATCCAAGTAGTAATCATATCGCCGAATATTGAGTATCCATTGTACACAAGAGATCGAGTTAAATAAAGTGAGATCGGAGACTCGGCGACTTCATCGCCGGCTACCAGATCGAATTCCATCATGCTTTCCTCTGAGCTAAACCCTCTCCCAAACGCCTGTGTCGACTTGCCCCAAGATCAGTTGCCCCTGGTAACATCTGCCGTGATCATCCCACGACAGACGTCAAGTTCAGCGCCCCATGAGTCGTCGCATACAGCGAAGAGGCTTCCAACAAGGCACTCGCAGAAGATATGGATGCGCTGGACGAGATCAGGGACATTGCCCTCGCAAGATCCGCCTTATACCAGCAATCGCTGATCAATCACCATAGTCGCCGCATACGCCACAGATCCTTCGTGGTAGGTGACATGGTGTTGCGACTCAAGCAGAAAGAGGGACACAAGCTAGAGCCACCGTGGGAAGGGCCCTTCATCATACACGAAGTCATCCCAGGAGGCGCCTACCGCTTGAAGAACCCGAAGACAGGAGGCATCTACTCCAACCCATGGAACGTGGCGCATCTCCGCAAATTCTACCCCTGGGATTTTCCCCTCTAGTTGCAAGAAATAAGGTCGTTCCAGCCAGATTGTAACCCGAGCAAAACACATGACTTCTCTGTCATAGTAATACAAAACATAGTTTCTCAACCATAGATACAAAAGAATACTGCAATCGCATCTCCTTTCTGTTTCATCCTTACATGCTAACACACGGTAACACCCCAATACACGGGGGATACACCATACTAGCATAAACAAAATTCGAGTACTCGCACACAAACATTATACAAGGTTACAAGGTACACATCTTAAAAACACCTTACACGAATTACAAGGTATATACACCTCAACACTGGAACAAACCTATTGCCGCAAGGAAGCCTCCCGAAGCAGCCGCTCCGTTTCTGCAGCAGTCAGTCGCACGATCTGTTCAGGTGCCGAACGAACAACTTCATAATGAGGGACAAAATCCACGGGGGCTCCTCGAGTCTCAGGAATTCGCGCCACGGAGTTGAAATTAACCTCAGGGTTCCATAGACGCACAAACGCAAGCGCCACCTGAGCGCCATAAATGAGCTGCTGACGCACACACTCGCGAACTTCTACCACCCGACGAAACATCCTCAGCGGGCCACTTAGGCCCTGTTTGTTTGGGCTGCTGCTGTTGAGAAGCTGCTGTAGCTGGTGAACTGTCAGAAAGCAGTTGTGGGAATCTGCTGTTAGATTCTGAGATTTGATGTTTCGAAGGACTGTTGTTGATTGTTGTTGCTAGTTTGAAAGATGAAATGTCTGGAATGCCCCTGAATGCTGAAAAAGCTATATAACTACTGATTCGAAATGAATTAACTAATCCCGACACTTTTTAAGGCTAAATTATCTCAATTTACATTTTTAAGGCTATATGACAAAACATAAAACATCACATATATTCAAAGATAATACGAGATGGTAGCTACATATATATTACAACACTTCTCCATACAAATCCAAAAGAGCTCCAAACTTCTCATGTCTAGACATATCTTACAAGACCCAAAAGAACTAGAAGTTTTCTCACTTCTAGACACCTCCCCTTGCTGCGAACAAAGCATCGGCTATGCTATCACGAGTGGTGTTCATGATATCATGGTACCCTCCCAAATCATTACCTACACTGCCTCCTGGTGTGGACATAACATGCCCTGGAGGCATATAATTCTCATCATTGTCGCATCGATAGAAGTGTAGGTCAAACAACTGACTATCACGAATGAAGTTATGGAGTGCTAGACATGCAATGATGATCTCTGTCTGCTTCTCTATCGGGTAACTTGATATACCATGCAAGATGCGTCATTTCTGCTTCAGTACCCCAAATGCTCTCTCGATAACATTCCTTAAAGATGAATGGGCATGGTTGGATATTTCTTTGTTCCCAGAAAGAGTTGTGGCTAGTCGAAACTCAGGTAGATGATACTTGGTTCCTACATGCAATCCTAGCAGCCCCACACTTTCTATTCACACTAGGAGGTGTTGGCGCCGAGTCTTCATCTTCTACTACAAGATGAGCCAAATCAGCGGTAACTAGAGACACACATCTACAAAGCATAGAGGTAAACAACACACATCTGACATGTTCATAAACTTTGCCAAACATATATGGTACATGTTCTGCTCCCAAATATGAGAGTGGTAATTATCACACAAACAGCACACATGTAATGAGCAGATTGGAAATTAGCAAAGAGGAGACACAAACATGGGAGGACTCCTCACCTTGCTGTTGCACGAGGAGTCCCGTGGATGGGAAGAACAGAGTCGGGGGGGCCGGACTGGGCGGAGGAAGGAACGTATGTGGGGAGGTTCTTGGCCTTCTCCCACCTTTGGTCGCGGACTAGAGAGGCGGGGCGGGGATGAGCCGAGTCGGGGCGGCCGGTCGACGGCGCAGGAACGGCGCAGTCCGGGGCGGGATCGGCGGCGTCCGGGGCGGGATCGGCGGCGCCCGGGGCGAGGCACGAACGGCGGCGCCCGGGGTGGGGCGGGGCGGCGCGGAACAGAGGAGGGGCGGGCTAGGGTTCAGCAGCCGCCATGGCTTTGGAGAAAGGAGGAGGTACGGGCAAAACTGATCGGGGAGGGTTTCCGCTAGGCGATTTTCACAGGAGTGGTTTCATTATATACGGTGGCAGTACTTCTGTAATTAGCCCGAAGTAATGAGGGCAATTTTGTCCGTCCGGGCTTGGGAAGCAGCTCGACCGCTCAGGAAGCAGGTCCTGGCCTGCTTTCGCTCCGCAGCGTTGTGTACGTGTATTTCTGCCCAACGCTTGTTGCCAGCGCTTGTCAAATTTTGGGTGTTTGTTTGAACTGCTGCTTTTTTACCCCAAAAGCAGAAGTAGAAGCCCAAACAAACACACCCTTAGTCTATCGGGAACAGGCTCGAAAGGATAAAACGCCCGGAGGACTGGAGAAAGAGCCTCCCGACGGGATTCAACGAAGATTTCCGCCTGGCTCACCCGATACTGCAGCGTAGCTAGAACAAAACCCCTGCTGCGATCGGACCAGAAGTTGCTCGCATGGAGACTCGCATGCCACGCGGTTGTCCACCCAATGTCCTTCACACGATCCATCAGGCTCAACAACTACATAACACAAGATACATGCTAAGACCGCAGGATATGCAAACACCGAAAAACACTCGGGGGCTTGCGGGACTTACACAACATACTCTTCGCAACACTCGCCAGCTCCTCCATCACAAACTGCTCGTGTTCAGCAGGAAGTTTTTGCTTAGACTTGGCGACATCCGCGACACCCTGCAAAGCTTGAGCTTGCGCTCACCATCTGCGACACGTCCACGGAGCATGGAGAGCATACTCGCATCAGTAATCAGCGGCTCAGTCGAAGGAGCAGCACCACTCGATGAACCACCGCCAGAGTCTACAACCTGGAAAGAACAAACGAAACACGATCATTTCAGTCTTCAAGCCACACCCCAATCGACGAGTCACAAGCAACTATCGAGCGCTCGGGGGCTACTCCCTCGGGAGAATACAAAGAAAGGCACAATAAATGCTGACACTTTGAAAACACTTCGATTGAAACGAAAAGTATCGGATGCTTCCCGAGGTTCATTACAAAAACTGGCATACAAAGGATAAAACGGCGCTCGTCCTAAGGAACTATCAACTTCCCGGAGGTAGCTCCACTTGCAGCAAGCTTCGTACCACGGCCGTGAGAAAATACCCCGGAAAGCATCTTCGCAAGGCTCTCTGCCTGATCTCTAAAGGTCGAAGCGCTACCTTTTTGCCCATCACGTCCTGGGAAAGCTCCGAGTACACCTTATCCAGGTCACCCAAGACGCCGTGTGCTAGGGAAAATTGGATAGCGGTCTTGGCTCCGCACTCAGTCTGTGCAAGGGTATACTCCTAGAGGGGATCATCTTCGCCAAGGAAGACTTGCAGGAGGCCACCAAGAGTTGGCGGAACCGGCCTACCCACAAGTAATCGTTGGTGCAGTAGCGTTAGCGCTCGGGCAGCATCACGAATAGCGAAGCAGTCTTGATGTCCGTGCTCCTGCAGCTGGGCGCACACGTCCGTCAGGGCGTCGACTTGAATCCCTCCGGGTAGCTCCAGCCCAACTCCACGAGCGTCTAAACGGAAATGGAGCAAACAAACATCAGAAAAGAGAAAAGAGCAAGCCACAGCCAAAAGAAAATTCGCGATTGACTCACCCGCCAGAGCTTGGGCCAAGGGACGGAGGATGCCGACCAAATCACTGTCGTTTGTTGTGCTCGCCTCCTCCAGCTGCTTCAATGCCCCCTGGGCTTCCGCGAGACGGTCAGCTAAACTCTTGCACGTGGACTCCAACTCCTCCCGGGAAGACTCCAGCTCCTTCTCGAGGACTTTAACTCGAGAAGTGGCATCCGCCTTCTCTGCTCTCAGGCGGGTGACCTCGTCTGCATCATGGAACATACTAGTTAAAATAAGTTGCGGACAAAAGAAGCACAATCAGAGTAAGAAGCGGGTGGTCAACTCACCCGACAAGAGGCGGGCATCTTGAATCAGATGGTCGCGCTCTCCCCGAAGAGAAGTCTCTCTGCCTCAGCCGTGGCCAGGCGGCGACCAAAGGCAGCCAGAGAGTCAAGGACAGCCTAAAAAAGATTCCTATGGTTTAGGAAATTATTACTTGAGCCTATACACGACTGTAACAGTCGAGTATAGCCTCAGGGGCTACTCCCATCGGGAGCACTGTCGTGCACCCGATAAAGGCTAAAATCAAGAAACGGATAGGAAAGACAAAACTCGACTTGAGTCCATAGCCAACTGCAAGCAATCGACCATAGACTCGGGGGCTACTACCAACGGGAGCACTGCTGTCGTGGTGGTGTCACGGCAGATGCCATAGGATGGCTAAAGATGTGGGGACGATGGACGCTGGAGGCGCTCGGGGAGGGATCACGCAGCGAGTAGCCGCGTGAGTATGAAGCTAGCACCACAAACAACAAGATCTACCCAGGTTCAGGGCCCTCGTGTGGAGGTAAAACCCCTACTCCTGCCTTTCTCCCTTTGTATTCGTGTCTCACCGAGTAGCCACAGTACAAGTGTTTCTTACCACCGAGTAGCCACTCTTCTCTCTATGTGACTGTAGCCCTTAGTCGTGTCGTCCCTCGCGCAGGAGGAGGCAGGGCACCTTATATACTGGTGCCCAGCCGGATACAGCCAAGATGTCGACATTGTGTGCACACTGTACACTTCCAGCTTCTCGCTGACAGCTTTGGCTTTCAAGTTTGTCTGCGTGTGTAAAGTCGTTCCGCAGAACCGAGAAACTGATATGTTATCACTGACACTGTCACGGGGTAGGCCCCCCTAACCTGCGACGCCCTGCTGACACCCTGGAGCGGATAAGCACGCGCTCTGCAGATGAACAGTGCCCCAGTACGGACCTAGGATACGCGGGATCCTGTGTCAAAACGGCTCCTTTGACTTCTGGCCCGAGTAGGAGACCGCCATCTCTACTCGGACCACTCCCTCTACTCGGAGGAGAATAACTCTCTCGATTCTTCCTCCTAGCCATCAGTGTGTACGGCCGAATAGCAGTCGACCGGGTAGCGAGTACCGGGTAGCCAGCTACTCTGCCAAACGTCTCTTCTGATCTAGCCCTTAGCACTTGCCTTTACCCTACTCGGGGGGTAACCCCCCGACATTAGTCCCCGAAGCTGGTAGAGTCCTGCGAACTTGTTCATTGGGCTCTTCCAGCTTAAAAACCAACTTTGTCTTTGAACTTTAGGATGCCGAGTAGAACCTCCGTGTAACCTTTAATCTTGTCTCGAGCTTCCTCTTTTCCGAATAGAACCACTTCTCTTCTCTGTCGCCGAGTAAAAAGACTTAGCGAAATTTCCAATCAGAATCTCTACGTGGCAGAGAAAAATCTGGCTTTTCGTACTGCAACTGGGCACGTGTCACGCTACCACACCCCTGACGCCTCGGTGCCCGGGATCTGACAGGCCAAGCGCCCAGTTTTTACGGCCTGGGCCCACTAGCCCGTTATGTCCCATCAAGCGCAGTAATTACCCACGATCACGTCGTGGGATCAATTGCGGCCGTTACGCGCGCGTTCTGCGCTGTGTGCGTTTCTAACCGGCCCACACACCCCACGCCACACGATCTCCGTGCGTAACTGATCCCACTACCTCCGATTGTAACGGCAACCCGAGGGGAGGTATAAATATCCCCTCGGTAACTCCTTCTTCCCCTTCCTGCCTTCATTCTCTCCCTGCCTCTTCGTTTCTCCGCCGCCACCAAGCTCTTCGCCGCCGTGCACCTCACTGCGCCGCTGCGAGCTTCACCGCGCCGAAAGGCCACCCTTTTTCATCAAATTTCACCAGATTTCCATCAAATTTCATCTCCAACTCGATGGCTCGCGACGACGACGCCCGCGCCGGGTGGGCTGGATCCGACGTCACGGCAGACGACTGCCAGTGGTTGGTGAACACCCGGCGAGTTCCTCCCGGCGTCCGCTGCCGACATCCCGACGGCGAGCTCCTCCCCACTCCGGAGGCGGACGAGCACGTGGTGTTCCTCGCGCACTTCGCGCGGGGATTCGGGCTGCCCGTGTCGGACTTCTTCCGCTCCTTCCTCAACCACTTCGGGATCCAGCCGCACCACCTGCCGCCGAATGCGATGGTGATGCTCGCATACCACGCCGTGGTGTGCGAGGCGTTCTTGGGCGTGCGCCCCACGCCGATGACCTGGGCGCGCTACTTTTTTTTCAGGAAGCAGAGCAAGCCCAAGCCGGGTAGCACAGATAGCGGCCGCGGCATGACCGAGACCGGCAGCGCCATGATGGTGCAGCGCAGCGGGACCAGCCATCCGCGCGTCAAGGGCCTTGACTCCGTGCGCAAATGGCAGAGAACCTTTTTCTACGTGAAGAACATCTCTGCCAAGGAAGGCGAGCCCCCGGTGGACCAGATCAATCTCCCCAGGTGGACCAATTCGACTCCTACCGGGCAGAATTGGGGGTTCAAGCCGGCGCTAGAAGGTGACATCAAGCAGATCAACACGCGCCTCGCCCAGCTGAAGGAAAAGGGGCTCAAGAACGACAACCCCATCGCCTGCTGGATTTCCAGGCGAGTGCTCCCGCTGCAGCGCCGCGCACACCTCATGTGCTACATGGGTGGCAATAGAGATTGCACCCGGACGACCACGTTCGAGCTCAGCAACGCGGATGTGGCCGTCTGGGCGCGCTCTATCATGAGCACCGGCCTCAACGACCACTGGCAGTACGGCTTCGTGCCGTACAGCCGGACGAAGCCAATTAAGCGGGTTAGTACTTCAGATCTTGTTTCCCGCATAGTGATACCGAGTAGATAGCCTTCTAGCTTGGAATGCTTAGTATTCTCACTCTGTGCCGAGTAGAAAACTTAATAGTATCCCTTAGGCTTCGTGTGCTTTGTGTTTGCATGCCATGCCGAGTAGGATACCTTATACTGCTCAGCTGATTCGTGTTGCTTGCTTATATTTCCAGCGCCTTGCTCGCCAGCTCGCTGAGAGCAAGGAGCTCTTCGAGGCCAACTGGCACGAAGATCGAAAGGAGGACGACGAGGTCTCCTACGACACCGCGGACACCCTCTGTATCCCTCATGCCGTCCAGCCGGGTAAGCATCATGTCGACGCGTCCATTTGGGACTGGTCCGAAGACGATGACGAAGGTGACCGAGTTCACCTTTTTGGTCGCGAGTAGCGCAACTTAGTTTCTTTCTGTTTCTCAATTGTTTTCTTCTCCTCAACTCTACAGATGATATTGATGCTGAGGAAGAGGACGAGGACGCCCTCGACGTCGATCCGCTTGCGGTTGCTGCTCCCACCACTCGGAAGAGGGCGGGCAGTGGTGCCCAGGAGCCCCCTGGCAAGAAGGCCAAGAAGAGCGTGAAGAAGGTCAAGCAGGTCTCCGGGAGACGGCTACCCCCTTCCCGCGCAGGGTAAGTTACTTTCTTCTAAGTTGCATTCCGCTCTTGCTGCATTTCGGTTTCTTCCTTCCCTCTTCTTTTTCTGAACTTCCTTTTCTCTTCAGCGCCCCTTTGGACGCTGATGCTGCTGCTGCTCCCACTAAATCCAAGAAGAGATCTGCCATCGACATTGACGAACTCATCGACCTCTCTGATGAGGACGAGACCGCAGCAGGGGACAGGGCGCGTGCGCCCTCTCCCGTAAAGGGGAAAGACGAGGACGACACCAACGTCCAGGGCATGGACCTTGGTGCCCAGGACGCCAAGCAGGAGCAGCATGCCCGCGCGGAACAACAAGCGCAGGAGGCTGCTCACGACGAGAGACCAGAACCGGACACCGAGCATCAAGATCGTGCCGCCCTTGAGCGGCAGGAAGAGAATCAGGAGTAGCAGGACACTGATGCTGCTGCCCGAGATGACCCCGCGGCCCAGCCGCGGGTAGACGAACAAGACGACGTACCGCAAGACCCCGCTGCTGAGCAGCGGGTTGAGGCACTTGAGGTGGATGAGAACCTGCAAGGCCACGCGCAGCCGGACGCGACGCCGGGTAGCCAGCCCTCTGCGCCGCCTACCCAACAGGCTGCTCCTCCTACTGCGCCAAGCTCCTCGCCCGTTAAGAAGACCAAGACCACAGCCAGCCCTCCAGCCAAGCAGACCACAAAGAAAACTTCTTCCGATGCTACTGGCAAGAAAGATGCAGCCGAGAAGAAGGCTGCCGAGAAGAAGACTGTTGAGAAGAAAGCTGTCGAGAAGCAAGCTGCCAAGAAGAAGGTCGCCGAGAAGCAAGCTGCCTAGCCAGACGCCCCCGTCCGCAGGAATCCCTCGCGTGGCGCTGCTCAAGATTCTGCCGTGATGCCGCCACCTAAACCAACTGCGAAGCCTGCCGCAAAGAGTGGGCAGCTCACCATCGGTGCTTCCGGCAGCGCTGCAGGCGCAGCCGCGGGATCAAGCGTTCAAGATCCGCCTGTCTTCCCACCTTACATGGTGCAGATGAGCAAACAGTATGGCATTGGTCTGAAGAAGACCGAGAAGCAGCTCGCTCTCACAAAAGGCAAACAGGCCCAGGCTGTGGATTCCAAGCTGTCGGCCAAGGACAAGGCCCTTTCAATCTTCTCGCGCGAGATCCAGGAGACCGAGGTGGTGTCCAAGGGGCTCGAGCAGATGATCGACCGGGTAGGCTTTATTGACGCTGAGTGGAATAGCGCGTTCCTTGGCAACGAGTCCTGGAATGGCCTGGCCTTGGGCAAGCTGGACCACTGGCGCACCGACTGGAACAAGGCGGACATGGGCTACAATCCCATGACCATCTCGTCCGCCACCAGCACTCTTGCCGCGAAGCTGTTCGTCCACCGCAAAGCTGCAGAGGACCTCGAGCAAACCTATGCGGTAAGTTTTGCTTGCCTGTTCCGAGTTGCACTTTTCTTCTCTTCTATTCTTCTTCTTCTCCATCACCCAGTCCCCGAGATTCGGGCCGAGTAGGCGGGTACTCAACCGAGTTGCCGTCTTCTCGGGTCATATCTTCAAAACATTGTCTAACTCCTTTTCTTTCTGCTTCTCAGAATAGCCTTTTGAAGAGAACGACCCTTTATCGGCATCTGCTCTGGAATCATAGCATCGCGAAACGACGCCTTGAGGCCTACGAAACGGAACGCAAAAGTGATGCTGTGACCGAGAAGGAGGCCCTAGCTCGTACCCTTCAACTTTCCGAGCTCGAGAGTAAGCTTCTAGCTATTCGGTTCATGCGTTTTGTGTTTACGCCCGTTTTTTGCTTTCTGCTCTAACTCCTTGTACTCTATAGGCAAGATCGAGGCGCTGACAGATGAGCACAAGCACTGTCACGTCTTTGTTGAAAATGCCGAGACCACCATTAAGAAGTTGGAAGGTAAGTTGACGTCTTCTCGGCTTGTTCTCCTCCTTCTTCTCTGCTATTTGCTGACCATGCCCTTCTCCTCCGCAGAAGACTACAAGAAATTTCGTGAAGAGCATCTTGACTGCGTGAAACCCGCCGAGGTGCAGCAGCAATTGGAAAGCCAAGCCGTAGAGCTCAAGAGCCAACACACCACCGAGCTGGAGCCGCTGCAGGTCCAGTTAAGGGCTGCCCTTCAGGACGCCATAGACATAGCCGCCGAGAAGGACAAGTTGGAAGCAGCCGCCAAGGCTAAGCAAAGGGCCCTTGAGATGGAGTGCGAGACGCTGAAGAAAAGCAACTCGGATCTCATTCTCCAATTGGCCCAGTTCCGGAAGGTCGAAGAGCGGCACGCTGCTGATAAGGAGTCATGGAAGAGGAAGCTGCAATCGCTACTCTACGACCTGAACAGTAAGTTCTCGCATCTTTGTGCCTCCATGTTTCCTTCTTCTTCTCTGTTGACCGATTTGCATCTCTTTGCTGCTTTCTTTTCTAATCTTTTTTGATAGCATTTTCGAAATTTTCCCCGATCTCTGCTCGGCTTGCAAACTTGCCCTGTCAAAGGCCCAAGACGTTCGAGTAGAGAAGGGGCTGCCCATGGATACCAGGACCTCGATTGAGGACAGCTTTACGAACATGCAGGGTCAGCTTCAGCGCCTTAAGGGCTTGGGCACGGACTTAACGTCTGCTGCCTTCAAACTCCATGCATTGTTCTGGCCCCAAGATCCCTTGCCCTCCACCATCCGCGCGCTCGCCGAGAAGCTGAATGGTGTTAAAGCCGAGCTGAAGAAGTGGCGAGCATCCGGAGCTCGGGCAGGCGCTGACATGCTGCTCCTCTTCGTCTGCAGCTGGTATGAGAATCTCAATCTCAATACCATCCTCGAGATGCGCCGGGATTCAAAGTGGGAGAAGGATCCCGAGTGCGTGGCTCGCCGCCAGGCAGTCGCGTGCGAGATTGCCTCCTACGCGGATACCGCGCGCTTCATCGAAGGCCTCACCGAGCCTGACACGGATGTGGAAGGCGAGGGCGAAGACGAGGATGAAGACGATGACGAGGAGGCCACTGATTCAGAAGGCTTGAGTTGCTTCGAAGGCACCGATGACAAGTCCGGGAAGGGGAAGGGCGCGGTCGTCGCGGATAGCGACGAGGAAGCCGAAAGCGAGAAGATGACCATCGACACCGCGGCACTTGAGTTCGGCTCTTCATCAGGCGTGCCCCTTGACGACACGGCGCTACTCCGCACCCAATCTGCTGCCTCCACTTCGGCGACGGATCTCATCTCGGTGGCCACAGCCACTTCTGATCAGGCTGCCACCAACCCAGAAGCGGATGCCGCGAAGACCGATGTCGCCAACACGGAAGCTGACGCTG
This sequence comes from Alopecurus myosuroides, assembly GCA_028641055.1. NCBI lineage: Eukaryota > Viridiplantae > Streptophyta > Magnoliopsida > Poales > Poaceae > Alopecurus > Alopecurus myosuroides. Next base: position 402,996,283 of record CM054058.1, read on the forward strand.
CCAAGGCCAACTCCGAGGCTGATGCCGCCAAGGCCAACACCGAAGATGCTGCTACCTCCACCTGATTATGTCCTGCAACACTTATGCTCGAGATTTTTATCAAATCCCAAGAATGCCGGGTGCAGATGTACTGAACAATTATCCTTTGCATTGCTACTCAGCTTTTATTCCAGTTGAAGTTTTTATACTTAGTAATTTGAGCAGCTTTGGCTTGATGTCGGGTTGCGTTATCATGCGAGTCCCCGAGTTGCATTTCTCATTCACTCCTTCTTTTTATCTCAGCTCTTACCTGCAACTTGTTGCCTTTTTGGTATTCGAGTCACAAGAGTTCGAAGTTGGAGTTTCAAATACTTAGCCGCTTGGGAACAGTCATAGTAACGCTACCCACCACATAGCCGAAAAAGTTAACAACAGACAGTAAAAAACACTCTATTCGGTTGCCACACGCGTCCTTCCCTTTGCAATTTTTCATGTGTTCATTGACTCTTTGGCTTGTTCTCTGGCTTGCCATGAATCCGGTTTGCGGACAGCAGCAGAGTCGTAGAGTGTCCGGTGAGTATAAACACACTACTTTGTATGCTTTTGAAATTCTAAGCGTAGCAACTGAGTAGACAAAGATACAGCAGAATAGAAACACATAGAACAATTTTGGACGAGGGCAGTCCCCGAGTTTAATTTCAGATTGCAGAGTAGGAGTTTAACTCGGATAAGAGAATACATACACACTTTTGCTCATGAATGAAAGCGACGAAGTAGAGCTACATTCCAAGGGCGTTTGGATTCCTCCCCAGCTTTATCCGGCCTGTTCTTCTGTGATGGTTGCGCATCTACAAGGTAGTACGCATCATTGTGTAGAGCCTTGCTCACAATGAACGGCCCTTCCCACAGAGGGGATAGCTTGTGCATCCCGGCTGTGCGCTGCACGAGCCTAAGGACCATGTCTCCTTCTCGGAAAACCCTCGGGTTTACTTTTCGGCTATGATAGCGCCTCAGGTTTTGCTGGTAACGTGACAGAGTAAGCTCTCTTGCTTCTTCTAGCAGGTCAACATCGTCTTCTCGAGCTTCTCTCGCCTCCGCCTCAGTGTAGAGGGTTACTCGGGGGGAGTCATGCTCTAAGTCGATTGGCAACACGGCCTCAGCCCCGTAAACCAAGAAGAATGGCGTGTAGCCGGTTGACCGGTTAGGGGTAGTCCTTAGACTCCACAACACCGCTGGCAACTCGTCTAGCCAACACCCTGGTGTTTTCAGCAGTGGCTCAATCAGCCTTGGCTTTATGCCTGCAAGCAGCATGCCATTTGCTCTTTCCACCTGCCCATTGGATGCGGGGTGTGCGACAGACGCGACATCTAGTCGGATGTGCTTATCTCTGCAGAATCTCACCATGGCTCCCTCAGCAAAGTTAGTGCCGTTATCTGTGATGATGCTGTGCGGGTAGCCGTATCTCAGGATCACATCCTTCAGGAAACTCACAGCAGTAGCTCCATCACACTTCCGAATAGGCTTCACTTCAATCCACTTGGTGAAATTATCAACCATGACCAAAATGTGTGTCATGTTGCCTCTAGCCGGTTTGAAGGGACCAACCATATCCAGACACCAAACAGCAAATGGCCAAGTGATGGGAATTGTTTTCAACTCGGAAGCAGGCATGTGGATCTTACTTGCGAATCTCTGGCAGCCGTTGCATTTCCTCACGATATCCTCTGCTTGCTTCAAGGCCGTGAGCCAAAAGAAACCATGCCGAAAAGCCTTCTTGACCAAAGCCCGAGAAGAGGCGTGATGCCCGCATTCTCCTTGGTGTATCTCTACCAGAATTTCTTCTCCTTCTTCCGGGTCCACACAGCGTTGCAGTACGCCGGTGGCACTTCTCTTGTGCAGCACTTCTCTGAATATGGTGTAGCCCTTGGATCTTCTCTGAATTTGCCTTGCGGTAACCTCATCATCTGGTAGGGTGCCGTCCTTTAGAAAGGATAATATGGGCATGGCCCAACTCGGCGTCTCCCGTGCAGGAAATGCTGGTCCGTCCACTTCCATTGGGACAGCCACTGCTGCGTCTTTTTCTGGATTGGGGTTGACTCTCTGCAGCCCCGAACGGTTTGCAAGGACTTCTTCAAGGAATGCGATAGTCCCCGAGCTGAGAGGGCAGTCCCCGAGTAAGGAGGAGCAGTCCCCGAGTAGAAAGGGGCAGTCCCGGGTTGCAGGCGCCAGTCCCGGGATGGAGACTGCAGTCCCCGGGTACTCTGTTGCATTCTCCCAGTCAATCTCCATTGGAACAACTTCCTCACTAGGCAAAGAAGGGACGAAAATAGACTCCGAGTTGGGGGGTGGCTTGATGGATGGTTTTCTCAAATGCTCCAAGGCAATCCCAGCCGGGATGTATTGCCGAGAAGACCCCAACTTGGACAGCTCATCAGCTGCTTCATTCTTTGCTCGGTGGATGTGTTGGAACTCGCAGCCTTCAAAGAATCCAGTCATAGTTTGCACCAGGAAACGATATGATGCCATGTTGGCATCCAGAGCATCCCAAGTGCCAGAAACTTGCTGCACAACCAGATCCGAGTCGCCATAGCATATGATGCGCTGCACACCAACTTCCTTTGCTACCTTCAATCCATGTACCACAGCCTCGTACTCTGCTACATTGTTGGATGCCTTGAAGTGAATTTGCAGCACGTACTTGAGTTGATCTCGCTTGGGTGACGTAAGCACCACGCCAGCGCCAAGGCCTTCCTTCATTTTAGAGCCATCAAAGTGCATCTTCCAGTAGTTGGAAACTGGCGCAGGGGGCTCGTACTGTACCTCAGCCCAATCCACGAGAAATTCCGCCAGAATCTGAGACTTGATGGCTTCTCTTCTCGCATACGCGGGAGCGTACGCGGCCAGCTCGATTGCCCACTTGGCTACTCTGCCACTTGCTTCCTTGTTGCCCATGATATCCGAGATGGGAGCTGAACTCACCACAGTGATGGGATGCTCTTGGAAATAATGCTTCAGCTTCTTGGCGCCTAAGTACACGCCGTAGGTCATCTTCTGGTAGTGTGGATAGTTTTGTTTGGAGCTGGACAGCACCTCACTGAGATAGTATACAGGCCGCTGCACACTCTTGCCTTCCTCTTCTCGTTCCACCACAATCACCACGCTGACTACCCGGTTAGTAGCAGCAATGTATAGCAGCATAGGCTCCTTGGGTAGCGGACTAGCCAATATGGGAGCGCTACCCAACATTGCCTTCAGCTCATTGAATGCCACATCCGCTTGCGGTGTCCAGACGAACTTGTCGCTTTTCTTCATCAATTGATACAAAGGCAGGGCCTTCTCGCCCATTCTGCCCAAGAAACGGCTCAGAGATGCCAAGCAACCAGTGAATTTTTGCACATCCTTCAGGGATCTCGGCAAAGACATGCTCTCAATAGCTTTTATCTTCAAAGGATTGGCCTCAATGCCCCGACTGGATACCAAGAAGCCGAGTAGCTTGCCAGCCGGGACGCCAAATGTGCATTTACTCGGGTTCAGCTTCATCTTATACTTGCGCAAGTTAGCGAAAGTTTCCTCAAGGTCACTAAGCAGAGTATGTGTTTTATTCGTTTTGATGACAATGTCATCTACGTACACCTGCACATTTTTGCCGAGTTGGTCATGCAAGTATTTCTGCATGCATCTCTGATAAGTGGCACCCGCATTCCGCAACCCGAAACACATGACACGATAGCAATAAGCCCCGTACGGGGTAATGAAAGCAGTCTTTATTTGATCAGCGGGATTGAGAGCTATCTGGTGAAAACCAGAGTAGGCATCTATGAAAGACAACAGTTCACAACCAGCAGTGGAGTCGATCACCTGATCGATGCGAGGTAGCGGAAAAGGATCCTTGGGGCAGGCTTTGTTCAAGTCGGTGTAGTCGATGCACATGCGCCATGCGGTAGCGGCCTTGGGGTCCTCTTTCTTCTTCTCAACCATAACCGGGTTGGCTAGCCAATCCGGATGCAGCACCTCCATGATGAAATTGCTTATCAGCAACTTGGTGATCTGGTCACCGATGGCTTTCCTTCTTTCATCTCCGAAGCGGCGCATGGCCTGCTTCACTGGTTTGGCGTCAGGACGCACATGTAGCGAGTGCTCAACCAACTCCCTCGGGACACCTGGTAAATCTTCATTGGACCAGGCGAACACGTCCCAATTCTCACGGAGGAAGTGGATGAGCTCGCTTTCCTATTTCTCCCCCAACCCGGAGCCAATGATGGCAACTCGGTCGGGAAACTCAGGGTCAACCTGGACCTTCTTTGTCTCCTGAGATGCATGGAACGCCGTCCCGTGCTGGGAACTCGGCATGCCAGGCGCACCAGCTTGCGCGGATTGCGCCATAGCCACCACCTCGTACGTCTTCTTCTTCTCGGAACCAATCACCATGGATTCCGCCAACTGAGAACCAGCAGAGGCACACTCCATAGACTTATTGTAATCACCAGAGATGGTGATCACGCCATTGGGACCAGGGATCTTCATCTTCAGGTATGCAGTGTGAGTAGAAGCCATGAACTTGCTCAGTGCAGGCCTACCGAGTAGAGCGTGGTAAGGGCTCTGGTGATCAACCACCTCAAACTGCGGGCTCTCTGTGCGGCAGTTCTCCCTGGTGCCGAATAGCACATCAATCCATACTCGGCCAATCGGATTGCAAGAGACTCCTGGCACAATGCCATGGAAAGTGGTCTTGCTGGGTAGCAGCATGTTCTCGGCCATACCAAGCTTCTCAAGCGTGTCTTTGTACACGATGTTGATGCTGCTGCCGTTGTCGATCAGTACCTTGCTGAACCTCACGTTCTTCTCGGGACCCAAGAAGGTAGGATCTAGCACCAAGGCGTAGCTACCCGGGTTGGGCATCACCTTAGGATGATCCGCTCTGGACCACGTGATCTCTTGGTTGCACCAATGCATATAGTGAGGAACAGCAGGGATCACAGCGTTGACCTCCATGGCACGCCTGTGCTGGGACTTCTTGTCAACAGGCTCAGAGGTGAAGATCATGTAGCTCTCGTGGTGCTCCTGGTACCGATTGCGGTCTCCGCCACCATTGTTCCCGTTGTTGTTGTTACCTTGGTTGTTGTTGTTGTTGCCTTTGTTGTTGTTGCGGGTGTAGTAGTAGTAGTTGTTGTTGTTGTTGCGGTAGCCATCGTTGTTGAAGTGGCGGTTGGCTCCCAAAGCCACCTGGTTCACATTCTCTCTTCTCGGGAAAATTGGAGGCCGAGCAGCGGGTGCGCGAGCAGGCTGCACCGCGGCATTTGCGGCTGGCAGAGGAGGAGGAGGAGGCAGGCCCTCGTTCTTGATTTCCTCCCACCAACTACACTGCCGAGTAGTGTGGTTGGCGGGTCTTGCGGGATGCCGAGTGTGGAAGCTGCACGGGTCATCCTTCATGTCCTTGAAGACAAAGTTTGGTGCCGGACCCGAGTTGCCGCTACCCTGCTGGGAAGCGTTGTATGGCTTCTTGTTGCCTTGGCCCTGATTCTGGTTCTGCCCATACTGGGCTCCAGCAGTTTTTGGCCTCTGGCTACTCCCAGCTCCGGTTGCCACAACATTCACCTCCTCAGGATCGTACCGGGTATCAATCCAGTCACCTCTGCGCTTGTTGCGGAACTCATTGCGCTTGCTGGTGTTGATGTTGTAGTTCCTTCTCGGCTCAGCAGCATCAAGAAGAGGCTGTGTCGGGTCGCCGAGTGCGTACTGATCCGCAATCCGGATGGTCTCAGCGAGAGTACTCGGCATTTCCCTCTGGAGCCTTTGCCACAACATGCTGCCATGCCTGCAGCCCTGCGCAAACCAAGTAATGGCTTGGGCTTCATTCACACCCTCATAGGTGTTCCTCAGAGTACTCCACCGAGTAAGATACTCCCGGTCTGTCTCCTCTTCCCGCTGTCTGCAAGCGAATAGCTGCTGCGGCCTATTCGGCCTCCGGTAGGTGCTGGTGAAGTTGCTGACAAATGCCTCCGCGAAGTCAAGCCAGCATTTGATGTTGTGCTTGGGCAGGTTGTTGAGCCAGGTTCTTGCCGGTCCCTCGAGCATCTGTGGGATGTATCGCACAACCCATCTCCGGTTGCCACCTGCAATATGCACGGCTGTGACATAGTCATTGAGCCAATCTTCCGGCTTGGTGTTGCCGTCATAGCACTTGGTCCCTCTGGCGAGCTGGAACTGCTTCACGGATGGCTCCGTCATGATGCGGGGACCAAAGCATTCTGGGCCAGGCGGCCCCTTGCTCTCGAGTTGCGCGGACAGACTAATTCGGTCCAGCTTGTGCCTGGCATCACTGGGCTCCAGCACACGCTCACACACGCGATCCAAGATGTCATAGCCAGCCCACCCCGTTGCCGAGTAGCCATCATCGTATCTGTCCACCTGCACGACTGCAGGCTGCTCCACCAGGTTGGCGGCTGGTGCGACTGCACGCGGCTGCTGCCTCTGCCGAGTAGGCTGAGCAACTGGATGCTGAGAAGGGCCTGGGCGCTCTCCATCTCGGGCCTGGCTTTGAGCTTTATGGGCTTGATAGCCTGCTCCTGCAGCGTTGTGTTTTTGACCGGACTGTCGCGCCACAGCGTGCTGTTTTGCGGCGACAGCCGGGTCGTACACCTGCATCTGCCTGTCTCTGCCGGAATGCCCACTCCGCTCCTTCTCGCGACTGGGATGCGGTGATGAGGCCTGATCATTAGATCTAGCCGCATGCGAGTGCACCACCCGAGAAGCTCCAGCACCCGGGTTGGCTTTCCGGAACTCCTCGTTCTGCCTAGCAGCCTCTAGCACCAGCTCATTGAGCCTCTCTTGCTGCCTCACGCGCGCGTCGCCAGCGAGATGCGGCAACTCAGCAGCTACAGCCTCAGCAGCTCTAAGGGTTTTGGCGGGGGTGCTGTATCTGGGTCTGGTGGTGGCGGTGTTTTGGCTAGCGTCTTGGCCAGCAGTTTCACCAACTGTCGCCATCTCGGTGCCTAGGTTGCGGCGCGTAGCGCCTGCCTTGGAAGGCCTCCTCACCACGGGCGTGAAGCCGTGAGCCCGGTTGTACTCGTTCTGGTCCAGGTTCAGCTCAAGCCTAACCTTATCCAGCTCCGCCTGCTCGGCGAGCAGCGCCTGGCGCTGCTGGTCGAGCTGCGCCCTCATGGTCATGAGCTCGAGCTCGGTGGGAGGTGGCATGCCCATCCGCACGGCGGACGCAGGTATCGTCGGAGTAGTGGAGGGAGGAAGGTTGCAGTCCTTCTCGTAGGGCTTGTGGGTCTTCCCGCCAGCACTCGGGCCAGCGAGATCCTCGGTGACGCCCGTAGCGGCAGCAGCCGCGCCCTTCCCGGCGTCAGCAGCAGGGCCGGTCATCATCACCTCCGCGATGTCCGCAGAGCGGCCAATCGGCCTCCCGCGTGCAGCGATGACAACAGGGGGATCTTCCGCGACGTGCACCTCCCCGGGGTACTCGCGGTCGATGACGGTGGCGACGTAGACGAGGTGCGAGCCGAAGGAGAGCACCGAGCCGCCCTCCGGCATGGCCCTGCCGCCGAAATCGCCGGCATTGTCGGTGACGAAGTCGAAGGAGCCGAATCTGTGGACGAGGCCACAGACCACGCGCTCTCCGGTAGCAGAAATCGATCCCGTCCGAACGGAAACTCCAGCCAGCGCCGCTGGTTGCCCCACGGTGAGTGCCAACTGTCATGGTGGTGTCACGGCAGATGCCATAGGATGGCTAAAGATGTGGGGACGATGGACGCTGGAGGCGCTCGGGGAGGGATCACGCAGCGAGTAGCCGCGTGAGTATGAAGCTAGCACCACAAACAACAAGATCTACCCAGGTTCAGGGCCCTCGTGTGGAGGTAAAACCCCTACTCCTGCCTTTCTCCCTTTGTATTCGTGTCTCACCGAGTAGCCACAGTACAAGTGTTTCTTACCACCGAGTAGCCACTCTTCTCTCTATGTGACTGTAGCCCTTAGTCGTGTCGTCCCTCGCGCAGGAGGAGGCAGGGCACCTTATATACTGGTGCCCAGCCGGATACAGCCAAGATGTCGACATTGTGTGCACACTGTACACTTCCAGCTTCTCGCTGACAGCTTTGGCTTCCAAGTTTGTCTCCGTGTGTAAAGTCGTTCCGCAGAACCGAGAAACTGATCTGTTATCACTGACACTGTCACGGCGTAGGCCCCCCTAACCTGCGATGCCCTGCTGACACCCTGGCGCGGATAAGCACGCGCTCTGCAGATGAACAGTGCCCCAGTACGGACCCAGGATACGCGGGATCCTGTGTCAGAACGGCTCATTTGACTTCTGGCCCGAGTAGGAGACCGCCATCTCTACTCGGACCACTCCCTCTACTCGGAGGAGAATAACTCTCTTGATTCTTCCTCCTGGCCATCAGTGTGTACGGCCGAATAGCAGTCGACCGGGTAGCGAGTACCGGGTAGCCAGCTACTCTGCCAAACGTCTCTTCTGATCTAGCCCTTAGCACTTGCCTTTACCCTACTCGGGGGTAACCCCCCGACAACTGCCGTGCATCCGATATAAAATAAAAGAGGATAAAAGCTGCAGAAAAAACAGAAAACTTTACCTTGCCCTAGGCAGTCGACAAGGAATCAGCCGAGCTAGCCAAAATCTCCTTACTCGCTAACGCCCCAGCATCTCCAGGGCACCCACCCGCCGAACCAGGCATCGCGTACTCCGAAGCGTCAACCGCCTTCACAGTGTTCGGAGGTTGTCGAGTAGGGATTGGAGCTGGAGCAGGATTCACGATGGCTTCCTTCAACTTCACGGACGGAGCTGAAGATGCGTACTGATCCGCGCTGATTGTCACAAGACTACGACAAAAGTTAGAATCAGAAGAAAATAAAACAACACTGCATCAAAGAAAAACTCGCGACTCACTCATCGTCAACGTCGTCAAGGTTGCCTAGGTCCCAGGCAGTGGGGATCCTCGATTGATGGATGGTGGGAGGGAGCACGTTAAGAGGAGTTGCGCGGATAGGCGTAATTTCCTCGACGCGATCGCTACTCAAGGAGTTATCCTAGGAAGTAACCTCGGTCTCCTCCACCCTGCGATGCTTTCGGTGGTGGAGAGAAGGCTCCTCCTCATTCCCCTCTTCCTCCAGAAACTCTTCACTCGACTCAGCGCCAGGGACGCTGGTATCGAGAGGAGTCTCAAGATTACTCGCCCGGAGGTCCGAGACGCCGTCGTCCGTGGAGATTGGCGGATAGAAAGTCGCTATGTCCTGGTTCTACAAAGAGACGGGAGGAAAATATGGAGCTTCAATCGACGAAAATCAATAGCAAAAAAGAAAGGAGAAAGAAGAAGGATAAAAAAACTTACCTCAGTCGGGGGATGCTCGGCGTAAAAAGAAGTAAGAGAGCACGGAGAGTAGCTCTCTCCTTTCTTTAAACAAGTGATGGTGGAAATCTTCTTTTCGAATTCTGCATTCGAAAGAACGTCTCCGCACGTCCGGCTCGGGTTGTTGACGCCTGTGTACTCCCACAACGGGTTTGGCCTGTCTTGGAGCGGCGGAACCCTACAGCGCAGAAATACACTAGCCAAGTGTATACCATTCAGTGGAATCCCCTGTTCCTTGTCGCGGAAACGCGCCACCTTCGCGAGTAGAGGAGAGACCACCCTATAGTCCTCGGCTGACAGCGCATGCGACCAAGATTTTCTTCGCTTCAAAACAGCGAACGGGTGGAATTCTGGAACGCCACCCGCGCCATCATACACAACATAGAACCACTTCCGGCGCCACCCTTGAGCTGAATCGACAAAGTTCATCTCCAGGTAAGGGTAGTCCTTCTTCACCTGGAGCCCGAAGCCGTCGGTCGCCAACGGTTCTCCGATCCTCTCGCCCAGCGGGGGTTTCTCCCGAAAAATGCGCACTCGGAAGATGGCCTTCCAGAGCCCCCAGTGCGGTCGGATGCCAAGAAAACACTCACAAAACACGATAAAACATGAAATGTGTTGTATCGCGTTAGGAGGGAGGTCGTGCAGCTATATGCCATAGACATACAACAACCCGACAAGGAAAGGATGGAGAGGGAAAGACAGACCTCAGGCAACATGCTCTGAAAACGCGACACGCTCGTTGGCAAGAGGATTCGGGATCGCCTCGTTCTTCGCCGATAACCGAACACGCTTGGATTCCTAGGAAGGGAGTATCCCCTCCCTCTGCATCTCGACAATGCTCTTCTTAGTCGCGTTCGACGAGCGCCACTCGCTCGTCCTCCTCGCGGGGGGCGCCATGGAGGAGCTCCCCGCCTCCTTGCCAGAAGTCACAGCTGCGTTGCGCTTCTTGCCTCCCGCCATTGGGACTTTTCGTTCTCGCGGGGGAGAAGGTGTGTGCGCGGGAGAGAAGGTGTGTGCGCAGAGGAGAAGGTGTGCGCCAGAGGAAGAAGAAGATGGATTGAGGGCCGGAAAAGTCACTTTTTCCCTAAGGCGTGTTACTTATACTGAGGACCGCTACGAGCCGTTGATTTGTTGACGTGGGGTGCATCCCCGCCGCCACGTGTGAAGAAGAAACGAGGAGGCAAAGGGCGGTTTCCTTCGCACGATCTTTTACGTGAGATCGTGCATAATTACTGCGCGGCCAGCGGATAAACCAGGCGCGGCCGCTCGTTTCCGGTGAAAAGGATGATAGGATGGGCCCACGCGCTCTGCCCCACTGCATCACGTCCCATCGGGAGAGGCGAGTGCACGGTGACGTCATTGCATACCTCATCAACACGAAAACTCTTTCGTATGGAAAACGCCAACACGAAATTTCTTTCGTATGGACCTCAAGACACGAAAATTCTTTCGTACAAACATTCAACACGAAATCTCTTTCGTATAGATCTCATAACACGCAATTTCTTTCGTATGAGTCTCCCAAAACTTGCAGGGCAACCACAGTGGCACTCGCTACTATTCAGGGACAGAAGAAAGCACCCACTGCGCACTTGAACGAAAATCGCGAGTATACGGCTCCCGCAATATCACACCACGACGTACTCGCACGTCATTTTAACCCTGGATCGTTCCACCGACTAGGCACATCCGGATGTTGTGCTCTTTCGAGTACAAAGGTAAGACCCAAGGATCTCTCCTATGGGCATGGAATCGCACTCGAGCTGCGTCCTCCAGCAAACTTTCTGTGTCAACAACACGAAGAAAAATCCTAGAAGACGCGCCAGGTACCCCTCTAAGGTTAAGTTCGACTCAATAAGACCTCCACGGCCCAGTCGCAACGACCACCTGATGCATGTAAAATGCATACATGAACTTTGCATTTAATTACTTGTTTTTCCTACATATTAGCAACTTATATTCATGTTTTATAATGATTTGGGGGATTTTCTGAACAATCCCCCTTCTTTTGGTTCTAACCCTGTTTTTCCAGAAAACGTACTTTTTAGTGTTTCACACTTTCCGGGAGCTTCGGGACTCCAAAAAGGGCAAGGCCAAAGAGCACGGTTCAGAATTTTCGAGACGAAGACCATGGGCCAAAGTAGAGGGCCAAAAGGCCAACCAGGTGGAAAAGAGGACTCTCCACGCGGCCAGATTCCTTGGCCGCGTGTGGGGCCCCCTTTTTGCCCCCGTGGCTCCGATGCCGTCGATCTTTCTTCTCCCGAGTGTCTCGTGACCTAAAAACGACTATATAAAGGGTCCCCTGGCCTTTTCGAGAAGGAGGCGGCGCCAAGAGACGAAACCACAAAACAGAGAGACAGAAGGCTGCGGCCGGAGAAGATCGGAGGGGGGAAACGCCGCCGGGATCACCCCCGGAGGGCTCCACCCCCCCTCCGGCGTGTTCATCATCAACATCTACAGCAAGATCAGCTCCATCTCTCCACTGTAATCTCTTGGCAAACACGATGTATGATGCAATACTATATTCCCTTGATGTATTGTGTCTCCCCGTCTTTGCTTGAGTAGTGAATTGTTCTTGGCAATGGTGAAATAGTTCGTTGATTGGTTGCATACAAGTTTGTTATCTTCTATGATTGTATTTATGTACAATATATGAGTGCATGCATATGTTGGGGAATGCATGTAAGGTGATCACCGGTAGCATAATGGAGTGGTGGTGGCTTGGGAGTGACAGTAACCTGAGACCGAGCCACAAAGTTAAGTTATTGGGGGATATATATAGGGGACCTTAGAACGTAAGGCTATGGTGGGACTTTATGTCTTAATAAATCTTGTGCAGTCATTTACTTGGCCACATGATCCATCATAAGGGGTTGTAGATCATTTACTTGACTATACCTATTCATGGCTCCTTCCTAGAAGAAACAACTAAGACTAAAACATGTGCTTCACTAATTGTGACAACCACACGAACGAAACACCTATTGCTAGAACACTTGCTCCCTTGAGATACTTGAGATATTTGCTGCTTGCTACTTGTGAAACTTGCTTAGAAACTTGCTTTAGAAACTTGCTTTAGGATTACTTGCATTTTAAACTTGCTTCACTAGTTACTACACAAACCACACTCCACGTCACCTGCTTTTAATTAGTTAGTTCCTTTTAGTCAAACTTATTGCTTTGCATAAACAACCATATAAGAGGGTTATAGGGCTTTAGAGAATAGATAGCTTACCTTCAGCTCCTCGTGGGTTCGACACTCAAATACTTATCGAAAGGTACTACAATTGATCTCCTGCACTTGGGAGTCATCAAGCACTTTTCTGGCGCCGTTGCCGGGGAGCATTGTGCTAAGCTTTTATTCTTGTTTGCATTGCATACTAACATATAAACCTAAAACACAAAAAAAATATAAAATGGAAAACAACCAAACAATTTTAGAACTGTATAATATCTACCTTGAGTTAGGACATGAAGTGTTTGAGGAGAAATTGAAAAATTATTTGCACAACAATCATATTTGTGGTAGTACTAATTCTTTGAACACCTTTATTGCCAAGGAAAACCTTGATCTTGGGGAAGTTTGTCTTGATGAATATGATATTTTTAGTCCCCCTACTATTGAGGATAAAAATGTTATACTTGCTGATTCTATGGAAAGTTTTAAGCTTGGGGAAGTTGGTTTTGATGAGCATGATATTTCTAGTTCCCCAAGCTTGGAGGAGAAAATTCACTTTGATGATACTATGCCTCCTATATATGATGATTGCAATAAAAATTATGAATGTTTAACTCCCACTATAACTAATGAGGATTTTACTTATGTGTAGAGTAGTGATTCTTTTATGCATGTGGCTCATGATAAGAATTTTTTATGTGATATTCATATTGTTGAATCTATCCATGATGCTACTGAAAATTATTATGAGAGAGGGAAACATGGTTACACATATTTCAACAATATTAAGTTTCCCCTCTTTATGCTGAAAGTATTGAAGTTGCACTTGATCTACCTTTCTATGCTTGCTATTATGTGCTTCTTTTATTTGTTTCATTACAAAATGCCAATGCATAGGAAATGGGTTAGACTTAAAAATAAATTGTTTAATATTTTTTTGGTGTGTTCCTTATGCTTTAATTTCCTATTCGGTTTGAGCACACATTTATGTCTTTACAACATGTAAAATGTCTTTACCTACTGTTATGTATCATTTAGTTTAAGATTTTCATTTTATAAAAAAATTTGGGAAAGTAAATGAGAAGGATGAGTAATGGAGAAGTTGGGGTCGACCTTGAACATGTGTTGTTCATGCCAATGAAACCATTGCAAAGTCTCTATCATTAAAACTTTTTCCAAAGCTAAAAACAATAAAAATATTAGTTCACTACTGTAAAATCACATTTCTGTCTTATTTCTCATCTTAAATGGCAAGAATAATCTTATATGAGAGATAGGATTAAACAATAGTAATTAGCTGTCAACAAAACAGATTCCTGAACTTCACTGCGAAAAATGTTTAAAATCACAGAAGTGGAATTTTAACCTGGTAATTTACGACAGCAATATTTAGTTATCACTACATATTTCATTAGTTTTAAGTTTTCTGATTTGAGCAACTTAAGTGCCTCTAAAAATTCACTCTTTACGGGCTGTTCAGTTTTTGGCAGATTATGTCTTTATTTTGCATTGCTCTCATTACTTGTGTTTTGTGTGGTTCTTTTGATCAAGGAGCAATGCACAACTGTAGTAACAGTAGTTAATATTTAGAATCAACTCATGATGTGTCTTTGCTGTACCTATGTGGATTTTATTTATGGAGGCACTAACCCCTCTAATCATGTTTTATGTTGAGATTTGTGTAAGAAGAATTTTTCAGGAGGAAGAGTTGAGTGAGCTGAACAAAGATCAAGAGGGACAACCAATCAAGTTTGGGGATGTACCTCTGGGCCCACCCTACATGTATCAAATAAGTACAAGAATCCAAGCTTGGGGATGCCGAGCCACCTCACTCCAACCATCATGATGTTAAGTAAGTAAAACCTAGCTATATGGCTATAAAGAAAGCGCTTTACGGGAGGCAACCCGGTTGTTTTTGTTTGGATTTTCCTAGTGTCCTCTTGCTGTCTCAAGAGATTAGTTTTTGTTGTTTTAATTCTGGAGTTTTCAATAAAGAGTCAAGTCAAACCCATTTGGACTTATAAGTTGCTATCCTAGTGCATGAAATTTCTGTTTCAGCACGAGTCTTCTCACCGTATGATTTTACGTTTTTTATTGGTATGTCTGATTGATCTAATTTTTTAGTATGTTCTGCAAATTTTCGTCCTCTGTAAGCACGAAAATTGGCTTAATTTGTTGACGAGTCTAGCTTAGGGAAAAACGTTCGTTGTGCTGATGTTGCTTTTCTGGACAAATTCTGCCTTCTTTTGTTTTATGCACTTTTTGGGCTTGGGAATCGAATTTCCATGATTCTTTCAAGCAAGAGAGTGAACATAATACATAATGAACCTTATTTTATATATACTGGAGCATTTTATTTGGAATTTTGCACAATAAGTATGTGATTTGTTTGTCCTTGGTAATCTCACCCCATAGAAAAAGAATGGGAGAAACATGTTTTGTGAAGTTTTTTCACAGGGAATAGAGGAGCTGCGCCTCAAGAAATCCAAGAATGGTGAAAACCATAAGCTTGGGGATGTTATGAACACCCCACTGGAGCTACACTCTTTTGGTTAGCACACGTCTACTTTCTGTTTTTCTAAACAAAGCATTTATCGTAGAGACTTGAAGCGTCTAGTTTTTGTTTTTATTTTTGTTTTGATAAGACCACACCCATCATTTTATATGAGATTGAGCTACTGGATTTTGGGGTTGGAATGTATTGGATGCTAGTATTATGACTTGGAATAGGGATGCCATGGTTTATTTGAAGAGCTACATATGTTTGCATGATTTATAGGCTTTTATTAGTTTTTTTATCAGTGCAGAAATTTGCAATAATGCTTGTCTTGAGCTATCTCTTATTCATGTCCTTGATGTTAATTGCTGGTTTATTTAGTTTGTCATGAAATGATTAGTTCTATTGACATATTCATGCATAGTATCTGGTCAACTATCTCCCTCTTGCTAGCCAAAAATTTAAAAATTCCAACAAGTAAAAACTTGTTTCCAACACTCCTTAGCCAAGTATTTCCAGTGAGTCCACCATATCTTCCCATTAGCTTCATTGCTATTCCGAGTATGTTCACCATGTTATGTTTTTATTTATGTTCTAAATTAAGATATTCACTTTATTAATTTCATGGGTTGAACTTGGGATAGGACTCTCACGAACTTTTGAAGGCACACTTTACTTTTTATGCATCTAATAAACATGACCCAATAATGGGAGCCACAAGTTTTGCGTTTGACAAGTGTGTGGTTGGGAGCTAGCTATAAACGTGTATCATCGGAAAGCTTTCAACATTGCACAAAAATTTACATTTGTTTGATATCATGTACTTTTGTTTTTGGACTCCTGCCATGCCGAAATGAAATAGAGGAATAGTAAGTTTTGATGAGTAAGTATCTATATGACTAGAGAAACGCATTGGGCCGCTAACCCAAGTCATGCTTTATCATGGTGGAAATTTACTTACAGCTTGAGTGACTCTACAACACATCCTACAATAAAATAAGAAGCTATGCATAATAGTGAATGAAAATAAAAAGGATGATGAGTCTACTCCGTTTGTTTGTCTTGTCATTGTGACATGGGCTTGTTTCCATGTCATGGGGCAAGAGGTACCTCTTTGCGGTTCTCTATGATGTCATTAATACTTATTATGATTGTACAAAGCTTATTAGGAATCTTAAGTTGAGTAATCATGGAGTAGGTTTTCACACTCACGGGGCATGAGGCTTTCAACCACCTTGTCATTCACATTACTTAAACATTCACCATTTAAGATGCTAGTGATAAAGGGGCAATGAGAGTATTAGACCAATGGATGCCACATTTCAATTAGTAATTTTACTTGAATAATTTAGAGGCTAAATAAGACTTGATCATGTTTTACCTCTACTCAATTTTCTCCAAAGTATCCACCATATTTTCTATTTTCCATTATGCTATTATTTGACCAATATAGAATTTTATTTTTCATTTTGTGTATGCATTTGGTCCATAGTGCTTTTATTTCATTATACACTTTGTGAACTTTCATGAAGCATCTTTGCTTGCATATTTGATATTTCTTATAACATGAATTGTATGTTGCTACTCATCTACATTATGAATCATTTGATTATATGTAGCATGAATAATATTCTTTGATATTCCATGATTGTTTTAAAATGCAAAGTCCATGTTAGTTTTATCACCTTCATACTCGAGGACGAGTATAGGTTAAGCTTGGGGATGTTGATGCATGTAAAATGCATACATGAACTTTCCATGTTATTACTTGTTTTTCCTACATATTAGCAACTTATATTCATGTTTTATAATGATTTGGGGGATTTTCTGAACAATCCCCTTTCTTTTGGTTCTAACCCTGTTTTTCCAGAAAACGTACTTTTTAGTGTTTCAGACTTTCCGGGAGCTTCAGGACTCCAAAAAGGGCAAGGCCAAAGAGCACGGTTCAGAATTTTCGAGACGAAGACCATGGGCCAAAGTAGAGGGCCAAAAGGCCAACCAGGTGGAAAAGAGGACCCTCCACGCGGCCAGATTCCTTGGCCGCGTGTGGGGCCCCCTTTTTGCCCCCGTGGCTCCGATGCCGTCGATCTTTCTTCTCCCGAGTGTCTCGTGACCTAAAAATGACTATATAAAGGCTCCCCTGGCCTTTTCGAGAAGGAGGCGGCACCGAGAGACGAAACCACGAAACAGAGAGACAGAAGGCTGCCGCCGGAGAAGATCGGAGGGGGGAAACGCCACCGGGATCACCCCCGGAGGGCTCCACCCCCCTCCGGCGTGTTCATCATCAACATCTACAGCAAGATCAGCTCCATCTCTCCACTGTAATCTCTTGGCAAACACGATGTATGATGCAATACTATATTCCCTTGATGTATTGTGTCTCCCCGTCTTTGCTTGAGTAGTGAATTGTTCTTGGCAATGGTGAAATAGTTCATTGATTGGTTGCATACAAGTTTGTTATCTTCTATGATTGTCTTTATGTACCATATATGAGTGCACGCATATGTTGGGGAATGCATGTAAGGTGATCACCGGTAGCATAATGGAGTGGTGGTGACTTGGGAGTGACAGTAACCTGAGACCGAGCCACAAAGTTAAGTTATTGGGGGATATATATAGGGGACCTTAGAACGTAAGGCTATGGTGGGACTTTATGTCTTAATCAATCTTGTGCAGTCATTTACTTGGCCACATGATCCATCATAAGGGGTTGTAGATCATTTACTTGACTATACCTATTCATGGCTCCTTCCTAGAAGAAACAACTAATACTAAAACATGTGCTTCACTAATTGTGACAACCACATGAATGAAACACCTATTGCTAGAACACTTGCTCCCTTGAGATACTTGAGATATTTGCTGCTTGCTACTTGTGAAACTTGCTTAGAAACTTGCTTTAGGATTACTTGCATTTTAAACTTGCTTCACTAGTTACTAGACAAACCACACTCCACGTCACCTGCTTTTAATTAGTTAGTTCCATTTAGTAAAACTTATTGCTTTGCATAAACAGCCATATAAGAGGGTTATAGGGCTTTAGAGAATAGATAGCTTACCTTCAGCTCCTCGTGGGTTCGACACTCAAATACTTATCGAAAGGTACTACAATTGATCTCCTGCACTTGGGAGTCATCACCACCTCACCGAGTTCAAGTCGAAGGTCTCGAGTTCGTGTAGGCCAGAACTGTTTTTGCCCTAGATGCAATTTATTGGCCCTGATCTTTCGGGAGAGCCAAGCGACTGAGCCATACCCTTCTGCGAAAAAAATCCAACACAAGGCGCATTTACCACTCGAAACTCGATTACATCCCATACAGGTACATGCCCTTGAAGCCAGGCGATTGAATAGCCAGTCGCGAAATCCAGGGACAAGTTTTGAGTGCTTACCCGACTACTCTCACTCAAATAAACACTTGGGGGCTACTGACATGGGGATGACTCCTAGACCTGTTGAGTGAGCCTACCCAGTCCAAGGCCCAAGACCAAGGCCCAAATCAAGGCGCTATCCCGTAGGTCTAGAAGGCCTAGTGGAAGCCCACTCGCGAAACTTGCGGGTCAAGAAGGAAAGCTCCCACCGACCTAGAGCTAGGGTTTGTAACCCCCCCCCTCGGGACGGTTTGAGACCCAGCTATCTATAAAAAGGCTGGAAGAACCACGAGGGGGATCCAATCTACTTCTGACCACCATTGCCACAAGCTCGAGATCAATCTTTTGGCTTGTGCACCCACCTTTGTAATCTATCTACTCATAATACAGATCCAAAGAGCAGGAGTAAGGGTTTTACCTCTACGTGGGCCTCGAACCTGGGTAAATCGTGCCCCTGTTAGCCGACGATTTTCACGAGCGCCTTATTCGTTCTTCTAATCGAAACCCTACCGGATCATCTGAGGGACTTGTCGAGATGACTAATCGACAAGCCGTTTTGAACAATAGTGAGAGTTTCAGCTAAGAGAATGGGGAAAAGTGAGCACAAGTTTAGAGCGTGGAGAAAAGTGAGCAAGACTAAGGAATCAGGGGCACAAAATTAAATATCCCTTCTTAAAAAGAGGAGACTGGCTTATAATGTAAGAGTTACATTATAAGAAATGACATATGAGATAAAGATGGAAGAAAATGGTACTTATGTGATAAGTATTAACCAGGGATTAAGGTATAATCTTATGATTATATGAGTAGCAGGGATTAAAATACTCAATTAATTTTGAGCATATATTTATGAATAATACAACAATAGAAGTAAAGGGTAGAAGTTTAAGTACTTATAATATTGGCTACCGGTTCACTATATGTACTATGTGTGGTCTTTCACAAAAGATGTAGGATGATCTGTGATAAAGGGTGAAATTATATTCTTAGTTGAAATAACAAGATTTCGCGTAGAATGGCCTAGACAATAGTTGGTCAAATAACCAAGGGGTATTATGATATAAAGATTTTCTTCATAATACATATGGTTATTACAACCTCAAAAGGGTTGATGAAAGATGTCTCTTACACAGTGTTTGCATGAGAGTTCATTTACATCTTCTAGATGTTTTAGGGACTTATAAAAACGGTTTATTGCCAGTTGTGCAAGTGGGAGACTGTTAGATGTATGCCCAAAAGGAATAATATTTGTACATCTGTTTCATAGTTATGATTCATGTTATTATCCTATAACTGATGTGGCTCCTGAATATGAGATTTGGAGGAAAATTCATGCTCATGTGTAGTGACATGAACAAAGAGTCAAACCCTAGTATGGCATTTTCGGACTAATTCATTGGATTATTGATGGTTGTGTTTTCCTGGTCATGGACATTGTTTACTTCAGCATCAAATAATTTCATATTGTTAGAAGGGAACAATATTGTTGGGTATACCCTAGCAGTTGATATGCTAAGAGGTTTCATTGCGATGTCTTTGTCCTTAGTGACATATCACAACACGATTAAATAACAACATATCCTTTGACCATGAGGTTCTCGGTGTTGTATATTCTACAGTTTTTACTTTGGTACGATAAAGAATCACACTGTAAACTGGGTGACCAAAATGATAGCCACTGGGTAATTCTAAAGGAGTATATTACCTCGATGTTCTGAGATGAGAATTACTCCTCCGCAAAAACAAAGATACAAGCATGGGCCCACTCGATATTCTTGATATCCATATGTTCTGCGGAATGCGTGATGATGATAAATCATGTGGGATATAATTATACAGTAACGAGTAAAAGAAAACTTACCGGTTAACGAGATAGATAAAGCTATAGTGAACCAAAAATTGTTTCACGGTAATACCAGAATCCATAGTCTCGGGTAAGTTCGGTATCATGAGTCATGAGAATATTGTATAATACCCAACAAGTTCAACAGATTTTCTTTCGCATAATGAGTGGGAGTGAATATGGGAATCCATGGCCCCGCTATTAATTATTGAGAAGGAAAGAGTTTCCAATTTCATGTCCACACACTATCGAACATGTAGGGGCAACACACTTAAGTTTGATCTGGTTTATGTGCATATCGATAGGTCCGGATTAACAAGGAGTATCGCCGGAACGGTACGTGATAGATATATTTTAGAGAGAATTTGTAATGCGGGAATTAGATGTCTCAAAGTAATAGAAAAAGTTTTTATTAGTGCCGAAATTTACTTTAGAGTTTTTTAGAGAGATAAAATAAAAATTGCACGCTTTCCAGAGTAGGTGCGAGGGGACATATGTCCTGAAATGTTGGAAATATATTTATAACATCGTTAGATAAGGTCGATGATTTTATCTATAGGGGTTATTGGGTTGCGGAAGAGTTTCGAGTAAAAACCGAGAAGGGGGGTGCTAGAGGGGGCAAGATTTCCCCCATGGCAGCACCCATCATATGGAGGCTACCAAGTGGGTCCCATGGAACCACACATAGGCGCATCGCTCCTCCCTGATTTTTCTCATATTTTATTTAAGAGAGAAAAAGAAAAGACAAAAGGGAAAACAAAAAAGAAGAAAGTGTGTGGGGGGAGTTGGACTCCACATACGAGGTCAATCAGATTCCTCCTAGGAGGGTGGTGCGGCCACCTCCTTGAAAGAATTGGGATAGACTCCTCCCTCCCAAGAAAGTCCCCCCTGCACCTATAAAAGGACCCTAAGTCTCAAGGCAAAAATATATCAATTGGATCTCAAGCCCCTCTCTCTAGTAGAATTAGAGGTTCTAATTAGAGCCTTCTAATTGAATTAGAACTTCTTCTAGTTGGGATTTTGAGGCGTGCTCTCTCAGTTAGATCTGGTTTCTAATCGATCTCTCTCATGTGTTGAGAACTCCACATTTTTATACACCTGTGCCGTGTAATCCTGGACAGCGATGCGCTGTAGAACTAGTTATGTGTGTGAGCTCTTAGAGGGGTAACACGTGAGACCCTCATTCTGCTAGATCAAGGTGCTGGATATGGGGAGTCGGCAGTCCTCACGCACAGGCTTGTGCATGAGAATCTTCTACAGACTTCATCCACATCGTCACCGACATTTCTTTCGCTTCTACGGTGTCTGTCACACGGTCTCTACCTAGATGTGAGAATCATTATATTTATAGATAAATCTTGACGGCTGCGTAGCATGCATGGCGATTTTTTTAAATTCCCGCACACGCGACAAAGTAGTTTGAATCTTGTTGTATGAACATGTAGTGATTGTTTTATTTAGGCGAAAAGCCTATTTCGGCATATATTGCATGACTCGTTATTAACGGTCAACTAGTGCTCTGTGTGAAGATTTGAAGGAATGAATCAAAACTACTTTTATTGATGGTTACACGATCCTTTTATACAGGGGAACATACGCTTACAAAGGAGCGCGTCGGTTCCAAAGTCGGTTTCCTGGAGGCGACGCTCCTAGGAAAAACTGCTACGGTTCCCACATCATGGGGTTACACGGGAGAGAAAAGTGGGGATTTAACCCTAATTACCGTTAGGCTAATTAATCTTAACACCCCCCCTAATCACCGCTTGACTGCATAAGGATCCATCATCTTTGATTAAGACTCCTCCAAAAACCCTGTGGGAAAATACGAGGAGTAGTACAGGATATGCTAGTAAAACTCCTTCAAACCCTATGGGAAAATAAGAAGAAAATGATCCAACATATAATGAGTATTGCCCCTCTTAACTCAATATGAAGTATATCCGTAGAATTTAGAGGACAATAAATATGTCGTGTATACGTTTCTAAAAAACCCGGTGGGGAAAACAGAAAATATGACATATGATCTCATGTTGATATTACCTCTTTAAAAACCTTAATGAGAACCTTAAAAGTAAACTCATAAAGGGAAAAGAGTGTAATATGATGCTTTGAACAGGAATAGTTCAGGAAGATACTCCCCTTGACTCTTGCAAATCCCGAAGCCGTCGCATACTGATACGTCCATTTTGCATAACTATTTTATGTTGTTATTTTCTGTTATTCATCGATATATTTCATGTTATGATGCATTACTTATGTTATTTTATCTTATTTTGCATGTTTCACAATTTTTGGAGAATAAACACCGGGACCAAAAATCTGATGGAAAAAAGCACTATCGAGATACCTTGTTTCAGAAGATCAGAAGAAGAGGGGGGACACCGGAGATGTCTTAGAAGTTCAGAGGAGGAGTCCAGCCAGAAGGGGAGCTAGAGGGGGGCCACCAGGGTCCCACACCATGAGGTGGCGGCCCCCCCTTGGTCGCGCCGCCAGGTGGTTTGGCCACCCTGTCCCACCTATGGTTGACATCTTTCGCGTACTTGACCCCGAGGGAACCCTAAGCTAGTAAAGAATTATTCCGCCGCCGCCTCGGGGCGGAAAACACCCGAGAGAGAAAAGCTCTCTGGCAGGGAGAAATCTGCCAGGGAAATTCCTCTCCGGAGAGTGTAAATCATCGCCATCGTCACCGTCATCACTCCGGACATCATCAAGATCGTAATCATCATCATCATCATCATCACCACCAGCACCATCACCCTCATCATCCACCGTCATCCCGCTGTAACTATTAGGGGCCTCTATTGTTGTTTACATTAGATATCTCTCCCGGTGTGGATTACTTGTTAGTAGTTGAGGCTTGTGAGATTTATCGGTGTTAGCACTTTACGACCAGATTGTTATTATCCATTATATCACATCTGATTATGATCCATATGATGTCTTGTGAGTAGTTCGTTTAGTTCTTGAGGACATGGGAGAAGTCCTGATGTTAGTAGTAAAGTTATATTGAAGTAATATCTAGTTGTTCGTTATTTCAATTGTGGTGCTATTCTTCTAGTGGTGTCATGTGAATGTCGACTACATGATACTTCACCTTTATGGGCCTAGGAGGATGCATTGTGTATTTGGCTACTGATTGTGGGGTTGCCGGAGTGACAGAAACCTAAACCCCCGTTACGAAACCAATGCACGAGGGAGCGTAGAATCCCGGAGTTTTAAGGTTGAGGTTAGATTTATCTTAATTACTTTCTTGTATTTGCGGATGCTTACGAGGGGTATAATCACAAGTATGTATTAGTCCTAGTTGGGCGGTGCATTATCATAGGTTCACCCACACACCACTTGTCGAATCTCTGACTCTACAAATCCCTTAGGTGACCCTATCGGGTTTCGACTAGGAGAAGTCATGAGCGCTGGTGGAATCATCGGCTAGACAGGGGGCGAGATTTACCCAGGTTCGGGGCCCTCGTAGAGGTAAAACCCTTACTCCTGCCTCTTGTCGATCTGTATTAACGGAAAGATCGGTTACAATGGTGGTGCTCGAATCGAGAGTAAGATCTCGAGTTCAAGGTTTCGATGGCGCTGTGTTGCTTGGTCCTCTCCCTGGGGGGCTCTCCTGGCCTTATATAGATGACCAGGTCTCGAACCCTACCCGGAGAGGACTCGAACTCTAACTAGGTCGGTTACATGTTTCCTATCTTAACCCGCAAGTTAGTGCGGGTGGGCTTCACATGGGCCTTCTGGAGTATTCCAAGGGCTCCTCTTCTTGGGCCTTCAACCTTGGGCCTGAGAGGGGGTGTCCTTATTCGCAGGGTCCAGGATCCATATATTCGTCAGTAGCCCCCGAGCGTTTGCTCGAGTGGGATTTTTCCAGTCGAGTAGACGGTCAAACCTTTCTTGGTCGCCTTTCTTATGGATAACCAGCTTGGTCGTTTTCTGTTTTAAAGGGTGAGTTCCCTGTGCAACAAGTCTTCATGCTCGAGTGTCGAGCAACTTAGGTGCCTGTTTTTGCGGCTTTTATCGCAGAAGGATGCGGCACAGTAGCTTGGCTCTCCCGAGAGATCAGGGCCAATTAATTGCGACTAGGGCAAAAACATTCCTGGCCTACACAGATTCGAGACCTCCGACTCGAACCCGATAAAGTGTTTTGCTAACCAAGTGGATATCTTGATCTCCCTGATGAATTTTGCTGCTAGCAATCTGTTTACTTCTTCTCCAAGTGCCTTCTGCTTGGGTTCTGAAAATCGTCGAGTAGTTTGTTTGATGGGTTTGGCATCTGGAAAGACTTCGAGTGAGTGCTCGGCAAACTCCCTGGGTATTCCTGGCATATCTGATGGCTGCCAAGCGAAAATTTCCCAGTACTCACGGAGGAGTTCGACGAGCGCGCTTTCCTATGCTTGCGGAAGGGTGGTGGAAACCAGCGCTGTTTTTGCAGAATCTGTCGGGTGCACTTGATGCTTTCGGGTGTCGCTGTTAGCGCTGAACTCCAGTTCAGGCGCGTTTATCTTCGTGAGGGGCATCACGGAGTGATCCGTGGTTTTTGCCAGTTCTTGAAGTTCTTCTTGCATCCCAAAAGATTTTACGATCTCATTGAATTCAATGTCACATTTGTTGGATTTCTGAAAATCTCCGTCGATGGTGATTACGCCATGTTCTCCAGGTAATTTGAGCTTCAGGTAGGCGTAATGCGGTACTGTCATGAATCTGGCGAAGGCTGTTCGACCAAGAATGGCGTGGTACTGCGAAGGCCAGTCGACAACTTCGAAGTCGAGGAATTCTCTTCTGTAGTTGCTCTTAGTGCCCAGCACAACTTCTAGGTTAATTGTTCCGAGTGGACGGATTGCTTTTCCTGGAACTATCCCGTGGAAGGATGTTTCTGATTCCTGGAGGCCGTCCAAGTTCCTGTTCATCCGACGGAGTGTATCCGCGTAGATAATGTTGATGCCACTGCCACCATCCATGAATACGCGGGCCAAGTCGTAGTTGCCAATTTGTGCTTGGATGACAAGGGTGGCGTGTCCTGATCGATAGACTCGTGGCGGGTGGTCCTTCATCGAGAATGTTATTGGCTGGTCCGCCATCTTCAAGTATTCTGTTTTTGTTGGCGGTGTCTGCACGGCCATGCACAATTGCCTTGTGTTAGTCTTTTGAGCTCTGCGGGATGGACATACCTTCTGGATCATCGCGAGTTGCCCTGCTGGATTCGGGTACGCGTTGGCCCCGGAGTTTTGAGCTGGCGGTGCAGGTAGCGCGGCTAATGCCATGTTTGGATTTGCTGGTGGAGGTGGGGGTTGGGGCGGCTGGAATCCTTGGTGGCCTCCTCCTGGAAGCGGTGGGTAATTTTGCGTGTGTGCAGCTCTTTTCCTGGCGAGTGCTTCTGAGATATCAATAAACTTTCGGCAATCCTTAAGAAGGTGCGTTGCCTTAGTTTTGCCCGTGCGTTTATCTGTAAATAGGTGTAGCGAGCAGTATCCATCGAGGTCTTCCTCGGGTGATTTTTCTTCAGGTTTCGGTCTCCACTCGCGATTCCCACGGCGACCGGAGTCGCGGCCTCGCGTGAATTCCGCTGCGACCAACTCCTCCCTGTCTTCGTGATCGTAATATTTTCTCCTCTTCCTCCGACTATGACGGTCTTCATCATGCGCAGGTGATGAGGCCCTCTCATTGCGCACCGCATCCTCTCCGTTAGCCCATTTTTCGGCTATGTTCATTAGCTCCCCAATAGTCTTGGGTACGGCTCTGCCCGGTTCTTCTCTGAAAGCCGTTCTTCGGGCGCCTTTTGCGAAGGCTTCAATCGCTACTTCTTCTGAAATGGTTCCTGCGGTATTCCTGAGCGTAGTCCATCGCTGGATGTACTCGCGGGTGGATTCGCCACTTTTCTGCTTGCATGCTCGCAGTTCTTCAATGGTGGCTGGCCTCTTGTAAGTCGACTGGAAATTTTTGCAGAAATCGCGGTGCAAATCATCCCACGATGCGTAGCAAGATTTTGGTCGTCTCTCCAGCCAACTGCGAGCCGCGCCGGCGAGATGCAAATTGAGGTATTGCATAGCCGTGTTTTTATTCCCACGTTGGCATTTTACTGCCGTGAGGTAATCGCTTAGCCATTGAGAGGGCTCGAGTGAGCCGTCGTACTTCGTTACTTCCGTGCTAAGCTTGAATCTTTTGGGTAGGGGCGCCTCGCGGATACTGCGGGCAAAGCAGAAAGCGCCGCAGGTTTCGTCATCCGAGGAGCCAGACGAGGAGCGCTCGCGATATCGCGAAGCCCTCGCCTTATCCACCCTTTTTTGCGCGAGGTCTGATCGCGTGTCGTACTCTGGCCGGTCGCGGTCAGTATCCTTCCTTGGCTCCTTGCTTCGCTTTCGCGAGCGGCTGCTATGGTGCCGCGAGCTCTTGTCTCTCGGACTGCCTTCGCTGCTACTTCGACTGTCATCATGGCGCCGTGCTTCTTTTCCTCGACCACGACGCGGTAACCTGTCCCTTCTTGGCGAAGAACTCCTACGTTTGCGGGATGCTTCCCTATCCTTGTCCTTCTCCTTCTCCTGTTCCTTCTCCAGCTGCTCTGCGGCCTTCTTTCGATCATAAGCGGCAAGCCTTGCGGCCGCCAGCCCTAATCCCTTGCGCACTTGTTTATATTGTTCCGCCCGAGGATCACTTTCCGTCGGTTGGTTCATCTGCATGTAAGTTGCTGCGGCCAGAACCGTGGCGGCAGGAGTTTGCGGGTAGACATTGCCATCGTCGTCGACTCGCATGAGAGAAGGAGTGACCGATCTGCTGGTTCCGGCTAGGGACTCATTGTTCCTGGATGTAGATGCGTGTCCCTTCCTCGCGGGTCGGGGTTCCAACCGAGGGTGTTATGGACAGCCCGGCTCGCCTTTGGCTCGACTCGTCCGCCGCTCTTCTTCGGCGGGCCAGGTCTATTCGAGCGTCCTTGATAGTCGTGGCTGCTCTCACTAGGTGATAGTGGTAGGCAACCATGTCTTCGTGTGAAGCCACGGATGCGGGTGGCTTGCTCGTTCGCATAGCCTCCTTTGCTCGGTTCCAGGACTCCCGTGAGACGCCGATTATGTTGCCCTCTGCCGCGTTGTGTCCTGTTTCCGAGGCTTGTTCCGATCCTGCCATGCAGACTTGAGCCAGTCGAGGCTCGTGCGTCCTAGGCGTAGGTCGAAAGTTTTTTCGAATTCTTGATGGTTCCTCTGTCGAGAGGGTATGGTAGTCGTTGTCGTTGAAGCGGAGGGACTCGCCGCTTTTCTCCAGATGACGGCGTGAGTCGACAGCTCCAGATTCAGTTTCCGATTCATCCGAGAAGTGGAGGATTCGTCCCGGTTGGTCACGAATTTTAGGCTCCCGAACGTCAAGGTGACGCTTTTCTCCAGATCTTCGAATACCGGGCGCGATTCCGGCGAGTGTGGTGTGACCACGACAGATCCGATCCGTATAGGATTGTTCGGAGCCGTAGTCGATGGTTTCCAACGAGAGTGTGTTGTCGATGAAGCCGAAGATGCCGGTGATCCAGCGCCCGTCTTCCCCACGGTCGGCGCCAATTGTCGAATCTCTAACTCTACAAATCCCTTAGGTGACCCTATCGGGTTTCGACTAGGAGAAGTCATGAGCGCTGGTGGAATCGTCGGCTAGACAGGGGGCGAGATTTACCCAGGTTCGGGGCCCTCGTAGAGGTAAAACCCTTACTCCTGCCTCTTGTCGATCTGTATTAACGGAAAGATCGGTTACAATGGTGGTGCTCGAATCGAGAGTAAGATCTCGAGTTCAAGGTTTCGATGGCGCTGTGTTGCTTGGTCCTCTCCCTGGGGGGCTCTCCTGGCCTTATATAGATGGCTAGGTCTCGAACCCTACCCGGAGAGGACTCGAACTCTAACTAGGTCGGTTACATGTTTCCTATCTTAACCCGCAAGTTAGTGCGGGTGGGCTTCACATGGGCCTTCTGGAGTATTCCAAGGGCTCCTCTTCTTGGGCCTTCAACCTTGGGCCTGAGAGGGGGTGTCCTTATTCGCAGGGTCCAGGATCCATATATTCGTCACCACTTCACGAACCAATGGATATTAATCAACCGTAACGAAACGAAAGCACTTGACGAAATTCCCTTGTGTCCTCGAGAACGTTTGGTAGTCATAAGTAACACAACCGGCTTGTCCTTTGCTCTCAAAAGTATTGGGCCACTCGCTGCAATATCATTTACTGCACTTTATTTACTCGCAGTTAATTTATCTGCTATATCCAAAACAACCAAAAACCTGTTTGTTAGTGTTTACAGCGAATCCTCTATCCAACCTGCTTGTCAACACCTTCTGCTCCTCATTGGGTTCGACACTCTTATTCATCAAAAGTACTACGATACACCCCCTATACTTGTGGGTCATCACATACCAATTCCATGAATGTATTTCTGGAATGTTGAAGTTGGTAGAGATTTCGTGAAAAGATCAGCGAGGTTATCACATGATTTTACTTGCAAGATGTTGATTTCCCCACTCTTCTGGAGTTCATGGGGATAAAACAACTTAGGGGCAATATGCTTGGTGATATTGCTCTTTATGTATCCTGTTTGCATCTGTGCAGCACAAGCCGCATTATCTTCGTAGATAATGATGGGTGATTCGATAGAACCAATTCCACATTACTGTTGTATGTGGTTTATCATTCTGCGAAGCCACACACATTCGCGTGATGCCGCATATAATGCAATTATTTCAGAATGATTGGTGGACGTTGCAACGAGGGTCTATTTCGAAGACTTCCATGATATGGTTGTTCCACCATGTAGGAACACGAAACCGGTCTGCGATCTGGCATTATAGGGATCCGATAAGTAGCCAGGATCAGTGTATCCAATCATATTGGAATCCAGATTTCTCTGGAACTGAAAAAATAGGACAAGATCCTTTGTGCCTTGGAGATATCTAAAGACATTCTTGACTCCCGCCCAATGACGTTTGGTAGGAGCTGCGCTATGTCTAGCAAGTAGATTCACTGCAAATGTGAGGTCAGGTCTCGTGCAATTTGCAAGATACATAAGCGCTCCAATAGCACTGAGATATGGAACCTCGGGTCCTAACATATCTTCTCCATCATCCCTCGGTCTGAACAGATCATTCTCTATGTCTAGAGATCGAACCACCATGGGAGTTTTAGACGGATAAGATTTGTCCATATTGAATTTCTCCAATATTTTCTGGATATAGGCAGCTTGGTGTACCATTATTCCTGAGGGAAGGTGCTCGAGTTGAAGACCCAGGCAAAATTTGGTTTTACCCAAATCCTTCATCTCAAATTCCATCTTTAGATGATTGCGTACTTCATCAATATCTTGTGTGTTGCCAATTATATTGAGATCATCGACATACACAAAAATGATACAAAATCCTGAAGAGGACTTCTTGATGAAGACACATGGGCAGTCATCACTGTTGGAGTAACCCTTTTGAAGAAGGAACTCACTATGTCGGTTGTACCAGATCCGCCCCGACTGTTTCAAGCCGTATAAAGACTTGTTCAATTTTACACAGTACAAGAATCCTTTATTTAAATACATAGATTACAATCTCATTATATCAAAGTGCTGATACAATATAAATGACAACAATACTTATATTCTGTTACAACAAATGGACATGAATATATCAATCACTAAGGAGGTAGCGGGACTAGTCGAAGTCTCCAAACACGTCGGTTGAGGCATACCCAACCATCATGTCCTCCGTTCCTGTAGGGTCCTCTGATGGAAGGAGAGCAACGGCGTTGCTAGGTCCCGGGGGAACGTCTTGCGAACAACCAGCTCCATCGCCGCCATCTGGATGAAAGTTGAAGTTCGCTTCAAAGCTTTTCCCTCGAGGTGCGTTGTGTCCATCGGATTGCTGGTATAGAGTGGCCAGATGCTTTGGGGTCTTGCACTTTTCAGTGGGGTGCGTGTAGCATCCACACTTGTCGCAAAGTTTAGATTTGTCAAACTTGGGCTTTGAAGTGCCTTTCCCACGGTCTGAGTTTCTCGGCTTCTTGTTCCGGTTGCGCTTTCGCTTACCATTGAAGTTCGAAGGCTTGCGGTTGAAGCCACCGTCAAACTTTCTCCCGTTCGCGACATTCATATGAACTTCAGGTAGAGGTTGGGAACCAAACGGACGCTGAGAGTCGTTCTTAGCGAGTAGCTCATCACGCTTTTCATCCTAAAGTAGAATATGAATAAGATCGGAATAGACTTGGTAGTTGCGAGCACGGTACTGCTGTTGGAGGATCCTGTCCGATGGGAGCATAGTAGACAGAGTTTTCTCTATCTTCTCCGCGTCAGTAGGTTCCTTCTCGCAAAAGCGCAGTTTGGAACTGATCTTATGAACCTCGTGATTGTACTCTGAAGTCGGAGGTGTGTCCAATCATGGAGTGCTTCTGGCATGATAACTGTCTTCTGTTGTTCATACCTCGTCTTGAGAGCCTGAAACAAGGTACTAGGGGATTCTTCCTCCAAGTACTCAGACTTGAGATCTGGGTGAATATGGTGCCTTATGATGTACAAGACAACATATTTTTGCTCGTTTGTCAGCGATGTCACTCCAACCGGGGGTGGATTCAATGGGGGTTAGATTGCATGCACTAATCCACGGGACGCAAGGGAGATCTTGATGTCTATGGCCTATATAGGGTAGTTGTGGCCGTTGAGAGCGAGTGCATCAAACTCCCGAGCCATCGTTTACCTTGCCATGTTCTTGTTCTCGGGTAGTGACAGTGCTAATAACGTGTGAAGATTTGAAGGAATGAATCAAAACTACTTTTATTGATGGTTATACG
The DNA here is from genome assembly GCA_028641055.1 of Alopecurus myosuroides. Lineage (NCBI taxonomy): Eukaryota > Viridiplantae > Streptophyta > Magnoliopsida > Poales > Poaceae > Alopecurus > Alopecurus myosuroides. The sequence continues at coordinate 403,027,302 of CM054058.1, forward strand.
ATCCTTTTATACATGGAAGAGACGCTTACAAAGAAACGCGTCGGTTCCAAAGTCGGTTTCCTAGAGGCGACGCTCCTAGGAAAAACTGCTACGGTTCCCACACCGTGGGGTTACACGGGAGAGAAAAGTGGGGATTTAACCCTAATTACCTCTAGGCCAATTAATCTTAACAATCTGCAAATTTAGTTTGCCGTATTGCCTCGCAGGCTCGCACTATCATCTTTCGTTATTCTGTATTGCCTTCTCATTAGCAGAACCTTTAGATAAGCGAAAGGACTAGACCATGACATCTTCACATCCACTGTCGCAATGGCGAAAGCAAAGAATCCGAGAGGACGTGTGATGATAGTCTACTTCACTCGCAGTTAGGATGCTCTTCCGTGTCGAAAGCAGGGAGACCCGGCCCAGTCATCTCCAGGCCGTCTCCGGCACGCAACCCGGTGAATCAAGGGGTGCCCGGAAGAAATAGAAACAAGTTCAGACGAGTGCAACAAATTTTCAAAAAAAAAAAAGTGCAACAAATTTTGGTGGTTAGATCCGACGCTACTTAGGATCAATCGACATCAGGTACCATATCTAACGGGAAAATACGAAGAGTCGCTGTAAGATAAGGTGAAAGAGACGCTGCTGGCTGCCGAACAGCTGGGCAGCTCGTCGTTGCCGAACCGAGACGTGAAGCTGCCAACTGCGTGCTGCGATTCTCAGTTGAGTAGATTTGCGCTCTCGGTGGAGGTGGATAGAAATTGGGAGGAGAAGCAGGAGCCAAGGTGTGGCGAGCCAAACCCTGTCATCTCACGTTTTCTTTTGTTCTTTTGTTCTTTTTTGATGATCGATGGTTTGGCATGTCACGGTTGTACCGGCAAACATTTCGGGCGCGGCCCAAAAGTATAGTAAAGTGCTAGCACGCTTATGGTAGTTGGAGGCCCTGTATTGAAGGCCTTCTTCGCGTCGGGTCGACAGCCGAGTAAGTAGCCCACATTCTGCGGGCCTTGCTGAGAGACGGGCGGGCGCACCGGCCACGGCTGCACGGCAGGGCGGAATTTATGCGGCGCCACAAGAAGGGACCGCCGCGGTCGGCGCGGCACTGCTCCGGCGGACCACCGACGTACAGTGTCGGCTATGGCATAGCGATTGCTTGCTTGCTCGACCCAGATGCACAAAATCTCGTGTCAACAGATGCACATATTTCTTTTCCTTTCACATCTGGCCAATCACAGGTTATATTTCACTGAACGCTCCCACATGACGCATCCTCCTCCAGTCCTACCACGATTACGATGGTGGTGTCCCATATAGCCATATGCACCTACCTGGCGCCGCCACCGATAGTGACAGAGCGCAGGAGAAGTGCGCGCCGATCTGGAGGAGGGGTTGATGCCAAAACGGGGCAGTCTCAACACACCAGGGCTGGACGTGAGCGTGTCGGCCTCGTGGATGGATTACCTGGTCCACCTGGCGTTTGCAACAACAACTAACAAAACGGTCAACACAGCGCCGGGGATCCAATGCTGCCAGGGCACATGCCATGCCACAATAATACCTTCCTCCAGAGCACTCAACACATGGTTTAACCTAACATCCAAACCTTCTCTTCACTCTTTATTATCCACATGACCACACACGCTCTTGTGGAGTCACAGTGACACAGACAATATCCATCAGCATGCACACCGGGTAATTTGATCAGATAACTGGCCATGCCAAGATGAGAGGTTAGTGGTGGAAACAACAGGAACCTTAAACTTGCAGTAGTACAAGATTGATTGGATTTAAAAGAGTACAAGTGACATCTATACTTTTTCTTTCCTTGGCTTGTCTGTCCGGTAAAACGTGCAAGTAAAAAATTTACAGTCGTGCTTCCAAGAATCGGAAGATAATGTTTCGGTGTCCTAAATGAACAATCATCCATGTACGCCGCACACACGGGGAACAAATGGAAAAGAATAATAAAACAAGTCGGTAATCAACAAATGGGTGGGGAAAACGGGAAGATCGTCGTCGGATGGGAGAAAGGTCGGGTGGAAGCTGCTCTTCTCACTTGTCTTCTTCTTCTTTCATGCTTTGCCCTCGTCAAGGTTGTCTCCACTGGCTTGGCTCCGGGTCTAGCCCATGGCTTGCTCGAGGGGAGCTTCTGGAGGCGTGAGGAAACATACGTCGGAATCATGCATGCGTTGCCGACATGGTGGTCTAAACCCCGTAGTGCCTCACCGAGTACTCCAGCAGCTGTTGCGTGGGGCAGATCATCTCCTTCACTCTCACCGCATTTTTGTAGATTTTGAATGTTGGAAGTGTCCTCACGTTTTCTGACCGTGCAACAGCAGGGCTCTCGTTTACGTCCACCTAAGTGAAACAAGTTAATACAGCATGTCAAAAAACTTAGACATAAAGAGAGCTAGGAAGATTAACTCTCCCACTATTCATGACTTGTTACCTTGAGGAAGTTAACGGATGGGTATTTGTTGCACAGCGCGTTCACAAACGGGGAGATCTTGCAGCACTGCTGATTCGAAGGTGTCATGAAATGGACGACCGAAACACCTGTACATTTTAAGCCGCCAAATGGGAGTGCATCAGACAAAGAATATAGATAACAACTTGCATCATTGCTACAAGATAAGAGAGAGCTAGGAAAAAGACACAAGAATGTGACTGAATTATGTACTTCCAACTGGCATTAGTGCAGGTTTTCCAGGGAAAAAAATAGCAAAGTACAAAATGCCAGCAAAATGTATGTCACGTGAAGATTTGCTTGCAGGGCACTAAACAGTATTCCAACTACTACCAACTCGTGCTACAACCTCATGCCTATCAGCAAAAGTCAAGATTGCAGAACTAATGTACTCGATACATGTTGCTCATCCGCAAGTAAACATCATGGAGTGCGGGCACAAGATACAGGCAGAAGCAACGAAACATTCCAAGACACATGGTTGATCAAAGGGGATTGCCCATTCCAATTTGGGCAACTATAAAAGAGAGTAATAATATGTGTTTGACATCTGTCGCCAAGTTAACCTAGATAACAAAGAATAGGAGAGTGGCTTCCAATCAATGGTTTGGTTGCGCTGCACATAAGTCAACTGCCAGTCCTTTGGCAATATTTCTTGAAATACTCACCAAGGGAGCAAAAATGGAAAAAAAAAAAATGATACTATTACTGCATTGGTGTCAACTATAAGGGCCGCCATATTGGCATTTCACAAATACTTCCTCCGTTCCAAAATGTAAGCCTTTTTAGCGAGCTAAAACAATTTGCTAAAAAGGCTTACATTTTGGAACGGAGGGAGTATTTTCTACAACTCCCTATCTGTTCTCAGGGATCAGCTAAATTAATATGTTGACTATCAAATACAAGCTGAGCTACATGATAAACTTGCTGCTTTTATGCTTGATTTTCAGGAAAATGTGAGTTCGGTGATCTTTGCGGAAACTCTACTTAAATACATAATAGTCCCTCATTGTTTTCAGTTATTGCATGTCTTTATGCTTAATAAGGTTTGTAAGAATTTATCAAATGCTGCAGACCAAAATATACATGAAATAAGGACACGAGCTAACGGGACAAACCTGGCAAGGAAGTAGCCAACTGGAATTGTTCCATTCCTGTAATTGCTTCAACCTCTCCTCCAAACTTCAAATTAGATACCTCCTCGCCCCGAGATGATTTGAGGGCAACCTGGGCATGGAAATAGGCCTCAGCCACCTCGGTGTCACCTGGGAGTTCCCTTCTGAGAACCTCATAATCTTTCACAGATTCGGCCCACCGCTCCATCTAACCACCAAAAGAGCAACAATGCAACGGCTTGTGAGTTTCTCAAACTCCTATCAGGAAAGCAGAAACAGATAGATAATGTGTTACCTTGTCAAAGGAAGCTGCACGCCTCAGCAGAGCCTTGGTGTAGTTGGGTTGAATCTTGAGGGCTTCATTGCAGTCCTCAATAGACTTCTCCCACTGCCCTAGCTTGAACCTGCAAGCTGCCCTATTGCAGTGAAGCACTGGGTTTACAAGTTGATGTTTGAGCCCTTCGCCATAAGCTACGGAAGCTTCTGCGAATTTTCCAGATTTAAAGAGCTCATTCCCTAGAGATCGTGCTCTTGCAACAGCTTTCACATTATTGTGCAATGTTATCACTTCAACATTTCTTGGATCTATTATCCTGGCCTTATCAGCTGAAGAGACAGCATGATCAAACCTGAAAAATGTTCACTGGTGTCAAGTCATGTAAGAGTACCAATTAACAGGCAACTTATGAGTTTACCTGCCAAGTCAAAGCACCTAGAATAAATTTTATTTATCCAGCTACACTTGCACTCTCTTATCTGTACGAGTACAATGAGTAATCGCTGAATTACCTTCCCAGTGCGATGTCAACTTGGGCATGTGCATAATAGAGGTATGCGTTAGCAAAGAAACCACAGAATTTGGTGTCTGAGGTGCATGAAGATGAATAATCCAACTTGGAAGCACTAGAGATGGCCATATCAGCCTCATCGAGCTGATTGAGCCGGAGAAGAGCTTCTGCTCTTGAGGCAAAGAGCTGCAAGTGGTGAATTACATCAGTATGTGTTCTTAAATTAAGAAATCCCTAGTGAACAAAAGATTAGATAATGCAAAGGATCGAACCAGAGCAGAGGAGTCAGCTCCAGCCGCAATAGCGGCATCGCATTCCCTCAGCACACTCTTCCAGTCCCCAACCTTCCGTGAATCAAGACATCTTCCCAGGTGCTTTTCCACTGTTTGTAATTTGTGTAACTCTAGGAGGTCAGGCTGTGGGGTTGCCAGGGAAAGGTGCTTTTGAGCATCCTCAATGTGTCCTAACCTGCAATTGGGTAAAACCAGATGAATAATTTGCACAAATGAAGAATTCAATAGTCGCTTAATCTAGTGCCAGTAGATAAATGTAGGTGGTAGCTAGCGTTGACCGATTTACTAACTATGGCAAAGACTAGCGCATCGTGTGTCTGTTGTTATTACCACTTATGTTCTGTTCCAAATTCAGCTGTTTCTGCTTCTCGTAGAACTGGGAGAGCAGGATATTGTCATTCCAAGGTGGGAAATCCAACGTAAAGCAGTGTCCATTTCAGATGAATAGGTTTCCATTTGGATGCCAAGCATTCCAAAATAAGGTAGTATGAAAAACGTGTGCCCACTGTACAAATGGTGTTCCATTACCAACCAATAATGAAACCAACACAGCATGTCCATGTCCGTTTTCTAAGCCCTACTAAAAATAGCAAGTTTGGGTTCGTATAATTCGCTGCATTGTGGGGGCAAACCACATTGGTATTGAGATCGTTGGGGAAAATAATCTAACGTGGCATAAAAAAGCGAAAGTTTGTTTTCACCCAACGGAGGGGCGCCGAGAAAAGAAAGAACATTTGGCAGTAGATCCACGAAATCGCGCTCTTTACACGACAAGCAATTCGTTCACCTTATATGGAGGGAGGCGAGGCGTTGGTGCGCGCGTCCGTAGGACGGATCGATCCGCACAGCCTCCTCGCACTCCTTGATAGCCTCGCCGAAGCGGCGGAGGCCCGTGAGCGCGGCGGCCCGGTTGCCCCGGCACGCGGCATTGTCCGGGCAGAGGGCGAGCGCTCGGTCGTATAGCCTGAGCGCCTCCTCGAAATAGCCCTTCTTGTACTGCTCGTTCCCGGCCCTCTTGAGCTCCTCCGGGTCGGCGCTCGACATGGCCCGCCTGACCATGGCGTCCTCCTCGGGGGCCGCCACCCCGCCGCTGCGCGAGCGCATGATGCTCCCGTGTCCGTAGTGTCCCGTGCCCGAGCCGAGCACGTCGTGGCGGATGGCGCGGGGAGGCGCCGGGGGCGGCGGGGTGGCCGCGGCGGAGAAGGAGGGCAGCGGCTTGGCGAGCCGGCCGGTGGGGCAGATGTTCCCTGCGGGGAGCGCGTTGGTGAGCGGCGAGGTGGCGGAGCTGGAGGTGGAGCTGGTGCCGGAGGTGAAGATGAGGGGCCCGGAGCCGGTCCGTCGGTGGCCCGGGCGCGGTCCCCTGGGAGGCCCGTCGGAAGGGAGCGGGATCTCCCCGGAGTGGCTCCTCTGGAGGCGAGGCCCGCGAAGGCGGGCGCCCGGGAGACGGAGCCGGAGGAGCCCGAGGAGGAGCTCGGAGTGTGGTGCTTGGAGGAGTGCGGGAGCGGGGAGACGGGGGAGAGCCGGCCCGGCGGGAGCGTGTCGGGCTTGTCGTTGGAAGAGAGGAGCACGGCGGCCGCGAAGGCGTCGGAGAGCGTGTCCGGCATTGGCGGCGGCGGTCGGTTGGACATGGCGCCGAGCAGTGGATCTCGGGGCGCTAATGCAGCATGGGCCGGCGGCGAGATGGGGATGGGGGATCTCGTGAAACGGGGGGAGGGAGGAAGCAAGGAATGATGAAGGCGAGCGGGCGAGAGGAGAGGAGGGCGGGGGTGGGAGTGGAGTGGGACGGAAGGAGGGTAGATTTGGAGGAGGGGGCGCAGTAAACAGCGCCGCGCCGCGGCGCGGTGGAGTGAAAATGAAAAGCGAACTGATGAGCGGGGTCTCCCTCCTCGTTGCTTTGCTTTTCCACGAAAGAGAGAGAGAGACGCTTCACTCTTGTGGATTCCGGCAGGCTACAGCGCGCGCGTACGTGACGACAGCGACGAGGAGGACTCGTCGGTCAAAGCGTTCGCGTCCATCCCTGATTTCCAACCGTGTTCCTCACACTAAGGGCATCTCCAGTCGTTGCGCCCCCAGGGTCCAAAATGCCGCCGTTTTGAGGCCGCCGCGGCGCTAAACGGCGCTATTCTGGAACCTGGGGGTAGGTTTCCCAGTCGTGTCCCGAGCCCAATATTCGGCCCAAAACAAACGCAATTGCAAACTAGACGATTTTTATTGAAATTTGCAAAGTGCGTACATATTCGGCGCGAATTTAAGCTAGAACGAAAAATTTAAACTAGAAATTAAACTAAAACTACTTTAGGCCGAGGCTGGCGGCGATAGCCTGGCTGTAATCGCCGTCGTCGTCGTCGTCGTCGCCGGGGCGCTTGCTCGTCCCCTGTCCCTCGTCGCCGCCGCCGCAGTCCCACCTGCTCGCCTCGAGGGCTTGCTGGATCACGCCCTCGTCGTCGGAGTCCGGGTCGAGGATGATGTACTCGTTCTCCTTCTGCGGCGGCGGGGGAGGGACGCGGATGCGGGCCGCGTTGGCGGCGGCCTCACGTTCGCGCGCCGCCTTGTGCTGCTCGGCTTCCGCCAGCAGGCGGCGCTGGAGCTCGAGCTCCGCCTCGGTGGTGTCCCGCAGACTCCACCGAGTGGCGGTGTCGTCGTCGAGTGGCTGCAGCGTGTCCAGCGACAGCTGCTCCACGACCTTCTGGTCGGGCCACTCGGCCTCGTCGTCGTCGCCGCCGTCCTCCGTCTTCGGGCGAACCACGCGTTCGAAGCGTGGCTCGCCGAGGCGGAGCGCGCCGCCGCTGCGCCTGCGGGCGAGCGCGCCGGCGTTCAGAAAGGGGGGAGGTGGACATGGACTGCCCGGCGGAGGAGCTGGACGTCGCGGACGAGGAAGAGGCGCCGGTCCGTCGTGCCACCCACGGCTGGGCCTGCAGCGGCGGCATCTCCAGGCGCGGCTGGTTGCCGCCGTGGATGTGGTCGAGGACCTCCTCCAAGGTCCTGTTGGGGGCGCTCCACCAGCGGCGCCGCCCGTTGGCGTTGAAGCGCCCGTCGACCGGCCCGTTGTCGTTCTCGGAGTCGAGCTCCCGATCGCGGCGTGCCGTGAGCTGCCCCCACCAGAACTCGTCCACGCCGGCCAGCGGGTAGTTCGCGGGGTGCTGCATGCCGTCGCGCATCTCGCGGATGGCGCGCCGGAACTCGGGGTCAGAGTTAGGGAGGGGAGGCACGGGGACACCGCCGGCGCTGAGCGCCCAGCGGCTCGCCCCCGCGGCGGAGCTAGGGAGGCGCATGTCCGGCGGGCATGGGTAGCCCGCGCGGTAGAGCGCCATCGTCTCACTCCGGCGCAGGTTATGGCGCGGGAACCCGTTGGCCGCAGCCCCGTCCTTGTAGCCGGCCATTTTTCGTGGAGAGAAGAGGGGAGGAGAGCGTCGAGAGGAAGAAGAGGGGAGGAGCTCGCGGGTGGAAGAATGGTGGGATGCGGCGCGCGGCGGGGGGGGGTTTATAGCGCGGCGAGCGGCCGGGCATTTACTGCGTGCGCGCGTCCCCTCGCTGCCGCCCGCCACGCCATTACGCCGGCAGCCTTTGGGCGGGGCGCATGCACTGGGCGGCCGCCCCGCCATAAACGGCGGCAGCCTTTGACCGCGCGGCAGCCGAGAAGACGATCACGGGGCGGTTATGTTCCCGCGCTTTCTCGTCGCGTCGCTGACCGAGCTGGCCCACGCGCGCGACCGCGCAGTTTCGCCCCCCCAGGCCGAACCCAGCGGGCTGGGTTTGGCCTGGGTGCCGCGGCGCTAAATAGCGCCGAAACGGCGCTATTTGGGCCTCTGGGGGGACCGAGTGGTGAAGAAGCGGCGCTATTCGCCGCTTCCGCCGCGAAAAAAGCCCCCTGGGGGGCTTTGGGGGGGACGGCTGGAGATGCCCTAATCGCCCGAGCAACAACGAAACTACTATACGAGTTTCTCGGTGATTTATACGAGAGTTGCGAGGGTGTTTTCTTACACGATGTTCTAAGCAATCGCAAAAAAAAAAACGATGTTCAAAGCACAAAAAAGGGCCTTTCAAGGAAATAGTTTTTTTTTCGAAAAAGAGGAAACCCTAGACCTCTTGCACAAGCACAACTACTAAAAAGTCTTATATTTAGTAATAGTAATAGAAAGAGTAGAAAATTAGCTTTGAGTTTTAAGGGTTGCTCTTACCGGATTGACGAGTGATCGCGATCATCGCTGGTATCTATAGAGGCATTTCTCATGGTTGATGCTTTTGCCTAAGTATAACATACAACTCTTCAAGCAAGTCGACAAAACTAGCATAGTTCAAAACTCTACCGATGCCAGACGAGCTTATGGATGTTGCTCGACCGTAGCCAACATTTATCGATTGTGTCTAGCAAGTGTGTTTTTGGAACATTGCGTGTGTATCTAATTGTGCAACATGTGTTGTTTGCATTTTGTCGATGAGCACAAAATCTAGAAAAATTACAGGTGTTCACAAAGTATGTGTCTACAACCTCCAAAATAGATTTCTCTTTCTTGTTTCTCAATATTCTTTTCGAATTTGGACCTGAAAATTTTACAAATTGTAGACACATACTTCGTGAACACTAACAACTTCTGGTAAAAGAAAGTTGAGACATTTAAAAATACTTTTTTTCATGATAGCACTAGGCGTTAGATGTTTTCTTCTGCCTAAGAATATAAATTGTTTTTTAAGCAAGTGACGGAAAGAGAAACAACAAGAATTTGATGTGAAAGCACACACCCAAAACGATAATATATCAAGTTCAAAAAAAATGTCCATGTATTGTATAAAGCCACATGAACATATCCATTAGTATGGATAATCTAGCTTGGTCAACAAGTAACTACATAAATCTAAGGGTTAGGACAGACTTGCAAACATAACACTAATATTGTTGCATCAAAAGTGTACATAGGCATATGGATGTAGAGGGTATTTTATAATATGATAACTGCATAAGCATATCGAGGAATTTAAATACAATAAAAATATGTGAGATATAAGTTTACGGGTGTTTCTCGTCTTCAAATGGCAAGCATCATGCATATGATAGATGTATTTCTCAAATACGATTCTTGCATAAGCGTAAAATCTATATTGTTCAAAACTCTACTAATATGAGACGAGCTTATAGATGTTTTTCGCGTGAGATCAAGATCATCACGTATATCTAACTAGAGTGGTTCTTTGAAAAATTGACTATACTGACCAATTTTTGGGCAAGGTCAACAAGTGTATGATAGTGTGGTGTGGCCTCTTACCACGAGAGGGGTCCCGATGATCACGAATTGACCAATAGCACGAAGAACGAGGAAGAACACGAGGAATAACACGAGGGAGATCGAAAGGGGAAAACATGATAACCGATAAATAGCGCGAACTGAAATCTTCGATCTTCCGTCAACTAAGTCGTGACGGCCGTCGACGGGACAATCAATCGATCCGAACTCACCTTGTCAAAAACCACTTCAACACCCTCATGACCCACAAGTGTAGATGATCAATCGTAACTTTTTCGATAAATAAGAGTGTCGAACCCAAGAAGGAGCAGAGGGTATTGATAAATAGTTTCGAGCAAGGTTTCACTGTAAACACTAGAGAGCAATTGTTTTGAGATTTTTGTGATAGTAACAAAGCGATAACAAGTAAATAAAAATGAAAGTAAATAGCTGGTGCAAGTGGCCCAATCCTTTTTAGCACAAAGGACAAGCCGGTGGTACTTCTTATAATGGCTAAAATGTTCCTGACGACACACAGGAGGTTTCGTCTAGTTATTTTCATCACACTTTGTTGATTAATATTTATCGTTTTGGTAAGTGTTATGTGGGTAGACCTATGCTAGTGCACTGTCCTATACAAGATTAATGCACCCTTACGATTACACTACTCGCAAGCGTACGCAAATACAAGAAAGTAATTAAGAAATACATCTAACAGTACCAATAAACGCGTGCTATCTACTACTCCCTTAAGTGAGGTATTGCAAGCTGGGGTTTAGCTTTCTGTCACTTCGGCAACCTATCACAAACAATCCAACACATAAAGCATTCCTCTAGTCCCTTAAAAGGTGAAGTGCTATGCAGTCGAGCTTCACATAACACCACTAGATAACAACGTAACTTAAATATCAAACCGGCAAATATTAATCAACAAAACATGACTACTAACAATTAGATTTGTCCCATATCCTCAAGAACTAAACTATCTACTCACAACACATCATATGGTACACGATCAGAGGTGATAAATGGATGAATAACAATCTGGTCATAAAGTGCAAACATCGATAAATCTCATAAGCATCAACTACAAACAAGTAATTCACACCAAGAGAGAAAGATCTAGTGGAAAACAACAATGTAGAACCCTAATTGTTACAGCGGGACAGAGGTGGATGGTGAGGTTGATGGTGCTGAAGGTGATGACGATGATGATCTTGATGATGCCCAGTGCGATGACGGTGACGATCTCCCCCCCCCTCCGGGAGGGAATTTCCCCGGCCGAATCTCCCCTCTAGGAAGGTGTTTTCTTCTCTCTGTCGTTTCTGTTGCGAAGAGGCGACGAAAAATTCTACTAAGTGTCTCCTCGGTATTTTTAGGTCACGGGTGGTAAGTACCCCGAAGGAGAGCCGGAGGGGGGCTGGGTCCCCTAGGGGCCCACTAGGCGCGTCCAAGAGCAGGGCCGCGCCTGGGAGGCACTTGGCTGCCCCCATGGCTCCCCTCTGGCAGCCTTCGGGCTCCCCCGGTGATTTCTGACAAAACTTTGTTTTCTGATATATTTTTCCCGATTTTTCTAACGTCCAGAAAATACCCCTTGTGACAGGTGCTTTTCCAGCTGATTTACGACTCTGATAAATAGTTCCGTAAAAATGGTAAAACACAGAGAAAACAACGAAATAACATAAGTATAATGCTCTAATATGGAAAATATCAATGAATAAGGGGAAAATTATTATATAAAATAGTGATGCAAAATGGACGTATCAACTCCCCCAAGCTTAGACTCCGCTTGTTCCCAAGCGAAAACTGAACTCGGAAAACATGACCACGGGTTTTATGATGTGACCTGTCGATAATAAAGAATACGGACATAAGGCATCAGCAATTACTCAATAAAACTAGAGAAGTAATGATTCAATCATATAAAGGTATAGTGAGTGCAAATTCATTGAGCTATGGCAAATTGGGTTCTTGGTCAGAGAACAACCATCATATCAATCTTATGTTTCCATAAATGTCTATGTTAGAGCTATTAAGAAAATAACACATGCTTTAATTATCACAAAGTCTTTTCATGAATAGAAAACATTCAGGGATTATGTTCTTAAGAAAGGAGGTGAAAATAGATGACACAAAGGAAGATGCTAGTTAGCAAAGCTCAACTTTCAACTTGTTTACCATGATAGTAATGTGAACTGCAATAAAACATGGTTAAGTAACATCATGGACATATAAAAGAATGCATCTTAGTTCAACATCATAAGTTTGCTAGTAGATAATAGAGAGAATAGGTGAAAATAACTCAATCATGTTAGTAAAAAAGGTCATTTGCAGAGGAAAGCAGGGATTACTCATGTGCTAGAAATTTTTATTTTAATAAAATAGAGGCATTGAAACTGTAATTTTGAGGGATATGTATGTCTATGTCAACGAATGGTAATGAAAAACTTATCATAACCCATGTCAAGCAAGGTTTTTAGACTTTTGAGAGTGGTTTCCGTTTCTTTATTAAGGTTGGCACTTCCCCCACCATGCCTTTCACAAACCAGGGCTAGCTGTATCCACGGGTACCCACTAGCTTTCATCAATCCATGGGGAAGCGCCTTTTTATATTATATTATTTGGCACCAACTCTCTTGCAAGTTTAGATGAGCACCAATCCATACTCATCGGGTGAAATAAGAAAGAAGAACCTTGCTTGACATATGACATGATAAACTTTAAACTACTTCCTGATGAGCTTAAGCAGGGACACAAAACAGATTTGATATTTTGAAGGTTTTAAAGGTGGTATACGAGAAATTTACTTGGAGTGGCGGGTACCACATATAGGAAGGTATGGTGCACACTTGTGGAAGGTTTTTGGTTCAGGTATTTGGATGCCCGAGTAGTGGTCATACCCAGTACAGGGTTTTTGGCTAGCATAGCAAACATACAAAGTTGAGAGATGCAAACAGATATATAAAACCATGCAATGATATAAAACATGAGGTATTGCAAGTTGTCTTCCTTGTCATCATAACACATCAATCTTAAGAACATAAACATGAGGGTTTTGCAGGCATAAAAGATCTATGGGGTAATATATTTGCATGTGAAAATCTCTCTTCTTTGTTCTAAGTCTCTAACTGTTGTTGCTATGACCAATGTTATGTTTGCCAATACTTAATAAATTTCTGCTACTATAGCCAACATGAGATCACTACTAAACACAAGACAAGCATGCGAGAATAATTTCCATGAATAGAACATATAGTGAAGCTAAGTAAGAAGAAGACTTCATATCAATATTACATCATTGGAAAACTCAAACCAACGGATACAAAGCTTCACTTATAAAGGAGTGATAGCCCAACTTGCAAACAACCATATTATAAGATAACCTCCCTAACCATGATAAGACACACGACTCTAATTAATAAAAGTAAAGATAGTGATATCAAGGCAACTCCCTCAAGCTTGGAACAAGCCAAGGGAGTGCATGTTACCCATAATAATCAAGCTTATTTATTTGATGGTGCTTGGATGGCCTTAATAAGCTTCTGAATCATTGCCTTGAGTTATTCAATTTGGAAACTTAGGTTGCGAATCATCTCGATGTTGCTCTCAACACGGCTCATGAATATGTCAATAAGTGAATCCCAGCTCTTTCTTCAATCTGCCCACTGTGATTTCGGGACCAAAACTTCCTCTTCCTACATACCTAGTACGATCCATATTCCAAAGAGAAGGTAATTCTCCCACATGAGTGTTTTCAAGTCATAATGATGGAGTAATGTGTGGAAGTGATTGGTGGCACGTGGAAGGGGGACTCTTTCAGCTAGGTTTCCATGAGGGACCTTACCACCTGTAGAGATCCTCGCCCCCTTCTTATGAGGAAAACGGTTCAGGGTTACATTAATTCTTGCTATGGTGGCGTAGGGGTATTGACGTGGATCTTCTTGTATCTCTTCGTTTCCATCATCAAGCATCTCCTCCAGAGTTTCTTCATTGTCCTTAGTTGGTTGCTCATCCTTCTTGCAATCATCATTTCCACCTTGGGTAGCTTGAGAGGGAAACATCATGACCTAAAACTTCTGACTTCCTAATAGAAACGGCTCGAAAGCAAAACTCGTCGAAAACACATGTTATGATACCGGGAAGATCCGGGGGATTATATAGCAAAAAAGTTATCGAACATAAGGAAGGTAAAAAGTCGAAACAGAGTCAGAGTCGAGCTCCTGGGCCTCCAGAGGCCCACCAGGCGTGGCCAAGAAGGAGCTCGTGCCTGGGGCCCACCTAGTAGCCTCCAGCCCCGACTCCGACTCTTTTTCGTACCCAATTTTTTCCATATTTTCCAAAAATAAAGAATATAAAGTTTTTGCCGTGTTTAGCGAACGTTTTCTTACCAATAATTGATACCTCATCCAATTCTAACTCTGGTCTGCTCTGATATTTGGCTCTAATATGATCTTTTGGAGTGAGTACCCGAACAATATCAGCTTCCACGATGTATGGATCACCGAATAAATAATGATTGAGTCTTTGGCCATTCACTACTTGCAAATTGGTGCCTTGGAAATTATAAATCTTGATAGCACCAGATCAGTAAACTTCTTTGACAACAAAAGGTCCCTCCCATTTAGAGAGTAATTTTCTTGCAAAACATCTGAGACGAGACCTATACAATAATACTTTATCACCTATGTTAAATTATCTTTTGATAATCCTTTTATCATGCCATCTTATAACTTTATCTTTAAATAACTTGGAATTTTCATAAGCTTCACTTCTCCATTCATCTAAAGAACTCATATCTAGCAATATTTTCTCACCAGCTAATTTGAAATCACAATTAAGTTCTCTAACAGCCCAATAACCTTTGTGTTCTAGATCAAGGGGTAAATGGCAAGCTTTTCCATAAAATATTTTATAAGGAGACATGCCCATGGAATTTTTATAAGCAATTCTATAAGCCCACAGAGCATCACTAAGTTTCTTAGACCAATTCTTTCTAGATTTGTTACCAGTATTTTGCACAATTAATTTGATCTCCCTATTTGATAGTTCTACTTGGACACTAGTTTGAGGATGATAAGGTGAAGCAATCCTATGATTAACATCATATTTAGCGAGAGTTTTTCTAAAAGCATCATGGATGAAATCAGAAACTCCATCAGTCTTGAGATGTCTAGGCACACCAAACCTAGGGAAAATTATGTCTTTAAGCATTTTCGTAGAAGTTTTATGATCAACACTTTTAGTTGGAATAGCTTCTACCCATTTAGTAACATAATCAACAGCAACAAGAATATTAGTATAGCCATGTGAGGAGGGAAAATGACCCATAAAGTCAAATCCCCAACAATAAAAAGGTTCAATAACTAGAGAGTAGTTCATAAGAATTTCATTATGTCTACTAGTGTTACCGACCCTTTGACATTAATCACAAGTAAAAATAAATCTCTTAGCATCTTTAAAAAGAGTAGGACAGTAAAAAGATGATTGTAAAACCTTGTGTGCGGTTCTTTCACTAGCATGATGCCCTCCATAAGGACTATCATGAAATTTCCTCAATATTTCTTCTTGTTCATGCTCATGTATGCACCTTCTTAAAATTCCATCTACACCTTCTTTATATAAATGTGGATCGTCCAAAAAGTAATGCCTCAAATCATAAAAGATTTTCTTCTTCTGTTGATAAGTAAAGCTCGGAGGCAAAAACATAGAGACAATAAAGTTAGCATAATCAGCATACCAAGGATTTTTCACGTGAGTTAACCTTAATAGCTGCAAGTTGTCCATCAAGAAAACTATCATTAACAGGAATCATCAGGAATGTTTTCCATTCTAGATAAATTATCAGTAACAGGATTGTCAGCTCCTTTCCTATCAACAATATGGAAATCAGAATCTTGTAACAAGAGTACCCATCTAATGAGCCTATGTTTAGCATCTTTATTTTCCATTAGATAGTTGTTGTAAGCATGATAGGTATGAATAGTGACTTTGGAATCAACAATATACTGCCTAAATTTATCACAAGAAAAAACAACAGCTAAAAACTCCTTATCAATGGTATCATAATTTCTTTAGGCACTATCTAGGGTCTTACTAGCATAATGAATAAGATTCAATTTCTTATCTACTCTTTGTCCCAAAACAGCTCCTACAACATAATCACTAGCATCACACATAATTTCAAAAGGCAAATTCCAATCAGGCGATTGAACAACATGAGCAATTATTAAAGCTTCCTTAAGAACTTCAAAGGCTTGTTTAAAATCATCATAAAAAACAAAAGGAACATATTTTTGAAGAAGATCGGTAAGAGGTCTTGAAGTCTTAGGAAAGTCTTTAATAAATCTCCTATAGAATCCAACATGACTAAGAAAACTATGTATACCTTTGATGTCCCCTGGACAGGGCATCTTTTCAATTGCATCAACTTTGTCCTTGTCAACTGATGACCCACAAGTATAGGGGGTGTATCGTAGTACTTTTGATAAATAAGAGTGTCGAACCCAACGAGGAGCAGAAGGTGTTGACAAGCAGGTTGGATAGAGGATTCACTGTAAACACTAGCAAACAGGTTTTTGGTGCTTTTTTATATAGCACATAAATAAAGTGCGAGTAAATAAATAACATTAAATATAATTGTAGCGAGTGCCCCAATACTTTCGAGAGCAAAGGACAAACCGGTTGTTATACTTATGACGACTAAACGTTCTCGAGGACACATGGGGATTTTGTCAAGTGCTTTCATTTCATACAGTTGATTAATATTTATTGTTTTGATAGGTGTTGTGTGGGTGAACCTATGCTAATGCACCTCCCAACTAGGACTAATACATACTTGTGATTATACCCCTCGTAAGCATCCACAAATACAAGAAATTAATTAAGATAAATCTAACCACGGCTTTAAACTCTGGGCTCCTATACACTCCCTCGTGCATCGGTTTCCTAACGGGGGTTTAGGTTTCTGTCACTATGGCAACCCCACAATTAGTAGCCAAATACACAATGCATCCTCCTAGGCCCATAAAGGTGAAGTGTCATATAGTCGACGTTCACATGAAAACACTAGAAGAAGAATACCACACCTTAAATATCAAGCCACTAGATATTACTTCAACATAATTCCACTACTAACATAATGAATTCTCCCATGTCCTCAAGAACTAAACGAACTACTCACAAGACATCATATGGATCATAATCATAGGTGATATAATGATGAATAACAATCTGGTCATAAAGTGTAAACACTGATAAATCTCACAAGCATCAACTACTAACAAGTAATCCACACCGGGAGAGAGATCTAGTGGAAACCAACGATAAAGACCCCTAATTGTTACAGCGGGGTGAAGGTGGACGGCGAGGGTGATGGTGCTGGTGATGATGATGATGACGTTGACGATCTTGATGATGCTCGGAGCGATGACGGTGACGATGGCGATGATTTCCCCTCTCCCGGGAGGAATTTCCCCGACAGATTTCTCCCTGCCGGAGAGATTTTCTCTCTTTGTTGTTTTCCGCCCCGAGGCGGGGGCGGAATATTTCCTTGATGATCCTCTGGGGCTTAGGGTTCCCTGGGGGTCAAGTACCCGAAAGGGGGCGACCAGAGGTGGCCAGGTGAAAGTACAATGGTCAACTAGAGGGGAGGTGAATAGGTTGACTACCAATTTTGCTTATTTTCTTTTTTAGTTTGGGAAAAACAAGTAATACAAGGATCTCTAGATGTGCATCTAGGTGAGCAACCTATGTGATACAAGATATGATACGCAACGAAATTAAAACGAAAGGTAACAAGATAAACCACAAGTGTAAACAAGGAGACAAGGATATGTTTCCCGTAGTTCCTTCTCAAAGAGAAGTACGTCTACGTTGGAGAGGTGGGGAGCCACCTAGGCACTCCTAAATAGCACAGATGTGCACACCTTATTCTCCTTGAACTTCTCCGGTGAGGGAGATTCTCGTTTCCACTATGAGGTCAAGTTGAAGGTGTTGACTAAACCTTTACACAAGGTTAAGGACACTCCACAAGATGGATGGAGGCTCTCAAACAATCCGAAACTTCTTTGCAACAAGGTGGAAGCTCCAAGCACGAGATCTACTGAGGATTTTAGGCCTCAAGTAGGATTCTAGATCTACTAGGATGTGGTGGATGGGTTTGCAATTCCTTTGATGGAATCACGGATCTAGGTCTCCTCTAGCTCTCCACAAAGTTATGAAGTGATTGGGTGGTTGTAGAGGGAGATCTAGGAGGTTGAAGGTTGCATTAATGGCTAAGAGAGAGAGAGAGAGTGTGTGTGTGTGTGTGAGAAGATTAGAATTTAAGAGGAAGGGGAAGGGATTTAAATACCCCTTCCCCAAATCTGACCGTTGGGGACCCCACGCAGCGCTGGAGGTACCAGTGTTTCAACCGGTACTACCGGTGGTCTTCTTCGTCTGGAGCCCACGTGGCTCCTCTTCTCTTTAGCTGGTTCCCAAGGCACGAACCTACCGGAGGTACCGACCACCGGTACTACCGGTGGGTTCCGCCCTAGCCTCCGCGATGTGGCACCTGAACGTGGTTTTAGCGGAACCACCACCGGTAGCTCAACCGGTGGTGATCCACTAGTTGTAGCCTAGTTGAATGGGCGGAGGTACAGGTGGGAACACCGGAGGTTCTGCCCACCGGTACCACAGGTGACGTCCGTTGTAGGCTCCGCCGTGAGCCACCCGAAGGTGATCTTGGTGGAGGTACCACCGGTACCCCCACCGGATGCCCCGCCTAGGGATGTGCTGGGAAGCAGCAGGGGGTGGTACTACCGGTGGTATCACCGGAGGTACCGCTACCTGGAGAAACTGTTTCCCAGGTTTGTCTTTTCGAGCTCTTTTCCTTTGGAGAATTATTGTGATGCCCTTAAGGATATTATGGAGAGTATCAGGAATATTGTGAAGTATAAAATAGACCCTGCATATACTCAAAGTAAAGATTAGACCTTTAGTTATGTTGTCATCAATTATCAAAACGGAAGATGATCTTTCATTCTCCCCCTTTTTGGTAATTGATGACAACACAACCATTTGCACCTCTAGGTCACAACAACATGGATGGAGCTCCCCTAGAGATATGCTCCCTTCATGACGAATGGACCGAGCAAGATAGATATGATAACCATGAGAAAACTTGCTAACGCAAATACTAGAGAACCCATAAATACGATAAATTTAGAGCATGAGGTTCACATGTTTTACACCATGCATAACGGGGTTCACACAATACGAAAAATAAACACGAAGTCCACAAATAACCTACTCTCTCAAGCAAGAAGAGTCAACATAAAGATAGCAAGGCTCGAGAGAGAAACCCCATGCAAATGCCCAACGCTCCTAAATAGATATCTCTCCCCCTTTGGCATCAAGATACCAAAAAGGAGAAAGACCGATGCTAACGTTCCAAGGTTCACTCGGAGGAGTTATCCATGCTTGGAGGACGGGCACGACGGCGAGAGCTAGTCACTTCTTCTCCAGGTTCCTCATCAGACCATTCAATGATATTGCCCCGGGAGTCCTTGGTCTTCCACTTGCCCCAAGTAGTAATGTTGTCTTCAACGGGTGAATCGACGAACTCCCCTCCGCCACGGCAAAGATACCT
Organism: Alopecurus myosuroides; assembly: GCA_028641055.1. Lineage (NCBI taxonomy): Eukaryota > Viridiplantae > Streptophyta > Magnoliopsida > Poales > Poaceae > Alopecurus > Alopecurus myosuroides. The sequence goes on from CM054058.1 coordinate 403,046,794, forward strand.
TTCTGCCCCTGTTGCCTTGCAGTGCTTGAGCTCCTTGTCATGGTGAACTTCCCACTGATGTTGCTCTATCTTCTTGTTCACACGAAACACCTTCTTGAGAGCACGAGCCATCCACTTGAAAGAATTGTCATAAGGAGGAGGGCGAGAGGGCCTGACTTCTTCTTCATCATCAATAATGACCTTTGGCTTAGCCTTGCCCTTGCGGGGAGCAGGAGTGGGATGCACAACCGGCTCGAAATGCTCCTTGATAAGAAGCCTCTTCTCCGTGTGTGAAATACAATTGGTGTCATCAAGGGGATCCTCCGGGTGCTTGTCATCCCAAGCATGCAAGATGATTTTTATGATAAATGGCCCAAAACAAGCATTCTTCCTTTTCACAATGACATGCCACAGTTCATTCCATATGTAGTCAAGACCATCAAGCTTTTGATTCATACCGGAGAGCCTCTTCTCATGGGTAAGGAGCATGAGATTCTTGAGATAGCCTTGGATTTCATCTATGTTGCCCGCCTTGGGGTTGATTGTTTCCCGAAAGATACGAAGCATGATGTCATAAGTGGGATGGAGGCCCTTGGTGAACCCAACTGCGAACTTATTCCAATGATAAAGGGAGGGGTGAGTTGATCCTTGTTGATGGTCGAGCCATTGGCAAAGTGAACTCGAAACCACTCGCTATCATACTCGGGACCGCTACCAAAAGGGCCATGATCCGGATAGCCACCGGGAAGAACACCCACGTTGGACCACTTGATGGTGAAATTTTATCCTTTGGTCATCCAAATGAGGTGACACTCGGTTTCATTTGCAAGGTGAACGGTGGCCAAGAACTCACACACAGTACCCTCGTCAAAATCTTGTTGCACTTGCATGATGGGGCGAAGACCAAAAGCATAAACAATCTCTAGAGCTTCGCCAAAATAGTTGGGATTCCTCTCCATGTGACCAAGATTAATAGCATGTTGAGGGGCAACATTGTCCTTGGGCTTCCTCATGAGAATCTCACTCTAAATCTGTGCTTGGAAGACGGTATGAAACTAAGTATCTCGCCCCCGAAACTGTGGCATCAAGCAATCCCGATCATTGATATAGGGGTTCTCACAGCGAGTAGCAAGGAATACACTGTCGGACACTTGAGAGGCAGATTTCTGCTTCCGGGGCAAAGTCTTCTCCGGAGCCGGGAACCTTGGTTTGCGCTTGGGTTGAGAGGGATCCAAAGTTTCTTCAATCTCATCCACTCGTGGTGCCTTGCGACCACCCATCTACTTGGTACGACCTCCCCTTGAACCAGATGCATCTATGAAAGAGAGATAGAAGGAAAAGTACGGTGAAGAGAGAATGCCCAAGTTTTTAATACGCACAAATCAAAGAAATCAAGAGTGGTGAACACTAGATAGGAACAAAAACAAGATAGGGGCATAGGTACAACAAGCCAACCTAGTAATCAAAGCAATTCGTGCGTAGTGGTCACAACCTAAATTTCTAGGGCTTCTACTCGCGAATCCCTACTCCATACACCTAAATACGAAGAACATTATTCTCCTAGTGCATCTCCATTCGTCAACGAGATGGGAGAGAGAGGGAGCAACGTACCCGCATCCATGGCGAAGATTGGAGGAGGAGGAAGATCCACGAAGCATTCCAAGTCTAGGAGGGAGCCTCCCGGATATGGAAGAGCTTGTCCCGGCAACAGAGAGATTGGGGGAAGCGACAGTTGTGAGGAGGAGGAG